>CM041550.1:1806543-2406543 GCA_023238725.1 Scortum barcoo
GTCTTTGTGCTAAGCTAGGCTAAAGACATCTGGACGCACAGAGATGAATCTGACCTCCATCTTTTCATGTGACTGAGAGAAGAAGAATATTTCCCAAAAAGATTTTATGTTTGTTCATAACTTCATAATTTGTTTTATTATCACTAAATGAAGAGAACATTTTTAAGATGAAAGAAGCCTCAGCAAAGTGAAAAATTCAAAAACGACAGAAATCTGTTTAAAAGAATAAATGACTCAAAAATAAACAAACATATTTAATCACTAAATTTTTCATTTACAGATTCATTCATAATATTTGTCACATTTCTGGTGTCGTGTATATTTTAATTTTACACATCACAGATAATTAATGCTCTTTTTGTTTATTCTGTTTGTATCTGAACTCTTTCCTCTTTTACACTTCTGTTCTCGCTTCTTGTACACTGATAATCACTGTACAACTACAATCATCATGTAAATGCCAAATAATACAGATGTGATGAACTTCAACACTCTGACAGCAAATGTGATGAGCAGATGTGTAACTCTGTTGTTTTATTTTGGCGGGGCAGGGGTTTTTCCTTTAAGATCTTTTGTCCTAATGGAGTTTTAAAAATAGCATCGATCATTTCCTCTGGAGTGAGAGGAGAGAAAGAAACTACACCGACCATTTTATTCATCTTTTAAAATCTGGAGACTGAAAAACTGTGATGAGAAAAAGGAAGAGGAAGAGACAGAGGAGGAGGAAGAAAACACAAAAAGAGGGAAAAACAAGAGAAAGAAAGAGGAAACATGCAAATAAAGCAAGAAAAATGAAGAAAAACAAACAGGGAGAAAGAGAAATATAATGATGGATAATGGAGAGAAATCTGGAAAATCAGAGACAGAAAGCTCGAGAAAAAAAGGATAAAGTGTGTGTGTGTGTGTGTGTGTTCTCCAGGAACAGGAACCATTTTTGCTGCCCACGTGTTGAGGGGGGGTTTATGTGGGCGGACGCTGCGGTGCTCGACATCCTCTGGGAGCTCCGGCTGAACGAAGCAGCTCTCGTTTCCTCTCCTTTTTATCCTGCGTTTGTTTTTTGTTTTTGTTTGTTTCTTCACCTCCTTCATTCCCTCGTTCTTACAATCCATCTCCTCATTTTTCATTTCCTCTCTCAGTCTGTCTAATCTTCAGGTCTTGATAATAACTAATAAAGAAATCGGACATGTTCACGTGTTGACCTGATGGTGGCGCTAGATGAGCAGCTACAGTTCATCCACACCAGCGAGGCTAAAAACAGACGTCGTAAATTTAAACAGCTCGATCAGCCACAAACAGGAAGAAGGTTTTATAATCGGTCATCAGCTTCGTTTACCTTCAGAAGTTTTTATTCTCTTCTTCTTTTCTTTTCTTTGCACATCTCTTATTGTTCCTTTCTTTTTAGTTCATCACCGTCTGTTTTTATTCCTCGTTTGTTTGTTCATCCCTCTTCTGCCTCTTTCTTTCTCCTCACATTTCTTCTTTCCTTTTTCCTTCCATCATTCTCCCACTTTTACAATCGTCCTTTTGTTCCGACATTTTTCTTTGAAGCCTCCGTCTCTCACTCGGCCGGATTCACTCCTTCACTCCTCTCTTCCTGCGTTAGCTCTGTTGTTTTCATGCCATATTCCCTCCTTTCATTTCTTTATTTACTCCACAGTCCTTCTCTTGTTTACGTCTTCCTTTCATTCCTCCGTCCAGCCTTTGTAAATCATCTCTGGGTTTTGGGCCTCGCTCTGCAGTCTGTCAGCGTGACCCGGCGGGGAGTCGCAGCTCGGATCACTTTCAGCTGACTAATGGAGGATTTGGCTCAGGTCTGGGGAAGCTTAGATGACGGGCAGAGAGAGTCGTCATCCCTCCAACACGGCGTAATGTCATTAAAACCAAAAACGAATCAGACGCCTCTGCTGTAACGTGACGTGTCTCCACTGACAGTTTTTATAAACAAATGATGAGGAATGAACGTCTAATTAAGAACTGATCACGTCACAGATGCAGGTTTTTAATCTGTTTGTGGTTAGCTGGAAAATGAACTGAGCAAACAGACAAACATCATCACTTTACATTTAGGGGGACGGATGTTTACATGTCGCAGTATTTTGATCAGTTTTATGTTTTAAATACTGAAACTACTTTAGGAAGTCAAAGGAACAATTTCAAGCAAATTCAAAATGTTTTGTTGTTTCAATTCTAAACAAAAAATGATGCAAAACTGCTGATAACATCAACTGCTTTGTGACTGGATGTTTCTCACTGAAATGCACCATGGGAACTGTAGTTGACTTAAAGGAACTCTCATTTTGGGAGGTGGATTCATTATTAGTCATATCAAGAGTTAGTTGAGAAGACTGTCGGTTTAATATCAGGCTATAACAGGCTAGCAGTTAGCTTAGCTTAGCATAAAGACTGGAAACGGAGGGAAACAGCTAGCCTCGCTCTGCAAAAGGAACAAAATCCACCTACAAACATCTCTGAAGCTCAGAAACAAACATGATATATATTGTTTTTTCAGTCTGTACACACAAAAAAAGACAATCTGACATTTGTTCTCTTTGGATGGGGTGGGGGGTATGTGCTGAACTAGTTCTTGTTTCTGGACAGCTGAAAGTCCATCAGTCAGACTCATTATTGAAGTTTTTCAGATACCTGAAGTGATATAAAGATGAACTCTGCTCATCACCACTGTGTGAAAAAGACTAAAAATCAGTGTTTCAGCGTTTGGAAAATGGAAACTCTTGTTTTATTTGCCAGCGGACTCAGAGATTGATGAGGTATTTAGTCGTCTGTGTGCCAGACCTGTACTCGACCGTGTTCCCATTAAGTTTTACTGCTGAAACAATCACTGTGATTTAGCACAAAACAGATGAAGAGAGATTTTCCTAAAGGCTGCAGCTGTAAAGCTGAAGAGAAGTGAGGATGATGATGTTAGATGATGTTTGAGTATCACGGTGACTGACCTGCCAGCGGTGGGCCGCGATAGGCTGAGTCTCTCGATGACGGGCAGGTAGAGCGAGTCGGGCATCTTCTCGCTGCGACACGCCTCGATGCTCAGGTACTTAAATATGTGAACTTTACCCTTTATACAGATCTGAGGAGAAGGAGGAGTCAGATCAGGATGAAGTGTTTTCTCTTCTTCTAACATCTCAACCTGCAGAATCACTGAACTGTTAATGCAGCTGCTGTTTTTTCTGTATATAAAGTCTCACTAACCTGTACTTACAGCTGCTCTGTGTAATTTACCTGTTCATACTCTTCATACTGGATCAATCTTACCACTCATATCTGTCACTTCCTCTTTATTTATTCTAAAACTGAACACAGCTTTGTGTAGATGATGGTGTTTTTGCTCTGAGATATGAGGTGGCTGTGCTGGTGTCAGCTCATAAATGTGTTTCCAACTATCAGGACAGACATTTTAACTTGTGTACCTGCGCAGGTGGACTCTGCAGCGGGTTGTTCTCTAACTGGAGGGACTGGAGCTGTTTCATCTTCCTGTAACACACCGGGATGGTCGACACTTTGTTACAGGAGAAGTCGAACTTCACCAGAGGAAGGTCGGCCAGATCTGCAGGAAAACACAAAAAAAACATAAAGATCAGTTCGTTAAAGACCTCTGATGTCCTCCTTGTTGCTGAAACACAGTGTTCATTTACTTTGTCAGCCTGAAGATAAGATGATATTTCTTGACAAAGTTGGAGTTGAATTATTATTCAAGCACCCAATACACCAGATGACACATTCAGTCTGTTTATAACTAGTCTTTCAGAAAAGTAAAAGTTGTATTAAGTCTTGGTTAACATGCAGGAGTTTTTGATAGTTCATGTTTTGCTGCCAAAAAACAAAAACAAAACTTCTGTTTACTGCAGAAACAGACACAGACGGACATGATGACTGAAAATCAAACTGCATCAATGTGAAATTCAGATTCTTCTTTAATGAAAATATTCAAAGTTTGACTTCATAAGAGAAAAAGCTTCAAGGACGAGGATCTTCTCTTGCTTGGACTAATAATACGTCAGAATCAGTGATAACAGGACGAGCCTCAAAGGGTTTATATCCACAAAAAGCTTTTTTTTCCCAAAAGTCAGGCCGCCTTAAATTCAGTCCACAGCTGTGCATCCTGTTAACGTCCAGTTTGTGCAGACAGCTCGATGTCTGCCGACGTCATGATGAGTGTGCTGAGGCTGAAAGTCCTTACAACAACCTGAACATCTTTTTAAAACCTTCATAAAACATACAAACTGCAGGTCTGAGAAGAGTTAAATCCTGCTGCTGAATTTAGCAATTCTACAGTGGACACACACACACACACACACACACAGGCTCAAACCACCAGCATGTTTCCCATCACAGAACAATGCAGCTGTTGTTATTTTCAGAGGAGGTTGTAATTGTTTGCAGACGAGACTCTGTTTTTTCTTCATTTGAACTTTCATTCCTCATTAGAACTAAAATACCTGGAAATAAACGCCTCTTTTAATCGCGCTTCACTCGAGTCATCGGCCTGTAACGTAACTACAAAGAGGCTGTGTGTGAAGCTGAGAGCAGTCTGACCGAGCACTGAAGGAGGTCACTCAAGTTAAAAAGGTGAGAAGGTGAGAAGAAAGTTTGACTTCAGTTAAGTTTGACTTTACTAATGAATCACATTGAACAGGGTGTTGAAATGCAACTTCTGCAACTTTTAACATGTTTTAACCAAGAGCTGTAAAAAAACAAAACAAAAAAAACATGGATGTGATTTTAGAGAGGACGTGGGCACTTGAACTTCATGGAAAACTGCTGCTTGCTCAGAAACAGAGAGCTCAGGGTGCATTGGTAGATGGAAGCAAAAAATCTTTTTTTTTTGGTCCAAATAAAGGGGAGGATCATTGTCTGTTAAAGCTGGGAGTGTGATTTCTGACACAGATTGGATCGATCTGTTTCAGCTGGTCGTACGATGAATGACTCAGCGTGTGGACGGTTTACTACAGAGCTGCTGACTCACCCAGCTCAGAGCTCTTCACCGATTAAAATCCAGCAGAGACGGAGAGGCCGACCCTCGTAAAAAACCCTGAGCTCTCCCTGTTCCGCTCTGCCAGAAGGTTAAAAATAAAACTCAGCGGAGAAAACCACAGTGAGGAAGGGTGGAGAGACATTACCAACACATCATAGAGAGAGAGAGAGAGAGAGAGAGAGAGAGAGAGAGAGAGAGAGAGAGAGAGAGAGAGAGAGAGAGAGAGAGAGAGAGGATGTTTTACATAAATACAGATTCAGTGTGTTTCTATTAAATGAACCTCATGATACGATGGTGTTGTTAATAGGGCAGCAGTGACTCTGCTGCTTCACATGAGACATTATTTTCTGAATATATTATAAAGTATCTCACAAAAGTGAGTACACCCCTCACATTTTTGACACTATGACACTTTGACACAATGTAAAGTAGTCAGTGTGCAGCTTGTATAACAGTGTAAATCTGCTCTCCCCTCAAAATAACTCAACACACTAATGTCATTAATGTCTAAACTGCTGGCAACAAAAGTGAGTACACCCCTAAGTGAAAATGTCCAAACTATACAGCGGTTTAACAGGACAGGTTCCACTCAGAACAGGCCTCGCCATGGTCGACCAAAGAAGTTGAGTGCACATGCTCAGCGTCATATCCAGAGGTTGTCTTTTGAAAATAGACGAATGAGTGCTGCCAGCATTGCTGCAGAGGTTGAAGGGGTGGGGGGTCGGCCTGTCAGACCACACGCCGCACACTGCATCAAACTGGTCTGCATGGCTGTTGTCCCAGAAGGAAGCCTCTTCTAAAGATGATGCACAAGAAAGCCCTGCAAACAGTTTGCTGAAGACAAGCAGACTAAAGACATGGATTACTGGAACCATGTCCTGTGGTCTAATGAGACCAAGATAAATTTATTTGGTTCAGATGGTGTCAAGCGTGTATGGCAGCAACAGCAACAAAGTCCTGCCTACAGTCAAGCATGGTGGGGGGAGTGTCATGGTTTAGGCCTGCATGAGTGCTGCTGGCATTGGGGAGCTACAGTTCATTTAGGGAACCATGAATGCCAACATGTACTGTGGCATACTGAAGCAGAGCATGATCCTCTCCCTTCGGAAACTGGGCCACAGGGCAGCACGATAACGACCCCAAACACACCTCCAAGACGACCACTGCCTTGCTAAAGAAACTGAGGGTAAAGGTGCTGGACTGGCCAAGCATGTCTCCACACCTAAACTCTATTGAGCATCTGTGAGCCATGAAGCTGAAGGTGGAGGAGCGCAAGGTCTCTAACATCCACCAGCTCCGTGATGTCGTCATGGAAGAGTGGAGAAGGATTCCAATGGCACCCTGTGAAGCTCTAGTGAACAAAACTGTGAGGGGTGTACTCACTTTTGTGAGATACTGTATAAGTCTCTTTATGAATGAACTCGTGTTTTCTGTTTGCTTGTTTCCGTTACTGTAGTTTATGAAGAGGACACCCTGTCTGTACGTCCACCTTCATTTTTCTCTGCAGACAACGACAAAGAAGAAGAAAGACATGCCGAGGTGTGTTTAAAGTCTGTTTCCATGAACTTTTATCTTCTTTCTTTTTCATACGGAAACATTTCCACCACGTCCAACTTGAGCAGCGTCATGGTGACAAAATGTCCACAGACAAATGTCAAACCACTCCTGCTGCACATTCAGCAAGTTCAAAATACTTTCAACTAAATATGACAAAACACACAGTTAGAGGTCACCCAACTGTCTACAACTGTGCTACAGCAGGAGACGAGTCTGAAATACACAAACAGTTCAGACATGATTCATTGGTTCATTGGTCAGAGTCCAGTTATCAAACCAGACAATCTGCTGCTTCTCTAGCTTAAATATCTTTGAGTTTTAAAAACATTAACATCTTCTCTGGCTCTGAGATATTGTCAGAACTTACTCCATAATGAGGATCATTTCTGTTCCCTCCTTTGGTTTCAGACACTTTGAGGTTTTCATTCCTGCTTGTTTCGCTCTTTAAATAAACGTTACTAGATGTGTGTGTGTGTTAACATGAATCCCTCCTCGCTCAGACAAACAGTACAAACTGATGTGTGTCGTTGTGGGATGAAACCATTCAGATAATAATGTTGACGGAGCCGCCTGATAGAGGGAACACATTCCTCTGCTTCCTGGATAAAAATACATCCAATGTAGAAAAACATGATCAGTCCCACGATCAGGTCACGAGTTTAAATTTAATCCAGAGCGCTCAAACAAAACGAAGACGAACTGCATTTTTGTGTAGTGAAGCAGTCGGACCAGAATATTTACTGGATATAAAAATTAAGAGAAGTTTCTGTATTTGAGTTGGACACATGAACATGTTGACCTGATGGTGAAAAGTCAGAGGAACATGAACATCTGAAGCACATTTATCACTAATCATTCAACAATGTTCAGACATGGGCGGATCGAACAATACGAATCGAAAATCATCCATCCAATAACTGATTAATTCAGTTCTCGACCATCAGTATGATCTTTCTGACGGCGTCATCAGAGTCATTCAAACTTTGTTTCATCCAATTTTTTGTATTTTGTAATATTTGTTTATATCATAAGATAAAATGGCACTGACATCCTCAGAGCTGTGCCAGCATCATGGCCAAAACTGAATTTCTTAAAAACAAAATCAATTATCAAGGAATTAATTTAATTAATTAATTTAAACTGATTTTGTAGATTTTTGTTTCCACTGAAAGTCAACAGGAAGTTTTCACCTGTCGGCTACAAACAGCTGAAACACTGAAGAAACATGAACTCTAAACTTTCTGTGCTGTTTCTGACTGTTAAATGAAATTATAATCCATCACTAATCCACCACTTTGTGTTCAGAAAATGTAATAACAACTTGTCATGTCCACAAAGAATCAAAGAGCTGAGTCAGCAGGTGTTTTTCAGTCTTCCAGGACAGATAATTACTACCCAGCTCCAGAAAAGAATTTAAGGACGTACCTTCGACCTTTTTGTGGCTGTGAGCAGGTGAAGTTTCAAACACTAAAGGTGAACTGAACCATCTGGATCTTTCAGGTTTACTGAGCAGGTTTTTAATCCTGGTGAAACTACAGAACAAAAACCTCAAAAAACTAACAAACTTTTCACTTTTACATCAAATGTTTCTTCATTATCGCTCAGAAAATCTCTGCATTGTGAGCTTCCTGTGATGCTGAGAGTTTAATTTCAACCAACACTTCCTGAAGAGTTGTTGTGATTTTGATTTCCTGAATAATAAATGTCAAAAAGAAATAGTGAGTTATTTTGGAAAAGTGATGCTGCTTATCAAATGATTTATTAACTAACTGAAGGATGAAATATAAGAAGATTCCTGCAGTTTGACTGATTGAAATAAGCTGCATGTGGGAGTGAGGGGAGCATCCAGCCCTGTACTTTAACTCTTGTTATTACTGTGTGTTTTGTAGGATCATTGCTGTAACTGAAGCATCTTTCTGGCTCTGAGGAGCATTTTTCCATCAGATCGTCGGACTGGACTCTCTCATCAGACTCCTGCCACCCCGAGCTTGGCCGACCTTTAAAAACCACAGACCGTCATGGTGGTCTTATCTCTGAGGCTGCACAAGTTCAACACACATTAAATCAAAAACAACATCCCTCCCTCTGTCAGGCTGCCATCCAGTCTGCCTCCCCGTCGCCGAGGCATCGAGCCGCCGAGTGAGATGAAAGCTCATCAATCGATCCAGATTGCCGTAACACCAAAGGACGAGCGTGTGTCAGGTTAGGAAACACGAATCCAAACGGACCGGACGAGCCAAGGTGGGAAGATAAAGCTCGAAGACTCATCCAGAAAACTTCAGTCAGATCAAATGTCAACACTCCCCGTCTGTTTATCAGACACAACGCCATGTTGGAGACATCGAGTCAGATTACTGCTCCGGCTTCGTTTACAGGCAGCAAAAACATCTTAATGTCTGTGTTCAGCTTTTATATGTTTCAAGTCACTAAATGTTGTCACGAAAGAAGAAATCATCAAACATCAGCGTTTGTGTGATCTGAGGCCGATTATCTGACTGTTAAAACTCAAACATTCAGTTGTGAATTGTTCTAGTCGGTGATCGTTGGCAGGCTCAGCAGCATAAATCATCACTTAGAAAAACACAGCTGGAGCTCCACGACAGTGAAATGGTGGAAAATACTCACCGTTTATCACAAAGGTTCAGTCCATCCAGAGAAAACTGAAAAAAATCAACTCTCTCAGCTCAGCACTGTGACCTGATTTCTTTTAATGTGTATAAGATAAAAAGAAAAAACAGCACTGATGAGATGTTCTGTTGATGGTTCGACGTCATGACGAGTGTTCACCACATCGATCGCTCACTAACGAACACGATCCTTAAACACCAAAAGGTTCAGCAACGAAGCTAAAAAGGTTCCTACAGTCACTTTCACAATACTTACAACTTTAAACTTTAAACAAAGAGCATCGCTTCATTTTTAATATGCCTTTTGTTTCTGAGTATCAACCAACAATAACTCAACTTACTGCAGAAAAAATGACATTTATCTCATCATCAACTTCAACAATTAGCTGATCAACAGAAAATCTCTTTTTATATCCAGAATATCTGCTGGTTTCTTCTGTCTGTGACTGTTAAACAAGACATCTGAAGACATCACTGTGTGGTCTGAGAAGCTTTTCACTACTTTCTGATGTGTCAAAGACAAATACTCTGTTGAGTCGTAAAAAACGTCTTTATTTGCAGGACTGATTATATGAACAGTCAGGAGGAGACAAATTTAATATTCTTGTTCTGTTGGATCGTCAGCAGATCTCACATAGTGAGAGCTGAAAGAACGACTACAAACTCATTTTCCAGGTCTGAATTTTTTTAACCTGCAGCCTCAGATGGACGGACGGACAGGCAGTGTCTCGGCCTTCACTGATCTCTGTGTCGGTGGCTTATTTCAGCCCTTTGACTGGAGGTTTTTCTAGAGTTTGATCTGGAGCTCGTCGGGTTGTGCTGAGGGCTCGGTGTATTTTTGGAGACGGGTGTGGTGAAACAAACAGACTCTGTGGTCTCAAACGTACCTCCTGCTTCTTGAATAAAGACGAGACTGTTCAGTCTCTGAGTTTCATTTTAAATCAGACGACGGCCACATTAGACTTTTTAATGAGAATCAATAAAAGTTAAAACAGTTTTCTTTCAGTGTCTCTCCTCTTCTGTGAGGTGTGAAGTTAACGTGGGATCAACAGAAAACATAAATTATAGCAGCCTGTTTGATCGAACCACCTGAAGAGAGGAACTGTGTTTCATAACACCGTGTTTCAGACATGAAGAGACAAAAAGGATCATTTGGGTGAAATTCAGACTTTTTTCTGTCACAAACTGACCTTCAGGCAGGACACAGAGCAGATTCCTGCGAACGTTGAGTTCTCGCAGAGCTTTGAGTCTGCCGATGTGACGAGGAAGAGCCGTGATCTCGTTACAGCTGATGTCCTGCAGACAAAGAGACCCACAACAAATAATATACATCACTTTATTATAATATACGTCACTTTATTATAACATACGTCACTTTATTATAACATACGTCACTTTATTATAACATACGTCACGTTATTATAACATACGTCACATTATTATCATACATTATTATAACATACGTCACTTTATTATAACATACGTCACTTTATTATAAAATACGTCACGTTATTATAAATACGTCATGTTATTATAAATACGTCACTTTACAGCCGAACATCAGACCTTTATTTCAAACATGACTCCAGTGAAAATCACATTAAGTTCAGGAGAGTCTTTTGTCACAAAACAGCAGACAGCAGTTCTTACATTACAGTACGAGTAATTTTATATTGGAATATCAATATATATCATCATTTTCAGTCAGTTCAATTGAGAAACACTTTATAGGAAGTGTTTTGTGTTAACAACAGTAGTGCTGGAAAGTAACTAAGTACATTTACTGTAAAATTTTAAGGTACTTGTACTTTACTTGATTATTTCCATTTTAAGTTACTTTATACTTCCACTCTACATTTCACAGGGAAATAATGCACAACAAGTTTAGTTCCCTTTACTTCTCAGATTATAATTTTAAAAACAGAACAGAAACAGAAAAACTCTAAAGACTTGGGGTTAAATGGTCAAAGAGTAGAATACATAAAGTACAGTAGTTAATTAGTAGTAGTTATTTAATACGTATGATATAGTAATAATCAGATAATAAAGTATATGATAGAGAAGCTTCACAATAACAAGGGCCTGTTTAATGAGTAGTTTAACCTTTGATACTTGAAGTACGTTTTTTGCAGATACTTTTACACTTTCACCTGTTAGAAAGTATTTTTACAGTGTGATATTACTAGTTCTGCTTCAATAAAGGATGTAGATACTTCTTCCACTTCCTCACTCGCTCCTTTAAATACATTTTAACTTTGGTTAAATGCGGCAGAAAATGAATATTTTACATGCACACAAAGGAAAACACACGCTTGCACATTTACACACATGAATCACAGATGACACATCTGAGACCCTCACACACAGCCACATCATGACTGACCCCTGAGTGCAGTATTTCATTAGTATTACAGCAGTATTACAGTAGTATTTCAGGAGTATCACAGTAACCTGCTGACAGACTCACCAGCTCCATCAGGCCCTGCAGCTGTCCGATGGTCTCCGGCAGGCTGACCAGCTTGTTGTTGCTGGCGTTGAGGACTCTCAGAGGTAAACCACACAGGCAGGCTGGCAGAGAGCCCAGCTGGTTACGACTGCAACGCAAACATTTAATTTAACTACACGGCAATAATCAGAAAATAAAAGCCACTTACGATCTGGGATTTGGGTCTATTGCTGTCAAACCTGCGGCACATTTATACTAACGTTTTTAAACTTTTCATAAATGTGCAAAATCCTTTTTACATGAGAATGAATCCAGAAAACGAACGCAGTGAGAAGACACCGTTTCTGTCGGCTGTTTGGAGGAACATGAATGAGGCAGCATAAAGAACATTTTAATATTTTAACGCAGAATCTTCCAACACAGCGATGTGAACAGTGAAGGCGTGATGGAATAAATGTGCTCTGTAATGTGATTTTAAATTCATGATCGCATGTTTACTGCTGTTAGTTTTGTACCACAAAGACAACAGAAAGCTTCATGGGGAAAAAAAATGTACAAATATGTGTGTAAAGATCAGAAATGAGACGGCACACATGTAATCAAAACCAGCAGACACACATGAACATAAAAAAAAATAATGTTAATTTAATAATAAAAATTATGCTCTGATTAAGAATTAAACTTAAGGAACAGCTCAGGAAGTATCATGGAGACTGAAGGCAGCTAAAACACAGATTCTCATGTTCGCAGTGGAAATTATTCACTAACAGACGTGTGCTCACACATGTTTAATGTAAATATACCAGTTTACATATATAATATAATTCATATCAGATGTAGTGTGATGTAAGCGACACATCAGATGGTTTCCTTGCTGCACTTTCAGGTCTTCTGATCATGAATCCAAGATATTTTTTGTCATTTTTATGTATATTATTATAATTATACAATGCACACATGGAACTACTCTAACTAAAACACAAACTCAGGAATAAATCAGGCTGATGCACAAAAAATAAATCAGCCATAATCAGGATATACGAGCACTTTCAGGCCAAACTTTCTTTTAGTGTCTTTTATTTTTTTACACGTGTATAAATGAAGGAAATAAATATCAGATATGATCTGCTGATAAACACAGAGTCTGACTGAGTATTTTATCAGTTGTGGTAGTTTGTCTGACCTGACGGGCTGAACTAAAGTTTTCCTGTCGACTTCTCTCACCCGAAGCTTCCTCCACAAAGACGTCACACTTCTGCTTTGACTGAAGTCTCAAATTTAACCTGGAGACTTTTCAGAGAGACAAACTTTCATTATAATAACCAAGAGATTCGTCACGATCATCCATCAGTTAGCATGATGAAACACCAGACTGTGTGTTACTGCTCGATTACACTTTAATCCTCTAAACGCCTCACGATAAATTCAGTTTACTCAAAAATCACATTAATGTCTTTTTCTTGATGTTTTTCTCCACTGATGGCTGTAAAGAAGTGTTTGGTTTAAATAAATCTAACTGAGAAAAAAGCAAATCAAACAGAGTCTTTAAAGTCTGACCAGTAAAAGAGAAACACACACACACAGATATGTAGATGTACAGACACACTAACACTCACACACATATATATTCACCACGAGACTGTGAAACCCCCTCTGACTCAGCTCTGAAAATAACATTCAGGAAACATTAAAATGAGTTTATTCAGCTGTTCACACACACACACACACACACACACTGTATTTGATGAAACTACTGTAGATGAAGTTTGTTAAAACAGCACTGCTGCGACTTTCTGGGTTATTTTTACATTTTATGAGACAGTAAAGAAGAAAATAAAACTTTGTGAAGCTGCACGATAAGAAACCAAAGTGTTGGACACATGTTGACCTGATGGTGGCACTACAGGAAACGTCAGAGGACCAATAAAGTTCACATAGTTCATCCTGAGGGGACAATGAACGTCTGAAGAACATTTATCACAGATGTTGAGATGTTTCAGGATTAAACTGACCGGCTGAATATAAATCATCCTCACATTTATCGTCCAGGCTGCTGATGTTGTTCCAGGAGACATTTTCAGATTCAAGTTTCAGATATGATCCACAGTTGATGTTTTCTTATTTATTTCCCAGTAGGCTTTTCAGGTGTAAGTTTCTGTCAGCATGTCGCCGTTCTTTAACAAACTTGGAGATGTTAATTAGATTTGTTAAAGCTCCTACACACTGAAATAACAGCTGGACACACAGTTCAACATCACGTCTAAAAACAGCAGATTACTGAGTGTTTCCATCCTGCTGTTGGTGGAGCTGATTCACTAAACCACCACAGAAGAAGAGGAAACGGCGAGACGACGTCACTGAAAGAGCCCGATGATGGAAAACCATTAAAACCATGTGAGGAAGGTTTGAGCCTCCTCATCATTCTCCACACTGACCTTTCTTCTCTTATTCACTCACATGATCATGGACTTCATCATAATATCAAATATATTCAAACATCATCGATTCCACTTCAGCTGAGCGTGACAACATGGATTTTTAATTAACATAAAACTGTCTGTCAGTCGGAAATATTTCAAGAAGTCCTGAAGGGATTGGTGTGAAATTTTCAGAGGTTTGTTGATAACAGAGGATGAATCAGTGAGTTTTCATCCAGCGCCACCTTCAGGCTGAAATCTGAGCTTTGGACTTTGGTCTCAAAAACAAAGTTTAATACAACGAAATGCTCCGAGTTAAATTGATAAAACAGAAACGAAAATGTTGTTTCAAAGAGCCAAAAACTAAACCATGAAGGAAAATGAACCTTAAATTAGAATCAAACAACAAACGGATGAATATTAACGAGTTTGTAAAATGAACCAAAGTGATAAAACGTCTCAGTTTCAGTCACGACAGCGAGATGTTTGACTTTAAAGAGGCTCAAAATAACGCAGCATTATTCCTGGAGAGGAAGACAGAGCATCCTTCTGTGTGTGCGTGTGTGTGTGTGCGTGTGTGTGTGTGTGTGTGCGTGTGTGTGTGTGTGTGTGTGCGTGTGTGTGTGTGTGTGTGTGTGTGTGTGTGTGTGCGTGTGGGTGTGTGTGTGTGTGTGTGTGTGTGTGTGGGTGTGTGTTCGTTCAGGTTTAAAATACAAACATGATTAAAAGACTTTGTCTGCAGTGTTTATAAATATTAGACACGACATCGATTGACACACCAAGTGAGCACACACACACACACACACACACAGTCTCACACACACACTCACACAGACACACACACACACACAAGTCTCACACACACTCACACAGACACACACAATGCTTTGTTAGTTTTCCTACCAGATCAGCATCTAAAAAGCTAATTAAACTGATCATTCATTAAATTACTTGTTTGCTCAGTGAAAGCAGCATGAAACTGTGTGTGTGTTTGTGTGTGTGTGCTCACTCAGTGTGTCGATCTGTTATAACTGGAGGTGTGAAGCAGCAGAGAGGAAAAGATCTGAGTCATTAAAGATAAAAATATCATTGAAGAAAATCATTTTCATCTTTTAATCTTTTAACTTCAGTTTTTACTTTTGCTCTTTAAATCATTTTTCCCTGCAGGTGTTTATTCGCATCATTTTCCTCAAAAGTTTCCATGTTTACTTCTTTAGTTTCATTTCTATTTTTAGCCAAACGCTGTTTTTAATCCTCTTTAGGTGCTGTAAAAATAAAGTTCTTATTATTAATAATTTTTTATTTTTTTAGTTCCTGATCTGGATTGATCATTTTCTGAAGGATTGTTTGGAGCTGATGATTACTTCATCAGTTAATCTCTTGATTAGACTGATAACCAATAAATCATTCAATCTTTAAAAAAGTAAAAAATTCTTTCTCAAAGCTTCTTCAAATGTCTCTAATATAAAATACTGAGACTGTTTCAAAAAGTTGGCAGGAAAAAGAAAGACTGATAATAAAACTATTGTTCAATTATAAGACAGCAGCTGATTGATTAATTATTACTAACTGATTAAACTCAGAACATCAGTGGATCATAAAAGGAAGCATCGACTGTTCACACATTTAACAGCAGATCTGAGTCACAGGTGAGCTTCACACCTTGACCTTTCACCTTGAAACACTGACGAGACAGTGTGTGTGTGTGTGTTAACAGTCCACTGAACACCAGCTGTGTGTGTTGACACTTGGCACGCT
The DNA here is from genome assembly GCA_023238725.1 of Scortum barcoo. NCBI lineage: Eukaryota > Metazoa > Chordata > Actinopteri > Centrarchiformes > Terapontidae > Scortum > Scortum barcoo. The sequence goes on from CM041550.1 coordinate 1,822,339, forward strand.
TTGCAGTCCACCCTGCAGCACTGATGGCACACACACACACACACACACACACACACACACACACACACACACACACACACACACCTGCTGCACCACGGCTCAGACAGTGGAAGCGCTGCGACCGTAAGCCGACACACAATACACAGTCTGCTCACATTAAAGGACAAAAACACTGTTTAGTTTTTGCTTCGTCACTCTGATTCAGTCTGATGCTGCACACACACACACACACTATGCTATGCAGCTAAAACAAAATGGACAACATTTGCAGCCTTTAAAATTGAAGAATAATTCTGGTTTATCTCAACTTTGCTTTTATTTTCAGAGATAATTCACATCAGTTATAACAACAGTTAATTAAACGTTAAAAGTTCATTAAATGAAAGGATTATTATTGTGTTGTGGTATAGTTTTATGGTTATATGTGTTCAATAGTGGCTGATTTCTGCAGTGATGTAAGGAGATGTTTCCTCCCTGATGGCCAATAAAAATCAACAGATTACCTGTCAGAGTAAACAAAGCTGACATACCCACAATGCAACACCTGCTAAAAATCTGCAGGTTTTCACCAGTGCAGCAGAAAAAGAGTGATGGGTGAGTGTTTTACTGTGAGACTGCAGTGACACAGTGTGTGTGTGTGTGTGTGTGTGAATGTGTACCTGAGGTTTAAGGAGGTGAGTGACTGCAGGCCGATGATGCTGTCTGGGATGGTCCTGATGCAGTTGTGATACAGGTTCAGCGTCTCCAAGGCGACCAGATGGCAGACCTCTGAGGGGACGTCGGTCAATCTGTTCTTCGACAGGTCTGCAGAGAGAGGAGCAGAAAAACGATTCAGTCACCTGCACTGCAAACAGAGACACGACTTTATAAAACTAAAGAAAGCCGAGGTGCAAAAATATAAAAGATCCTTAAACCATCAAACAAAGTTTAACTGTCATCAAACTGAGGGGGGTTTGCGTCAAGGCCGGGGTGATGACATCACATCCTGCTGCAGCTCGGCAACAACAACATCCACTTTAGTTATCAGCCGCCGCCAAATAAGGCCAAGAAATGTCAGGCCAATTACTCCACATTGTTCTGGAGAGGCTGAACTCTTAAAAACACATTTGTTTTGTTAACGCAGCGAGAACAGACCGAGAGTTCATTTCCTCTGAAGGCAGAGCACGGAAAAGTCCTCTTAATGTTCAGATTCAAACACTGAATAATCCAGCACGGCCTTCAGAGCAGGTCTAACATATTGAATATCTGTGTCTGAAGTCTGGACTCGCTTCCTGCAGGGCGAATCAGATTACAGCGCTGACAACCAACACTGGAAAAAGAGTCACACTTGTATTTTCAGGCATCTCCTTCCTCATCGAGACACCAACAACGAGCACGACTTCAGGCCAACAACAACTTTCAGAGAAAACCTCAAACAACAGAAGAAGACACGTTTAACAGAGTGAGCCGCTTTAAAGAGGCGATATTTAACTAAAAACACTCTCTGGCTGAATGATGTGGTTAGCCTAGCTTAGCACAAAGACTGCTCCATGAAAAAAGAAAAATACTCCCTTAGACATCTCGAACAGAGTCTGCAGGTGAAACTGTGGAAACTGTACAAAACACAGAAAGAAATCTTTATGTTTACGCCTTAAAGCAATCAGTCACCTCAATATTGCACGATCTGTACAGTTTTTTCATTTAAAAAACAGATATATCACACAGTCTTTATCTTATTTGATATTTTCTACTGTCTAATTTACTTACATTTTTCTACTTATTATGTTTTTATTTTTGCACCAACATATTATTCCTTGTATGTGTAAATGGAAATAAACCTGATTCTGATTAAAACCTTCTATAATGAAGCAGCCTCAGTTGTAGATTAAACTGATACAAAAACATTAAATAGAAAAAAGAAAAACGTGGATCTGTTTAATAATCGTGTGGATCATCTGTGGAGCTGCTGGTTAACAGTTTCTCTCTGTTTCCAGTCATTATGCTAAGCTCATGTTTTGGACCTGTTTCTGTAAAGGATGTAAAGAGATGAAACTGAAATTGTTTTAAAATGATGTCACATATTTGCATCATACCCCCTTAGACACATGAAACATATTCGAGCTACAACTACCCTGACAAATATTCATCATCATCTCATTATACAGTCATTCACTCATTATTTTTCTACTAATTGATGAATTGTTCGGTCTAATTGTCCCTGACAGGTTCATGCCCTGAAGCACTGCTCACTTTTTAATCTCATTTAAAAGATATTAATGATAAACAGACATGATGTTATGGTTCACTGAAGCTACAGACACCAAAACCATGACAGACATGCACACTGTTGTTCAGGAGGAAGATAAACTTCATCAGTCCAGGAGGTTTTTACAGGTCAGAGCTACGTGTCACTAAAAAGAGCAAAGAGCTGAGAGCACTGAGGAGACGAGTGACATGTTTGATCTCACCAACCATCAGTGAGAAATTCAGTTTACGGTGATTTAAACCAAAGAAAAGAAGCAAGTTTTTACTTTGAGGAGAGAAAAGAGACAGTTTGGTGTTTGAGAGGAGAAGAAAAGAGAAGAAATGACATGAGATATTAGTATTCATCATCATCAGGAAAATGAGTTCATTGCTCACCACACTTCGACTTTACAAACTGCAGCAGTGAAAACGTGGAGGTTTAATCACAGCGGGCAGTGTTGCATCATGGGTAACACAGTCACAGGAAGTGCTATTTTAAACAGCACGGTTGAGAAACAAAGAGCCACTCAGTCCTGCTTTCATCCGCCGAGCAAACAGCAGCAGTCTGACTCAACGACCGGCTGCAAACACACACACACACACACACACTCTCTGCTGGTAACAGTGCAGCGGTGTGTGTGTGTGTATGTGTGTGTTGAGACCACTGACCGACATCATCACGTCTCTTTAACCTCTAAAATACCACGCTCGACATCATAATCTGATATTTGCTTCAGTGACCCCATGAAAACCCCCCATACTGAAAAATACAGGACACACACACACACACGTCTGTCAGGTTACATTTGAACGTGTCTGCCACACATGAGGTCACGTGAGGAGACACAAGTGATGATACAGGCTGAAAGTCACACACACACACACACACACACATTACACGTCCTGACACATTACGTCCTGACCTGCTGGCTGATTATCAGCCAGCAGGATCATGATTATTGATTATTGATATTACCTGTGTGTCGGCAGGTTCAGTCACCAGGTCACATTAACCACAATTCTGCCTGTGAGGCAAGAAATACAGTCTGCAGGAAAGAAACTGGAGATGTTCAAAGAACTGAAGAGGAAATGAGCATCAGTTCGCCTAAAGGTCACACACACACACACACACACACACACAGATTATATACATATACTGTATATAATTATTTACTGCCATTTCTTGCTAATTTTATATTTGTTGTGTAGGTCTTTATTTTTATATATAATTTATATATTATATATTTGCATTTTAGATTTTGTTTTTTACTCCTTTTTATTGATATTCTGCAAATGTGAAATTGTGCTTTTTAATCTATCATTTATCATCCTTACTGCACTGTTGATTGTGCTGTTGTAACATGACAATTTCCCTCACAGGATCAATAAAGTATATTTATCTATCCATCGCTGTATCTATCTTAATTTTTCTTTATCAGCACAAATGTGTTGCTTTAACAAAACATCTGCACAGCGAGGCAGCTTCACAGCATTCACACGATACGGAGTAAGAAAAGGAAGGAAAGACGACACGACGATATTAAAATGTGAGCAGCTTGAAAACACACTCAGACAGCTGCTGAAGGACTGTTTCTGTCCACACTGGTCCTGTCCACACTGGTCCTGTCAACACTGTCTGATGAAACCGACCAGCCTGCAGGATTCTTCCATCGCTCGCCTCTCAGCTCCGACATGTTTCAGAGGATGTTAGCTGACTTAGTGTCGGAGTTTAAGGCCACATTCCCGCCCGTTCACTTGTTTCAACTTGCAGAGTCAGACGGCAGCAGAGACAAACAGGCCGAGCTGAAGGCGAGCGGCGTCTCAAGGCTTCAGTCTGCGTCGCTTCTGATCGTCAGCTGCTGATAAAGATGACTGTGAAGGAGGATTTTCTTTCGCTGCCGTCGGCCTTCGTGTTCACTGCAGACAGTTAGTTACTGCACCACCTTAATGAGCCTCCGATTGGAGAAAACTGAGTCCACAAACCTTTTAAGAAGAAGCATTTTATGTTTTTAGACAAACTTCCTCACAGTCACAGCAGCTGTTCATAGATTCATCTCCATGTTTGTCCTTCCACAGTTCTTAGAAACTACAAAACTCACTAAACTGAATAAATTTAAGTAGAATGTGTTTTAGATCGAGTTTGATGGATAAATGTCTTTTTTGTTGGATATTGTTTTCCAGCTGGTCACTATGAGTTTTTGTGTATTTAAACTTTGTGTAACTGTTGTATTTCCTCTTTATGTGTGAAGAAGAGTTGTTTTTATGTTTTTATCATTTGCCTCAAATTGCCTTTTGAGGGACAAATAAAGTATTTTGAACTGAATCTAAAACTGAATCTGAATCTGAAACTGGACACCTCCCTGAGGAGGTGTTCCAGGCATGTCCCACCGGGAGGAGGCCCCGGGGAAGACCTCAGGACACGCTGGAGAGACTATGTCTCTCAGCTGGCCTGGGAACGCCTCGGGGTCCCCCCGGAAGAGCTGGAGAAAGTGTCTGGGCATCTCTGGTCAGACTGCTGCCTCCGCGACCCGGTCCCGGGTCAAGCGGATGAAGATGGATGGATGGAACTGAATCTAATCTGTGGGATGATCCAATCAGAAAGCATCAGATGATGTAAACAAGGAGGTCAACAGCACGGTCACTTTTCAGCAAAATAACAATCATGTAAGGAAGTTTTAAGTGCTTACAAGCATAAACTGCCGATTTGCTCTTAAAGGTTTGTGTTGTTATGCCTTGTGTAGCGTGCCGTGTTTAACCTGCTAATACCTCATGTAGTCTCTCTAACAACTACTAAATAAACTAAATAAAAACTAACTACAGGCCAAAAGTTTGGAAGCAAGATCAAATTTGTACAAAAAAAGATCATAGTTTCATTGGTATACTTTACAACAAAATAAACATGATTAACTTATCAGAAGACATTTTTACTATAATTATCAGGTATTTGAGTTTTTCTTGCTTCAGACTTTGCTTTCTTCAAAGTAACCTCCTCTGGCTTTAACAAGCAGCATGGCATATACGATGAGGCATTCGCGTTCCACAAGTTTTTTAAGGTATGTGCCAGGAATTGCACTCCAAGCTTTCTTTCTTAAGTTCATCAATAAGAGACTGCTGATTTGTGGGACGCTTTTCTGACTGATCGATCCAATTCATCCCACACAAGCTCAGTTGGAGAGAGGTCTGGAGACTGAGGGGGCCAAACCATCTTTTGAAGAACACCTTCCTCTTCTTTTTTGTCTAGGTAACATCAATGTAAACCTAAAGGTAAACTGAAGAAAATGGTGCATATCAATGAAAGCCAAAGTCTGATCATGCAGTAAATACATCCCAAAATACATATAACTCATGCTGGTTTTTAAGAAAGGCATTATGAACACAAACTTAAAGTTGCTTCCAACCTTTTGGCCTGTAGTGTACATCCTACATAAAACACAGTGTAAGTGATGCAAACTGCTTTAGTTTAGTAAACACCTCCATTTTCATTTTCTGTTTCTAATGTCATGTTTCAGGCTGTATTGACTTTATTCGTTTTAAGGTTTGTTTTCAGGTTCAAGTGTTTGTTGAGCACCCTGAATAATCTCCGCCTGTTAGCGGGCAACAACCAGGAAGTTAGTGCAGTTTAAGAAGCACAAATTAGCTGTGAATTATTTCCACAAGAACACTGTTTGTTAATCAGGTTTCCGCTCAGCCACACAAACACCACGTTCACCACACCCCGAGAGGAGGGCGATGGCTTCCTGTGTTAATAACAACACTCTCCCTCTCTCAGCGGACAGGAAGTGACATCATCGGGGTCATGAGGCGAGGCGGCGCATTGTCGTCAAGGTGTGACCTCTGACCTCTGGAAGAGGATGGAGACAGAGGAAAGTTGGCTGAAGACAGAGAGTTTCTTTCACCCCGAACTCGAATCAGCCTCAGTAAAGACGAAAATCAGGTGAACAGGTGCACACAGGTGATCTAAAAACTACAGCAACTTACTGTAGTTTAACAAACTCTCCTGGAGTTTTCTTCAGTGTCAAAGTGATCCAGTGATGATTGAACATCCAGAGGTAACAGGTTCTGATTTAATATGTAATAAATTTAAAAGCTTTTATTTTATATGTGAGACTTCCTGTTTCCTGATCTGCTCTGATTCTCATTTGTTTTCAGTGTAAACTCGACACTCCTCCGTGTTTACTGTAATAATTCAATAATTCATATTTACACTCACACACTGCTGCTGTTTCTCTAACACAAATCATTTCTCTCACTGATAACAGGAAACAGGAAGTACAGTATTCATCGTATCTGTTGTGTGACGAGGTCAGAATAAAGCTCATTTTCCAACACATGCTCAGAGATACTGAATCAAACTATTCAAAGACTGATACCATCTGTTTTATGTGGTTACAAACTGCTGTGAAACAGGTGTGATGGAGGAAAACGAGTTTACTGCTCTGAGTTTGTTGTCGAGGAGCACAAAGACAACAAGTGAACTTACAAAGAGTTTTACTGTACAAACAGAGAAAGAGCAGGAATGTGGAGGCCGAGCTGAGACACAAGAATGTTTGCTGCCTACTCATTAACACAGAGCCTCATCCAACTACAGCACAGCACGACGGGAGGCAAGGGAAGGAGGCAAAGGAAGGAGGCAAAGGAAGGAGGAGAGGGGGGAAGGAAGGAAGAGGAAATGCAAGAAAATGAAAGAATGATTAATTCACATTAAAAGCTTTAGCTCAGTGTCGATAACATGGACCTGTAAACCTGCAGAACGAGGAGCGAGAGTTCAAACATCCTCGTCTCTGTGATCTGGACTGATGAACTAAAACACTTACTAGAAACACAAAAACACTTTAAAAAAGAGGACGCCTCTTTCTTATCGGGGAGTTTCTCCTCTCTTCTGGGTGATCAGTCGGATCTTTTCACCTTATATGTCCGACTTCACCTCACACGGCCCGTTAACGTTACTGTGGGCGAGGTCCCGTTTTATCTCTAACCAATAAATCACAGCTTTATTTCTTATCTTACTCGACACTTTGTGATTGCTTGTTGGGATTATCATGAACTTTGATTGTTCTCGTTTCCACAATAAGATTTTTAGCCAACTGTGGCCTATTTTTACTGTTTAGCACAAACTATTTTACTCCTAACTCAGTGTTGTTGCCGTGTTCTTCTACTCTTCTATTACCCACTATATTTATATATGAGATCTGTTTCACTCAGTCTGATGATTTAAATATTAAATATATTAAATACTCTCGACAACGTAAGGAGCTCAATGAGTTTTGTTCATTAAGCAGCTGCAGGCGCCGTCTGTTGGTGTGTTTCTCCACAGCTGTGTTTACACACACTCAGCATGTGCTGCTGTGTGTATGAATTTATTCATTTTATCAGACTGACAACAAAACACCGTAAATGAACTTTTTTTTTCAGAGCACAATACCGCTGTTTCCATTCATAAACACACCGGGAACGATCCAACGTTCATGTTCTGCTCGTCGATCCACAAAGATTTCTGTCAAATAAAACATCTGTCTTCAGGGGAAATACCTGAGGTTTTTATATATTTGATGGGTGTGGGTGTTTAGGCCGTCACCTATAAAGTCAACTGATCATGAGACTGTGGTTTACCTCCTCACCCAACAACTTCCTGCAGTAAACCCCCATCAAACGAGAACCAACTGCTTGTTTCAGCAGTCTGACAGTTCTCGTTGTAATACGAAGACTTTATGATCTGTTGCATGAAATAAGTTCTGTGCGGCATTTCTGACATTCAGGTCAGCTGTTCCTGTTAACTATACAGCTGAAACAACACGCATAAACTACATATTTAAAGGTTTGTAGTGAAGTGAAGAGATAAAATGGTTCAAATTTAAACTCTGCAGAGTCAGATCATCAGGTTGTGTCTCTAAACTAAATGTTCACTCTGTGTTTGTGTGTTGCAGCTGCATCCTCTGGTAGTGCAGGAAAAGACGAGACTCCTCCCTGCAGCACAGTAATGACAGGCTTTACACCACACACACACACACACACACACACACACACACAAAACTAAAAAAAGCAACAACATCACCAAGCAGGACAGTCCCAGCCCAAGAAACCATTAAAGTTACACATTATTCCTTTGGTTAATCTTCATCTTCATCATCACAACTACCTTCATCATCATCAACATTATCTTCATCATCATCATCAACATCATCACTACAGACAGATTAACACATCCTGAGCAGAGCAGGGATTAACAGGAGAGAAAATATGAGAAAAAACAGAAGAGCGAGAGAATAATAAGAAGTTAGAAATACTCTACAGTGAACACTACAGAGGCTCTGTGGGTTACTGCCACTTCACTCACACACACACACACACACACTAAATACTCACACGTGTACATTTACAGTCACATGTGAATGACACGTCACTACGTGATCATTTCACACAGAAATAAAAATACAAACTGGTTTCCTGTTGCTGCTGTAAATCAAACCTCACCCATTTTCTTTGTTTCACCATCAAACAGCAAAATAAACCTGCTGTAAACATGACAAAGTCATAACCTCATTTATTTAAAGATTCATGGTGAAAAACAACCCGAGAGATTCAGTCCACAGTGCAGAAGTGTGTGTGTGTGAAGTGTGTGTGTGTGTGTGTGTGTGTGTGTGTGTGTGTGTGTGTGTGTGTGTGTGTGTGTGTGGGGCAGAGGAAGGGGTTTTCTCAATGGCGGTGTCCTCACCACTTGCTGACTACAAAGGAAACAGCCGGCTCTCAGACGGGTGGAGTCGGTCCAGGATGCTGAAGGTGCTGCTGGAAGAAAAACTTGCTGCCTCAGACTGGATTTCCTGCTGATGGTGAGGACACGAGGTCTCACACTGAAATACTAAATTTCAGAAAAACAGCTACGATGTCCTGATGCTGTAGTCTAAAAACTTAAATCAGTGACTCTTTATGGAGACAAATTAGGGACAAAACTTTTAAAAGGTGATTAAAACAGGACAGGCTGAACTTTTTATCACTTTAATCTAAAATGCTGAAAATATAAATGAATGTTTTTTACATTCAAAATACATTTTAAAGCAGCTTTTCATGTTGTGTTGATTTTGGCGGTCCCTGTGGACAAAGGCGGTAGTGCCTCTAACGTTTGCAACGTTAACAGAAACCGACAATCTGCTCTCTGCTGGTGTGGTCTGTTAATGTGGGTCATAAAGAGGCATCAGGATTAAACTGAGACTGTTTCAGAACATTTTAAAAAATCCATAGAGAGCTTTAAAATTACATTTTCCAATTTGAACGTTTTCAAGATCTTATTAGATTTTTCCCTGTTGAATTTTAGACTTTTTGTATGTGGAGGATTTGGATTAACAAGTGAGTACAACGAAAAATAAATCTGTGGCAGAATAAATTTTACTGCCTCTCCTGTCTCCATAGTCAGTACAAACCTCAGTATTTCTATAAGTTTAAATGCAGCACCTGCTTCTTCTTACAGCACATAAATCTCTGTGAATGTATTTTCAACAAAGCAGCGACCACAACAGACAGGACGACACCATCAAAACTCAACAGCTCTTCCTCTGACATCTTTTCTTCTCCAGCACAGTGACGGCTGAAACGCTCTGAAGGTACCAAAGGTTTTAAATTAAGTTTACTTTGAACAAAATAAACTAATCAAGGGAAGAAACTCATGAACTCGTGTAACTATCGTCATTTTCTGGTGAAGACCGATGAGCAGCAGCAGCAGCAGAAGAAGATGGAAAGAAACAGATGACAGCTGAAGTCACCATGACAACCATGGGAGACATTCTGCATGGATGCAGAGTCACGTGTCTGTGCAAACACGCATGTGTGTGTGTGTGTGTGTGTGTGAGATGCATCAGTGACTGCACAAATGTGAGGGCACAAGTGTGTGTGTGTGTTTCATGTTTATCTTGGGGCAAAAAAAAAATGCATATTTGCAGACTGTCCAAGTGTCTCAAGATCTAAACATAGATGCACAATGTGTGTGTGTGTGTGTGTGTGTGTGTGGTTGCAGCAGATGGACGTTGGTCGAGAAATAGGTCATGCAGAATTCCCTGCGGGACAACCAGCCATTCCCACACACACACACACACACACACACACACACACACACACGTGCATAGAAAAAAAACATTAAAACATAAGATTTGCTTTATAAGGCCTGTGTATGGGAGGCAAACACACACACACACACAACATTGTTTTCCTGAGCTACTGGCACATTCCTCAGCAGATTAATTCGACCTCAGAAAATGATCTCAGGCCCACTTTGTTTTTTCTGATGAATCCAAACTGACTCACAGCAGAAAAGACTCGACCACAGTAAACAGGTCGGCTCAGATCTAAATCGTCGTCTGTCTCTTTGTACCAAAATACACATTTCCTCCTGCTACAGTGAAGATGACGCAGCAAAAACCTCTTTCTCCTGCTCAGAGTCAGAACTCACACATGAACACAGAGATCTCAGGATTACCTGCAACTTTCTGAGGACATCATGTCTCCATCGCAAATAAACGTCCATAAATCAGAAGAAATCACAGAAAAAAGTCGCTCCTTACAGCCTGAGAATCAAGCTTTCTTCAGTCTCTCTTTTAGTGAAAGATTTCAAGATTTCAAGAGTTTATTTTCACGTGCGAAACAATGCACACCGAGCAGTCGTTGGTGGAACTCTTAAATCTCAGGTTGCATGAAAACGATGCTCAAAAATATTTAGAAGAATCCACACAAGCAAAAAATAGATATAAAACAAAAAAAATAGATATAAAACAAAAAGAGTAAAAAAATAAAATAAGACCTAAAATCTAAATCATACAACTAAAATAAAATATGTAAATAAACAGAAATGTACATCAGAGTGCAGGTCAGTGTTGTGTCCGTATGTTCGTGTGGTCACTGCAAAAAAATATAACAAGAGCAACAAAATCCATCAGTGTTCACTATTTTCATGTTCGCTCGACAATAAATATTTTTTACTGCAGCTCAGAGGAGGAAGGGCTATAATGATGTACTGTTTAACATCAACATGTCAGCATCCAATAAGTACTATTATTAAAGACCTCTACAGATTATATTCATGTTTTCAGAGGGAACCAACAGGCTGGTAAAGTACTGACTGATGTTTTGTTGATTTGTGTGATCTATGCACAGTTAGATAAATAAAAAATATTCAAGTAATGAGAAAGAGTTTGGAGGTTTGTCTCTCCCTCTCAGACGTTTAGCCTCCGTTTGTCTCTAAATCTCTGTTTTGTTCTCCAGCACAAACTGACTGTTACATAACAGAGCGAGTAGTTCAAGTGAGCATCCGCCCACATCCACCCCCACTGTGAGAACGACGTACGACACGACCACGGCCAGGCTGGGGTATTTCACCTTAGGACAAAACCAATGTTAAAAAAAAAAAAAAAAACAATCTGTGTTTGTTTTGTCGTCTGATAATTCAGTCAGAGCAAGGCGAGGACGATGTTTTATCCCCCCCCCCCGCTGCTTCCTCGCTCCACTCGGCCCATTTTCTGCTGCCTCGGAAGGAAAAGTAGGACGAGAGAAGAACACCCAGACAGATCAGCGTGCCTCTTCATCATCCACACACACACACACACTTGGCTCCACCATGTTGGCTAATTAAGCGGTTACAGAGAAAATATAACACCGTACATGAAGCTGTTTCAATGCCTGGAAAGTGAAAAGTGCAGCTCAGTGACTGAAGATTTGGAAATTAGCAACAATGACAAAGCAGCAGCCTGAAACACACACACACACACACACACACACACACACCCACACACACACACTCAATATATGTAGATTAGAGTTGGGATGACCTCAGTTGACAGACTGTTTGTTCGTTAAAGACGTTTTCTTGTACTTCAAGTCAATCAAGACGGACAGGGCGACTCCCCCCCAATCTCAAAATCAATACAAAAAGACACCGTCCATCTATTTTCTGCCTTTTATCCCAAACAAGACGGCCCAGACGTCCATCCTCTCCTCAGCAACGTTTTCTAGCACTTCCTGTGGGATTTCCAAAGCTCACTAAAGCCAGATGAGATGCAGTACACACCCTCACACAGCCTATATTTCTACAGAGAGCTTCTTAAAATATAAAAAGGAGCTGCAGTCTCTTATCTCTGTAATCTCACTATTCCAGTTACCACCCAGAGCTGATGACCAAAGGTGAGCTTGGTCCACCTCAGGACACTATTTCATCCTCACCTGTGAACAACACCTCGAGATAAATGAAAAGAAAAGAAATAAAAAGCATACTTGTTTTCTCCTGTAGATTTTCAGTAGACAGTTTTCAGTGTTTGCTCGTCTCTTTCTGATGTCAGAGCAGCTCCACACAAAAACACAACACTGAATAAAGTCTTAACGTTCAGACAGGCCCACATCAAACGATCGGCTAAACACAGAGACAACACCACAAATCCTGTGAGAACACACTTTCTCACGTTCTCTCTGTAATGCTGTAATGTAATGTAATCTCACCTGCTTACGCTGAAGTCTGTGCACAGAAACAGAAGGAAACATGTGGATGAGATCGGGGGACGGACGGAGAGAAATCCTCTTTACAGTGAACTTCAGCTGACCTGATGCAGCAGATCATTTAAGACCTCGTGGCACAACAATTTCTGCATTTATTCACCGTTTCAGGCCGTCATGTTCTCTCCGTCTCTCTCTGTTAACAACAGGCCTGATTCCAGCTGTGTTTGAAGAGATCTTAATAAAAAACAAAAGGCAGCAGCTGGATCGGACATTTAGAGTCATTACAGCACATCACGTCTGACTTTATTCCTCTGAATCATCGAAGAAAAACACACACACCAACAAACACGGTTAATGAAAAACACAAACAGGAAACTGGGCTGTCGTGGCTGAATGTTTTCTGCTTCATCATAGTTTTACAATCGTTTATAACCTTCGGCCCTGCAGATGTTTTCCTGTAAAGTCGGTGATTGTGAAAACGAAACTGTTCGACAGCTGCTCTCATTACTGAAACACCAAAAACAGCTAAAATCAAACACTGATGGAGTTCGACCTGTAATAATGATTGACTATTAGGACGTCAATGTTAATATTCAACACACACACACACACGCAAGAGATCAACACACTTATACAGTTCTCTGTGTGTGTGTAAGTGTGTGTGTGAGTGTTCAGAGCTTCAGGTTGTGTGTATGAGTAAAGGTCAAAAGTGTCAATCAGGATAAAAGTAACAGCAGGATAAAACTTGTGATCGTGTGTGTGTGTGTGTGTGTGTGTGTGTGTGTGTGTGTGTGTGTGTGAGAGAGAGAGTTAATGAACACTGAAAGGTCGTCAGCTGTGTGTTCACAGACTGTTGAGGAGAGAATTCAATGTGCCAACTCTCCTCCTCCCTCAGAGCGGCGTTTTACATCATGTACATCTTTCTTTAGTGTTTCTTTTTTCTCGTCTGTAAATTCCTCCCAATCCCAAACAGTAAAAATAAAAAATAAAAAACTTTCTGTTTTATTGAAGTGCTTCATCTCAAATATTCCTGCCAACCACTCAGCTGATGATAATAAAGAAACTTTAACTTTAAATTCAACAATGTTCCAAATATCGCAGCATCCTCACAGCACAACACACGTTTAAATACACAAAATGATTGAATAATAAATATATCTTATACCAGGAAGAAATAATCACTTCTCTCTCTCTGACAGATCGACCTGTTGAGTGATTCTCATCATTTCCCCTCTGATCTAAACTCTCTCTTCTGCTCTTTTTCTGTTAATTCATGTTTATTTTCATGACTGGAGCCTGTTCAGCAGCTCGACGTCTTCACAGAAAGTCAACCTGATGTGTACGAATGTATCTTCAAAAAACAGACAGACCAGTCCAGAGGAGCCCGACAGAGAAAACACCAGCAGCCTCAACTGTCAGGTAACGAGCAGCCGAAATGGAAAAGCAGAAATACAACAACAACAACAACAACAAAGCAGGCTGCAGATTTAATGAGAACTGTTCCCCCACCGTGATGAGATCTGATACTGAGCACGCTCAGTCCGATCCACCGCTAACATAGAAATTTACTGTACGTTAATGTGTGTGTGCTTCTCTGTAGTAATGCAGGAGACTCCCATGTGATCCCATCTGGCAATCACACAAAAACAAAAGCTGTGTGTCTGTGTGTGTGTGAGGCTGGGGATTCGATCTCGGCCTGTCTGACCCAGTGACCAGCAGTCAGTCATGGATTAATCCCGCTGTAGATTTAGAGGGTCGGGGTGATTATTACAGGGGGCTCACACAGATAAATATTGATTCGTACACTAAAATGCATTTTAAATTTCAGATGGACTTCAGTGATTATCAACACGAGAAAGAAACTTTACATACAACATAAATATACATACACATAAATATACTGTATATTTACACTGTGTTTGTGCCTCCTTCACTGGCTCCCCACAAATATGTTTTCTTGTTCTCATGCAAATTTAGCTTACAAAATGCACATTGACATAATCCCTCTAAGAATCTAATCTATAGATTACAGATTAGAGGTGTGCAGAGTATGTTTAGCAGAGGAAAGTGAGTTTATCTGAACAGCAGCTTTCAGAAGTAAAAAGCTGTTCAGACTTTCCATTAAAGAAATGAAAAAACACTCAGAAAGAAAATGTTCAAACTGAACAAAAAGAAGCAGTGGGAAGAGAAAAGTGTTTTAAAAGGAGGGAAGAAAAAGACGATGTGATAGTAAAGACAGGATGGTGAACAGACAGAGAGAGAAAGAAAAACAAAGAGAAAGACGGAGGGAAAAAAGTCACGTTTAAAATAGAAAGATTAAAAAAAAAAGAAATGGAGGAGAAAGAGGAAGAGAGCTGGCAGGCAGAGACGTTAACAGGATTAGAGAGGGGGAGTTTCCTCAAACTGGCAACCCACCAGGCACACTGTCAACACACACCACCCTGCTGCTGACACACACACACACACACACTCCCCATTATCATCAAACACAACAACAGGACCCCCACCACTGACCCACATCTTTCTCTGCTGTCAGCATATCACTAAACTGTGTGTGTGTGTGTGTGTGTGTGTGTGGCCTCTTGGCAGGGCTGCAGGGGGACGGCATGCTCACAAAACACCACACACTCACATCAAACACACACCAAACCTGCCACACAGGCACACAAACTTTCAGGATCAGGATTCCTGGGAGCGATGCCACAGAGCCAGTGTGTGTGTGTGTGTGAGGAAGAAGCTTTATGCCGAGTTAACAGTCAGATTACAGCGATAATGAACATCCAACACACTCGTCATGATCAGAATTCAAATATAAAACAGAAGTAAACTCATGAATATGTATTTTTAATTACACACACACACACACACACAGCGTTTTCTAATGTCACACCTGAGCAGGTGCTGCCAGACTCTGAATTTGGAGATTAAATTTCAACACTTTAAAACTTAATGCCAAATTTGCTTTGCGTGTGTGTGTGTGTGAGCATATGTAGACACTTATTTATGTATGCTGGCATTACTTCATGGTGCATTAGGATAAGCCTGAAGAAGAGGGGTATGGAAAGTGTGTGTGCTCGTCATGGTGAACCAGTTATAGGCGGCGGCATGTGTGTGTGTGTGTATGTGAGTGAGTGAGAGAGAGAGAGAGAGAGAGATATTTGGATGCCAGTATGATGCCAGGGGGATTTAAGTGGGAGATAGAGGTGTGTGTGTGTGTGTGTGTGTGTGTGTGTTGGGGGTGAATTTGGCCTTTGGCCTACATTTGGAGGGATGAGAGACTGTTCCTGTTTATTTATTCAGAGGGATTCAGCGTCTGTCAGGACAGACTCAAACTGTACGTCTCAGATTTAGAAACACTGCAGCGTCCTGTCTGTTCATTATTACACATTCATTATCTGATTTTATATTCTCCTCAAATGTTTTTATGTTTTTTTATTTTTTTAACTTCCTCTTTAACTACATGAAGTGTGTTGCAGACATTATCTTCCACATGACAGCAGGAAAAATGCCTAAAAGCGAGAGAGTGAGTCTGACAGGAGATGAAATGTGACTCTGCGTAAAAACGATCTAAACCTACAAACAAACAAATGAAAAGAGATTATGGGAGGGGCGATGATGCCTTTGCACAGAAAGTATTTGCGTGTTTATCTTCTTTCCTGGTCTGAGCTCCACAGAGGTGAATATTACAGCAGAGAGAGGATGAGTTTGTCACGCTCAGGTTACCGCTGTGTGTTTGGCTGTAATTAGTCAGAGTGAAACTAAACAAGCTGAATCTGAAAAGCAGAAGTGTCTGGATGAGCTCCAATAAACCACTCTGAGTCTGAGTCGTCTGACGTGGTTTAAATAAGTAATGCTGATACGGAGCCATAGATTCAAATACAGACACATTTAGTGTGGTGTCAGAGAAGTATTGTTTTATATCCGTCTTTAACTTTTACACTCTGAACATGAAACACCATGTTCAACCATCCGTTTTTTAAACAACAAAAGAAATCAAGGCTGTTCACTGATTAGAAGACTCTTCAGGAAAAAGACCCCAACTAAAGAGCAGGATGTGATCTCACGTTAAACTACGAAAACTACGAAAACATTCAGCTTTTTTTCTCAAACATTTACAGTTCTTAAGGCATCAGATCTGAATCCAGTATTTAAATAAAACCAAATCTCTGAAATCTGAAATCTAATTAGACGATATAAATATCTGAAAACTTTAAATACTGATGGGTATTTGCTATTTTAAAAACTACCCAAATGCTTCGTATGTTTCCAGTAAACAGACCACAGACAGCTGATGTTCACATGCTGATGTTTAGCCACCTTCAGGATTCATACATGAAGATCTGCTCTATAACTAACCGTCCTCTGTGTGTAACGAGGACACGCAGGACTGCAGTCTGCGAATGTGCGTTTCTATTTTCTGCTCCAAATAGCAGCTTCAGAGAGTTGATCTGATCTGTGCAGAGTGAAGCAGAAACAACTAAAAAAGCTTCAAAAGACCTAATTTGGGCACAAACATGCACCAACATAACATGAGCTCACTGCGCCGCCGAAACCTGCTCAGCAACACGACTGCACACGAGAGGGGAGTCTGCAAAAAAAAAGAAAAGCTGTAAAACGTGTGATGTAATGTGTGACATCATCATCTGTGGCGTCAGGTATCAACATAAAAGACCACTTCCTGCTGGGCTCAGTGATCAGGTGTCCCACAGGTGTCTGAGCAGAGTCACTTCATCACAGAAACATGGACGGATTATCATGAAGCGTATTTCTGTTTATAGTGTATTAATGTCAAGTTAATCCTATCGCATCATAAAATGTAGATTAAGACGTTCATGCTCCCCTCAGGATGAGCCGTCATAACTCTGCTGAACCTGAGCGTCATAAAGAGTTCATGTTCATGTGTCTGATGCTTTATGAACAAACAGGGAGGCTGTGGCTCAGCAGGTAGAGCGAGTCGTCCCTTAAACACTCAGTTTGATCTGAGGCTCCTCCGGTTCATGTGTCTGTGTGTCTTTGGAGCAAACGCTGAATTAAAAATCATCCTGGTCAGCGTTTGTCGAGGCAGCTAGCTGAGAGTGAATGAGAAGCTACCTGTGAAGCTCTTTGGATAAAAACATGACATAAATGCAGAAACGACTGTTGGTCATCTGTATTTGTGTTTTACAGCTTTAATGGGAGGGGGATCCTTGTTTCCTCGACAGGAAGCGATCCGAGCTGTTGCCTCCTGAAAACAATGAGGTGGGGAGCGGTCACTTCCCGTCTCTGTGCTGGAGAGAGGTCCAGCATCTCCTCCGTCACTGCTCCACCTAGGTGTCATTAAAGATCATCACAGCAGGTTAGCTGCTCACTGAGGTTTCTAACAGGCCGCTGACTGAAACACAAACACAAAGCTGGTGGAGCGCAAATCATTTTAACTTCAGCTTCAGACTTTTAGTCGATCACAGCTCTGGAGATTAAAATGAAATTACGGACACCAGTGGAAAAAACATCCTCAGTCCATCCAAACATCTCTGAAATATCTCTACAGCTGTTGGATGGATTCAGCCCTCCATCACCACTGCGAGCATGTTAGCGAGCTCCTGTTATCATTCAGCATTTCAAAGCATCAGTGTGTCCAAAAAGACCTGCTAGCTTGGCTGCAAACTATTACTGCAAGAAAAAACAACAAATCAATCAATTAAGACTCACTGTTTCAAAATGACGATCAACAAACCACTGAAGTCATAAAACTTCAGTGTTTCAATGGTGGCAGAGTGTAGTTCTTTAAAAAAGCCATCAGAGGGGTAAATATCCCCCTGGTTAACCTGGGGAGAAATGACTCTCTGCCCTGGTTTCTCTTTGACATCATCTCACAGTGATCAGGACTCTGAATTCTTCTGTTTTCTGTCTGAGCATCTGTGATCTCCTCTGATCTGTCTCTGTTCGCCTCCTCTGAGAGAAACCATTAACTGCTCCATTAACTGCTTCATTCACTATGCATGAGGCGGCGCCCCCACTACAGCCCGTCTGAACACCACCTCCATCCACCATCAGGTTTAAGGTGAAATGAAGACTTCATGTTTAAAGAGTGAAGTGTGAGTTTATGGACAAAAAAGCCAAATTTAAACATGTTATTTTTGCATTAAATTGTAAGAATTCATCAATAAAAAAAAGCTGTTTTTAAGTAAGAGTGTGTGTGTGTGTGTGTGTGTGTGTGTGTGTGTGTCCCAGCTGTCATTACACTCAGGTGTGGCGGGAACACCGAGCGAATAAACCCTCCTCTAACCCAACACCACACCACATTCCTGGGAATCCACCGCTTCCTCTGTGTGTGTGTGTGTGTGTGTGTGTGTATAAATGAAAGGGAAGGAAGCGCAGTGAGGTAGAGGAAGTGAGTGGTAAACTCTGGGAGGTGGATCATTGCTCAGCCACACATTAATCATCAACACTCAGACCGAGCACACGGAGAGAAATTCAGCTCTGGTTTCATTTTTTTGAAAAATGAAGAGACTCTGGAGATTAAAATGAAATTACGGACATTCACAATCCCCAGAAGATGAGCCCTGACGACTTTTTGATGCAAATTTTTTAAAGTCTTAAATTAAAACACTTACTTTACATTTTAAGCATCGTGCCGTTATTTCTGCCCATTTTGCTTCGAGTAGTTTTTTTTTTTTTTTTTTTATTGTTCCTGCAGACTGACGTTGCTCCACAAACACATGCAAACACATAAACACACCTGAATAACAACACCTGTCTTCATGCTAATCTGAACGATCCTCCCACCTGTGGACTCTGCACCGACACTAAAACACCACCCGGCCGGACGACGGTTAAAAAACAGGAACTGCTCACAGCTTCACATCAGATAACAAATCCAAAAATGTCTGTTTGTCACTTCACACGCCAACAAACAAAACCAAAGAAGAAGAAAAAAGCACAAAAATACTGCAGAGCGAGTTTGTGTTATCAGCAGGGCTGAAACGAATGACTCTTTTTATAATGAGTTAAATCTGTTGATCGTTTTTATATAGTCTATAACAGGACAAGAAGAAGTGACCAACAGTCCAAAGTCCAAAAATATAAGGTGACATTTTAAAACACAGAAAAGCAGGACAGGCTGCATCAGATAAATGAACATCCATCGACTGTCAGAACATTCAGGAACAACACTGAGTGGATTATCATCATCTCATGGATAAAATTATACCATATAAAGAAGTGTAAAGTTTGAGTGTTTGAACGTGTGTGAGGATGAAACACAAACAGCAGTTTATTTTTATCTGAATCTGTGCGACTGATGTGAGCAGAGACGAGGTCAGCCCCAACTCAAAACCCTGCAGATGGTTACAAACGTGTAATCTTATGTAATCTGTCCACACACACACACACACACACACACACACACACACAGGGGATGTTGTTTCTGTCAATATGACTCATACAAACGTACAGTAAAGCTGTACTCTGTGTGTATATGTGTGTGTGTGTCCACTGAAAAACTGCCAAACACTGCAGAAACGTGTATTGTCTGGAGCCGGGGATGTGATTACAGGCCGGCTGCTACTGGACACACACACACACACACACACACACACACACACACACACACACACACACACACACACACGTCATGTCATGTCATGTCCAACACCAGCATAAGAAATACGGTGGAATAACAATGAAAGGAAGAACCAGGAGGAGGAATAATCAGAAATTATAAAGCAGAATAAGAGTCGAGGCGTACGGGTGTTTCTGTTTTATTCTTTCGTCTCTAAGCTGCAGTAACAGAAGAACAGAAAGTAAAAGAGTTGAGCGTCGTGCAGCCGAGAACAAAACTGATGAAACACACAAACTGACGCTCATACAGCCGGAGTTCAGTCTACTCAAATTAATCTGAAACTATTCTGATAATCAATGAAGTGATTTTTGTAAATTCTTTGTGAGGATTTGTGTGTTTTATGTGACAGTAAACTCAACAGATTTAGATTCTGCAGACGTCACCTTTAGATTTAAGAAACTTTGATTGACGTGTTTGTTAAATGGATGAACTGACTGAATAATCAGCAGATTAACTGATGCTAATCTTTAGTAATTGATTGATTGATCGCTGGTTTCTTCAGACGTCTGTCACATTAAATCAAACATCTTTGGGATTTTTATTGTTGCTCAGATAAAATACAACTTTTGAAGATGTCAACTTGGACTTAAGAAAAATTGTGAAGTTAAAATATCTTGTGACTTTTTTTGAATCACCTGATAATCAATAAAATATATATTAGTTGTGATCATTTGTTGCAGCCTTCATATGTTCTACCTAACAGATTGCTGGTCCGACTAAATAAGCTGCCTTAAGTTTGGGCTCGGAGCAGACTGACCGACTGGTTTGGAAATCAACTTCCTGTTTCTGGTGATATCTCAATCAGCGTTTCCCCAGAAACTCCAATCATCAGTATTACTTTCTGTTACGTTCACATGGATTATTAATCAATAAATACAATAAAAACATACATGAAGAGACTAAACTTTCACTGTCCAACTCTCAGCAGGTCAAACGAGTTATTCCTCAGAACTAAAACACATTTTTAACTTCAGCGCACACACACAGACACACACACATTGGACACACATATACACACACACACAGACACACACACACACACACACAGTGAACACACGGTACACATGACAGTCATGGTCTGGTTGCAGTTGATGCCACCATCTGAGCTGAGTGAAAGCAGACTGACCGGTTGGTTCGGTTTGGAAATCACCTTCACGTTTGTGTTCCTGGACTCAGACTGTTATCGTCCATGTTAAAAATCCACAAAAACTCCTCAGAGCCTCCACAGATCACGGTTTCTGTCTGATACAGGGCCAGATAACTCCAGCAGCGAGGACTGATAATCACTTTAATCACTGACTTATTTGATCTACTGATCAGTTTAAAGTGTCGGCAAACTGTGAATCAGTTCCCAGAAAACGGGAGGACGTCTGGTTTTCTCCAATCGACGGTCAAATACCCCCAAATTTTCACTTTACAATTAAAAAATAGATAAAAGCAGCAACTCCAGAGAATCCTCAGTGTTTTTACTTGATAGATGACATGTCATTCTTGGTTAAGTTGCCGATTATTTGGACTGTTTATGTGAAATCTTCACAATCAGTGATGCTCTGCGGCAATATTGGATATAAAAAGATCAATGAGGTGAAGCACTTTGATTTGCTCCAAAACAGACAGTCTCAGCCTGTAATTTGATCTAAACAAGCTCCCAACTGGATTTCCACAAAATGCACTTCTGTTAAAAGAACCTGACACTATAAATCCTCTTGTAATTTAAATAACGATCCCAAAACGACCACGTCCCTGAACACGTCACACATAAACGAATGTTAAGAAACAGAAACCAGATAAGGAGGAGACAGTCAGAGCTGATCTGAAATCAAACCAAAACAGAGAAACCACCGGCAGCTCAGGACAAGCAGAGAGGTCAAAGACAGTGACGATGCATGTCTGAAAAATCACATCAAGTAACAGTTCTTCAGCGCATCTTCAGTCGTTCTCAGTGTGCACACACACCTGCACCAACAAAGTGTAAATAAACACAGTGTGTTTCTGAAGGCCGATGTTCACTGCCTGCCGCAGAGACTGCAGTAAGACATTTTTATTTCCCTGCTGCAACTCCTCCACAAACTTTATGTTCGACTAAAGAAACTTCAGGACGTCTGAGTGTGATTATCTGACGCTCAGAGAGAAGAGACGCAGCAGGAGACCACATCAGGATGGTGACGTCATCTTTATCGTGGGATAAATATTGAGATCGTCAGTGTGTCGGTGAATATGTTTGACTTCCTTGTTTCCAGATCTGAGTTGAAGGAAATCAGCTGCAGTGTGTTTGTTTCACGACGTGTCGAGGCCTGCGAGGCTGCTGATACGAAACCAGGCTGAGCCACAGAGCCTGTGTGTGTGTGTGTGTGTACCATGTGTTCGTCTGTCACACTGACTCACTCTGTTCTTTCGCATCTAATTTCATTTCACGGGGCTTGATTGCAGTTTCTCGTGTGATCAGAGACGACTCCATCTTCAGCGCTGACGGACGAACACGCAGGACGCAATTTCACTCATGTACATGTATCACACAACAGAGACAGATGAACATGCAGGTGTGAAGGTCAGAGTGACGAAGCCCCGCCCCCGCGAGGACGCCACAGTTTTGCATCGCTGCACATTTTTAATTCGTCGAGCCGATGACTTCCATATGCACGGCCGAGTCCACCTGAAAACTCCTGCTGCTCACTCTGACCATCCTGCAATCGTCCGGAGACACAACCAATTAAACCACACCTGCTTTAATGACAAAGCAAAAAGTGACCGTCACTAACAAGAAATCAGGCTCAGAAGTCTGAATCACACATGAATTTAATCTAAGCACTGAATTATTTCTTTCACAGCTTCACAGGAAATCTGGACAAATGTTATCTGACTCATCTGACAAAGATTCACAAACTCCCCCAACGAGAAAACTGAAAATCTAAAAATCTAAACAAACTGCAGAAAATGACCACGTAGCACAAAGCATTATGGGTAACTGGAGACAAACAGGAGATGCACTTCCTCGTGTTTTCAAAGTAAAAGACGACAGATGTTTATAAAAGCCTCTCATCAGTGAGTAGATACCAACAGCACAGTTAGTGGATCAGTTAGATGGAAAATTCACAACTTTGACAGGAACTTTGAAGACAAATAAATAACTGATTTGAGAAAACATGAAACATTACTGACTGTGAGAGGAGACTTTGTTTATTTGACAGTAAAGAGAGTATCTTTGGATTCTGGACTGATGACGACGTTGATTTTCTGACAGTTCACACCAAACTATCAACTGATTGATTTTTCTTTTCAGTGATAACGAGAACGATCAGCACTTCTTTATCCTTCATCCCCAACTACAAATCTTCTACCCAAACAAGAAGACAATCATCCTTAAAACCATCACATGACAGGACGTCACGTTTACACTCATCGATCATCCAGACTAACTGTGATCCAGCTCCCCCCCCCCCCAGGCCTGTTTATGACTCTAAATGGATCAAAAGGGAAGTGGAGGGGAATTCCACTGCAGGCCCTGCAGAGCTGGAGTTTTTCCCTCAGTGTGTTTTAATGAGCGTGTTTTTCATCACTCAGGTCTCAGGACAGGTCACCTGGGGTCACCTGGGGTCAGTGCACTCCCCCCCCCGTACAATCCAGGTGAAGCTCAGATGGGAGGGGCTGATTTACATCACACCTCAGCTCAGAGAAACACACACACACACACACGCGCGGCTCACTGACTCTGCTCAGTGCGGATCCACGCTGCGTAAAGACCCTCTGCCGGGTCGGGGGGGTCTCGGAGACGCGCCTACCTGCTTCCACGGTGTCGGTCAGGTCGTGGTTGCTGGCTGTCCGGGGGAACTCCTTCAGTTTTCGGGCGCTGAGGTTGAGCGCTCCGCTGGCCGCCGCCTCCTCCAGAGCGCGCTCCAAGCCGCGGTTCGGGGGCAGGCTGGAGCCGCCGCTGAGCGCCGAGCCGGCCGGGGACGAGGCGAGCTGAGCGGGGCGCGCAGACTCCGGTCCCAACGTCGCCATGGTGCCCCCCCCCGCAGCTCCGCGCTGCGCGCGTGTGTGTGTGTGTGTGTGTGTGTGTGTGTTATATCCGATGGAGACGCGCCGCTCTGATCCGGACAGACTCCAGCCGAGCCGAGCCGAGCCGAGCTGTGCAGTCTGCTTCCTCCTCTGCTCTGTCCGCCCCCCGCCGCCTCTCCGCGCTGCGTAAAGACGCAAAGACGCAGCAGCGGCGCGACAACCGGGACACTTCTTTCAAAATAAAACTCCTGACACCAGGATGATTTTTTCATTTTCTAATTCAGTCACATTAAAAATGGTAATGACAGTAAAATATGAAATGATAACAGAGCTACAAAAACACACACGCTGACCTGTTTGTACCTTCATAATTAATGCTCAGTATAACAGTTTAGATTTATCTATATAGTTATACATTTTATTTTAGTTTATCATTTTTACTTTTCCTTTCTTATTTTAGGTCTTTTTATTTTATCACTATAATTTTTATTTTGTTTATTTTGAATTTTCTTATTTGATCGTGTTTTGTGCATTTTTTTGTGCAATTGTTGTGTATGTGAGAAATAAAATCTTCAATCTTACATCAGTTTTTGATCAATACAGGTGCTGACTCGTTTTTCCATAACAACAAAGGTGAAATAAGAAAGGCGGGTGGTGCAGTATAAAGATGAATATGTAAGAATAAGGAAGAAAATAATAATAATAATAATAATAACCATTATAATAAGAAGTAAATCAGACTCTAACTACTCTTTAATGACTGCTGTCACCAAGAAAACTTTCATATTTGAGTCTTTTTCACAGAAAAATAACTTCAAGAATCAGAAACAGCCTCTACATATTTCACCAAATGAATCTTTACTCTTTAATCTGGTCAAGTTTAAAGGATGGCTGATGTTTATTTCTATTCATTTTACATTAATCTTGAACTTCTCTCCAGGTTTTATTTTGAAAACAGACCTTCCGCATTTCTCCCACTTGACGCAGTTCGCTCACTGCGCATGCGCACAGCCGTGAACTGAACACAGCAGTTTAAACTCTGCAAACAGCGACACCTGCCGGACAGACTCACCAACAACCACTGTGTTCATCACCCCCACCTGGACCCCACGTCCTGGTCCTGTCAGGGGCTCAGACAGTCCCAAAACCCAGACGAGGATTTTTAAACAAAACTGTCTGCTGTTTGATATTTCATTTATACTTCTGACCTGCAGTACTCATATTCTTCTGCTGCTCTGAGAAACGTCTCCTTCATGTTTCACTATAGACTGCAAATGTCAGCCTCATGGTGGCGCTAGAGGGAAACTAATCATTCATCCTCTGCAAAGTGAGAAATTATGATCCAAATGAAGCGGACGGTGAGACATGAGACTTTGAGCTGGGTCTGTCAATAAAGTTTTTTATACAACAAGTGTTACTTTGAATTTTTACTTTTATCAACTTTTTCTTTTCTCCGTTCAGTTTGGAGGTGAGCGACACAAAGCTTCGTCCTGAGGAGACCATCAGAGTCTGAGCTCAGTTTCAGGCTGAAACAGGATTTATGGTAAAAATAAATAATAATAAAAGCTGAGCTGCCTCTTATGGGTTATTTTTTGCTTCCAGAGTCACATCAGGAATCAAACAGCTGTTTGTTCAGGCTGAAGTTTGAACTGACATCATGAATAAAATCAGCCGCTGAGCTGCACATGAACAGAAACTGAACCTGGTTCACATCAGAGGAGCAGCTGAGTCTCTGAATGACACTTTTTCATTACAAAATCTGTTTCTTTCTTTCAACAAAGGAGGCAAAAATCCTGAGTCTTAAACAGCCGTGAAAGAACTGAAGTTAAATCAAACAGCTAAGATGTGACTGATTTAAACCATCTGATGAAGGTGATAAATGTTTTTATGAGAGGCCTCGTGAACAGTTTGCTCAGTAGTGACAAAGGTTTGATGCACAGCCTGAATCATGAAGGTTATAACATTTTGACTCTCAGATGATTTATTTTCCTGATTTTTTTTTCTTTTTCAGTTTTTAAATGATGCCAAAATTTTGTGAACTTTGCTGAAATAACTTATGCTTAACTTAAATTAGTCTTTATTTTAAAAAGACATAAGTTTAACAAAGGTTGATGCCTGGATTCAACTCTGTAAGCAGAGACAGAAGCTGCTTTGTGCTGCAGGTAGAAACTCTTATTTACAACCATGGTGTGTGTGCAGGTGTGTGTGTGTGTAAAGGCAGCGTGGTAAAATGTGTGTGCATGTGTGCGTGTGTGCGTGCGTGCGTGTGTGTGTGTGTGCGTGTGTGTGTGTGTGTGTGTGTGTGTGCGTGTGTGTGTGTGTGTGTGCGTGTGTGTGTGTGTGTGTGAGGCTGCATTGGGAGTGCAGTGCTGAGTCAGCTGATAACAGAATGAGCTCGTGTCAGCAGATATTCGCTCTGATCACTGGTCATGTTTCGTGTGCCGACGTGTTTGTACTTGTTTCTGCTTCTGAGGACCTTTAATGACGTTCTGGACAAAAGTCAAGTCAGATCAGTTTTAATCATTCAGCACCAAATCACAACGATACTTCCCTCATAACACATAAAAAGCAGGTCTAAACTGTACTTTTATTATATAAAAAACATCCCATTGACTAACTCTAATGAGAACTTGTATTACAAACTGAACCATGTCTGCACCCTCAAACAGTCTGTTGGAAACTTTCCACAAATGTCATCATTTTCTAAAAATGTCACTTTTTAAAAATATCTTCACTTCCTGAAAACATTAAATCTTTCTAAAACTCTCCAAACTTTCTAAAAATGTCCCAGAAGATGTTTAAATTTCATAGATTTGTTCAATCATCCTAAAAATGGCCTCACTTTTTAAAAATATCTTCATTTTCTAAATATGTTCAGACTTTTTCTAAACTTTTCAGAAATGTAAAGTGAAAGCAGCTTGTGCACGTGTCGATGTTGCAGCCCAACAAACTCTCATCATTTTATTGAAGAAGTCGACGTTTTCTACAGAGCGGACGGGAATGAAGTATCCCATCACAGACAGTGAAGCTACCAAACACAGAGGACCTTACAGAGTTTGCATTGAATCGTTATTATGCAATAAAACATGCAGTTCATAAATAAAAATAACTAATAAAGAATCTGATATGATCAAAATCTTAAAGATGACTATTTCACATGAGAACACTTAAAATATGATGGACTGAAGGATTCAGATTTTAATGTTATAATATTTTGGAGTTTATATCTGCCCTCTAGTGGCAACAGTGCAGTCGGCCCTTCTATAATAATAATAAAAAAACCTCAAATGCATTTCCACTGATATTAACTGATATTTAAATGATATTTAAAATACCGGACAGTCCACGGTTTGTTCGGGCCTCGAGCTCTGCTGACGACTTCAAATGAAATAAAAAGTGTTTTTTATGGTAGATGACCACTTGTATATATTTTCATTTTGCATGGTATTTATTTATTTATTTTTTTTATTAAGGCATGTTTCCTCTCAGACAGGTCGTTTCTGCTGCTTTTCCAGTGAACATGAAAATTAATCAAACCCACGACATTCAGTGAAGCTTCCTCTTTCTTTCCCACCAGCTGCCAGCTGACGTGACATCAGTTTACATGCAAACGTTCCTGCTGAACGAAGCTTCATGTTGTTGTGTCTGTGGTGAGTTTAATCTGTGAACACGCAGCTCTGCTTCCTCTGCGCTGATTTACAGGAACATCCACTTTCTTTTTTAATCACTATTTCATTTTAAGCTCCTTTGCAATTGATTACTGGCTCTGTTTTCTTTTTACTCTGAGCTCTCATGTTCTCAGACTTTTATCTCATTACAAACATCTTCAGATTAAAGAGGAAATAAAGCATTACTGTTGGATTTCTACCTAAATTTTCACTTGTTGATCCTGTTTGAGGAGTCAGTTGAGGGATCTGTGTTTCTGTTCTCAGCTGCTGACTGCTGAGCCACAGAAAGTACAAACTGTTAAATACAGGAAGTGTTGATAATCGACCGCCTCTCCTCCTTTCTCTTCAACTCTTTTAAGTAGATGAAGTCTTATTTCAGGTCCCTTCAGCCTTCTGACAGGTTTCCTCGCTGCTTCACTTCAAGAGTTTAGAAAACGGTGAGTTAGTTTTATTCATTTTTAAGATGTTTTTATATATCAGTGCTGCCTTGTTCGCCAGTCCAATGCAGTTTGCTGTTACTGGCATAGGAAACATGTAGGCACTTAAAGATGTTATCATTCACAAACAGAGTCTAAATCTGCTCTCACACAGGAAGCTCTGTCAGGCCTTTATAGAAATATACTGCAATAAAACTAAAAAAACTGTTTGTTTTCAGCAGTTATACATTTTTAAATTAAAATAAAATTGTTACTGTAAATGAGAGCAGAGGTGAGAAAGTGGTTGATTAACATGAATTTGTAATGTGAAACCAGCTGATCTTTATGAAGCTGCGACACTGTGACTGTGCTGTCACGTCGAACTGCCAGTGAGACACCAGAGAATGAACACGTGCAAGTTAATTCAGTTTAGTCCGACAACTCACAAAGTCTAACAAAACATTTAACCTCAGATAAAGCCTCTCTGTGATGCTGACATATGATACAGATATATAAATACTGTGGGTGCTGTTGTTGCTCCCAGGTTGAGGTTAAAAAGCAGAAGTTTAATTCTCGGGGCCCTTTGAGTCTGAGCAACCTGCTAAGAGCATTTCAGGACATCATACTCGTACACAGCGTGTGATATTTAGGTGATAAGTACTCATTTCCCTTTTTCATATAAGTTTCTGAAGTACTACTGATACAGTTTGTGAGAAGAAAACAGTCATCAAATACAAACAATGGAAAATGTGGATTTTTGTCTGAACCCACAGATATAAAACTGACTCTGAGTCACACTGAGTGATGAGGTGGATTTGAAAAGATGTAAAATTCCAAAATTTCCACAAACTTTAAACTCCCAAAAGTAAAGGTGAGACGTCGTCCAAAAAAAGTATTTTTTCAGTGTGTGAATATTTTTCATACAGGCGTCTGTTAACAGTCTGATCTCATCTGACCTTCAGACTTTGAAGGGCCTTAATGCAGTTTTATGATCCTGCAGCTGAACTGATAAAATCCTCCTGCAAACGTCTCCACGCTGGAAAAAAAAAAAAAAAAAGGACAAGCGAGTTTTGAAAATCACAAATCTAATCAGGTCATCAGGTTGTCTTCAGCTACCTGCCAATAAACACGTCTGTGCTCTCTGAGTGGGTGAGATCGTCACACAGGAAGCACTGTTGCTTCAGGAAGTTTCCGTCAAAGCTGCTCTCATTGGGAAATGCTGCCTCTCCTCTTCGGTACAGATGGGAAGCCACAGGTCCCCCAGATATGTCAGCTGGTGTGAGGACTCTGCAGACACACCTGGATCTGCAGCTGTGATGGCAACAGGTATGATCCACCACACGGTCAGGATACGACTGCAGAGCTTTGAGGCACCTTTAATGCAATTTTAAGCCCTTCAGCAGCTTAAATCACACAACCTGTTCTTGGTAGGTTTTAAATGATTAACATCTGGACGTGTGAGGTAATTTGTCCACATGCACACCTCTCTCCCTTCTTCATTTTCCCTCTCAGCTTTACCTCTGACTGTCTCTGGTTTAACAGCTTAGAAAGAGCCCAAAAGACTCATCTGAAATATGTATGGATCAAATATTTGTCTCTTCTTTTTCTCTTGAACTCAGATGTTTCTCACCAAAACCATCAGCCGGCTGGTTCAGGATCAGTCCCTCCTCTCCTCCTGTCACCTCCTGAATCCAGCGGAGGAGAAACAACATTTTCCCACCGGCGCCCACAGCCGACCTTCACGAAACGGACACACGACGAGGCTTTCACACATTCCCATCTCTCCCATCTGAAGCCCCCCTCCCACACTGACAGAGCCCCCAGTGTTCACGCTGATGAAGGTGAAGATGATGAAGGAAGAAAAGGAAGCAAACAGGACTCGTCTCTCCTGCATCCAGATGAAGGGAACTTCCTCCTTCCCAGGAGCAGTCCAGTCATCTCCAGACGCCACCGGCCCGTCTCCTGGCATGGAGGGGGCGCCAACACGTCCGCTCCATCGAGGTAACGATGAACATGAAAACTTCAAACATGCTCACTATGGAGGCTTTCTGCAAATGAAGCAAAACCTTCAAAAACTGTCAGTGGTCAAAAACAAGTCAGAAATAAAAGGTTCAGTGAATCATCTCACCTGTTGGTCTTTTGACAGATGTGATTTAGGATGAGGGTTCCGAAATGTTTTCATTTGATTAAAGGAGGATCTTTAATTTACTAAATTGCTCAGCAGATTTTCTTTTTTTTTAGTTTTTTAGTGAGATTTACTGTAAAAAAGATTCAGCTGATGATTTTTGCAGCAGACCGAGAACCTGCGTCCATCCTAACACGACATTTTTATTTTTGTTTAATGGGAACTTCGTCTCCTTTTTTTAACATGTGGATCTGTATAAAATATTTGTAGTGTGCTCATCCTGGTTGTTGTTTTTTAATCTGATCCTTCCAGCTTGTGCTCAGTGTCTCCTGCTTCTGGTTCGCTGTCTCTGGATCACCTCGGCCGCCCGACACTCAGCAGTTTGGAGGATCTGGGATCCAAACCGAGCTCATCCAGGAAGCCACGCTACATCTCATCCAACCTGAACCGTCTGCTGAGCGCTGGCTTTCACCTGCCCTTTGGTGGACAGCAGGGATTGGCTGAGGAGCACAGAGGGCGGGGCCTGACCACCTGTGACGCCCCTCACACTGCAGGTAGAACAGACTGAATCATCACTGTAGTGTTTACATGCACAAAATACACCTGAGAGCCATAAAACCTCCCAACTGCACTGTAAAGTAACTTTTTCCTGTAGAAATGACGTGTATACACGGCTGGTTTAAGTCCTTTCAAACAGCCATGCTAGCTGCTCTGTGAAGAAGTAATTAGACACAGTGGTGATAATGAGTTGGATTTTTTTTTAAATGATGTACAGACTCAAACAATAATCATCTCAATCATCTCTTCTGACCTATTAGTAGTATTTTATGGTGTCTGTATCTGCAGAGACTCTGGCCTTTCCCTGGATCTGATTATTTTGCTGTTTGGGATGTTTCTGGGTGTTGAGATTTTGGGGAGTGTAGCCTCCAGTCAGGAACAGTGCAGAATGTGAGGGGGGGGTGCTGACTTTGAATGCTGTCTTTACAAAAAGCAAACCTAAGTCTTACTTTTTCTACCTTTAATGTCACCAAATTAGTTTAGATACTGACATTTACTAGTCAGCACTCAATATGAAGCACAGCGGGGGCTGATGGTTTGCAGCATATTATTATTATTATGAATTCATGGACGATGAATGTCAAATACTGGTTGAGTGTTAGGGTTAATCTCAAGGTGGCTGCAGAAAAAGTCAGGGGATCATTAAAGTTGACATGAACGTCTTTATAAAGTTTCCCATCCAGTATTTGTTGGGATATTTCAGTCAAAGGATCAAAGTGCACCGACTGACCAACAGACAAATCACACTGCCATCCTCAGAGACATGCATAAAAATAAGATAAAATATTTGTGTATTATTTTTCTGCAAAATTTAAACACCATTAATGATAAAAAGCAGAAAAACATGGACCCACTGAAATCCTCTTTTGTACCATTACACATTACACAAATTAATTACATTCAGCATTTATGCCACTGTTAACTTAAGCTTTACTCTTTATGTGTGTGTGTGTGTGTGTTTAGGCATCTCTACCTCAACACAACACAACAAAGACAGAAGGAGCAGTGAAGTCCCTGAACTCCCTGCAGACATCTTTAAGACCTGCTGTGAGCTGGAAAATGTGCGTCACCTACCTGAAGTAGTTTTCCAGTTTTTGAGCATTTTTAGTTCATTATAGAGGTAAAATGTCAAATCTGAGTAAAATAACGCACCTGGCAAATGTCACAGTGGAGATCTGGTGAGTTCAGTGTGTTAAAATCAGCCTCAGAGAGCGTCATGGCTCAGCCTTAACACAACACATGAACATTTTGACACGTTTCTTGACTCTGATTAAAACACAGGTATCAGTTTCGCCTTCTGATCAACCTGAAAATATTATTGATCTGCTCATCTGATAATTCACCGTCAGTTTGTCTTGTTTCTGACTGACTGTGTGCAGGAAAATGCTCACTTCATCGTGGTGGACATGGTGCTGGAGGTGCTGGAAGGAGTGAAGTGGACTCTGAGGTTTGATCGACTGACGGACACACACCAACACACACACTGCTGCACGTGCACACACTCACACACAGGACACACACCGACTGAGAACGACGCACATTCAGATGAAGACGAGAGGACATCGCATGGAAACACACACTACTCTCATGAACACACACACCAACACACACTGGATGAAGAGGAGGAGGAGGCTGAACATCAACCAAAGACTTTCTCTGTCCTCTCCACTGACAGCGGATTTGAAGGTTTAATTATTTTCACTTTACTTTAATAGATATTAATATAGAGGAAGTTAGAAGTCAGTTTTATTTATATATTACATATCTCAGTTTGCTTCAAGGGGCTTTAAATCTGTGCACTCATCTGTCCTTACAGCCTCAAATCAAATAAGGAGAAACTTAACTTTAGTCACACAATTGACAAATGAGTCAGGAGATGTATTAAAACTCACTGTAGGGATTATTTTCTTCTAGTTTAACACGTCATCACATATAAGCAACATCATATTATGTTTTTTTTCTTTCAGACTGTGGAGTCGACGCAGCAGTGACACAGAGAGATTCTCTCATTAAGTAAGAAAAACTGCTTCAGAAAATCTCTTTACTACTGAAGCAGAGAATGGCCATATTAGCAATTATTTTTTTTAATGTCATTATCTTGAGAAATCACGAGTTAATTATCTCGTCGTTATTTCTTTGTTACCCGACATCAGTGGAAATCAGAGTGTGTTTCCTCTTGTTCCTTGTGATGTTTCTGTTTATTTCCAGTTAGTTTCCATCAGCAGGTGTCTGTAGGCTCTGTGGAGATGCTGTGGGGGTCATTATGTACAGTGGATGAGCTTAATAATGTCTTCATTATTTCTATATATATAATATATATAACGGCTTTATTTGAGCAGCTGCTGGCTGAAGCAGAGAGATGGGTCAACCTCTCATCTTTGGAGACTATAAAACCAGATTGTCTGCTCCAATGAAGAAACTGCAGCAAAGCAAACTCCACATTTAGGCCTTAATTATTGATCAGTTATGGATCCTCCCTGACAGTCATCACAGTGATCTTGAAGGTTGAAATCAGCTGTGCTCAAATGAACCACACAGTCATTTTGGAGTTCAACACAATTATCCAGATATCACCAGGAAAACAGATCTGATATCTCCAGATATCTGCACTAAAAATAAAATAATTGCAAGCATGGCCTGTTGTCGTTCTCGTCCTGCCTCTTCACATCCATGTGTTTGTTCAGATTTTGTGACTCCTGAGTCGGTCTGTGGTTTCCCATCATGCAGTGCAGAGTGGCTCGCCCAGCAGCTGGTGCTGGAGTTCAGGAGGAACTGGCTTCCTTCACACGGGCCTCGGCGTGGACGACAGAGCCTCCGGAGCTCCCTACAGGAGGTGACGTCTGTTTTTATGAACTGTGTGGAGGTGGTGTGTGGGAGACGCTGCAGGGACAAATATGAAGAGTGGCTGATGGACGAAGGAAGATGATATTTTGTTAGCTGAAACACAAACACTTTTGACTGTGTCTGTAATAATTATCTGACATGTGCTTCTCATGTAATAATGACATTACAGACTTGTTATTTTAAGGGTGCCTACCATGGCTGATTGTTTCATAAGAACTAAACACCTAAAGATGGTACACTGTCATTTGAATGAAAATTGGTCATTCAGCTCTAAAGTCGAAATCTGCCCTGGTTTGATTTTGTGCCTCTGCCCACAGACTTCACATTGAGATAATATTATGCACAGAAAAACTGTTTTTCTAGGTTCTGGGAAAGTTTCACAAACACAAACCTTCATGATTTGAAAAAGTAAAAGCTATCATGTGTACTGTCACATCTGGGTGGGTCTATGAGTTAAAATCTTTTTGGGCCTCAGGTACCAAGAAAGTTAAAAACGACACAGCTGACTGTTTCAGCTGAGTTCGTTTCTAACTTTCTTATTATGTCCACGTTTAACTCGCCTCCTGACAGGCAGCTTGTCTAATTTCAGGGCTGGTTTACAGACATCTTTGCAATATATTAAAAAAGTATGTAAAAAGAGATTCCAGGTTCAGAGAAGATAATGTCAGTCCAGGTTTGTGGAACACAAACAAGCAAAACTTTCTGCTGCTTCAGTGTGTCGTATTTTACTTCGTTTTTTCTCCAGAACTGAAACGAAAAAAACCCCACACATTTCTTTAAGTGCTGTAAACGTTCTCATCTCCTCTTTATTGGCCAGTTGCCGGGTACTGAGAGCGTGGCGGTGAGCAGCGGCAGTCTGGCGGAGGAGATCAAACTGAGGACCAGGATGAGAGGATCCCTGAGCTGGGCGCCTCCTCGCCTCCAGATCATCTTCACTGTTCAGCCACACCACAGGTCAATACATCGGACTGAAAACACATATACAGATGGATGGATGGATGGATGGATGGATGGACGGATGGATGGATGGACGGATGGATGGATGGATGGATGGATGGATGGATGGATGGATGGATGGATGGACGGATGGATGGATGGATGGATGGATGGATGGATGGATGGATGGATGGATGGATGGATGGATGGATGGATGGATGGACGGATGGATGGATGGATGGATGGATGGATGGATGGATGGATGGATGGATGGATGATGGATGGATGGATGGATGGATGGATGATGGATGGATGGATGATGGATGATGGATGATGATGGATGATGATGGATGGATGGATGGATGGATGATGGATGGATGGACGGATGGACGGATGGACGGATGGATGGACGGATGGATGGACGGATGGACGGATGGATGATGGATGATGGATGATGGATGAACAGCTCACAGTTAACGGTTTGTTTCCTCCTCCAGGCTCAGTGAAGTCGTGGCTCTGCAGCACTTCCTGTGTGCAGGCTGTGGGACCAAAGTGGAGCCGAGTAAGTGTCGGACTGTAAAAACTGATGAAGCGATGAATGAAATGTCGGGATTTGAGATTTGTAGCTCTGATGGTAGAAAGGAAAAAAACAGAGTCACTCCAAGATGTTAATCAATTGTTAAATAAAATAAAAGAACTGCTGAGCGGAAAAGGTCATTTAAAGAAGAGTAAATTATAGAAAAATATGTGTTGTTATATAAGCTGTAACTGCTGGATGTCAGGACCAATGTTCACAGAGTTCATTTAGTTTGGCTGCAGTGACTGACAGCCACTGTTCAAAAGAAAAAAGTCTGTGCAGTCTGTGTTTCATATCAAAGTGTGACTGAAGGGGTTTAATCCTACCACTGGAGGGCGGTGAAGTCAGTCATTTTCAAATCCTACACACACACACACACAGGGGCTCTTAATGAAATACAAATGGACATGATTCAAACATTACAACAAATATTACATCATCCAAACATTATTTCTCTCTCTGTTCCACCAGGGTACATCAAGAAACTGCGATACTGTGAATACCTCGGCAGGTAGGTGAAAACATTCATTGTTATCAAAATGCTGCCACACCGGCACTGATGAATAATCAGAGCTGAACCTGAGCTACAGCCGAGGCTGAAGGGAAGTGAAGAGATCATCAGCGTCTTTACAGTTCATCCTGAGAGGAGACGGTTCATAGATTCAAACACCAAACTATATTATTTCTACAAATCGAATGAATGTAATGATTGTTTTGATGATTAATTTTCTCTTGGCAGGTATTTCTGTGACTGCTGCCACAGCGGCTCTGAATCTGTGATTCCTGGACGAATTCTGTCCTGCTGGGACTTCAGCAGGTCATCACACACTGACAATAACACTAATAAAGCTCCTGATAATATAAATACTACTAAACTATGACCTTTTATGAAAAAGAACAAGTTCAAACCAACTGTTAAGTCTTAATTACTGACTACATAATAGCGCGGCTAAAACAGGTGACAACACTATCACTGTAACATTAAATTACAATATTATTATTATTATTATTATAATAAATTAATATGACATCTTTTAGTAAAGTCAGAACAAACAGCTGGACCACTCAGCACAGTGGGAGAAGGAACATGAACACTTTGACTCTTGTGTGTGTTGTACTAATATTTATCATTGTTTATAATTATAAGTATTTCATATAAATTTTGCAGGTTCCCTGTGAGTGATTTCTCCAAACAGCTGCTGGATTCAGTTTGGAGTCAGCCTCTGTTTGACCTGACCTGTGTTGGAAAGACACTCTACAGCAAAGTGAAAGAGCTGGACAAGTTCAGGGTGATTATTATTATTATTATTATTATTATTATTATTATTATTAAGATGCAATATTTACATGTGCAAACATTAATAATGGGAAAGTTCAAAACTCATCAGGAGCTCATATCCATATCATATCATAGGTTTTCCCATTTTAAACTAGGTTATACTTCTACTCCACATTTCAGAGGAAAATACTGTACTTTAAACAAAATATATTTCTACAATATTTAAAAATAATAAATCATAGAATAAATTCTTGTTATAATAATATAATTCAAATTTAGTTTTTTCTCCTCTCCCTCTAATCATCTGATGACCCCTCAGATTTATCTGGTGACCCTTCCGGGGGGCTGGGGGGCTTGACAGTTAGGTTGGACACCACTGGACTAAACTATCTGACTGTACTTTACTGTACTTCACTTCAACATTATTTTTTCTGTTTGTATTGACTTCCCTGTCTTCTCCCCTCTACCCTTCTGTATCGTCTTCTTTCCTTCCTGCTCTTCCTCTCTTCCTCAGGAGCTTCAGGATCAGCTGCTGGGCATCAAGAAGCTGCTGAGAGCCTGCAGATTATCTGGAAGGTAGACACAACATTTACCACACTCAGGGTATAAATACAATTTTGGATTAAATATTAGTTTTTACTCCAGATCATGCAAAATTGCTTTGGACAGAACAGAAGATTGAACTCAGTGTTCTTGAGGATATCATGATGTTTATTTTTATTAAGTTTAATAGTAGTTGAATAAATCTTTATGTGGGGTGTGAACATGTTGTACCTTTGGTGTCATCTAGTGGCAGCAACAAGACTGAAGCAGACAGAATAATTAAGGATGTCCAATATTTATCATGCCAGTTGGACATTCATTCAATTTAATTGTAGGCTGAAATTCACCATCATGATCCACGTTTCACTGGTGAGCTCAACAGAGATGAAATAATCTGTTTATGTTACAGAAGTAGTAGTAGTTTTATCTGCTGGGAGGATGTGCAACACTTTTTACAGACCAGAAGCTTTTAAAGGGGTTCAAAGCAAAAACACACACATTCATTTATTCCCCAGTTCTCTCAGACAAAAAACAAGATATATAGAAGCAATGGGATTTACAAAAATAGAGGTTAAGATACCTCAAAAGATACCTTACCTGCAGCAGGCTGCATTATGTCATTCTTCCTTTTCTGTCCCGGTCACCAGCAGTGTCACTTTTTTAGAGTCTGGTAGAGTTTTTCCTATTTTAATCTGTTATATCTGCTGACAGACTTGATATTTGTCATCAAGAGGAGGCAGTTTTAATCTGTGCGTTTCTGTTTCCAGCGTAATGACTGAGTTTGATCAGCTTCCCGCTCACCTGATGGAGCAGCCTCACCTCTTCTCCATGGACGACCTGTTGAGGGTGAAGAAGGGTCAGCTGGTGACGCAGGCCCGAGCGGTGCTGCACTCGGCCATCGATCATGTTGAAAACTGTGAGGTCAGTCTGAAGCACTGTTAACATCGACCGAAAAGACATACAGTCTATTTTGCAGCAGCTAATTATTGTTCCTGATGCTTTATTATAAGAAATACTGAACAACTGCAGATATTTTAAATGATTATTACCAGAGGCCCAAACACCAGATAAAGCTGAATCCACATAGAAACAGCTTAAATGACCATTTTATTAATAATTAAAAAACAGGAATCAGATGCTGAAGGAAACACAGCCCAGCTAAATTCTGTTTTAGATGAACCATCGGAAAATGTTTCCAACTTTTCTCACACAGCTGTGTCTGGCCCGAGGTTTCATCTGTGAGTTCTGCCGAGAAAAAGACGTCATCTTTCCTTTTCAGATCGACATCTGCAGGCGCTGTCCAGGTACGCACAGAGAAATTATGATTTCTTTGACAAGAAATGAGATCAATAACATCAAATAAAAACAGCCTCATTCAGACTCATGTTATAGAAAATGATACCCACTGTCTGTGAAGGACGACACAAATAATCTGTGTTTCATCAGCAGTGACAAAATAATATAAAGATAAAACATCAAACGCATCCTGAAGTTAATCTGAAGTGAAAATTAGTCTGCAGTCTGAGTCACAGAGGTTGGCATTGGTTTCTTCCAGAGTTTATATTTATGGCGTAAGCTGTTATAAAAATAGCTCAGAAATGATGAACTGTATGTAAGAAATGTAATGTTTCTTCATCTTTTACAGCGTGCAGAGCCTGCTTTCACAAACACTGCTTTGTGGAGAAAAAGTGTCCAAAATGTGCTCGAATCCAGTCGCGGAAAAAACGCCTGGAGGGATCCATGAAGTGTGACACCTGATTTATCATCCTTTATGATGATTCAGCTTATTCCTTCACCACAGAGTCACATAAAACAGTGCTGTACGTGAAATGTAAAATCATTACTACACTCACATCCTCCTCTCAGTATTATAAAATAATATGTTTATAACTAAAATGAGGGAATTCAGACTCACACTGTAAAACATCTGAATCTCTCTCAAATTTTTCATGTTTCCTGTGGAAATAAAGTCAGTATTATGATACCTCGAGCTACAGTATACCTCTGTGCAAAACAACTTGTCTGCTTGTCTTCTTGTTTAGATGGATTTCAATACTTTTATTACAGAGCGGTGACAGAATGATCACATAAAAGGAAAAGTCGTAGCCCAAATGATATCAGTGCATCCTGCCCAGAAATGAAGCTGCAGATGAGCTGTATCATGGAAATGTTTCTGTAGAGTTCCTGCAGTGGAAAAGGCCTGTTTGTGATTTTTGACCAAGAGAAAAACTGATGTCAAAACACTTTTCTGATAATTGTTGCTTGTCACACTAACACACCGTACTTAATCATTCACAGTTCAGTTTATGTAATGTCTATTTAAATCTTATTTAGGGTATTCAACTGTTTCCTATTTGGACAGGTTTGTTTTTTAAGTTTCCACCTCACTTCAACAGCGGGTCAGTCTCAGTTTCACTGTCAAAGTTTAACAATATCTCTCTGTTGCTTTGATCGTAGATTTTACTTACACATCGCTTTCTGTTGAACTGCATGTTGCATATCAGAGCAGGTTTAAAAATCTTTGTTTTTAATGATTATCCCTTTAATGTGCAGGACATGAAGGCCTTGTCAACAGTAGAGGAAAACCCAAGGAAAGTATAGCGAAGTTACGTTTATTCACTAATTCTGTTTCCATCAGTCTCCTTGTCCGAGATTTAGCAGCTTTTTAACCTCAGCAGAGCCGAATGTTTTTAGCTTCAGCTGGATGGGAACAAAACCTTATAACACACAAAGGTCTGTCTTTCAATGTGTGCATGGGGCCTTCAGAGTGATTCACCATCTGCAAAAATATTCAATTTTAATGTTGGTTTTATATCTGGCAAACAGATGATCTTTCAAGACAAACAGAGGACATCTGATGAATCACAAGAATACTTTTAAAGATGCAACCTGCTGCAGGTTAACAGGTAAAAATAAAGTTTGTTTGTGCTGAGGTCACAAACAGGGCAAGGTGTCTCCAAACTGTCATGGAAGTAAAAAGTAAAACTTAAATGAGTCATTGTTCATGTGAAAGTTGTGGTGAATTTAATGAGCAGAGCTGAAAATAAAGTGCCAAAACTCATCTCTCAATAGATGAGTGATTGTTTGGGGAAAGTGCTGATTCACTCTTTGTAATGCAGAGGTCATCTCTGTTTACCCACAACACACACGCATGCCACACACACACTCTGAAGTCTCATGAGATTTAATTTGCCACTCTGTGAACAACATTAGTGGCTCCTAATGGCAGCGTGCTGAACCCCTGTAGACAGGAAGTTTGTTCACACCTGTGTGGATCCGTGTCAGCTGATGTCATCTCAGCCTCTGAGGTGTCAGTGCAATCAGAGGTGTGAAGAAAAACAAACTTCCATCATCATGCAATTGTTACACAACGGTGATGAGTTTGTTGTTTGTTGGGATGATGTCTGTAATGTGTTTGTTCACAGTCCAAAATTTTAATCAATCAATACTTTTTATAAGGACAACTAATAAAAATACCCTGTGTGATCAGAGAGAATTACAACCTGACTGCAGTTTTTTTTTAAGATCCACAACTTTTAGTCGCAGATGTTCTCCCAGATGTTCTCATCTCTTTAAAACAGTTTTGTGCTGTTCACCAACAAACAGCAGTCAAAGTTTGTGATCAGTTTGTGAAGTGTCAACAAGTAACTGGGCCTCCCAATGAAATGTCTTATTGGACTTTATTAAATCTTTCAAATCGTTGATATATCTACTACAGTTCTAAAAAAAAATATGTAAAGCTCTAAAGACCTGACAACCATTATTATCAAAGAATAATCACCCACAGAGGAGAGAAAACTACAAACAGCATCCCATCTCATAGAAATCTGCCTCCAGCCTCTAACCTCATTTGTATTCTATCTAATTCAACATAAGATAATACTACTGTTTAATAATAATAGTAATAGTAATAATACTGTTTATCGTCACCATCTGTTACCTCTGCCACTTTAATCACTTTACTCATATCATGTGCAATTTACTATCCAGTGCAATACCAATCTATATATAGATGATTCATATAGTGTATTTATGTTTACAGCATATTTATGCCACTTTTACCTTCTACATTTTATATCTATTTTCTGTACTTCTTTTCATATTTGTCATGCTACTGAGCTGCTGTAAGAAGTGAGTTTCCCCGATGCTGGATTAATAAAGTTGCATCTTTTCTTCTCATATATTTAACCCTCATGTTCCGGTTAAATTTGACGTTTTATCTCTGAAAAATGTGTCATTTGATCAGACTGACCTTAGATTCCATGACTTTGTCCACAAAGAGGATTTCAACACACAAAATAAGTTGTACTGATTTAAATACAATTTTATGTGTTTTATTCAACTTTTGTACACTCTTGGTGTTTCCGGTCAAAAATGACCAGTCAGGTACATCCTCATTTGTCAGATGAACACACACACACACACACACATGCATGCATATGCACACACACACACACACTTAGGGTGCCCTGGCAACCACTACATGAACCTTTGCCCAGCAGAGTTTCAGCACCTGTTGGCAGCTCTCACAGACAGCTGCAACGTAGTTTCAATAATACTGAACTTTTCTTCGTAGCTTTGGTATTTAATGCTTTTATGAGGCCTTGCCTCACGGTTCATTATGTGGCAGCACCATGGCAGGCCGATATACCGTAAGTGAGGCCTCCTGATTATATATTTCATCACCACACTGGTGAGGAGGAGAGAGGCCAGGAAACTGGCAGTGAGGATGGATTAGAGGAGGAAGTGTCAGAAGCTGAAGATGACAGAATATAATCCAGAGCAAGAAATAACTGATGTGAAAACAAGCGTAACGTGCCATAAATGCAATGCATTATATTTGCAAGGTGCATGCATGCAACAATCTGCACATATTGTCCAACATGTGCATGAGAAAAAACACCACTGAAGTTTGAGTTAACCCCTCCACCAAGTTTAGAAGCCTGTTTTTATATCAGTGTTCATTTTTACAAAACTGATAGACTAATGAACATTGTAATGTTATGGTTCTTGTTAGTTGTTGTGGTAACTTTGGCTTTGAAAAAGACCACTCGACAACTTGCTGTTGCTCATATGAGCTTCATCTATAACTTACAAAAGGCATTCTCTTGTACACCGAGGCTTACACTGCTCAAAATGTGAAACACGGAGGCAAAACAACACGAGCTACCCTCTAGCGGATTATAAGTATTGTAAGTACCATTTTATAGTGCTCATATTACAACAGTTGTTCTTTAATGTATTAAGATATTGATCTTGGAATTATTGTGAAATTGTTAAGTGTAGTGTTGGGATAATTTCCTTTGTACACAAAATAAAATCTTCCCGGTCACTTTTGACCAGGAACACAAAAGGTGTTACTTTATCCATCCATCCATTTTCTAAACCTGCTTATCCTGAGCACACACAGGGTCGCAGGGGTGCTGGAGCCTGTTCCAGCTATCTTTGGGCGAGAGGCGGGGTACACCCTGGACTGGACGCCAGTCAGTTGCAGGGCGTGTTACTTAATGTGACTGTTTAAAATTTTAAATGGTTTCAAAATAAATGTCGTTGGTAACTGTTGACCCAAAGTAGTCTGTGATAAACAGTATTCTATGTTTTATCTGATTATTTCTTAAAGTCAAAATAATCCAGAAATTATGTTTTTTAGAACTCAAATTCAAGATGTATAAGTTAAGATCAATGAGGCATACAGGCCATGAATAACAAATAGAAATTGAAAACCTTGTAATGTTCACAAGAATTTAAGTTGATAAAAAAAATCTTACAACAACAAATAGTGATTAAAATATGTATTATTATAGTTTTTATGATGAGTCTTAATGGAAGCGGTCATTTTTGACCTGGGAACACAAAAGTTGTTTAACATGAAATGAACACAACATGAGGGTTAAGCCAGTTTTGAAGCAGCTCTGAATGATGCATAACTGCAGGAAGTTGTGCAGGAAAGCACTGGGTTTAGCCTCAACAGTTTAATTTTCAGTCATGAGCTGGTTGGTCCTTTGGCCATCCTCCAAGAAAATTTGACTGGGAGTGATCCACCAATAAATTTGGTTGACTTTGTGAGAGGTTGTCGGTATCTGTACAAGGCTGCTGAAGTGGCATGAAAAACATCATTACATCATTACATTCTGTGGCGCTGTGTCAGACGGCTGCCTCTCCAGTAGCTCTCCAGTTTCAGCTCTTTTAACCCTTTTTTTTACCTCTTTTCCCCTACCTACCTTCTTTACTCTTCTTGCGTAGAGATTGTGTGTTTTATATATCCTATAGATATTTTCAACTTTAAAATGCAAACAAGAGCCAGTTTCCTCACTTATTCACAGGAGGAACTGCTGGCTCTCTGCGAACAAAGGGACGAGCCGGGATACGACACCCAATCCCGGCAGAGCTGAGGAGGAGACCCCGGGGCTGAAAGGGCCGGGCTAAGCTAAGCTAAAGGCCGAGCTAGCGGAAAATCGGAGGCGCTACAAGCCATCGATTCCCTCCGTCATCATGGGGAATGTGAACTCGCTGCCGAACAAGAT
Source organism: Scortum barcoo (assembly GCA_023238725.1). Lineage (NCBI taxonomy): Eukaryota > Metazoa > Chordata > Actinopteri > Centrarchiformes > Terapontidae > Scortum > Scortum barcoo. Next base: position 1,866,098 of record CM041550.1, read on the forward strand.
AGACGAAGCTGTCCGCACTGAACAACCAGCGGATCTACCGGGAGAGCAGCTTGTTCATCTTTACGGAGACATGGCTGAACCACCATAGTACCGGATGCTAACGTGGACCTGCTGGGATTCACTGCTGTGAGAGCCGACAGAGACACTAAGGCGAGCGGGAAAAGCAAAGGTGGGGGACTCATCATGTATGTCAACAACCGCTGGTGTAACCCAGGAACATATCTCCGTAAAGACAGTCTCATGTTGCCGGGACCTCGAGCTGCTAGCTGTTAGCCTGCGGCCATATTATCTGCCGAGGGAAGTTCAGTCACGTGATCACCGTCTGTGTTTACATCCCTCCGAGAGCGGACGCAGCCACTTCCTGTGAGAAAATCCACTCTGTCACACAGCAAGGCTGCAGACACAGCACCCTGAGGCATTCATGATCATCTCTGGGGACTTTAACCATGCAACTTTGGACTCTACTTTGGCTGTTTTTAATCAGGTTGTAGACTGTCCGACCAGAAACAACAGGACAATTGATCTCTGATGCTGTATGTATTAATGTACGGGATGCATACAGATCGACTCCCCTCCCCCCACTGGGGAAGTCTGATCACAACCTGGTCCACCTACAGCCACTGTATACCCCCCTGGTCCAAAAGCAACCGGTGACAACACCGATCAGTCAGGAGATGGTCCCCTGAGAAGGAAAGTGCCTTGAGAGACTGCTTTAACACCACAGTCTGGGATGTGCTGATGAACCCTGCATGGTGAGGACATAGAGGGGATGACACACTGTCTGACAGATTACCTGAACTTCTGCGCAGAGACGTGGTCTCCCCTGTCAAGACTGTCCGCTGCTACCCAAATAACAAGCCTTGGGTAACACGGGAAGTCAAGACTGTCCTCAACAAGAAGAAGGCTGCCTTCAGGAGCAGAGACAGGGAGGCCATGAAAGCAGCACAGCAGGAGGTGAAACACTGTGTGAGGAGGAAGCCAAGGACAGTAGCTACAGGAGAAAGGTGGAGCAGAAGCTGAGGGAAAACAACATGAGGGAGGTCTGGGAAGGTGTGAGGACCATCACAGGTCTCAACACAAAGACCAGAGCCTTAGGGGGGACAATGGATAGGGCAAACAAACTGAACGACTTCTTCAACAGGTTCAACCAGCCCTTGGCCCCCCATATTCAGAAATACGCTGACGACACAGCCATCGTTGGGTGCATCAGGGATGACAGAGAGGAGGAGTATCGGAGACTGGTAGGGGACTTCGCTGCATGGTGCCACACTAACCACCTACAGCTCAACACCTCTAAGGACGAAGGAGCTGGTTATTCGACTTTGGGAGGTCCAGACCAAGACCGCGACCAGTCCTGTTAGAGGGAGCTGAGGTGGAGGCTGTGGACTCTTACAGATACCTCGGGCTATGGATAGACAATAAACTGGACTGGACAACGCACACCAGCCACCTGTATGGGAAGACACAAAGCAGGATGTACTTCCTAAGGAGACTGCGGTCCTTCAACATCTGCAGCAAACTTCTGCAGGGATGTTTTACCAGTCTAGTGTGGTTGCCAGTGTCCTCTTTTACACTGTGGTGTGCTGGGGGGGCAGCATATCCAAAAAGGACACATCCAGACTGGATAAACTGATCAGGCGGGCCGGCTCTGTGGTCGGCATGAAGCTGGACTCTCTGGTGACGGTGGCAGAGTCGAGGACTCTGGACAAACTGCTGGATATTATGGACAATGCCAGCCACCCTCTGCACACCGTCATCAGCAACCAGAGGAGCCTGTTCAGTGAAAGACTGCTCCTTCCCAAGTGCAGGACCAACAGGCTCAAGAACTCCTTTGTCCATCATGCCATCACACTCTACAACTCCTCACAAGGGGGGAGGAGGACATAGAGTAGGGGTGGTAGCCATTGTACACTTACTTGTACAACACATACATACACTTTGGACACTTTTTCCTCTGGTGCAATAACCTCATCATATGGTGCAATAATTTTAATTTAATTTTAATTTATAATTCTTAACTTATACCATATACGAAGCCATAACTTATTTCATACGATGCCATATTCAGCTCTTTATATTTACTTATATTATTTTATTCTCATTCTTTATATTGTATACTGTTGATGCAAACGTTAGCTCTGCTGCATGTCTGATTCTGATTCTTCAGGTCCTGATGGTGCTCCTGCTGTAAGGGTTGGACGGTGATGTGATCCAGTTGTATGCGGTTCTAAGCTGAAAACTTCTGAATCGTGGCATAATCTGGATAGCTTGTTAGGTCATTTACCTGACTCACAGAGTTTCCGGTCCTGTTTAGTGACACATCTCATTGAACATTATATTGATGTTGGTGACACTCCTCTAATTAAACAACATTTTTATTGTTGCATGTCAAACTAATGGAATGTATTGGAGTCTGAGGTAAAATACATGTTTAATAATCAAACGGTACATAGACAAAGTCCCCATGTTTGTACTGAAATTACTCAGCTTTCTGTGCTGTTCAAAGTTCAGAGCTTCTACACACAACTACCACCCATCTCAACATGCAAATATGTCAGACACTTCCATTCATTCAGACCAACCGGTTTGGTCTACATAAGGCCATCTACATCTATCGACTGCACTCAGTTCAATTAGAGTACGAGAGGAGACAGCTCCTCCATCAGCCCACCAACATACTCCTCCATCAGTCCATCCATGGCCCTGATTTATTCCCTCGACCCTCCATCCCTTCATCCTTTCCTCCAGTCCCTCAGTGCATCTCTTGTACATCATCTTGGGTCTCCTCCATCCATATCATTGCAAATATCGTTACTAGTGAACCAGACTGAGGTAAGGCCAATCAGAGGAGGGGAGATCTCAGCCAAAAATATGCGACTTTCTATGTTTGTTAGTTCACAGAAGTTTGTCTTCATTCAGTACCTGAAATTAAAACAATAAACACAAAAATAGTCCACATATACACAAACTGTCATCATGTCAGTGTCACTGTGTGTTTCCATGTTATTACTTTAGAGTTGTGGGTACAGAAAGAGAGATAGAGAGGTGGGTAAGAAAGATGTTTAAGGAAAGATTTCTAGAATAAAAGAAAACACAAGTAGGTGAAAGAGACAGTAAGAGAAGAAATAGGATATCAGAAAAAGTGGGATGGACAGGAAGAAGAATGACATCAGTGTCCCACAGAGCCTGACAGAGGAGTGGAAGTGTGGAGATAGAAAGAGATAAATGAGCTGCATGACTCAGTTCTGTTAAGAAAGCTGTCAAAGCAGCAGCTTCCCCTCTCTGATGATGGAGGCCCAAGACAGAGAAGAGCTCTGCTTTCCACAACTCCTCAACACCTCCTGCAAGAAGCAGACACTTCCTTGGTCTGAAGCTGTGCTCCTGAACATTGTGCTGTCCTCCATCTCTCTGCTCACTGTGGCTCTCAACCTGCTAGTCATCATCTCAGTCTCCCACTTCAGGAAAAGTTTAATGTCTCAGCACAACCTATACATTTTGTTCTAGAAATATGGATACACAGATTTACAAAAATAATTGAGCTAGTTATGAATGATGTTGAAGTTTTGCACAATAGATGTCTCCTTTTAACAATATTCCTAATTTCTTTGAACCAAGACTGTTAAGTCTTTGCCAGAATCATTTTGACATGGATGGCTCAGTTCCATTTAGGTACATTGGATGAATAAAGAAGAGAGGATGCTTTTGATAATGTTATTAGTGTGGTAACAGCTATGCTTTTCTGACAATGGCAAGTCAAAAAGGCAACTACTATAACGGTGGTTTGGACACAAAACCTTTTTGGCATTCAGAGATGAGGACTTGATGATACTTTTCTCTTTTCCCTTCAGGCAGCTCCACACACCCACCAACATCCTCCTCCTCTCTCTGGCTGTCTCAGACTTTCTTGTGGGCCTCCTGCTGATACCTGGAGAAATCTTCCGAAACACATCCTGCTGGTTTCTTGGAGACCTTCTGTGTTTTCTTTATTATTCTTTATCATATATTATTACTTCTGTTTCAGTAGGAGACATGGTGCTCATATCAGCCGACCTGCTATGTGGCTATTTGTGACCCTCTGCATTACAGCAGCAGATTCACTGTGAATAGAGTTAAACTTTGTGTCTTGTCTGTGTTGGGGTTGTTCTGTTGTCTACAACTGTGTCTTTTTAAAACACAACTTGACTCATCAAGGAAGGAATAATTCCTGCTATGGAGAATGCCTGATTGTTGCTGAGTATATCGTTGGAGCTGCTGACGTTGTTTTGACCTTTATTGTTCCCATTACTGTCATTATAGTTCTGTATATGAGAGTATTTGCTGTGGCTGTGTCTCAGGCTCGTGCCATGCGCTCTCACATTGCAGCTGTAACACACCAGCTTTCAGTGACTGCAAGAGCAAAGAAATCTGAGCTGAAAGCAGCCAGGACTCTTGGTGTTCTTGTAGTTGTTTTTCTAATATGTTTTTGCCCATTTTATAGTCTTTCTCTTGCAGGGGACAGCTTAGTCAGTGCTTCATCTCTGTCTTATGTGATTCATCTGTTCTATTTTAACTCCTGTCTAAACCCTGTGATCTATGCCTTGTTCTACCCCTGGTTTAGAAAAACTGTTAAACTCATTTGTACTCTTCAGATTCTGCAGCCTGGCTCCAGTGAGGCCAACATACTGTAGAGAGGCTGCTGACTGACTGACATGAGATCTGCTCCAAAGAGAGTTTTAGTCAGTGAGATAGAAAATACAGTTGTCAGGAAAAATGAAAATGCTTCATTCTCTAAATGTCTAACCAATAAATGGGAAAACAATCACAACAACCCAATATGTTTCACAGACCCACAGAAACAGACCAGCTTAGGAGCTCTGGCACAACAAGCTGTTGCTCGAAACATGTAGCTGTACTATGACACTTGCTTATGGAACTAGTTGATGTTTTTGCTCCTATTAGTTTATCTGTGTGTCTAGCTGTCACTAGTTTACTAGTAAGGAAAACTGTAGCCCACTGGTTGGATTTATGCGCCACTCGTAAACATGAAGCACTTTTGCTGTCTGATTTCAAGGATATGTCTTTAATGCTCCTTCAGCTTTATAGCTTCTATCTTTCAGTCCAGCAACTGAAAAAACAGGTTTGATATCTTGCTGGCTGAGCTGACAGCCAGCAAGATATCAAACCTGTTTTTTCAGTTGCTGGACTGTATCTAGTTGTCATTCAGCTTGTGATTGGACTGTTGTGTGTGTTATTTACTCTGTTGTTGCTGTCATTTAATCATAAGCACCATACACTGTTTCCCTTCCTCATTCAGTCTCATGCAAGCTGTGAACTGAATAATGTAATGCACATGTTAACAATCTTTAAATTGTGAATCAAATAAGCATCATGAAATGTTTTTTTTTTTACAAATTGAAATGGTGGATGGTATTAAAATTCCCAGAAGAATAAATACAGTACAGATCACAGAAGTCATACACAGTCATTTATTTTAGAAAATGAACAATATATATTATACAATAACAGAGAATTCAATTTAGAATTATCTTGATGTTATTCATTTCATTTCACATACTGATGTAATATACGATATAGAATACAGAGAATCAAAATTAATTTACAATATATTTTGCACATGTCCTGTCATCATAAAAACCAATTTTACAATTAAGACAGGGAGAAAAAGCCCCAAATTCAGAAAAAACAATGAACTTAATAGATTCGAGGATCCAAAGGTCTTACCTGTCACATAAACAGATGTGAGGTGAAATGTACAGTGGAACAGTCTTAAGGCTGGAGGTGCATGGTAGTTGGTTTAACCAGTCTACGTGTGTTTTGTGGACTTGGAGAAGGCTTATGATCTATTCTTCTGGGGGTCTTGTGGAGACTGTGGGAATATGGGGCATCATCGCCATCCAGTCATTTAACCAAAGTGAGAGCTGTGTACGTATTCTCGGGACACAGTCAAACACATTCTCAGTGGGTGTTGGCCTCTGCCAGGGTTTCCCCTTGTCACCAGTCCTGTTTGCAATATACCAGGACAGGATCTCAACGCACAGCCGAGGAAAAGAGGATGCCCAGTTTGGGGACCTCACAATTGCATCTCCACTGTTTACAGATGATGTGGTACAGTTGGCTTCATCTGACAGTGCCATACAGCATGCATTGAGGTGGTTTGCAGCCGAGTGTGAAGTGTTTGGGATGAGAGCCAGCATCTTCAAGTCTGAGGCCATGGTTCTCAGCTGGAAAAGGGTGGATTGTACCCTCTGGGTTGGGAATGAAGTCCTGCCTCCAGTTGGAAGGATTCAGGTATCTCAGGGTCTTGTTCACAAGTGAGGATAAAATGGAGCATGAGATTGACAGACAGATTGGATGGCCATGAGCTTTGTGTAGTGACTGAAAGAATGAGATTGTGGATACAAGCAAGTGGAATAAGTTTCATCCATAGGGTGGCTGGGCTCAGCCTTAGGGATAGGGTGAAGAGCTTGAACATCCGGAGGGAGCTCTGGAGTAGAGCTTGTGCTCCATCACATTGAGAAGAGCCAGATGATGTAGTTCAACATCTAATCAGGATGCCTCCTGGGCGCCTTCCTTTGCAGGTATCCAAGGTCCTGCCCAAAGAGCTGGAATGTATTGCTGGGGAAAGGGATGTCTGGACTACCTTGCTTGGCCTGCTGACCCCACGATCCAGCCATGAATAAGTGAAAGAAAATGGATGGATGGTTGGACATCTCCTTCTGTCAGCATATTATACCATATCTGTTATATCTGATAACAGGCTGGCTTTTAGTACTTGTCTTATTCTGTGCAGGTATTTGGCTGTGCCTGACTTCATTGCAGCCTCCTCATGGTTCCCATTTGCTTGTGGGATCCCAAGGTATTTGCAGGTGTCTTGAATTTGACCCCGTCAGTTCTGATTATCTTCACTCTCTCCGATACCATACAAATAGAGTTATATAGTCCAAATGACATTCTGATGTCGTTTCTGTAGATCCTGGAGATGTGGAACATTGGGTCGATGTCTTGCTCATTCCTGCAATACCGCTTAATTTCATTTATGGAGACGACTGATGATTGCTCTGCTTTGGAATCTTTATCTGTATCCACCATAAGAGATGATCTGGCTGAGGGGATTCAGGTCTATGCAGAACAGCAATGTGAATAGTACATCACCTTGGTATATGCTGCACTTGAAGGTATTGTGTGCAATTGTCTTTGAATTAGCCTCCGGTGTTATCTCTCATAGCCCCCATCAAGTCTTGATGAAGGCTCTCAGTGTCCTATTGATGTTGTACATTTCTACATATTCCAGTATCATTTGTGTGGCATTGAGTGGTCGGCTTTCTTGTACTCAATGCAGGTTGTGCACAGGTTGGTCTGCCTAGTCTTGCAGTCTTGGGTGACTGTGAGAGTTGACTAATTTCTCTCCATGTTGCCTAACTGTTGCAGTGTGCATCGATGGATGGGTCAGTGATGGATCTAGTGCAAGAAAAAGAGTGAATATATAATGTTATATAACTTATAATGTGTAGAATAAATGGGAAAATGTAGGTTAGAGAAGAAAGTAAGAGAAGACATAGGATATCAGAAAAAGTGGGATGGACAAGAAGAAGAATGACATCAGTGTCCCACAGAGCCTGACAGAGGAGTGGAAGTGTGGAGATAGAAAGAGATAAATGAGCTGCATGACTCAGTTCTGTTCAGCAGCAGAATCACTGTGAATAGAGTTAAACTTTGTGTCTCTCTGTGTTGGGGTTGTTCTGTTGTCTACAACCTGTGTCTTTTTAAAAGAGAACTTGACTCATCAAGGAAGGAATAATTCCTGCTATGGAGAATGTCTGATTATCATTCACTATATCACTGGAGCTGTTGACCTTGTTTTGACCTTTATTGTTCCCATCACTGTCATCATAATTCTGTATATGAGAGTATTTTCTATTCTATTCTATTTCTATTCTATTCAGTAGCTTGTGATTGGACTGTTGTTGATTGGACTTTAACTGTTTCTCTGCATCATTTTCATCAGTTTCAAGCTGTGAACTGAGAAATATAATGCACATGTTACAAACTTTAAATTGTGAATTAAATAAGCATTGTGAAATTATTTTTACACAATCTTAAATCCTGGTCTTTTTATATCCTTCCTTGTCAGTTCGTCTGTATTTGTTTCCTGCTTTTTTGTTTCTTCCTTTGTCTATGGACTCTGTTCTTGTGTCTGTCAACCTCCCTGTCTACCTGTCCGTCTGCCCATCTGCTCATGTTTTATCTTCTTGCCTGTCCACCTCCCAGCCAATTTACCCACCAGAAAGCCTCAATAAAAAGTCTCTGCATTCACATCTACTCAAGGTCCACGCTCCATACCCTGACAGTACGACCTGACCAAACATGGACCCAGCTGATAGAGACTGCTCTATGGAGGAAGCGGAGGAGGCCTTGGACATAATTTGAATTCTCAATGAAAACTACAAAGACTAAGACATCCCATCACTCAATGCAAGAAATCAGTACTATCTCTAGCACTGACCATTTCCACGTTTGTCCTGGGCTTGTTTACTGCTCTGACCTCTTCCCCTGCAACCCTTCAGCTGGTTAGGCTTCCACTTCCACTACTGCCTGCTTGTCACCAGCTTCAGCCCCAGGTTCCCAGCTAGCTAGCCTCCAGCCTGTTAGCCCTCAACAAATTTGACTTAGATCTCTAAACCTGCAACCTGCCAGTCTTGATCCAGCTGGCCAATGGTCTTCCTGGAAGGGCACTCACTTAACTATCTTCACATGGTTCCAGCGGCCCAGTTACTGGACCAGCCTCCCAATGGGATCCACCTTCACTGCTGGCCTCCTGAAGGGCCCCATCTCCACCACTGGCGTCCTGAGGGGATCTGTCTCTGTGATCCAGCCCATTCTCCTGAACTAGCTCAGCAGCCAGTCCTTCCATTAGGCTGGCCCATGTAATTAGTGACTGGGATGCTGTGATTGTGTGAAAAGGAAGAGAAATGTAACTGGGTAAGCACCCAGCTGAAAAGATCATCATCAACATCTCTCGGCTCCTTGTTTCATGTTCTGGAAGATTTGGCCTGAAGTGGTGTTCCGGCTGACACACCGGGGTAAACCAGGTGTAAAACAAGGAACTAGCGCAATGTCTTTACTTCATTGTCACAACAAAAACTGAACATCCCATTGTTGGAGAATTGATGCTTATGTGGCATCGTAATGACATTATGGCTCAAAAAAGATGTTGTATTGAGTCACTGTGAAGAATGGACTCAGGTGGGCTGGAACAGCAATACCTCAGTGTGTATATGTATTGTGCAGCCACCGAATTTCATATGGCATAAGGCAATTAAAATGCAATATAAACAATGTTACCAAATGTTCCATTTATGCAAGCAATATCTTAGACACAGTGAAAATTAAAATCCAATTTTCTACTAATTTGAAAATGAAAATAAAATTAGCATTTGACATTTTATTTTCAAAGGGGATGCTATGGCCATTCTTGCTCTTCCACTAAATGCTATTTATGTACATAAACATTTTTAAATAACCCATTATAGCAGTGTAAAAGAGACACTGCTTGTGTCTGTCTGTGCACATAAACCCTGCACCAGGGGCAGTATTTGTGTGGACATGTTCACACAATTGCACATCACATCTTTCAGTGCAAAAATAGCCAGGTAAACAACATAAATACTGCGTTCACATTACACAGTAATTTACAGGAATGTGACATTGTGCCTATTTACCAACTGCCACAAAAGTTAAACAAGGCTTATCTTATTTGCTAGACAATGCTATGTTCAGTGGTGCTGAATTGGCACCCCTGTTGTGTGGTTGGGCCTCATTGTAATTAATAAGTGGGTTGTTATTTCCATGCAGTACTGTTACCAGCACACACTTCTTAAGTGACTTAAAAGAGGACAGAGCGGTAGGAAAAAGGAAGGGAAAAAAGTATCGATAATAACAGAAGGGGAATATGAGAGAGCTATAACACATGAGAGAGGAATGGTTGCAGAGAAAGTGATGAAGATGATGCAATGTGCAGAGTGAGGGAGGAGAGACATCAGAGACACAGAGAAAGAGGAAGAGACAAATTATGAAAACATCAGAGAGGTAAATCAGTTATATGACTCACGTTTGTTCAGAAAGTTTCCAGAGCTGCAGATCTCTGAAGATCTCTGAAGATGGAGGCTGAGGACGGAGCAGAGCTCTGCTATCCACAACTCCTCAACACTTCCTGCAGGAAGCCCACGTCTTCGCATGGTCTGAAGCACTGCTCACTCAAATTGTGATGTACTCCATCTCTCTGCTCACTGTGGCTCTCAACCTGCTCGTCATCATCTCAGTCTCCCACTTCAAGAATCACTTCTCAGCTTCTCAATGCATTTTTGTAACTTAGAAATGTGGACAACTACTATAGATTTTGGATTATTGTCTTTGAGCTAGTGCTGAATAATATCTCACCTCAGACACCTCAGGAAACCGTGGGTCACATCCTGTTTCCTTACAATAATCACCTTGAATTGTCTATGTTTGACCATGTGGTAACTGTAAATGTGGCAGATCAGAAAACATCCAAATGCTGGGTTAGTGATACTTTTCTCTTTTCCTTCAGGCAGCTCCACACACCCACCAACATCCTCCTCCTCTCTCTGGCTGTCTCAGACTTTCTTGTGTCTGACCTTCTGATGCCAGTAATAATCCTGCTATGGACGTCCTGCTGGTTTTTTGGTGACCTCTTGTGTTCTCTGTTCAATTATGGGTCCCTCATCATAACCTCTGCTTCAGTAGGAGACATGGTGCTCATATCAGTCGCTGTTGACCTTGTTTTGACCTTTATTGTTCCAGTTACTGTTATCATAGTTCTGTATATGATGGTTTTTGCTGTGGCTGTGTCCTCAGGCTCGTGCCATGCACTCTCATGTTACTCTTGGTGTTCTTGTAGCTATGTTTCTAATATGTTTCTGCCCATATTACTGTGTATTTCTTCAACCTTATCATTTGTGTTCTTTCTGTTCTATTTTAACTCCTGTCTAAACCCTGTGATCTATGCCTTGTTCTACCCCTGGTTTAGAAAAACTGTGAAACTCATTTGTACTCTTCAGATTCTGCAGCCTGGCTCCAGTGAGGCCAACATACTGTAGAGAGGCTGTGAAGTGACTCAGATCTCTGCAAATATTTTCATGAAATTCAAAAGAAAATGGGAATGAAATTCCTCTCTTCTCCCAAGTCACTCCAGTCTACTTCTAAGTACTTTTATTAATTGATGGTTTATAAAAAAAATGGAAATGGAAACAAACTAACAGCAATTATGATTTATTTTAAAAACAAAAATTATCTGTTGACTCATAAAATTGTTTGTAAGGTGTGTTAGTGAATGACATCAGCAGTTTTCATGTAGATGTTTTGAAGTGTCGTGCAGCTAAGGTGTTGTGGAATAAAAATGAAAGAAAAGGTTTTGCAATGCAAAAGTAGTGGTGGGCACTTCCAGAAAAGAGACTGAGCCACACTGGAAGCTGGGACTTTTCTGTCTGGTGGAGCACTGGGATACAGATCACCCCATGAAAGAATTAACAGAGCTTTCAACCTTTGAAAGAATATAATATTGGTCCCCCATAAACCAGCCATGTGGGCTACATTTCTGTACCAAAAAACACATGCAAAACCCAACAGATAATACTTAATGTTCATATTTTTTTCTTTGCTGTCCCGAATCTCTGGAGTCTGATGTTAATTACCAGGGGTAGGAATCACAGACATGCTGATATGATACAGTCATATCATACAATTATGCTGCTCTTTCCATTCATTAGAAAGTCAGAGTAAGATAAGAGGTTTTATTGTCATCCATCTGTACACAGTACAGTACATCCTCCTGGTCCCTGGTGCAACACGAAAGGATGAATGATGCAATCCTCAGTGGGAGTGAAGTAAACATGCAGACTACACAGAAGGTAAACAACAACATACTAAACAGAAACAGGTACAAAAATGGTACAAGCATGAAGTGCAATATTCATGACACTATACACAATCATGAAAATATGAAAATACAAATACATGTCCTCTTTCAGGGGTGGCAGTAGCTCAGTCTGTGGAGACTTGGCTTGGGAACCAGAGGGTTCGCTGGTTCAAGTCTGCCACGGACCAGTCTACATGGAGGTGGACAGGTAGATGGAGAGGTGCCAGTTCACCTCCTGAGCACTGCCTGAGGTGCCCTTGAGCAAGGCACCGAACCCCAAACCTGCTCAGGGTGCTTCAAGAGGGCAGCCCCTTCACTCTGGCATCTCTCCACCAGTTTTGCATGTATATATATATATATATATATATATATAAATAAAAGGTCTTCTTCTTTCATCTCTTAATTTACCTGATTGGTTTATTATTAATTCATTTTTCAGGAGGAAGTGTCGTATTTTTTATAACAAGATGAATTTCCGTTTCTGTTGTTCATTTTAGTTACTGACTGCTTTCAACTATATTTTTAAAATTGAAATTCAAATGTATTTATTTAAAGCCCAAAATCACAAACATTGTTTGCCTCGGAGGGCTTTACAATCTGTACACAGTTGTGACACCCTCTGTCCTTAGACCCTCTTAGAACCTGGAGTCAGGAAAAACTTCAAAAAAGCCTTTATGGGAAAAAAAGAAGAAACCTGAGGAAGAGCCACAGATGAGGGATCCCTCTCCCTGGGACGGACAGACGTGCAATAGATGCCACATGTACAGAGAACATCATCAATCATATTATGGAAGTTAATACATGGAGTCGTAATAAACTGTAGCTAATACTGAGTTCATTGGTTTAGTCCATGTGTGAAGGTATCACAGGTAATGGAAATGAGTCCGTGAGTCCAGGTGCATCTCTAGATGTCCTCATTTGGAGCACTTTAACACTTTAACCAATTTAACCAATTTAACCACCTTAACCAGTTTAACCAGTTTATAAGCTGACTCCAATTTGCATTATTACCATATCAATTTGCACTGTTTTTGATTTTGCCATGTCTTTGTTTTATTGCCATATGTCTTAGTTTGGTTGTAATCAATATCCTTATTTCATTAAGCACCAAAGGTTTGAGATAAACTTTCAATCCTCAGCATGTCCTGCACATGCCGCCAAATTGTCAAAAATACTTGGAGTTTGACTTTGTCTTTGAAATAAGAGTAGAGGAAGCAGAGAAAGAGGAAACAGAGACAGAGGAAGAGGGAGAGGTGCCCGGTGCATCATGGGAGCCCCCCCCCGGCAGTCTAAGCCTATAGCAGCATAACTAAGGGCTGAGCCTGTGCCCACCCTAACTATAAGCTTTACAAACACCATCAGACTGTTCAATGCTGCACTATGAATCTGTCTTTGTATCAAACACTTCCATACCACAGCAGGACTGATGTTTACTGATGTTCATCAATGCACTGATGTTTACTGATGTCCTAGCTATGCACTTTATGGTCTTTTTTTTTTAATTCCACTCTTTAACTTATACTGTAAATTCATATCTGCTACATATCCGTATTCACCTGTGCAATAACACCACACCTACTGCACATCTAACTGGGTGAGGCTGTTTCTACTGTTTCTTTCTTTTTCTCTTGTTATTACTATTTACTATTTATTGTACATATAGTTTTTTGTGTTTGTGTTTATTTTGTCTCTACACCTAGGTCAGTTGTATATTATTTTGTGTATATTATTTGCTGTGTTTTGTATTTATATTTTTCTATAGTTTTCTGTTTATCTGAATTGAAGACGCAAGAGCAAAGTAAGAATTTCATTGTACAGTGAAACCTGTTTTTATCTGTGCAAATGACAATAAAACTATTGAATCTCCAATCTTGAATGCTTTAGAGTCACAGATTAACCTAACCTGCATTTCTTATTGTAGGAGGGAGAACATGCAAACTCCACACAAAAGAGCCCCAGCTGACCAGTGGGTTCGAACCCAGAACATTGCAGACACTGCTACCAGTCCATCACTGTACCACCTGGAACTGACTCCTACACAAATTTCAATCCCACATGGAGATGGGTTTACTTCTGTCTCCCCAACTCAGTCGGTGAAAAAATGGAAGGTGAAGCCTGATGCTTGTTCCTCTCTGGCCCATCATCTTTTTATTTTCTGTGCAATACTTCTTGCTTATTGTGTGGTCTTCATGCTTGTAGATGCTACATTACCTCTCAGTTAAGTTGTTTTTGACCAGTAAACTTAAACTAAGGTCTTGTCAGTGGATCTACACTGATTTATTATTATTATTACCCTACCACCAAACATTCATCACCTGACATGACTGAGTCTGTCTGATTTTCACTCCACTTGACCATCAAATATTCGGCCTGTGAAAGACACTAACAACCACTTGAAGCGACACTTGCTCTTTAAAGACTCTACAGCTGGTCCAGAATGCTGCTGCTCGGGAGCTGACTAGAACCAAGAAAAGAGACCATATTACTTTCCAGTACTGGCTTCTCTGCATTAGCTCCCTGTAAAAATTTAGAGTTGATTTTAAAATTCTACTCCTCACATATAAGAATAGACTTTTTGATAAAGCTTATAATTAGGGTGGGCGCAGCGTTGCTCTTCTTCTCTGGTCCATCATTTTTTAATTTATCTGCAATTCTTCATGCTTATTGTATGGTCTTCTTGCTGTAAAGTGCAACAATACCTCTCAGTTAAGTAGTCATTTACCAGTAAGCTTAAACTAAGGTCTTATCAGTGGAAATCTATGTTGACATTGTCTATCAGATCAATGGACACCACTTAAATCCACATCAGCATTTGTTTATTGCTGTTACGTCCCAATGGGTGCAAGGGAGTAATACATGTTAGGTGGGCTGAAGGAAGAGTGAAAGACACTTGTTGGCACGATGAATAAAGTTTATTTACAATAAAACAAAGACAGGGCAACAAACTGAGAACAAGCTTGCCATGGACAGGCAGAGGCCACACTATAAGGACAAAGAAACCAAAGTTTAACAAAACCAACACCAGCTATTTCATAGCCACCTTCCTGGTAAACTTTCAGGGCTCGCAACCGCCACCCTCCTTTTTAAGGCCTAACAGGACAAAACCTATCCAAACGGGTAGCCAAGCCACTTACACCAACATACACTGCACGGCTGGCTGTGCTTTTATTCACGGGGGAAGAGCTGAGTAGAGTGACTACACCTGTGCTCACTCACACAGTCACAGTGAGATGATGTAAGCCACCTTGAAACCCTAGACACCTAGAAACCAGAAGAGGCGAGGGATCAGGAGATGGAGCCAGGGTTGGGCTGGGTTGGGAACCTGGAGTCATGTCTTGTCGGGTCTGTTAAGTGTCTGTTCTGTTTTGCCTTCAGTCTGGTTTATCATCACTTCTCTCTTCTCTTCTCGTTTCAGGTCCCTTGACTCCCTGCCCTCCTTACCTCATGTATGTATGGTCTGTGTCTTCCCCTGTCTCATCGCCAGATCGTTTTGTCATCTCGTCATAAGTCCACGTCATGTGTTTTCATGTTTACAAGAGATCCTGCCTGAATCTTTATTAAAACTCTTAAAAGTTTGATCTTTGCAAATCCAAATGCATGTCTTGCATTTGGGTCCCTCTGCCCTGAGCTAATCCTTAATAGTACGATCTGGCCAGAGACTGACTCAGCAAACATTAACACGCTCCAGACCATGCTCTCCGCCCAAGGAAACAAGCCTCTACGACACGAGAGCTCATGGCCAGGCAAGCTGAGCTTTATTCCTCAGCGGTATGTCAAGTCAATCACCTGGTCAAGCAGCTGCATCGCGTAATCTCCCGACTGGGAGACGTCCACTGTTTTACTGTCTGGACCTGGGGACTAGACGGGAAATTGCTCTGTCAGGTAACTCACCAGACTGAACCCATTAATCTTACCATAGACTCTCAACATAAAGAAAACATCTGCTTTCATTTGTTTAACTGCACCTATCACTCCCTGATTTTGGACTTCGCGTGTTTAAAACAACACAACACTCACATAGACTGGGGTAAGGGCAAGATTATCAGTTGGGGTCCTGTGTGTAAATCTTTGTGCCTGCTCAAACCTGCTTCCAGTTCCAATCTATCCTTGGACTTTGTGACCAGCCTGCCTTCATCAGAAGGTAATACAACAGTGCTGACAGTGGTGGATACATTCTCCAAGATGACTCATTTAATAGCACTGCCCAAGCTACCTTCTGCTATAGTGACTGCTGTTATCATGTTAAACCAAGTGTTTCGTATTCATGGACTTCCAAAAGACACTGTTTCAGATCGAAGACTGCAGTTTGTTTCCACCTTCTGAAAAGAGTTTTGCAACCTCCTGAGTGCCACTATCAGCCTGTCGTCAGGATACCACCCAGAGTCCAACGTCCAGACAGAGCGGCTCAACCAAGAACTGGAGACATGCCTCCTCTGCCCCATCTCACTATTTGGTGCCAGCAACCAAACCACGACAAGCACCTAGGAAAGTGGGAGGGGGCCCCATCTACACGACAAAAAAAACTGCTGGCTGTTAGGAAAAGAAGTCGAGGCAACCAGTTTCTGGTGGACTGGGAGGGCTGAAGTCTGCTACTTCCCCTGTCTTGTCGCCAGATCGTCTTGTGGTCTCATCATGCCTGAATCTTCATTAAAACTCTTAAAAGTTTGATCTTTTCCTGCGTGTCTTGCATTTGCGTTCCTCTGCTCTCAGCCAATACATAACACCTGGAACTGGAATTGAAGATGGAGGTTGAGGATGGAGCAGATCTCTGCTATCCACAACTCCTCAACACCTCCTACAGGAAGCCCACGTCTCCATGGTCTGAAGCACTGCTCACTCAAATTGTGATGTACTCCATCTCTCTGCTCACTGTGGCTCTCAACCTGCTCGTCATCATCTCAGTCTCCCACTTCAGGCAGAGAATCACTTCTCAGCTTTTTTTGTAACTTAAAAATAAGCTAAATTAAACTTACCAGCTACTGTAGAATTAGGAATTGACTTGGCTGGTACTGAATAATGTTACACTTCCAACACTACACTTATATTCTGTCTTGTTGACTGTTTTTTCATAATAAAGCTAAAATGTCCCCTAGTTTCTGTCCACTGTGATATCAAATAAATTGCTTTACCTACACTTAATCATATTTTTACAATTGATGTGACAGATCGGAAAACATTTAAACACATAATTGTTTTTTGGCTTCATTGTCTTTTTTTTCTTTTTTTCAGTTACATACAACAACAACAACATTGGGTTATATACTTTTCTCTTTCCCTTCAGGCAGCTCCACACACCCACCAACATCCTCCTCCTCTCTCTGGCTGTCTCAGACTTTCTTGTGGGCCTCCTGATGATGCCGGGGGAAATTGTCCGAAAAACATCCTGCTGGATTTATGGTGACCTTTTCTGTGCTCTGTCTCTGTATGTGTCTCTCATCATTACCTCTTCTTCAATAGGAGACATGGTGCTCATATCAGTCGACCGCTATGTGGCTATTTGTGACCCTCTGCATTACAGCAGCAGAATCACTGTGAATAGAGTTAAACTTTGTGTTTGTCTGTGTTGGATCTGTTCTGTTGTCTACTGCACGCTCTTTGAGAAGGATGACCTAAATCAACCAGGCAGACATAATTCCTCTTATGGAGAATGTCTGATTGTCATTGACTATTTTGCTGGAGCTGTTGACCTTGTTTTAAGCTTCATTGTTCCAGTTACTATCATCATAGTTCTGTTTATGATGGTTTTTAGCTTTCAGTGACTGTAACAACAAAGAAATCTGAGCTGAAAGCAGCCAGGACTCTTGGTGCTTGTAGTTGTGTTTCTAATATGTTTCTGCCCATTTTATGCGGTTTCTCTTACAGGTGACAGCTTGGTGACCCATCTATTCTGCTTTAACTCCTGTTTAAACCCTGTGATCTATGCCTTGTTCTACCCCTGGTTCAGGAAAGCAGTTAGGCTCATTTGTACTCTTCAGATTCTGCAGCCTGGCTCCAGTGAGGAGATGTCAGTGACTGACTGACATCTATTTAGAGATCTGCTTTAAAGAGAGTTTTACTCAGTGAGATAGAAAATCCAGTTGTCAAGAAGAGTGAAAATGCTTCTTTCTTTGATTATATAACCAAAATCTGTAAAAACAATCACAATACCATACACAACAACCTAATATGTTTCACAGATCCACAAGAAAAACAGACCAGCTTAAGAGCTCTGACACAACAAGCTGTTGTTCGTAACATGTGGCTGTAGTATGACACTTGAATATGGAAGTAGTTGATATTTTTGCTCCCATTAGTTTATCTGGGTGCATTTATGGCTGTCATTAGTTTACCAGTAAGGAAAATTTTATTCCACTAGTTGATCTCATGCTCCAGTAGTAAACATGAGGCCATATAGTATTAGGGATATGCATTAAATGCTCCTACAGCTTTCCATACTTGCTGGCTGTCCAATGAGGCAGTTGTAATTTACATTAAAAATAAAAACAATACAGAACATAGACATAAATATAGTCGTATATTTTAGTAGTCATATATTTTAGGAAATTAACAATAAACCTGACATAATAACAGAGTATACAGTTAAGAATTAACTTGATGTTATTCATTAAATTTTAATAGCTATATATAATATAGTGTACAGAATACATCAAATAAAAAAACAATACACAGTTTACAATATACTTTATAATATACGCTGTATATGTCCTATCACAATAAAAACATATTTTGCACTTTAGACAGAGTGAAAAAAAACTAAATTCAGAAATACAAATTAAATCAAGAGATTCAAGGATCTAAAGGTCTCATATGCCACATTAATAGAGGTGAAATAACTGGTGTCATATCCTAAAGGCTGTCCTCAATGTTTGCAGTTGTAGGAATTGGAAAATTATATATTATTTCTTATATATATATATATATATATATATATATATATATATATATATATATATATATATATATAAATAAAATAAGAAATGTGTTTTAAAATGTGTTTTAAAATAGAATAGAATTATAACTTGGTGTATGAAATTGCCACTGAACATGTGCCAACTGAGGGCAAACTCCCATACAAATATCAAATTTATACACATTTTACTGAAAACGTGAAGAGCAATGAAAAGGATTCATAGATGAGAATGTGCTTGATAGCGCAGAAGATACAGAGGCCTGAGGTCAGACATTTTATGTAGGTCTGTGATGGACCTGTTTCTACAGATGTATTTGCCTGAGTGTAGAATCTGGATTGGTTTATTGGTGCCATCATAGTGATATTTTTTTCCTACTTATTCCTATAAGTTTTGCAGAGTAGAGAACATAAATACACTTTCACCTACAGAATTAGGTAGCCTTACAGTATTATCTACATCAGCAAAATGTGGTCAGACTGCAGATGAAGTCTGTGCGAAACAATGTCTGTCATGAAATAAGGCATATTCAAGCCCTGACTTTCTGTCATGAGAGTTTGTGGAGTGGGCCCAAGCTAGAAGCCGTGACCTGACAGTTTCAGTTCCAGAGGTCTGAATACTGGTTGTTCTGCTTGCTGCCTTTTTGTCACAGATCACCTTTGCTTGCAGGTCCTCCACTGGGGACACTCCTCTCACCTGGCCTTCCATCTTGTTGTGAGGCACGCTGTGTTTATGTTAATAGTAGATGTTTATGAAGCAAAAATCAACCTGGGTTTCACATAGCCAATTGACTTCATCTTTAAGCCACCTCCATCTGTTGGTAACACACATATTCTCACAGTCGCAAGTTGTTTTTCCCAAATTGCACATTTTATTCCTCTGCCTAAGCTACCTACAGATAAACAGCTAAACTGTTTCAACATGGATGCCACTTGCATGGTCTCTCTTGCTGATACACCAGCAGAATTAGTTTTAGAAGAGTTGACTACTGACTGTGTGTGTTGGTTCTATTCTGTTGTCTACATCGGTCTGAATTTAAAGGACAACCCGAGCCAACCAGGCAGGTATAATAAAATCATTTTTATATTTGGTCCCATCCCTCTTCTAAACCATGGCATGGGCCTACATTTTAGCCAAACCTTGACTAAACTCCACTTTTGGCTGCAGTCCACCTGTAGAGTCTGCAATGTGTCTTTGACAATTGACAATTTTAATCTCTTCTAGAAACACCAATCATTTTATTCTAGAGAGGCAAACTTTATCCCAATGGCCTGGGTGTTTGTATTTTAACAGACAATATATTTTAATCTGAACAGATTTTTAATGCTGCCAGCTATTGACTGCACACCTTTCTGGTACACCACCACACAATGCCAGTTGATGATTACAACTTCCTCTGTTTACCACAATCTGCACTTCACCAAACGTTCAGACTCACTGGCTTCCCCGTGTGGACTGGCTGTATCAGACATTAGGCACTCCCCTCAAGAGATTCTCACTCTCACCAGCTCAAAGTGCTTTGTAAAAACAACAAGAACTGTTAAACACTAAAACCTTAAGTATCCAAATTTAAACCCATCTAGGACTGATCCTTCTTTCACATAAATGTTAAGCTGGTTGTAACAGGAGGACCCAAAAGCAGAGACCGGTGCTTGACAGAGACCGGTGCTTGATTTTCAAAGGTTTTTAGGTTTCTTCATTCTTACAGGCTTGGTTTCTTACACAGAATACCCGAGACTAGTATTATACCCGAGACTACATCAGCAAAATGTGGTCAGACTGCAGATGAAGTACACAAGGGCAGGAAGTTAAGGGACCTGAAACGAAAGGGCAGGTTAGGATTTCAAAATAAAACAGAACAGGAAACAGAAAATGACAGTACAGAAACTAACAAAGTTGACGAGACATGACACTGGCTTTGGTTAATGTTAGGTACCTGACCAACATGATTTTATTTGACTTTGACTTTTATTTTTGAAAGAATCCCAGTTAAAGGTTGGTGACGATAGTCTCATGAACTGGGCCCTCCAAACTTTGAGTATTTCACCTCTCCCCGGGTCACCCATTGTTGTGGAAGTCTTGTTGTTGTTTTTAAAAACAACACAAATGCAGGACCATTAATGTAAACTACTTCTCAACCTTTGAGGCCTTGGTGCTGAAAATGACGGGGCCAGTCCAGGGTTGTGTGTTGGCATCTATTGTCCTCCCCAGGCAAATCCAGTCAATTCTCTGAATTGTTACCATTGGTTGTTTTAAAATTTGATAAGATGTTCCTAGTTGGTGATTTTAACTTACACATAGATGACTTTTTACAGTTGAACTCTAACAAAACAGGCCCTGAGCTCCTCTGCAATCAAATCCACCAACTGCTTGGTCATCTTCTCCCACATATCAAGGGCACTGCTACAAACTCTCAAATCTTGCCTTTACCAGCTTTAGCAATACAGAGGTAGTTATTCGTGCTTTTCCCCATGCCCATGCATGCATAATGCCTTGTTTACGTGCCTTGTTTACCCGAGATGTAGCTCAACTTTAGGCTGTGCAGGACTGCTGACCAAGACCAAACTGTCTTCTCACATTACCTCAGTTTTGGCCTCCGTGCATTGCTTACCAATTTCTTTTTTAATCTATTTTAAAATCTTACTCATAACTTACAAGGATTTACACGGTCAGGTGGTGAGTACATCAGTGACCTTCACATGCCCTACTGTCCAAATAGGTTACGGTCAAAGGGTGGCATTTTCTTTTGTGGCACTTTTGGCTTTTTTTTTAGTTTTTATTCATAATGCAGGTCTGTTGTGCAACCACCTGTTTTTAAGTTAATAGCTGTAGTTGTTCTAACTTTTGGTTTATTGAACAGTACTTCTTTTTTAACTGTGTACTTTTATGTACTTTTAAAGGAGCCAGTTAAATGCTTTTCCATATCCTCATCGAACTCCTCCCTAACCTGTTCTTTTTTTGCAGCTCTCCTAGACTTCCAGTACTTATCTGCTTCTTCACAAGACCCTGGCCTACCAGGCCCAAAAGGCTTTCTTCTTAAGCCTGATGGGTTCTTTCCCTACTGGTGTCAACCAGCATGATCTTAGATTGCCATCACAACAGACACTAATAGATAGATAGATGAAAAAACGTGTTAAACAAACCAGAATATGTTTTATTTTAGATTTTTCAGAGTAGCCACCTTTTGATTTGACAGTCTCAAAGCACATTAACAAGGAAAGAAATTCCACAAATGAACCCTTGGAAAGGTACACCTGTTAACTGAAAACCTTTCCAGGTGACCACCTCATGAAGCTGATTGACAGAAAGCCAAGAGTGTGCAAAGCTGTCATCAAATCAAAAGGTGGCTACTTTGAAGAATCTAAAATATAAAACATATTCTGGTTTGTTTAACACTTTTTTCTTTACTATATAATTCCATATGTGTTCTTTCATAGTTTTGATGACTTCAGTATTAATCTAGAATGTAGAAAAAAAATAAAGACATTAAATGAGAAGGTGTGTCCAAACTTTTGACTGGTAGTGTATATAGGGCCACTCTATTGTGTCAAAAGCTTTTTTGTATTGCATTTTTGCTCCGGCTGACAACGGTAGAAGTCGTCAATCATGCCAGCAGCTTTTTGACCGCGTAGACTGGACCACTGTCTACCATCTTGGGCGGCGGTGGCTGCTTGGTGGGTGGCACCAGGGGGCTTTCTCGGACTGGCTTGATCTTGCTCACGTGGACAGTGGGTGCACTTGGAGGGACCTGGGGAGTTTAAATTGCACAGACACTGGGTTAATATTTTTTGAGACTGGGAAGGGTACCATAAACCTGGGTGTGAACGTGGAGGGGTAGATCCTTGGTGGACAGCCAGACTTTTTGTCCTGGGGTGTAGGTGGGTGCAAGTCTGTGATGTCGGTTAGCTGTTGTCTTCAAGGCATGGGCTGAAGGCACCGTCACCTCTTCCTCGTTTGAATGGAAGAGTGGTGGCTGGTATCCGTAGACGACTTGGAAGGGGGAGAGTCTATTGGCTGCAGTGGGGAACGTGTTGTCGGTGTACTCCACCCAGATGAGATGGCCACTCCATAATGTTTGATTTTGGGCCACCAGGCAGGTATCCAGCTTCTGGTTTAGCCACTCTGTCTGGCCTCTGGACTCCGGGTGGTGACCGGATGACAGGCTAACGGTGGTACCAAGGAGATGATAGAACTTCCAAAACCCTGACATAAACTGAGGACCTTTGTCAAAAATATCTTTGGGGCAGACCATGGATGCGAAACATGTGGTGAATGACTTGTGGAATGACAAGTGGTTTCTTTGGCTGTGGGAAGTCAGGATGAAATTTTAGGGAAACTGTCTACCACCGTCAGCATTGTTGTGTTACTGTTGGACAGAGACAAACCTGTGATGATGTGGCACCAGTAGTGCCATCTGGGCCTGCCTCAACACCTTACTCCTGGCACAGACAGAGCAAGCTGCGATGTAATCAGCCACATCCTTGACGAGGGACGGCCACCAGAATCTTTATTGCACCATGAATACAGTTCTTTCAACCCCAGGATGACATGTGAGCAGCGAGGTGTGTATCCAGTGGATGACTTAAGATGGCAACGCTTCCAGTACGAACAACTGGTTGTGAGGACAACCCTCAGAAGCTGGTTCACCACAGCACGCCCACTGCACATCCTTTTAAATTTGCCAAGTCACTGATCCTACCACACGGTCAGGTAGTAGGATGGTTTCAGGCTCCTTGGCAGATGGTTCCGGTTCATGCACCCGGGACGGAGCGTCTGGTTTGGTGTTCTGTGAATCCGGCCTGTAGGAGAGTGAGAACTGGAACCAACTAAAGAAAAGTGCCCACCTTGCTTCACGTGAATTGAGTCTTTTAGCTGTTCATAGTTTTTGTGATCAGTCCATACTGCTCTGCCCCCTCCAACCAGTGACGTCATTCCTCCAGGGCAACCTTGATGGCCAGCAGCTCCTGGTTCCTGATGTTGTAGTTGTAAAATCCCAGTGACAATGAGAGGGCAGAGAGGTGGTCGTGGCTTTGTTGAAGACGAAGGTCATGATAGCAAGGTGGGACTTTTGACAGGTCTGGGTAGTCACTGTCACCCGGGACAGATTCCGCTGTATTCACTTTCTCAAGAGCCCTGAAATCTGAGTCATCTGAGCCCCCTGGACCTCAGAGGACCTCCTGCAAGCTCGGGCGTCTCACCGTCTCCCTCTCCTGGAGACGGTTGTCAATTCGGACTGCCAAGTCCACTAGGTCCTTAAAGTCCATGGGCAGCTCATGGGGCACCAGCTGGTCCTTGATTTCTTTGTTGAGTCCATTCACGAAGGTGTCTTTGGTGGCCGGGGGATTCCAGCTGCTGTCAGCCGCAAGTGTGCGAAACTCGATGGCTTAATCGATAACTTGCCTGGACTTCTGCCTCAACTCAAGCAACGCCCGGGAAGCCTCTCAAGCCAGAGACAAGTGGTGAAACATTTTTATGATAGTCTGTGAAAATACCTTGACATCTTGACTGCTGTTCCTCAAGCCCATTCCACTGTAGCCTATGCTGCTGCCCGACCAGTCAGGTAGGAACCCATGAATGCCACTTGAGCCTAGTGCAATTTAGTCCCCTGAGCTGACAGTGCCAACCTGACTGTGTTAACACCCACTGGGTCCACATCTGGCCAGATCGTACCATTATGCTGACACACAGAGCAGGTAGACCCAAATGCAGGACAAGCAGGTTTGTAGGTTTGTCATGAAGCAAAGCATGACATGAAGGCTTTATCACAGAAGACGATCTGGCAACAAGACAGGGGAAGACACATACTATATATA
Source organism: Scortum barcoo (assembly GCA_023238725.1). Classification (NCBI taxonomy): domain Eukaryota; kingdom Metazoa; phylum Chordata; class Actinopteri; order Centrarchiformes; family Terapontidae; genus Scortum; species Scortum barcoo. The sequence continues at coordinate 1,890,754 of CM041550.1, forward strand.
CACATGAGGTAATGGGGAACAGGTGGAAACAATCAGGGCGGGGCAGACAATCAGACAGGCGGGAAACACACAGTCAAGGGGCCTGAAACAAGAGGGAAGGTTAGCCTTTCAAAATAAAACATGACACACCAGAACAGGAAACAGAAACAGGACAGACATGACACTTAACAAACACAACGAGACATAACATTTTCGTATCAGAAAAGTAGGGGCTTGATGGAGAAAAACTGGTAATCTTGATTTGCCAACAAAGTTTATTATCCACAAAAACAAAAAAATAAACAGAGTGGTTCAATGGCGAAGCACACTGTCTGCTTTCTTTGTTCTTCATCTTTTATACACACATTTCTGGGTACTACCCTATGATGTTTATTTAATAATGCAAATTCAACAAGTGTGCTAATACTGATTGTCTATGAGAGTTGTGTACTTCCAGCGGACACCAAAAATGGGTATTCCTCCCAATACAATGCATATTTAACAGCTCAGGGTGTCGCCCATGTCCGGAGCTCACACTCATTCTACTTTATCAGCACTTTGCCCCTCTAGGAGCGGGCAGGGTGGTAGTAGTGGCACGTGCCTGCGAAGTTCAACTTGAAGACACAGAATGAGGGCACGGTGAACTTTTACCCAGTTTCTGAATACAGTGTTTTTACTATGCCAAATACAAGATTACACATTTGATGATTTATAAGACGAAAAGGTTACATGATTACTCACTATGAACTCTACATAATGATGCACACAAATTCTACCAACTATGCATTTAAGTGATTATATATGATTATATATGTTTCAACACACAATGTGATAAAAGGTAAAGTAATGTAATGTAATGTAAGGTTAATATAAGAGTCAATTGACATGGAATAAGGTTGATATGTTGCTGTCACATAATTTTTACCACAACAGGCTCACTACATCAAATGAAAGAGAAATGACAGCCTTGAAGGAAGCCCACCTGGTCTAAATGTATTAAAGAGGGGATTACCTTCTACAAGCGCACTGCAAGGATCTTGGCAATCAAATATTATTGTTATTATTCAAGTTACTTCATGGTCCAAAATTGCTCATTTGTGTATGATTGTTGCTCAGCTTTTAGGGAAATTATAACACACACATCACAGAGACATTGGAATTGACTGAGAAAATATAATTAGCTACGTAGAAGTAGAGGTAGTAGTAGTAGTAGAAGTACAGCCAACATGGCCTGAAAACATTTTAAGTCTTTGCAGTTACCATCAATGGCAGTGCCTCCTTCTCATTTTCTTAAGTCGAGGTCAAGATATGTTATTGAAAAGAATCCTTGATCACATGATTGTTAAAAGCTGCAAAGAAGGCTCCATCTGATGTTATTATGGTCCCGGGTCATACCTCTAATCATTTCCCAAATGTTTCTTAGTGTTTCAATTTCTGTTTTATTTTATATGCTTGCCTGTCCTCATGTCAGACACGTCCTCCCGTTGTGTGTTTCCTGCCTGTTTGATTACCTGCTGATGAGCCTGATAAGTTTCACCTGTCCCTGATAGTCTCCTCACATCTCCACTTCCCCATGAGCCACACGAAATATATCCGTCCACTTCCTTTTTTTTTGTCACGGTATTTCATAATGGAGTTTCATCCCTGCGTCCATCCCTGCATTTCATACATCAGCTACCTGAGTTAAGGGATAATCTGCCTGCTTGGCTGCCAGCACCTAGTTCTCCCTTTAACCTGCATCCCAGCTAGCTAGCCTCCAGCCTGCTAACCACTAGCCAGGTTCCTAATTCTGCAGGTTGCCTGTCCTGTCCCAGCTAGACAGCAGTTTTCCTGACCATCTTCTCATGGCCCTGTCCAAGCCACAGAGGAAGACGTGGCTCGCAGTGTCATCAGCAACCTTCAATGCTATTGCCTCAGAGACTCTGCTGCCCAGCTCCATAGAGCTGCCATTAGTCCTGCCGAGTTCTCCTAAAGCAGCCCGGCTGACACCATCTCTTTGGAAAGGAGTCCACAGCTCCACTGAATTCAGCCGCCTTCGCCACACTGATTACAAAAGCAATAGACTACAATAGTAGAGTAATGAGCTTATTCAGGTGGGAGAATGTAATATTATATGTGAAGTCTCAGCTTTAGAGCTCTGTCTAAACACTGCTTAAGTAAGTTAAGGACAGGGTAGAGAGGTAGGATACAGGAAAGGAAAAAAGGTTTAAGCACAACAGATGGAAGATATGAATCACTTAGAAAGGGAAAAATTATGAAGATGATGACCACTCAGGTAGTCCACAATCCAGGACACCAGGATTGTCTGCATTTTACTATATAATCCATATGATAATCCTTTAGTTATATGAAGATAATTAAATTATCCCCGAACAAGCCCCGAACAGGACACAGTGAGAGAGGCATGGTTACAGAGAAAGTGATGAAGATGATGTAATGTGCAGACTGAGGGAGGAGGGACATCAGAGGCACAGAGAAAGAGGAGGAGACAAATTATGAGAACATCAGAGAGGTAAATCAGTTATATGACTTTGTTCAGGAAGTTTCCAGAGCTGCAGATCTCTGAAGATCTCTGAAGATGGAGGTTGAGGATGGAGCAGATTTCTGCTATCCACAACTCCTCAACACCTCCTGCAAGAAGCTGACACTTCCTTGGTCTGAAGCTGTGCTCCTGAACATCGTGCTGTCCTCCATCTCTCTGCTCACTGTGGCTCTCAACCTGCTAGTCATCATCTCAGTCTCCCACTTCAGGCAGAAAATAACTTCTCAGCTTCTCAATGCATTTTTGTAACTTAGAAATGTGAACAGCTACTGTAGAATTGGGAATTTACTTTGAGCTAATACTGAATAATGTTACACCATAGACACTAGAATTAATTTCTGCCTTGCTGACTGTTCTTGCACAATGACGCTCAAATGTCCCATTTTCCATTTAGACATGAGAAAGTTGTTCAGACGATTGTGCTTTTCTCTTTTCCTTCAGGCAGCTCCACACACCCACCAACATCCTCCTCCTCTCTCTGGCTGTCTCAGACTTTCTTGTGGGCCTCCTGCTGATGCCAGGGGAAATCCTCCGCAACACATTCTGCTGGTTTCTTGGTGACTTCTTATGTACTCTGTACAATTACGTGTCCTTCATTGTTACCTCAGCCTCAGTAGGAGACATGGTGCTCATATCAGTCGACCGCTATGTGGCTATTTGTGACCCTCTGCATTACAGCAGCAGAATCACTGTGAATAGAGTTGAATTCTGTGCTTGTCTGTGTTGGATCTGTTCTGTTTGCTACAGCACTCTCTTTGTGAAAGATGACCTGAGACAACCAGGCAGGAATAATTCCTGTCATGGAGAATGTCTGATTGTCACTGACTATATCACTGGAGCTGTTGACCTTGTTTTGACTTTTATTGTTCCAGTTACTGTCATTATAGTTCTGTATATGATGGTTTTTGCTGTGGCTGTGTCTCAGGCTCGTGCCATGCGCTCTCACATTACAGCTGCAACACTTCAGCTTTCAGTGACTGTGAAAACAAAGAAATCTGAGCTGAAAGCAGCCAGGACTCTTGGAGTTCTTGTAGTTGTGTTTCTAATATGTTTCTGCCCATATTACTGTGTGTTTCTTGCAGGGGACAGTTTTCTCAAAACTTCATCTGCATCTTTTGTGCTCTTTCTCTTCTATTTTAATTCATGTTTAAACCCTGTGATCTATGCCTTGTTCCACCCCTGGTTTAGAAAAGCAGTTAAACTCATTTGTACTCTTCAGATTCTACAGCCTGGCTCCAGTGAGGCCAACATACTGTAGAGAGGCTATATTTTACTTTACATACCCCTGCTGGGTAGATTGTTAATCCCCCTGCTGATCAAAAAAATTGCTTTGATATAGTAATATCATAATTTATTGATTAATTATATTTTGACTGACAAAGGATTGCTCAATAAAAGTTTTCCCTTAATTCAAAATCCCCAGAAACTGAAGGGAAAATTCTTTCTCCTACCTGATTACATTATTATACAGTATATTCTGGATATATATATATATATATATATATATATATATATATATATATATATATATATATATATATATATACATACACACATTTATACAGTTTATAAGAAAACTCTTTCATATTCAAGGCAAAAATTCGAGATAGAATAGCAAAAATAATGGCAGCTGTAGAGTGAGGATAGTACAGCTATCATGTGAGCTTGGTGATAGCTGAGGTGGGCTGTTATTGTTGTCTGTTTCCAGGTATTCTTGGTGGTTGGGAGGGCTGTGATCCACGAGGGCAGCAAAACATGGACCACACAGTCTGTTGCTGAACATTAAATGTCAGCCTCTTTTCTTGTTTAATCAGACTATTTGCTTCCATTTTCAGATCCAAAGCTTTTGTGCAGTAAAACCTGTGACATTAACACTAATGAAAATAAACAAGTTGGCTGCAAATCTCACCCACTACTCAGGCACATACAATGCCACTCAGTGACCTCAAAGTGGTGCTGTAATAACAATGTTTAGGTTTTTGCAGTTATAATGAAAATGTCTTGGACTAGAATCAAAGCGTTTTCATCATTTAAATCTTTCATATCACCTGTATCTTTGCCCTGTTGGTTTTCTGTTCTAAAAATACCAAATTTTGTGACTTTCTCAGTTTTCTCAAAATCCTATTTTCGTAAGGTCATCAGAAACCAATAAGTCAATTATCCCAAAACTCTGTCAGGATCATCTGTGGACTTTGATGATCTACACTTATCAAATAAATTTCAATACAACCATGTTTTTCATTATTTAAGATGATCAATTTTGATGAAATAGGTCATTTTGTATGCTTAAAAATAAAACCTAAAATTTAAAGCACATATTCAGGAGATTTCAATAAGCTTACGCATTAAAGCAAATTGTGGATAACCAGAAATTTCGAAAACTTTATAATCTTGTAATCAAATGTATGGATTTGTGTGAAGTGTGGTTTGAAGGATTAAGGAACTGTGACTCAGTCAATGCATGAAGTTTGGTAATAATTATTTTAAGTGGAAGTTGCTTATTAAAGCACATCTAAATTTCTAGACATGTCATACTTCAAACTCTAAAACTTATAATGAAATCACCCATATGTCGTACAGAGCTTTTTTTTAACCACATCCATTAATGTGTGATTTAAGTTGTGACTGCAACCTACGGTCATTTCAGATGTCTGTCTATATCATCCATACATCTATTTCTCTAGAAGTCTTTGTGCTTTTATACACCAATGAACCCTTTTCAAGCATTTTGAGATTAGAATACAATGAGGCAAAACATATGTATAAGGCACACTAGTAGACATACATGACAAACACATGAACACACACAACTTTAATGTTGCAGCTGGTAAATCTCATTTTAATTTATTTATATACATATACTATATTTTACTTTATATATTGCTGCTGGGTTAGATTGCTAATTTCATCAAGGCAAGCACTAAAACTGTACTGACTTAAAAATATCAGAATTTTTATTAATTATATTTTGTATTTTTCCTCTGAATCTGCAAAATAACTAAAGCTGTTGTATAAATATGGTGAAGTAGAAGTAAAAAGTAGCATAAAATAGAAATGCTCAAGTACAGTACAAATACCTCAGGTTTGTACTTAAATACAGTACTTGAGAACGTGTGGAGGAGACAGGGGTTGGTTGTGTCACAGGTTTGTTGTTTCAGTGCTTATTACAGCCAAACAATTACAGGACACAGTTTTATCATGTGGATATCAAAGGTTTGGAGTGATGTCATGTTCATATCTATCTGGCTTTTTTGTAGAAGACACAAAAAACACTGACATTAGGAGGCGTTTTGTCGTTTTTATGGGCCAAGTAAGTTTTTATGGGCCAAGTAAGTTTTTATGTTGTTTTTGTTACTTTAACCCTTACTTACTATTTGGGTCAAATTTGACCTGTTTTGACATTTGACAGCAGAAAAAAATACCCTAAACCTCATTTTTTTAGCCTGAAATTTGATGACTTTTCCTAAAGTGACCCAAAATACATAAAAAAATAAAAAGATTTTAAAATTTTATACTTTTGTACGGGTGCTACAAGTTTCAGGTCAAATTTGACCCGTATGTATTGAGATGAATTTAGATCTACCAATGTGGGTCAAATCAAGGAAAATGGTGGTTTTAGGGACTCTTGAAACTGTGAAAATGTTTTTGTGTGTTTTTAATGGGACAGACATGAAAGAGTTCAAGGGGGACCTCAACACAGTCACAAGACCTGCAGTTATAATATCGTGAACATGGGTGAATGTGTTCCCATCACATTCGCCCAGCTTCCCACAGAGAGACACCTGCTGGTCTTTGAAGCAGAATGGGGGAATCTCAAAACAGTGAAATAGTAAAAGAGCAGAGGAGTGATCATATATGTGGTGCACAAAGGGAACAGAAGGTCAGAGGGCACCTTGACACAGACACAAGATCTGCACCTGCAAACACAAACACCTGCAATTTAATAAAATAATCTCTAATGCAACAAATTTGAATCAATTTGGGTTGGGAGGGTCATGGTGGGGGCTTCATAACATTATAAAGGTACCTGAGCTGCCATTTCAGTGACTGACATCATGGCAGCAAGACTTGGTCAGCAACAGGCCCTTGATCTGATCTTCCAAGATGAGGAAGGTTGATAGTGATTTGGAGGAGGAAGTGTCAGAGCAGGAAGACAACATGGAAGAAAACTCTGATTACAGCCCCTCTGATGACTCTGATGGAGAGGAGCAGGCAGCAAGCCAGACGTTTATGTTGAAAAACAAAGTTTTCTGTTGGTCCTTCCACATCAAGTTGCAGGCAACTTTGAATGAGTCCAGGACCCCCAGGACAGGCCATCTCCAATACATCTGACACTGTCAAGTGTTCCAGATCTTGCTCCCTCCAGCCATTGAAAAAATTGTCATTGCAATGACAAACATGGAGGGGATTCATTGTTATGGTCAAGAATGGAAGACCATGGATGTGACTGACCCTACATGCCTACATGGGGCTTCTAATACTGGGTGGTGTGTACAGGTCCCGAGGTGAGACTGCTTCTAGTCTGTGGGACACTGAGATGGGAAGACCAATATGTTGAACCACCATGTCCCTTGAAATGTTCTGCACCATATCGGTGGTTAAACATGGTTTTATTATAAATTCCAACAGTTCCAGAAAGTTAATGCCATTTTCAAATTAGGTAAAATATATTAAAATCATTATAGCTTTTATGTTTTTATCTCTTATGTAAAACAGGACATGATGCTGTAAAATAGTAGATGTTTTTCTCTAAAAACGAGTGTTGTAAATCTTATAAAATACTCTCTCCCTGCTCTCTGAAATATTAATTAATGATTAATCATACATTTAATGATGTGGCATAGGCTATTTAGACATTGTAAATAGATCTCCATCCATCCATCTTCATCCGCTTACCCGAGGACCGGGCTCGCGGAGGCAGCAGTCTGAGCAGAGATGCCCAGACTTCCCTCACCCCAGACACTTCTTGGGGACTCCGAGGCGTTCCCAGGCCAGCTGAGAGACATAGTCCTGGGTCTTCCCCGTGGCCTCCTCCCGGTGGGACATGCCTGGAAAACCACCATAGGGAGGTGTCCAGGGGGCATCCGAAACAGATGCCCGAGCCACCTCAGCTGACTCCTCTTGATGTGAAGGAGCAGCGGCTCTACTCCTCGAAGCTCCTCCGTCGAGTGACCTGAGCTTCTCACCCTATCTCTAAGGGAGCGCACAGCCACCCCTATGCGGAGGAAACTCATTTCGGCCGCTTGTATCCGTGATCTTGTCCTTTCGGTCATTACCCAAAGTTCATGACCATAGGTGAGGGTGGGAGGGCGTGTAGATTGACCGGTAAATCAAGAGCCATTTTCACTTGCTCGACTCAGCTCCTTCTTTACCAAGACGGTCCGGTACACTGACCGCATAACTGCGGACGCTGCACCAATCCAATCCACCTGTCAATCTCACACTCCGTCTTTCCACCCCCCGTGAACAAGACCCCGAGATACTTGAACTCCTCCACTTGAGGCAGGACCTCTCCACCCACCCGGAGAGGGCACGCCACCCTTTTCCGATCGAGAACCATGGCCTCGGATTTGGAGGTGCTGATTCTCATCCCAGCCGCTTCACACTCGGCTGCAAACCGCCCCAGTACATGCTGAAGGTTCCTGGCTTGATGAAGCCAACAGGACAACATCATCTGCAAAAAGCAGAGATGAAATCCTGTGGTTCCCAAACCGGACTCACCTCCGGCCCCTGGCTATGCCTAGAAATCCTGTCCATAAAGATTATGAACAGGACTGGTGAAAAAGTGCAGGCCTGCCTGAGTCCAACATACACTGGGAACAGGTCTGACTTACTGCCAGCAATGCGAACCAAGCTCCTGCTCCGGTCGTACAGAGACCGAACAGCCCTTAGCAAAGGGCCCCGGACCCCATACTCGCTGGAGCACTCCCCACAGAATACCACAAGGGACACGGTCGAATGCCTTCTCCAGATCCACAAAGCACATGTTGACTGGTTGGGCAAACTCCCATAAACCCTCAAGCACCCTGTCGGAGGGTATAGAGCTGGTGCAGTGTTACCACGACCGGATGAAAACCGCATTGTTCCTCCTGAATCCGAGGTTCGACTATCGGCCGAATTCTCCTCTCCAGTACCCTGGCGTAGACCTTCCCGGGTGAGGCTGAGAAGCGTGATCCCCCTGTAGTTGGAACACACTCTCTGGTCCCCCTTTTTAAAAAGAGGGACCACCACCCCAGTTTGCCACTCCAGAGGCACTGTCCCCTACCTCCATGCAATGTTGCAGAGGCGTGTCAGCCAAGACAGCCCCACAACATCCAGAGACTTGAGGTACTCAGGGCGGATCTCATCCACCCCGGCACTGCCTTGCCACCGAGGAGCTTGTGAACTACCTTCAGTGACTTCGGCTTGGGTGATGGATGAATCCACCTCAGAGTCCCCAGCCTCCGCTTCCTCAGTGGAAGGCAAGTCGGTGGGATTGAGGAGATCCTCGAAGTATTCCTTCCACCTGTCTGACAATGTCCCCAGTTGAGGTCAACAGCTCCCCGCCCGCACTGTAAACAGCGTTGGCAGAGTGCTGCTTCCCCCCTCTGAGGCGCCGGACGGGCTGCGGCTTGCTTTGCCTGCCCGATAGGACTCCTTCTTCAGCCTGGACGTCATCCCTTTACTTCCGGTGTCCACCACCGGGTTCGGGGTTGCCATCATGACAGGCACCAGAGACCTTGCGTCCACAACTTCAGAGCTGCCGCGTCGACAATGGAGGCAGAGAACATGGTCCACTCGGACTCAATGTCCCCAGCCTTCCCTCAGAATCTGGGAGAAGTTCTTCCGGAGGTGGGAGTTGAAGACCTCCCTGACAGAAGGGCTCGGCCAGACGTTCCCAACAGACCCTCACAATACGTTTGGGTCTGCCAGGTCTGTCCAACTTCCTCCTCTGCCAGCGGATCCAACTCACCACCAGATGGTGATCGGTTGACAGCTCAGCCCCTCTCTTTACCCGAGTGTCCAAGACATACGGCCGGAGATCAGATGAAATGACAACAAAGTCGATCATCGACCTCCGGCCTAGGGTGTCCTGGTGCCACGTGCACTGATGGACACCCTTATGCTTGAACATGTTGTGACAAACTGTGACTAGCACAGAAGTCCAATAACAGAACACCGCTCGGGTTCAGATCGGGGAGGCCGTTCCTCCCAATCACGCCCCTCCAGGTATCACTGTCGCGTTGCCCAACGTGAGCGTTGAAGTCCCCCAGTAGAACAGTGGAGTCCCCAGTTGGAGCACTATCAAGTACCCCTCCCAGGGACTCCAAGAAGGCCAGGTACTCTGTACTGCTGTTCGGCCCGTAGGCACAAACAAGAGCAAGAGACCTATCCCCGACCCGAAGGCGCAGGGAAGCGATCCTCTCGTTCACCTGGGGTGAACTCCAACACATGGCAGCTGAGCTGGGGAGCTATAAGCAAGCCCACACCAGCTCGCCGCCGCTCACCCTGGGCAACTCCAGAGTAGTGGAGGGTCCAGCCCCTCTCAAGGAGCGCGTGCAGAGTCCAAACTATGCGTGGAGGTGAGCCCGACTATCTCTAGCTGGTACCTCTCAACCTCCCACACGAGCTCAGGCTCCTTCCCCCCAGCGAGATGACAATCCATGTCCCTATGGCCAGAGTTTTGGTCCAGGGATTGGGTCGTCGAGGCCCCTTTCTGCAACTGCTACTCAAAAAAAAACTCAAAACACATTGCACCGGCCCCTCATATGGGACCTTCCTGCGGGTGGTGAGTCTACTGGAAGGCGGGTCCACATCACCATTTCGAGGTGAACCTGGGCGGGTCCCGTGGGCAAAGACCCAGCCACCAGGCGCTCACCTGCGAGCCCCAACCCCAGGCCTGGCTCCAGGGTGGGGCCCCGGTAACGCCAATCTGGGCGACGTAACGGTCCTTGTTGTTTTTTTTATCCATGATGGGCTTGTGAACCGCTCTTAGTCTGGTCCTGTCACCTAGGACCTGTTTGCCATGGGAGACCCTACCAGGGACATAATGCCCCCAACAACATAGCTCCTAGGATCATTCGGGCACACAAACCCCTCCACCACGGTAAGGTAAATAGATCTGTACTTTAATATTTGGTATACACATTAACTATGTGGGAATTATTACTGTGAAGGTATAAAATATGAACAGTATGTAAGGGTTAATAAATCATTCTCAATGCTCAAAAGACACTATAATCCTATTGATACTCATTAAATAATGAATTCACTATCAGAAATAAAACATACATATTGTGGTTTATTGAGAAAATACTTTGGGGAACCATACAAATACTGTTGCAGTGGTTGAGCATAGAGAGGGTGGAAAATATTCTTTCTAGGAAAAAGGCTGTTTTAGTGATATGGTTGACAAGAGGGAGGAATGAGAAGGTGGGGTCAAGGATGATTCCTAGGTTGCAAAAGTGGGTAGATGGAATGACAATAGAAGTACTGATATTGAGTGAGAAATCCTGGATGGAGTTGGTGAGGCAGTTAGGGTTGATGATGATGATTTCACATTTGTTACAGCTGAGTTTGAGAATGTTTGTTTTGATGTCTGTGAGGCAGACAGTTAGGGTGGAATGGGTGGTCACAAAAATAGTATTGATGGAAACGTAGAGCTGGGTGGCATCTGCATAGCAATTAAACCAGAGGCCATGTTGACAGAGGATCTGTCCAAGAGGTAGAATGTGGATGCTGAAAAGCAGGGGAGCAAGTACACAGCCTTGTGGGCCACCATGGGTGATTTGGCCAGTAGAGGATTTGGAGTTGTTGATGAATTTATGGATATCCACCAGAGATGTGATTTTATGTAGAAGACAGCCATTCCTGTATTGCCAGTGGATGACTGAAGGCAAGGAATGAGTTTAGAGTAGTTGATAGCATTGAAGACGCCACTAAGGTCAAGGAGGATGAGGATGGAGAGGGAACCAAAATGGGCAGAAAGGTGAATATCATTGGTATCTTTTAGTAGAACAGTTTCAGTGCTGTGGCTGGAATGGAAACCGGATTGAAAAGGTTCAAGAAGGTTATTGGAGTATAAGTGTTTTTTCTGATGCAACAGTTCGCTCAAGGATTTTTGAGAGGAAGGTGAAGTTGGTGATTGGCTGATAGTTACTGAGCGTGTCTAGGTTTAATCAGTTTTTTTTAAGTATGGGGTTGACAGGGGCATGTTTGAGGGCAGGCGGGAAGAGGCCAGAGAGGAGTTTACGAATGTGGTAATGAAAGAAGCAAGCAAGGGAAAACAGGCCTTGAGAAGGGTAGAAGCAATGGGATCCAGGATGAAGGTTGAGGTCTTCATGCCAGTGACTATGGAGGACAGGTCAGATGTGGTCATTTCACAGAATGATGACAATGACTGATTGGAAGGTGGAGGGGAGGCAGGTTCCAGATTAGAGAGGGTAGAAGTGGAGGCAGTAGCATTGGCCAATTCGTTGTGTGTCAGTTTTGGTTTGGAGGAATGAAGAATGAGGAAGGACATAAATGATTTGCATTCACTGATAGTGACGGAGTTGGAGATGGAGTCCATGGGTTAAAACACATGTCTCAAACTGGGCTGCTGATGCATAATAAAACATCTGTTTTCACACGTCATTTTAGCAAGCAACTGCCTGACAAAGTGACACTCACCTGTAATTCAGCATAAGGACCATTGTTTATGTCAAGCTATGCACTGTCGCCTGGTTTAAATAAGGATCTTACTACTGTATGTATCATGGTATTAAATTTACAGCCACAATCTCTTTACTATTGTAAATATTAGAGTATGATTAACAAGAACAGCCACGATACAAACACACATTTGGTTCCATCCACAACTATTTATTGATCAAAAATACAAACATGCAAAATGTATAGGAAAGGAAACTAGCGGGGAAAGTGGCAGTCTTTACTGTGGTCCTCTCCAGTAGCAGCTCTGTATCCTGATCCAGCTGCTGCAGGACGGTCCGATTGGTGCTGTCATGTCTATCAACACGTCTAGTAAGTCCCAGCATCTCTTCTCTTTCTTCTTAAATTGAAAAATAACCCCAAAACACACCACAGGAATTAAGCACATATGTTCCTAACCAGAAAGGTTATATTGTGAGTTTTGTACTGTGATGTGGACAGTAAGAGTAACTATTAAAACAGAGCAGCACGAAGGCAAGGTGGATCAGGTAAAATCCTCTCTACACTCTGAGAGGGCTGCTGGTGACTGCAGGGGTAAGTCATTTTGTACAGCGGATTGAACCAACAATGACTTTATACCACTATTGTACTGCGTTAGTGGTTAGCATTAATGCTAGTGGTTGACATTAGGTTTTTGGTTAGAGTAACAACAGTGTTACATCAGTTGGCATTTTTATATTTAACAAGCATCATGTTAGTTGTATGTGATTTACCTTCAGTTCCTGGTACTCTCATTAGTTGGCTGTAAAGCCCTCATCAAGACTGTCTGCAGCCATTTGTTTTTGTAAAGTGCCTCATCTGTCACAAGTTCTTAGCAGTACACAGGTATTTGACCAAAGTTTATGTAATAACTTTACATTTTATGACATTTATCCTTGTTATAATAACACAGAGCAATGTGCTTGCATATATTTTTACTTTTATGTAAATGCATGCAATGCAAATGCAGAGATATGTATTTAAAAATATGTTAAGTATGTTGACTATTTCCATTTATAGTCTTACAGTTACAGCAGGCCCTTTGAGGGTAACCATAATATTGATGTGGCCTAGGGTGAAAATGAGTTTGACATCCCTGAGTTAAGGAATTTTCTTACAGTAGTAAAGAGTATATTTTGCTTACTGTTTCAAGATTGTATGATGGAGGAGTAGAGAGAGAAGCCTGTGCCATTGAGAGCATCTGTGTAATGTTAGTGGTGTTTGTAGGCATGTTTGTGAATGGTGAGACTGGTTCTTTTTTGCAAATTGCTCAAGCTGATGGCTCTTTGATTTGAGGTGATGGAGATGGTCAGTGTATGCCGGGCAAAATAAATGAAAGAGACAGATTTGTTTTTTATGGGAGCGAGCTGCTTGAGACGGGAGAGGAGAACATTGTTGCAGATGTTGACATGTCCAATAGGGGAAGCATTTGGATGAAGGCCGGGTCAACAATGGTGTCAGCCAGTAGGGAGGAGAGAAAGGAAAGGTGAATGGATTTAAGATTTTGGAAAGTTATGAAGCTCTTCTGCTTCATAAGGGTGGTGGGAATAGAGTTTTACGTGGTGATACCTGGATGGTCAAAGATGGTGAGGTCAGTAGTGGTTCACTTGCTGATGGAGGTGTAGTGTAGAGTAGACCAGGTAGACCAGGTCCACTCTGTGACCTTTTCTTGTGGGTGGGAAATATACATGTTGGATGGTTTCAGGGACGGTAAATGGTTACAGTAAACAGAGGTTTGGGGCTAGACAGTTTAAATGCAAGGTTTTCAAATGAGGAGGGAGCCAGGATGGCTATTGCACTGGTTCTGATATAAGTTTGCTTCCACTTATCCAGAAATGGGTTGCGGGGACAACAGGCTGAGCAAGGTTGTCCAGATGTCCTTCTCCCAAGCACTGCACTACATCTCTTCAGTCTCCTACCCAATGGATGTGCCCAAAAGACCTAAAGACCTAGATCAATTGTTAAACTGAATGCTTTGCCTTCTGACTCAGCTCTCTTTTCACTACCACGACCCAGTACAGTGCACACATTACTCCTGACGCTGCAGAGATCTGCCTGTGAATCTCATGCACCATTTTACCCTCACTTGTGATGATCTGTATCTGAGATACTTTAAATTCTGCACCTTAGGCAGGACCTCACTCCCAACCCAGAGGGAGCAACCCACCCTTTTCTGCTGAAAACCATGGCCTCAGACTTTGAGGTGCTGACTCTCATCCCAAACGCTTCATACTCAGCTACAAACTGCCCCAGCGCATGCTGAAGATCACAGTCTGAAGAAGCCAACAGGGCCACATCATCAGCAAACAGCAGAGATGCAATACTGACGTCCCCAAACTGGACACACTCCTCTCTCTGGCTGTGCCTTGAGATCCCATCCATGAATATTGCAAACAGGACTGGTGACAAGGGGTAACACTGGCAGAGGCCAACATCCACTGAGAATGTGTTTGACTGTGTGCCAAGAATAAGTACACAGCTCTCACTTTGGTTAAACGGGGACCAGATGGCTTGTAACAACAGCCTGGTACTCCATACTTCCACATGTCTCCCATAAGTTACCCTGGGGGACAGGGTCTTATGCCTTCTCCAAGTCTACAAAAAACATGTATTCTGTATGAGAAAACTCCTACATCTCGAACATCAGCATTGTTCCTCCTGTATCCAAGGTTTGACTCTTTTCCAGCACCTTGGAGTAAACTTTCCTGGGAAGGTTAAGCAGTGATAACTGATAATTGGAATCCACATTCTGGTCCCCCTTTTGGAAAAAGGGCACCACCACCCCTGTTTGCCACTCCACAGTTCCAGATGTCCATGTGACCCTGAAGGTGTGTCAGACAGAGGCAGACAGGCAAATCTCATCCATGCTTGCCAGAGCCAAAAGGCCTCCTTCTTCAGCCTGATGGCTGCCCTCCTTTCCTACAGCAGGTTCTTAGGTTGGTGTTGGAACAAACACCAATGACCTTCTTGCAGCAGCTAGCAGCCGCCTTCACAATAAAAGCTTTGAACGTTGCCCACTCGGATTCGACGTCCCCAACCTCCCCTGGGATGCACAAGAAATTCTTCCAGAGGTGGGAGTTAAAGCCCTCACAGAGGGCAATCATTAACCATAGGCCTACAGTACTCTGTTACCAGCCACCCAATGTTCAAACGTGGTGTTTGTTTTGCCAATCCATGACTTGCACAGAAGTCAAATATCACAACAGCATTCGGATTGCCTCACCCTGGGCAACTCCAAAAAATGAGTGAGTCCACCCCCTCTCCAGGAATTTGTTTCCAGAGCTGCCAGAGATATTGTTTCCAGAGATATTGTTGGACTGCGTAGAAGTGAACCCAACAATATCTAATCAGTACCACTCCACCTCCTGCACTAACTCTGGTTCCTTTCCCATCAGTGAGGTGAAATTCTGCATCCCTAATGCTAGTCTACAATGCCTGGGGTCAGCATGTCCAGGTCCCAGCCGTGCCTGCTGCCCAACTCACATCGCATCGCTTTGACCCCAGTGTCTACCCCTGCAGATGGTGAGCCCACAGGCTGGCAGCTCCATGATGTTGCCTTGGGCTGTGCCTGGGACCCATGGGCTATGGACCCACAAGACGCTCGCCAACAAGCCCCCCCCCCACTCACTAGGTCTTGCTATAGGGGGGTGCCCCAGTCTCCCTATTGTGGGTGAAGTGCGATTCCTCTTGGGCCGTGTCATTAGGGTTTATCAATCACTCTTCATCTGGACCCTCCCCTGGGACATCTTTACCCTGGGAGACCCTAGGGGTTTGCAGGTCACAGGGACACACAATCCCCTCCACCACGTTAAGGTGGCATTTCATCGAGGGGCTGTTTTGATATGTTGTTGATATGTTAATGTGGCTATTCCACCAGAAACATCATGGTGGCAGGGGTTTTCCACATATACGTATCCACAAGGTAACCACAGGGATGAACTAAAGTCTATTTTATTACGACAAACAAACAGAAGAATAGAGTTAAGGAACACAATCCGGTCCAGAGTTTCTGTGTGCTCGGGTGAAGCCCGAGAGGATCCAAGCCATTGCTCTGGTTAGCAAAGCGAGGGAGAAGAATTCAAACCCACGTTGGCTTGTTCAGTCAGAGCTGTTGGTGTGATGAGGTCTGTGATGGGGGGCCGGGATTAATAAAGCAGTGGGCCTCCAATTGGGCAAGCAGAGGATGAGGCAGATGAACCAGGCTGGAGCAGTCAGAGTGTAAGCAGCTCAAGCAGAGATCAAGGAAGTTGGACTACCTGCTAAGTTCTTACAATATATGTCTGTAATTTTACTCCTGACTGTCAGAGATGGACCTGACAAAACAGGAATGTAGACTTTGTACAAATGATCCAGTGGTCAAACTTACGTATATATTGTGAGGTTAAATTCACTTTGCATTTGGTGTGAACACACACAACATACTGTGGCCAACCACTCAGGCAGTACACAATCCAGGACACCAGGATTGTCTACCTGCGTCAATGTTCGTTTGGGAACTTCTTGTGAAAGCACCCTGATTGGAAACATTACAAACTGGCATGGTTTGTGTATGGCCTAAGGTATATCAATAACCCTTTTGTTGTAACTGTTCAGACAGATATTTTATGACCACGAAACGCAGACACAAGAATGGACCAGTCAGACAGAGACAGTTGAGAGACAAAACTTTTAAAAAACGTTTAATATTATTTTCAATGATGGACAGGGTTTCAGAGGGCTGGTGACCAGCTGTGAGACATGGAATATTGGGTGGATCTGCATAGAAGAGGGTAGTTTCAGACAGACAACAGAGGGGCTAATGATTCTTTGGATGGTAAAGGGGCCCAGATATGGGGGAGGGGGTAATTTTCAGGACTCGGTCTGAAGAGGGATGTTTTTAGATAATAACCTGACTGAATGGCCAAAAGAATATTGGGGAGCAGTTCACTCCAGGGTGGCAAGTGAACAAACAGGCAGCCCACCAGACCCCGACAGGGTCTGGCTGTTGTTGTTGGGCTCGCCGGATGGTGTCCTCGATCCCCCAGGTCAGGGATGCGCTGATCTGGGACATGGGCTGGATGCTCTCAGCCTCTCAGGAGGACTCCTCCATGCAGAACTGCCTTGAGAGAGCATTGGGCTTGACATTACAGGACCCTGGCCGATACATGTAAAATTGAATCAGCTAAAAAACAAGGCCCAACGGGCCTGACAGCAATGCAGCCTCTTCACATTCTGGATGTAGGCCAAGTTTTTATGGTTCGCCCACACCACAAAGGGCAGCGCCGTGTCCTCCAGCCAATGTTGCCATTCCTCAAGCACCAGCTTCACCCCGAGGAGCTCTCTGTTTCCCATGTCGTAGTTTGCCTCAGCTGAAGAAAGGTGGTGAGAAAAGAACGCACAGGGGTGCAGGAGAGACTTGGGGCCCTGCTTTTGGGATAGGATGGTGCCTACACCCACATCTGCACTGACCACAAAATGCACGGTGGGATCTGGCTGAGTCAGGACAAGAGCTGTGGTGAAGAGCCTCTTGAGCTGGCAGAAGGATTTGTCCACTTTGGGTGTCCAGTAGAATGGATGAAAGGGAGAGGTGAGGGTGGTGAGCAGTGATACCACTTGGCTGCAGTTGCATATGAACAGGTGGTAGAAGTTAGCAAAGCCCAGAAAACGTTGCAGGAGTTTGTAGGTGATCAGGATTGGCCACTCATTGACTGCTTTATTCGTCTTAAGATCCGATTGGATTTGGCCCCTCTGGATGAAGAAGCTCAGAAAACTGACTCGGGAAGCGCGTAACTCACATTTTTCCCTCTTGAGAAAGCGCTTGTTCTCCAAGAGTCTCTGCAGTACTAGGCAGACGTGCTTCTGGTGCTCTGCCAGGGTCCAAGAATAGATGACTCATCTAAATACACAAAAACAAAGCAGTTAAGAAAGCTCCTAAGCACTGCATTAATAAGGGCTTGCCAGAAGAAGTGGGGGCGTTAGTAAGGCTGGAAATACTCGAAATGGCCAAGTGGCATGTTAAACACTGTCTTCCACTACCCCCCCCTGCGAATGCACTTGGTGAACACCTTGGCTCCCTGCATACCTTAGAAATTGATGCAGGGACACAGAGGAGAGTCCTTCTTCTCGACGAAGAAAGAAAGAAGAACCCAGCTCCAAGCGGTGACTTGGACAGGTGGATGATGTCTGCAGCTAATGACTCCTTGATGTACCTCTCCATGGCTTTGTTTTCAGGGCATGAGAGGTTGTACGGCTGGCTTGATAGCAGAGAGGCACCAGGGAGAAGGTCGATAGCGCATGTTGTTATATGGGCGGTGAGGTGGCTGAGAGAGAACCTTTTTTAAAGAGAGATTTCTTAAAAACCTCCTTGAGATTGTGGTATTTGGGAGGAACTCCAGTCAGGTTGACAGGTTCAGGGGCAGTTTGTGAACTAGATGAGGGCTCCTGTGTGAGAGACTTAACAGAGTGCAGACAGTTTTCATGGCAGGCCGCACTCCAATCCAGAATTTTGTCCTCCGCCAAGTCCACATGGAGATTGTATGCGGCCACCCAGGGGAAGCCTAGGATGAGAGGGGTGTTAGGAGCAGAGATGAGGAGCAGTTGAATAGTCTCTCTTTGGTTACTGGACACTACGAAAGTAAGTGGCTGAGTGCGATGCGTTACCTGGGCCAGGACCCTCCCATTTACCGCCAAGGTGTTCTGTGGTTTCCCCAGCACCTCAGAGGAAAAGCCACCTGCTCATCGAGGAAGCTCTCCTCAGCGCTGGAGTCGATGAGTGCCCGAAGAGGCAGTCATTGGAGCTGAAAATGCAAGGTGGCAAGGTTCTGGAACCGAGGTTGTTGGCAGCTGGGATCTTGGATTTGGCCTGCTAGTACCCCCGTAGTAACTGGTGGGCCCAGTCTTTTGGTCGCCATGTACAGGAGGGGAGGAAATGGCTGGCTTAGATGCACTCACCCACACTACTCTGTCGACTGCGCTCCTCAGGAGATAGACGTGCTCTTCCCACATGCATCAGCTTGTCGCTGAGTGTAATGTTGAGAATTCTGGGACAGTTTGCTTGATGTCTGGCTGGAGGGCGAGTCTCGGAGGGGACCGGACTAGAACGTTGTTCACTGCTGCGGGTCTGCAGGTGAGCGTCTCTGCTGTGGGCAAGATTTATCAGGTAGTTTAGGTTCGTGTGTAGAAACCTGGCGTGTGAGAGGCTGGTTAGCATCGAACATCGCCCTAATGCTGCTGTCATTCTATCATACTGAGCAGTATGCCTTGCTGGGCAATGGCGTGACAAGCCGGTGCTGGTCCGGACACTTGGTCTGCATGGTCCATGGTGGCCTGACTATTCTGTAATGGTTCAGACAGGTATTTCAGGACCCTGAAACGCAGAAACAAGAATGAACCAGTCAGACAGAGAGTTGAGAGACAAAACTTGATTTAGTGTTATTTTCATTATTGATATTTATTTTGTCTTTTATCCTGAGGAGGAGTAAGTGGCTTGATTGCTGATTGGCAGCATGAACCCTGAACAGCTGACAGGACAGGCAGTGAGAGAGGCATGGTTACAGAGAAAGTAATCAAGATGATGTAATGTGCAGAATAAGGGAGGAGAGACATCAGAGACAGAGAAAAAGGAGGAGACAAATTATGAGAACATCAGAGAGGTAAATCAGTTATATGACTTTGTTCAGAAAGTTTCCAGAGCTGCAGCTCTCTGCAGATCTCTGAAGATGGAGGTTGAGGAACAGAGCAGATCTCTGCTATCCACAACTCCTCAACACCTCCTGCAGGAAGCCCACGTCTTCGTGGTCTGAAGCACTGCTTCATTCAAATTGTGATGTACTCCATCTCTTCTGCTCACTGTGGCTCTCAACCTGCTCGTCATCATCTCAGTCTCCCACTTCAGGCAGAGAATAAACTCTCAACCCCTTTTACTTTTGTGATTTAAAAATGTGAACAGTTACTGTAGATTTTTGTAATCATCTTTATGTGTGTACTAACTAAGTTGCTCCTGCAACAGAAGGCTCTATATTTTACTTTTTGAATACTTTTGTACTATTACACTCAAATATTATATTTCCTACCAAAAATCACACTGGTTTTTATCATCTATGACCTCTACTATGTAGTTTTAATTGTCTTGACTTAATCATATATTAACTATAAACCCGATCAGAGAAAATCAGACTCATAAGTGTTATTTGTTTTTTCAATACTTGTTTGGGTGGTTTTGTCAAGTTAGATTTGAAGGCTTGTTGAGTTATTGATACTTTTCTCTCTTTCCCTTCAGGCAGCTCCACACACCCACCAACATCCTCCTCCTCTCTCTGGCTGTCTCAGACTTTCTTGTGGGCCTTCTTCTGATACCAGTATTAACCCTCAAAAGAACATCCTGCTGGTTTTTTGGTGAACTCGTGTGCTCTCTGTATACGTATGTGTCCTTCATTATTACCTCTGCTTCAATAGGAGACATGGTGCTCATATCAGTCGACCGCTATGTGGCTATTTGTGACCCTCTGCATTACAGCAGCAGAATCACTGTGAATAGAGTTAAATTCTGTGTTTGTCTGTGTTGGGGCTGTTCTTTTTTTTTAATAGTCTCTTTTTACAGCAAGACTTGAGTCTAAAACAAAAGTATTTTTCCTGCTCTGGACAATGTGTGACGTTCATTGAGAAAATCAGCGAAATGGTTGACCTTGTTTTAACCTTTCTTGTTCCCACTACTGTCATCATAGTTCTGTATACGATGGTTTTTGCTGTGGCTGTGTCTCAGGCTCGTGCCATGCGCTCTCACATTACAGCTGCAACAAACCAGCAGCGTTCAGTGACTGTGAAAACAAAGAAATCTGAGCTGAAAGCAGCCAGGACTCTTGGAGTTCTTGTAGTTGTGTTTCTAATAACATGTTTCTGCCCATATTACTGTATGTTTTTAGGAGCGTATCCTTTACTTGATGCTTCATCATCATTATATGTGGTGTGTCTTTTCTATTTTAACTCCTGTCTAAACCCTGTGATCTATGCCTTGTTTTACCCCTGGTTTAGAAAAACTGTGAAACTCATTTGTACTCTTCAGATTCTGCAGCCTGGCTCTAGTGAGGCCAACATACTGTAGAGAGGCTGCGAACAGTCACAGAGATCTTCTCTGCAAATGTTTCTACTGAGTTCAAAATCCAAAAATGGAGGTGAAATTTCTTTCTTCTTTGTGGCTACAGTACATAAACAATAAATAAGAAGAGTCTTTGAGTTGCTCTTCTCTGCATATTTTGTAGGAAATAAATGTTAGTTGCTATAAAGTAATAATTGTCACCTCATCAGTTTCATCATGTGATTGTTGCACATTTTTTCAGTCTGCAGCTCCAGAAAACCTTATCTGTAGAGCTGTCAAAGGTAGAGGAGTAATACAAATCAATGGACAATTCCATCACTAGATTGGCCACAACAGACACTTATTGGGTGCGCTAATACTTCCTCGTTCCTCACTTGAACCAGAAGTTGCTCTGGTCCACTATTTTGAAGATCCTCAAAATCCTCTTATTTGAGCTTACAAAAGTAACAGGGCAGCACTTCCCCTTATTTCGTATCAGTTATTGATCAGATGCTGAAGCTCAATAGATTAAAGATAGACAAAAGATTAAAATAAAGTGTATCTCTCTTTATATTGGAGTTTTCGCTGCCAGAATTTAAAATGTGTGTTAATTGTAGGTCTGAACAACTAAAGTACCATAGCCTCCTTTCTTCATGTATTAGAAAGATTTTTCATTTCACGATTTGTAATTTCTCCCATTAATTTTAATCATAGATGTAAGTCAGAGAGAGTATGAGAGTCTGTCAGCAAGAAACACTTTTTACATCATTTATCTTCATTTCCATTCAATCACATGGTGAGGCTGATCATTCCTCAGTGTTGGGTTTGATATGAGTTACATCATTTACATTTTCCATATAACATTAGCACAATAAATAAGCCCCACTTTTCAAAAGAAACCACATTCCTGTTCCTGGTTATAAAACAATGAATTCACCATTGGAATATCAATAAATACAGCTGCAAATAATAAATATATAATATAAAGGGTTTGTGCCAGTACAAATGGTTCCTGTGATTCTCAGCAGGACCGTTTAAATAAAGAATGCAGCCTCTTCTTCATTTACAGGTGTTTGTTAAACAGGAAAAGATGTAACAGAGAGAAAAACCTGATGCTCTGCAATGACATCTGTGTGCCTTTATTAGTAATAGGACAGTGCACATGTGTACAAACACAAACTCCATCATAAGTCTCTACAGGTTTTCAAGGCCACTGACAGCTCACCCAGTTTTGATCAGAAACAGTGTTACGCCCCAATGGGTGCCAGGGAGTAACAGTTGATGTTAGGTGGGCTGAAGGAAGAGTGAGAGATAATGGTTGCAACAGTGATCAACGTTTATTGATTATACAACAAAAACAGGGCAATGAACAGAAAACAAGCTTGCAAGCAAAAACAAAAAGGCAGAGGCCGAACTATAAGGACAAAGGAACTAAGGACAAACAAAACTAAACAAAACTAACAGCAGCTAATTCAAAAGAAAAACCACCTTCCAGATAAACTGAGGGGGCTCCCAACTGCCACCACCCTCCTTTTTAGGCCCAAAAGGAGAAAACGTCATCAAACAGGTATACCAAAACACTCACAGCAGCACACACACTGCACGGTCAGCTGTCCAAAGGCAGAGAGGGCCTCAAGCCTCCTCTCTGCGCTTTTATTCAGGGGGAGGAGCTGAGCAGAATGAGTACACCTGTGCTCACTCGAAGGCATCAGCAACCCTAAAGAAAGAGGGAGGAGGGGATAACGCACACGCACAAAATGTAAAATGTACCATACGTAACACGTAACAAACAGACTTTGTGTCATGTGACCCCTCAGAGGAAAGGATGTCTCATTTCTGTGTTTCCTTGTTTCCTCTCTCCTCACATGGTTTCCTTGTGTACCTCCATTCATCCTTGGTGGGAGGGGCCTTTTCTCTCCTTCTCTCCAAGAGACTATTGCCAATTTTGATTGCTAACACCACCAAGTCATTAAAACTGGTGGGAAATTCAAGGATTGCCTGCTGATATTTGATGTCGTCATATAAGTTATGCGGGAATGTGACAGACTAGGTGCCGTCAGTCCAGTCACAGTCAGCTGACACTATATGGAAGAAAATGACATAATCAGTGACACTGCCATTACCTTGTTGCACACGTCGAACATCTGATGCAACCTTGATGCAAAAAAAGGTTCCTGCATGTCACAGTGTCTTTTCTCTCAGCTAGCAGGCTGCAAGCTAATTAGCAACAGTCCACATGTGGCAATACAGTTCTCCAATTTATCCCACTAAACTGACTGCAAACAGGTCCAAAACTATTTCTCTCTCTTTCGATTTAGGAAAATACATTGTAACATAAAACACCCAGCCGTTAATGTTGATAGCCAACAGTAATTTAACATGAAACTTAACTTTCACTCCAAAATTAACTGGCTTATCCCACTCCTTCATTGCTCCCTCTCTCTGTCTGCCTGCACTCTTTAGTCCTACCCACTCTAAAACTTGGTTAGGATCCTCATCCCTGGTTGACACTGATGGCTAATAACAAATTGACAGTTGGATACCCAGTACGCACAGATGAAAAACAATTGTGAAGTTCAAGCACCCTTCTAAACAACGCCCACTTCAACAGTTTACCAAACACAAACATTTCTCCATATTAGTGAAATGAAAAGTTATTCATACCAACAATAATTGAACTAGCCCAAATTTAAAAAATATATGGTTTTCCCTTCTTACAGACATACATATAAAAGAAATAAATGGCATGCAAATTTAACAGAGTACAAAATTTAAAGGATGATAGACTGTTGTTTTTTTCAGGTGTGGCTGGGAAGAGTGTTTCAGAGAGTCAGGGCAGCAGATGGCTTTGAAGGTGGTGACAAAAATTTATAAATCTATCCTGTACTGATCGGGAGCAAGTGGAGAACATCGAGTGATGTGGTCAGAGCGGAGGTTAGATGTGTTGGCAGAAGAGTTCTGGACATTTTAGAGTTTACTAAGGATGTACTTTGAGGAACCATACAAATGTGTTGCAGTAGTCAAGCCTGGATGTAATGAATGCATGGATAAGGGTTTCAGCAAATAGAGAGGGTGGAAAAAAGACAAGGTTCCTTTGGTTGAAAAAGTCAGTTTTGGTGATTGGTTGACAAGAGAGAGAAATGAGAGTGTGGATTCGAGGATGATGTCAAGGTTTCAGATGTGGGTGGACAGGGTAGTAATAGAACCAGTGATGCTGAGTGAAAAATCCTGGGTGGAGCGGTTGAGGGAGTTTCATGATAATTTCAAATTTGTTGCAGTTGAGTCACAGAAGCCTCAGTGGAGAGGTTGAGCTGTGCGTCATCTGCATTGCAATGAAAGTGGAAGCCATGTTGATGGAGGATCTGTCCAACCATGGGTGATTTGGCCAGTAGA
Organism: Scortum barcoo; assembly: GCA_023238725.1. NCBI lineage: Eukaryota > Metazoa > Chordata > Actinopteri > Centrarchiformes > Terapontidae > Scortum > Scortum barcoo. The sequence continues at coordinate 1,915,389 of CM041550.1, forward strand.
GGACTTCGAGTTGTTGATGGATTAAATTGATATCAGTCAGAGAGATGTGATGTTACACAGGAGAGCGTGGTTCTGGTTATGTTAATGGAGGACTGAAGGTAAGTTTGGAGTGGTTGATGGTGTTGAAGGTGGCACTGAGGTCAATAAAGATGAGGATGGAGAGGAAACAGTAGACAGAAGGAGAATATCATCTGTGACTTTCAGTCAGTTTCTGTCAGCACTGAGATTCTGACATCTCTGATATCCTGACCTTGAATTAGAAGCGAAGGCGGAAACTGTAGCTATTTATGGATTCCTGGTGCTTTATGATACTACTTCATATTTATACAGAGACGAGTCAAAAATGGATATTGCTTGGTGAAAGGTAAGCAAGGAAGTTGGACTACCTGCTATGTTCTGACAGTATATGTCTGTTACTTCATTTATGACAAAGTCAAAGATGAACCAGACAAAACAGGAGTTTAGACTTTTTACAAATGATCCGGTGGTCAAACTTACGTATATATTGTGAGGTTAAACTTGATTTGCATTTTGGTGTGAACACAACATAACATACTGTGGCCAACCACATTTGTAGTCCACAATCCAGGACACCAGGATTGTCTACCTGCATCACCGTCAGCTTGTGGAAGTCAAAATTACTTGGAGAAAGGTAAGCAAGGAAGTTGGTCTACCAGCTAAGTTCTGACAATATATGTCTGTTACCTTATTTCTGACTGAGACAGTCAGAGACAGTCCTGACAAACAGGAGTTTAAGGAGTTTAGAATTCACACAACATGTGGCCAACTACTCAGGTAGTTCACAAACCACGACACCAGGATTGTCTACCTGCATCACTGTCAGCTTTTGGAAGTCAAAATTCAAAATAAACGTCTTGTTAAAGCATCCTGACTGGAAACATTACAAATTGGCGTGGTTTGTGCATGGCCCAAGACAGGAAGGCTTCATATGGATAACTGCTTTGTCGTATACTTATAATTTAAATTAACCCTGAACTCTTAAGAGGAGAGAGAAAGTGAAAACTGGTACCATTCAAAGTTCAGCGGATCCTCGTAAGTTTTATTTTTAATTTTTAAGATGTTTCGCCTTACTGACAATGAATTATGCATTTTAGCTGTTTTACGAGCTAATATTACAAATTTCTCACATCAGTATACATTTGTAACGCCAGCCAGAAACGCTGGGCTTGCTTGGGTAACGTTAGCTGACCATTTACAGATTTATTGTTAACACATGAAAGTTTACCTGACACAGAATAGAGTCTTAATACAAATAACACATCCACAACATGGACTGTGTAAACGGCAAATACGGCAAAGTCCAACATGTAATATGATATGTATATATGTACTATGTATATGTAATATGAGTGATGGAACCTACTTTTGCCTTAATTAATATTGAGATGTAATGTAAAAGTATGATATCTGTCAGTTCTGCAGTGTGCTGTGATATAGTATAAGTATGTTGTACAGAAATATAACACACAGTAGTATATACTCACAATAGACAATATTTGAGATGATTGTTATTGTTTTGTACAGAGGAAAGAGGAAGCGCGACGACAGCCAGGAGCAGCTGCAGTATCTGGAGAGGGCAGATGAGAGGTTCCTGCAGCACAGCAAGGGCATGAACGATGCCTTACTCCAGAAGATGGAAGCAGACACCAGCGCTTTGAGTGGGCTGATGGGGTGCATGGTCGCATTAATGGAGGGTCAAGCAAACTAATAAAACAAAAGACTCTTTTTTAAATTTTTTTTTATTTAACATTGTAAAGTACTTTTACATTTTTTTTGTATTTTTTTGTATTTATGTATCAAAATAAACACTTTGTAAACAGACATGTCTGATTCAGTGTGCTTAATGAACAGAAAAACATCACACAAAAACACATTCACTCATTCCCCCTGTTAAAATAGTCCATTAATGCAGCTCTAATGTCAGTCCTTTCTGGATTACCATGCTCAGGTAATGCCCGCATAGGAGGCATTTGTGTCCCACCAGTGTCCCACTCACCTGTAAAGGTAGAAATTGGTGTGTCAGTTGTTTATTAAATTTGTTTAATTGCAATGTGACTGATACCAGTGTAGTCAATGCTAGGTAGCTAGCTAGCGTGTTAGCTTATGTAGAGTATTGTGTATTTTTCAAGTTTGACAGGAGCTGTGGTAGATCCAACTGTAGTGAACACAGATAAGGTGTCCTCACTTGTGTTGCCCTTCGATAAGACGATGTTGCCCTCTTGTGTAATTAACTCAGACTTTCCTGTGGTAGACTTCAATATCTCTGTAGGGTTTCTCTTTGCATTTGCTGGCTGTAATGTTGTTGGTAATTTACTGTCTTCTTCCTCTACTTCCAAAAACACCTGATAAAGTCCATGCTGTAGATTGCTTGGATTGTAGTAAATGCAGTAAATGCATGAGTACAATCCTTCTCATAAGGTGGGGGGGAAGCAACCACTGGTGTCATATGTGAAGACGGAACAGCCAGTTTTTTCTTTAGCTTTTCGGCCTCCTCTAGGTTTCTTTCCAAGCTTTTGTCCATCCTGTCTTTAGCCACCTTTAGCAGCTTTTGTCCTTCTTGATTGAACAACTCCAAAACTGCTGTTTCCATGTCTCTTTTTTCCCTCCTTCTCTGTCCTTTGTTGCCCTTCTTTTGCTCGGCCTTATATGTGTTGATGAGCACGTGTAGTGTCTTAATCACTTCAGGATCGAAGGTACCCTCTGGTGGCCACGGTTTGGTCAATTTCTGCCCATCTCTTATTCCATTTTTTCGATATTTTGTCAATTCCTTTTACGAGTTGGATTGTGTTTCTCCACAATCGCCACAGGGGTGGTGGCTTTCGCTGCTCTTGTTCCCATTGTTGTTTCACCAAGTTGCTTCTCAGCGTCTCTGCCGTTGATCAGGAATATGATGATCTTGCTGCCGTGTTCTGTTCTGTTCACAGTCACCTCCCTTTACTGTAAATTGTCAGTTGTTTAGCAATGGCACACAAATGTAACCAGTTCAATCAAATGTTAAACTAAGCATTTTATAAAATTTTACAATGTTAATAATCAATCAATCAAACAATCAATCAATCAATTCCATCAATCATTAAGCCCACAAATAAATTAATCAGCGAATCGAACAGGCAGGCAGATCAAATCTGATTGATCAATTAATAAATCAATCAATTAACCAATGAAAGCATCAATCAGATTAATCAATCAATCATTAAAATCGGCAAACTCAAGATCAGCTGTCAGTCAATCAATCAATTGATCAACATAAGCAAAAAGTCATTCAGCTCTAAATATGCCTAATATAACAGTCAAACTAACAAATCAACTGACTAATCAAGTCAATCATGTGATCAAATGTGAATGAATGAATCAATCAGCTCCATTGAACAACTAGTAAATCTAATCAAAATAATAAAACAATCATCAATTAGACAATCAAAAACAATAAAAATGAGGTCAGATCAATAAGATGGACTAAAACATTAATTTTCTTAATCAGATCAATCCATCAGTAACCAAGCAGTCAAATAAATCAATAACCTTTGATTAATCAAATCACCCTTCTAGATAACCAAACATCAAATTCGATAAAAATTGAATAAAATCAATGAATGAAAATCAAATGAAATCAATTCAGCCAAGCCATGACTCACCCCATCAATCAAAGCAATCAATAAACCAAACAAATCAAAGCAATTGCAGCAAGTCAACAGGTACTTAAAGAAAGCAATGAAATCAAACTTGCATTTACAGAAAATCTTATTTAAAAATAAATGTGTATATGTGCAATCAAAAGAAAAATATGTATGTTGTATACAGATTTATAGTTTCTGCGTATGTAAGTATTTTCATTAGGAGCTTTAAGCTTGCATGTCTTAAATGTATCACAACTGACAAAGTCAGTTGGTCTGTCTGTTTGTCTCTCAGAAATTGATCAAAGCCAATAATAGAGTAAAAACAACGATAGTTTTTTGAGCTCGCTCACCCCTTTTGCCCCTCTAAACACCCAGGCTTCTGTTCGTCAAAGTCAAACTACTGAAGCAAATGGAGCTTCCAGGCTGCTGCTCGCCTCAGCAAGATGGATTTTCTGAAAAACCAAGATTGATGGGGATAACTTTATAATCACATATGAGTAATATTATTCATGTATGTATGTGTGTATGTACAGTGTGTGCTTAAGAGCGAGAGAGAGAGAGAGAGAGAGAGAGAGAAAAGGGCATCTGCAGCAGGAGGGATATGTGAGTGCAATTGAGAGCGCGCTTCGTCCCACTGCGGCAGACAGAGAAAGAGACAAAGAAAAAGGTTTGCCGGTGTCCGGGGGCCTCGAGGGCAGAGGCACCGCACACCCACAGCAGAGATCTTAAAAACACCCCCGCTGCAATGTACTTTCCCATGGAATATACCAACAAGAAACCAGACACCAACAAACTCACAAAAGGAGAAAAAAAAAAAAAACAACCCCCCAAGACGTCTTACATTAAAACAGGCCTCTTCAAATATTCTAACTGCACTTTGTTGGATTAAGTATTGATCAGGTACAGAACCCCCAGATACAGTTATTTCTCTTTTCTCTTAATTTACAGCGCATGTACTGTTATCATTTTCCCAATGACTTGCCTATAGGACTTACAAAATAACCCATCTCTAATCGTACACGCACAACACCAATGCTATGTGTGACTTTAAACATACCAGTCTGATTTATTTTGGAGCCAGAACCGCGCATATACCCTATTTACAGCCTGTTTTATTCTTGTGAGCGTCCCTTGCACATCACAGATCTCTTACTTACACCCTTATATGCGACTTCAGTCCTCTTACAGAAGACCAAGACCACCCGCTCATCGATACCTTAGTTTATCTGTGGTTAATCTATCACAGAGACTTAGGCTCTCGCGTGTGACTTAAAGCATGGTAGGATTTCTCCTACCTTTTAGACAAGACCAGAACCGCACATGTACATGTAAATACATCAGTTTATCTGTGCTTCATGCGTCCCCCTCATGGATCTTCCGCATCCGTCACAAAAACTTAGAATTTCATGTGCGACTTAAAACATATCAAACTTCTTGATACAACAATAAATTTGGCTCCCCATGACAATTTTTTCTCCAGAACCGCACACATAGAACTTATTATCACACACACACTATTGTCTGGGGCAAATCTGTGTGCGTCTTAGTAAGTGGGGATTCCTCAGAATTCCCTTTTGGATATATGCCAGACTGCGCAACACAGATCTCTATCTCTACTCTCTGTACATCTTCACACAAATGTTTACACAACTCTTCAACTTGTGCCTCCACATAGTTCTTCCATAATTTGTAGTCTAATTGCAACTTCAAACACCAGAACAAAGCTTTCTTATCTTATCTTATTAAATAAATTTGGAATTTACACAAAACAACACCAAACAGCGGTTGCTTTTTAATATTAAATTGTCACTGAGCACTCCTCCTCAACTCCAAAACACTCAAACATCAAGTTCTTAAATTTACTGGTCAAAGCTCAGATCACCCCAGTCCTCCTTACCTGGAGAGGAGGAGAGGAAGGAAGAAAAAGTTCAAACTTACTCGAGCTGGCCAGTTCTCGAGCCCCCCCCTTCTCTCCCGGCTGAAGTCCCGAAGTCTCTCTGCAGCTCCGATTTGCCAGATCCTGTTCGTGACGCCAATTTTTTGTAGAGAGTATTGTTGTGCTGGAGTGGAGATGAATGCGCAGGACTCTCAATTAATATATTGCACACTTACAAATTTATTAAACATAAACTGTAGATTAACATAAGCACATAGCAATACATTAACAAAACGAGACCCGGCCCTCTAGGGTTTCGGGAATTCCCTAAAAGTCCAACACCTCAAGTAAGAACATGAAAAAATAAATGAAAAACCGACTTTGTGATGAGGTGACCCAGGAATTCAAAGTCTTCTATGTTCACCCTACATTTATACCTCTTCTGCACTTGAAGGCTGACCGTAGTTTCATATATGGATATAGCTGAGTTCTGCTGCTGTGTCTCTCCTTTATAAGGACAAACATGCATAACCTATACTTTCGTATCACCCTGCCATTACATTGTTTACTTGTTTACATATACTATCATCACTGCTCCTCTAGCCTAGGAGTCCAGCCCTCAGCTGAACCCTAAAAGCCTCTGGTTTATACCATATATGATATCAACGCAGCCAATTCTGAGAATGGCTGGAGCACGAGGTGAACAAAAGGTGGCTGAGTTTAATACAGAGGAGTGGTTCCTTACAGTTATCTGTTCATGTTCTTCATTTAAATATACCACACTTACAACAAAAGCTAACAATAACACCTTACGTTCAGAATCAAAATGTGTTAGATAATTACCTTTCTTCTTGAATGTAATCGCCGCATGATATTACATACAGCACATAGCAATCATGCCGAGCAGCAACAACACATTAGAACAGTCTTGTTTGGATGCCAATGTAGATTTTAAAAGCCAGGAACAACACCTGAAGAGGTACGGTGCCCGCCATTGTTGTTGTCTTCTGCCCGAAGTTGGCGCTAGTGTTGCTGGGAAACCGAAGACATACAGAGTGACGTAATAACGTGGCTCTCTAACCCGTAAAGCTGGTGGGAATGCAAACAAGTTCTTGGTAGGTTCGCAAGTTGAACCAATTGTGAACCGGCACTAGCACCAGCCCAGAACTAGCACTAGGTTCACCTCAGTGGAAAAGGGGTATTAGAGGCTTAGGTCTATGGCACATGATATGCGTTGGATGAAAAAGTGGACATTGTTCATGGGTGGACTGAAGGTAAGAGATGAGGATGGAGTGGTTGATGCTGTACGGCCCTGAGGTCAAGGAGGATGAGGATGGAGAGGGAACCAGAGGGGCAGCCCAGTGGGCAGAAAGGAGAATATCATCTGTGACTTTTAGTAGAGCAGTTTCAGTGCTGTGCCTGGAACAGAAACCAGATTGAAAAGGTTCATGGAGGTTATTGGAGTCTTAGTGTGTTTTTAGTTGGGAGGCAACAGTTTACTTAGGAAATTTTGAGAACCAGTGACTATAGAAGACAGCTCAGATGTTTTGATGTAAGAGAAGGAAGACAATGGGTGATTGGAAAGTGGAGGAGAGGCAGTAGCATTGACCACTTGGTTGTGTATTGTGTCAGTTTTGGTTTGGAGGATTTAAGAATCAGGAATGAGCGTGTGCCATTAAAAGCCTCTTTGTAATGCTTTTGAGGAAGTTTGTAGGCATCTTTGTGGATGGTGAGACCGCCTCTTTTCACAGTTCACTTAAGCTGATGGCCCTTTAGTTTGAGGTGATGGAGATGATCAATGTATGAAGGGGCGGATGTAGATCGACTGGTAAAGTGAAAGCTTTACCTTCCAGCTCAGCTCTCTCTTCACCAACATGGTCAGGAACAGCACCTGCATTACTGCTGACACTGCAAATATTTGCCTGTCAATCTCACACTCCATTTTACCCCCACTGAACATGACCCCGAGATACTTGAACTACTCTGCTTGAGGGTGGACCTCATTCCCAACCCAGAGCGAGCAATCCACCCTTTTCTGGCTGAGAACCATGGCCTCAGACTTGGAGGTGCTGACTCTTACCCCAACCACTTCATACTTGGCTGCAAACTCACTTTGATTTTGTAAATACCGGGTGGCAGATAACAATGGCTCCAGTACCCCATACTCCCACAGTGCCCCCCACAAGGCCCCCTGGGGGACTCGGTCGTATGCCCTCTCCAAGTCTAAAAAACACACAGAGACTGGATGAGCAAACTACCATGTCCCTCCAAGTAACCCAGAGAGAGCCTCTTTTCCAGCACCCTGGAGTAAACTTTCCCAGGGAGGCTGAGCAGTGTGACACCCCAATGAGGGAGCACAACCTCTAATCCCCCTTTTTAAAAATGGTCCCCCTGTTTGCCACTCCATGGGCACAGTCTCAGATGTTCATGCGGTGAGGTCTGTGACGGGCTGGGATCAGAAAAGCAGCCAGTCTGGAACTGGGCACAGGGTGTGGTAGATGAACTAGAAGGGAGCAGGAAGAGAGTGAGTCAGGGTCAGGCAGAGAAGATGGACCAGGGAATCAGAGCAGCCAGAAGCAGAGTTGCCGTGAGCAAACAGAATCAGAGAGGGACAGGGACAAAACTTGTGGTCGGAGACAGAGGGCTGAGGTGATTACTGGGGCAGAGACTAGGCAGAATGGCTCAAGATGGGCAGAGTCTGTAACAGGTGGTCAGTCCGCAAATAAACACTGCAGAGTCTTGTATCCAAAGGTGAAGAGGGATCTGGCAGTGAAAGAATGGGTGGTGAGAGCTTAGCATTGAAGACGGAAGAGCAAAGTAAGTAATAATTTCATTGTACAGTGAAACCTGTTTTTATCTGTGCAAATGACAATAAAAATCTTGAATCTTGAATCTTGAATCTTTGAATCGTATTTACTGGCTTAATGAGTGATCCAGAGCAAACGAGTGGCACTGGTGGTGGGATTTGATTGGGGGAAGTGGCTGGCAGGTGAATGGAAAAGTACTGAGAAGATGGTTCTCCAAGAGACAGGCTGTAAGAGGGACAGGTCTAGTTGATAAAAAAAAAATCCTGTGTTTTTTGCCACGTTTTGGTGATATAGAGAAAATGTGGATTATTGTCACTTATGAAATTATAAAATATTCGGCACTTGCTATTTAGGGATTGGGTGCTAAACAGAGCAAATTGGATCTGTGGCTGAGTCTCTGAGACATCATCAAAGAATCAAGGCCCAAGCCAGGACAGAGTCAGGCGTCCTGATGAGCTTGTTGATTCTTTCTGTGTGACTGCCCCACCCTGCTTCCTCATCAAACAAACAGCTAAGAAAATAGCACTGGCTACTACAGACTGATAGGACATCCTCAGCACGGTACTGCACTCTGTACTCGGCTACATCAGCAAGTGCACAGAGGACGTCACCAGCACCAGGACAGTAACAGAATATCCGAACCAGAAACCCTGGCTGAATGCGGAGGTCCGGTCTCTGCTGAAAGCCAGGGATGCTGCGTTCAGGTCTGGTGACAGAGACTGGCACTCAGAGCGGCTAGCGGCTAGGAGACAGCTGACTGCAGGAGTGAAGAGGGCCAAGGCCGCATACGCCCAGAGGATCCAGGGACACTTCACGTCCAACGATCCAAGGAGTATGTGGAGGGGCATAAAGTGCATCACAGACTATAACTCCAGAGATGCACAATGCCCCAGGGACCCCTCTCTACCCGACGCTCTCAACAACTTCTACGCCCGCTTTGACAGATGATCCGAACACCTCCCCCAGCACCAGATTCACCCCTCCACCAGGGAGAAGAGCCCCTCAGTGTGACCGCAGCAGAGGTGAGGAGGACCCTCCAAGAGGATTAATCCACGCAAAGCTGCTGGTCCCGATAACACCTCTCCGGGCGGGTGCTCAAGGGCTGTGCACATACCAGCTCACCGAGGTGCTGACGGACATCTTCAACACCTCTCTCCAACAGGCGGCGGTCCCCACCTGCCTGAAGACTGCCACGATCATCCCCATCCCCAAAACGCCCACAGTGACAGGCCTGAATGACTATCGGCCGGTAGCCCTCACCCTGATAGTCATGAAGTGCTTCAGAGAGACTGGTCATGGCCCACATCAAGGACTGCATCGACGACGTCACTGTGGACCCGCACCAGTATGCATATAGGAAGAACAGATCCACAGAGGACGCCATTTCTTCTGTGGTCCACACAGCCCTCACCCACTTAGAGAACAAAGACTCTTATGTCCGCCTGCTCTTTCTGGATTTCACCTCAGCTTTTAACACAATTGCATACCACAGACCCTGGTCCAGAAACTCACAACACTTGGACTGAGCTTCACACCCTGTGTAACTGGGTCCCTGGACCTTGCTTTATGACAGACAGACCGCAGTCTGTGAGGATCCACGACGTCTCCTCCTCCTCCATCACCCTCAGCACCGGCTCCCCCCAGGGCTGTGTGCTGAGAACCCCCTCCTGTTCACCCTGCTCACATACGACTGCTCAGCGATACATCCGAGCTGTCTGATCGTGAAGTTCGCGGATGACACAGTTGTGGTGGGACGGATCGCTAACAACGACGAGTCCGACTACAGGCAGGAGGTGGAACAACCTGGAGGGTTGGTGCAGACAAAACAACCTCTGCATCAACGTGAAGAAGACCAAGGAGATGATCGTGGACTTCAGAAGGGGCAGACACCTCCCCTCTCCCCTGTACATCGGAGGGACTGCGGTGGAAGTGGTCTCCAGCTTCAGGTACCTGGGCGTACACATCTCTGACGACCTCACCTGGAGCAAGAACACTTCCTGTCTGATTAGGAAGGCACATCAGCGCCTCTACTTCCTCAGGAGGCTGAGGCGCGCCGGGCTGGGGAGCTCAGTCCTGACCTCCTCCTTCTACAGATGTGTGGTTGAGAGCATCCTGTCCTCCTGCATCATCGTGTGGCACGGCAGCTGCTCGGCGGCAGAGAAGAAGGCTCTGCAGAGGGTGGTGAAGGCTGCACAGAGGACTGTGGGACGCAGTCTATCCACCACCACGGACATCTACACCTCCAGATGCAGGAAACGGGCCTCCTGCATCATGAAGGACCCCACTCACACCGCACATGCACTGTTTGTCCCCCTCCCCTCAGGCAGGAGGCTGCGGAGCATTAAGAGCAGGACCACCACCAGACTGAGGAACAGCTTCTTCCCAGGAAGCTGTGAGACTGTTGAACTCTGGAGGACCCCTGTAGCCCCTGCTGCCACCCCCCACCCCAACCTTTCCACCCCCCCCACCCTTCCCTCTTCTGACAGCCACTCCAAAGACAATACACATCTGCACACTGCAACACCTGCACAGAATGCAGTTGCTTTTGTTTTTCACTACCTGAACATTGCACACCACAAATTTAAGACACTTTAAAATCTGATTTTGCATACTACTACCTCAGGAGATATTGGCTGTTGTATGTTTGTCATATGTTGTATATGATTTTGTACACTGTCATACCTCTATCTTCATTGCAGTTAATCCTATTTATTCTGTTTACTCTGTTTATTTATACTTATCCACTCATTTTGCATTTTGCACTAGCTCATTTTTGCTTATTCTATCTTGTTTAATTTGTACTATTCTACTTTTTTTTTATACTTATTCTACTTTTTATATTTATTCTTATTTGGCTTGCTTGCACCGGGACCAGGGTAGCTAATCTCTCGTTCCATCCCATGTTTAACTTGTGTTGGAATGACAATAAACAATCCTTGAATCCTTGAATCCTTGAATCCTTGAAATGACTCAACAAAGATTTCCACAATATCACTGTAAAAAACCTCCTACCCCTCACTGATGCAATACACGGGCAGATTTATCAGAGAACTTCTGCAGGTGGCAGTATGTAGTGTTATATGGAAAGTTTGAGGTGTAGAGCCCCTTCAGGGTCCCCATGTTGTTTATCTGCAATCAGACATGGAGCCCTGCGGTCCACAGCAAAAATGCTGTACGATTACATAAAAACTCAATGTAAAGACGTGAATAGATCAAAGTCCACACCAGTAGATAAAATAAGAATAGGAATAAATAATAAATAAATAAAATGAACGTGTGCGCCGTGTGTCGAGAAAGCCTGTCAGATTCTCCCCAGCATCAAAAATGGAGATTCTTACAATATTGGTTAAATTGGTTATAGTGTTACAGTGGTTAATGTGAATACTCTTATGTCCTGTAAAGTGCATGTTACTGCCGGAGCCCCGGTCCTCTTTGTTCTCTCCAGTCTTGCAGGTTCCTCACTGATTCTGGTTGTGGTCCATCTGTCTGAGGTTCACTGGCCTGGTGGGGACATGATCTGTGTCTGTGTTGTGGAGAGAAGGTCGAGTGGCCCAGAGCTCCATATGAGGACATCTAGAGATGCACCTGGACTCACAGACTCATTTCCATTACCTGTGATACCTTCACACATGGACTAAACCAATGAACTCAGTTTATCTACAGTTTATTACGACCCATGTTATAACTTCCATATATGATTGATGATGATGTTCTCTGTACATGTGGCATCTATTGCACGTCTGTCCTGTCCCAGGGAGAGGGATCCCTCATCTGTGGCTCTTCCTCAGGTTTCTTCTTTTTCCCATAAAGGGTTTTTTGAAGTTTTTCCTGACCCGGTTCGAGGGTCTAAGGACAGAGGGTGTCACAACTGTACAGATTGTAAAGCCCTCCGAGGCAAACAATGTTTGTGATTTTGGGCTTTAAATAAATAAATTTGAATTTGAATATATATCTGTAATTTTACTTCTGACTGTCAGAGATGAACCTGACAAAACAGGAATGTAAACTTTTTACAAATGATCCAGTGGTCAAACTTACGTATATATTGTGAGGTTAAATTCGCACTTTGCATTTGGTGTGAACACACACAACATACTGTGGCCAACCACTCAGGCAGTACACAATCCAGGACACCAGGATTGTCTACCTGCATCACTGTTCATTTGGGGAAGTCAAATTTCCCATGTAAACTTCTTGTGAAAGCACCCTGATTGGAAACATTACAAACTGGCATGGTTTGTGTATGGCCTAAGTGTAGGAAGGGGGGTGTTGCACCAGGGTAAGTAGATAAACACCTTCTCAAGCAGTTTTGCAGGGGGTGCTGGGATGCTGCTCTGCTCTCTAGTCTGCAACTTGAGCAGAAGAAAAGCTCTCCACATTCATTCTCAGAGATTCTGCTAATGTTACGTACTGAGGAGGACAGACAGGCAGCCAAAGCTAATCGCATGAGAAAACATGTAGGATCCACAAAGCAGAGAGTTCAAGAGTTCAAGTAGCTAGTGGTGAAGTGGTGAAGTGTCTGTGGGACAATTTCATTGTACATTATGGGTTCCCAGAAAGACTTCTTAGTGACCAGGGACCCAATTTCGAGTCTCGCATGATCAAAGAACTTTGTCAAGTAGCCAGCATACATAAGGTCAGGACAACCCCGTACCACCCTCGGGGTAACCCTATCGAGCGATTTAATCGCACCTTATTGAACATGCTAGGTACCCTGGAGAATTGAGAGAAGTCTCTGTGGCGTGAGTTTGTAAAACCCTTAGTAGATGCATACAATTGCACAAGGAATGGGGTGACGGGGTTCACGCCATACAAACTCTCAATATGTACAGACTCTTACGTCTTGTCTCCAGGAAAGCTATAAAATGGCAACAACAAATTCTGCAAAAACAGCAACCGGAAACAAGACAAGATATGACAGGCGTGTAACAGCTTCGGATTTGGGGGTTGGAGACCGAGTGCTAGTCAGCCATTTTGTAGTAAGTAGGGCTGGAACACTCCCAGTGTACACAGTCAAGCCTGAGAACAGTGATGGCCCGTTAAGAAGACTACATAGGGACTTACTACTTCCGTGTGGATACTTACCGACAGAGGACAGGTATCCTATCCCACAGTCCTCGGGGCGTAGGCCATCAACTCGTGCAAAGCTTTCCCCAGATGAATCAACCCTCTCAGATGAAGAGGAAGATGAGATCATCCCGATTTACTGGTTCAGGGATCCTTCCAGTGTTCAGGTCCCAACTTTTCAGAGCACAGCTCAGTTTGATTCAGGGGTATCCCCTAAGCAGGATACACTGTATCCGATACTTCCACTTGATCATCTTGTTGAGAGCTCTCCAAGTGTTCAGAGTGTTGATTACTTACCTGAAGTTGATAAACGACCTGTTAGGTTTGACTGTACTGCTGGTAGCCCCCTGGTACTTAGTCAGCCTGACAGTCATCCAAGTGACACTGAACGCTCAACTACTGACATAGCCGCAACGGCTGAACCAATGGGATCGGCTAAAAATGACTGTCCTGACGCACAGTGTGACAAACCTCCAGATGTTCCAGATGACGCTGGTGACAGTGAGACGATAGGTACATGTACATCCCAAACACATGAGCATGAACAGGTTAGCTCTGTCAAGCGTTCTACTCAGACTAGAGATCAACCTAACCAACTTCAGCATGTAGAACTAGGTAGTGTTAGGGTTCCTGTCTGTCTCCCCTGTGCGTTTGTCTCCCTCTATCTGTTTTTGTATGTCATGCCTGTCTCTTGCCAGGAGGTCTAGAAGGTTACTCCAGGGCAGCCATCACTACACCTGGGCTGATCACCACACCAGAGTCTGATCCTGCAATCAAGCCACCCTCACTTCCAGCAGTATTTAACCACCGGATCATTCGACCATTCTCTGCCAGATCGTCCAGTTACCTAGCTTGGTACTTCGTGGATTTGTTTTGAATTCTGTCTTGAGATTTTGACTTGTAGCTAACAAGCTCTGTTTTTTGCATAGACTCCTGGGGATCGCTGGTCTTGCTGGCCCTGGCTGCCTTGTCGACCTCCTGGCTTTGTCTTCACCTCATTTGACCTGTTCCTTTAACTCCGGCCTTGTCTGCTCTCTGCTTCGCACACACGCCACGCCTGGCTTCTCACCCCGCGCGCCACACTCTGCCTGTCTGCCTGTTCTGCCCCTACTCAGTCAGCTGAGACTCACTACGGCCAGCGGATTCTGGATTCAGACCACTGAACTATCTGCTTTCAGAAACTGCTCTAGTTCAACTTCCATTAAACTTTCATTGTTCAATTCTACTTCTGCATTCTGGTCGATCTTGTGTCTGCGTTTTGGGGTCCACTCCATCTCTGCCTGAAATTGTAAGCAGGTAGTCTGTTGTTAGCTATGGAGCAGTCGTTCCTTCATGGCTTAACCACAGTTGTTGACACTGCCTTTAGCGAGAGTTCTTTAGGCACCTCTTCTTTAACCTCCCAGGTAGTAACTACTCAACCTTTGCCATGCCACGGGACTGGCATGAGTTCAGGGGGGGAGAGTGTAGCCCAGGCTTCATAAGCTGTGGAGAGGAGAAAAAAAAGGTCCCTCATTCAGTCTGTATGTGTGTGTGATTGATAGCTGGCACTTATAGGGTTAACTGCGCTTCTCTGAGCAGACAAGAGGATCAGCCAATGGTATTACTTTATGATGCCATGGGGGCCAACCGCGTTGCAGCTGCGCACTGCTTCCCAGGTGGATAGTTAGAGAGAGAAGAGACCACACTGTCTGACTGCGTGTGTGAGGAGAAATGGAGAGATTCACTTTAAATGCTTATTTAATTCTTTTTCAAATATTTGATGGTAGAAGGCCTAATTTACGTTATTTGGGAGAATTTTCAGTTATGTTACACTGGTAAAGTGAGACCTATTAAGAGATTTGAACTAATATTTTTTTAAAGAACTATTTTTTTTTTTTTTAAATATTTGATCTGAGTTTATATAGGTCATATTTAAGTTATTGTCTATTTTAACAGAGTTTATGGCCTGTATAATTTAATTTTATTGCATAATTTAATTTTATTAAAACAAATGAATGTGGCCTGTTCCATAGGTCAAGTTTTTTAGTTGGATATGATTCGGTGAAATTGATGTTGGAAGAGGACATTGACACCATTAGTCGACTTCAGAGAGACGAGGAGACCAGCAGCAGATTGCCCAAAGGCGGCTTCCTGAACACCTGCTGGAGGAGACAATCCAATGAACCGTTTGGCGAGCCAGAGCTGATGAAGAAAGGACAACTTACCTTCCTCACCTGCTGTGTGGTAGGACATTGAGATTCACACACGGATTAAAGGGCCCCAACGAAATAAAAACTGAGCTCATAATAAAGAAAAAAACAACAGACTAAACACCATAGAGGACACATTTCTTTTTTTTTTTTTTTTCTTTGTATGCGCACTTTATTATTTTTCTTGTTCATTGAATGATATTGATGGCTTGTTATGTTTTTGCTATACATAACTAAGTTTTGTGTGAGTGTGGTTAATATTGATGTTCCATCCTGGGCTCCATGAGCGATGTCCTGGAATTCTGGTGACTGGTCCAAACTGTGAACTGAAATCTATCACTATTGTAATCTTCCAGAGCAAAAAGGGGTTACATAAGGTATATCGATAACCCTTTTGTTGTAATTGTTCAGACATATATTTTATGACCTCGAAACGCAGACACAAGAATGGACCAGTCAGACAGAGACAGTTGAGAGACAAAACTTGGTTTAATATTATTTTCAATGATGTTTGAGGAAGATTGATCCAGAGGGAGCTGAGTCCAGTTGCGGGGGTGTTTGTGTGTGATGGACAGGGTTTCAGAGGGCTGGTGACCAGCTGTGAGACATGGAATATTGGGTGGATCTGCATAGAAGAGGGTAGTTTCAGACAGACGACAGAGGGGCTAATGATTCTTTGGATGGTAAAGGGGCCCAGATATGGGGGAGGGGGTAATTTTCAGGACTCGGTCTGAAGAGGGATGTTTTTAGATAATAACCTGACTGAATGGCCAAAAGAATTTTGGGGAGCAGTTCACTCCAGGGTGGCAAGTGAACAAACAGGCAGCCCACCAGACCCCGACAGGGTCTGGCTGTTGTTGTTGGGCTCGCCGGATGGTGTCCTCGATAGCCCAGGTCAGGGATGCGCTGATCCGGGACATGGGCTGGATGCTCTCAGCCTCTCAGGAGGACTCCTCCATGCAGAACTGCCTTGAGAGAGCATTGGGCTTGACATTACAGGACCCTGGCCGATACATGTAAAATTGAATCAGCTAAAAAACAAGGCCCAACGGGCCTGACAGCAATGCAGCCTCTTCACATTCTGGATGTAGGCCAAGTTTTTATGGTTCGCCCACACCACAAAGGGCAGCGCCGTGTCCTCCAGCCAATGTTGCCATTCCTCAAGCACCAGCTTCACCCCGAGGAGCTCTCTGTTTCCCATGTCGTAGTTTGCCTCAGCTGAAGAAAGGTGGTGAGAAAAGAACGCACAGGGGTGCAGGAGAGACTTGGGGCCCTGCTTTTGGGATAGGATGGTGCCTACACCCACATCTGCACTGACCACAAAATGCACGGTGGGATCTGGCTGAGTCAGGACAAGAGCTGTGGTGAAGAGCCTCTTGAGCTGGCAGAAGGATTTGTCCACTTTGGGTGTCCAGTAGAATGGATGAAAGGGAGAGGTGAGGGTGGTGAGCAGTGCTACCACTTGGCTGCAGTTGCATATGAACAGGTGGTAGAAGTTAGCAAAGCCCAGAAAATGTTGCAGGAGTTTGCAGGTGATCAGGATTGGCCACTCAGCGACTGCTTTATCCTTCTTAGGGTCCGCTTGGATTTGGCCCCCCTGGATGAAGAAGCCCAGAAAACTGACTCGGGAAGCGTGTAACTCACATTTTTCCCTCTTGACAAAGAGCTTGTTCTCCAAGAGTCTCTGCAGTACTAGGCAGACGTGCTTCTGGTGCTCCGCCAGGGTCCGAGAATAGATAAGTCATCTAAATACACAAAAACAAAGCAGTTAAGAAAGAAAGCCCCTAAGCACTGCATTAATAAGGGCTTAGAAGAAGTGGGGGCGTTAGTAAGGCTGGAGGGCATCACCAAATACTCAAAATGGCCCAGTGGCGTGTTAAACACTGTCTTCCACTCCTCCCCCCTGCGAATGCACTTGGTGAACACCTTGGCTGAAAGCAGAGTCAATCAGAGGTAGTGGGTACAGTGGGTTCATTACCGTGATATTATTCAGACCTTAGAAACTGATGCAGGGACAGAGAGAGGAGTCCTTCTTCTCGACGGAGAAAGAAAGAAGAACCCAGCTCCAAGCGGTGACTTGGACAGACGGATGATGTCTGCAGCTAATGACTCCTTGATGTACCTCTCCATGGCTTCGTTTTCAGGGCATGAGAGGTTGTACGGCTGGCTTGATAGCAGAGAGGCACCAGGGAGAAGGTCGATAGCACAGTCATAAGGGCGGTGAGGTGGATTTATTACAAACCTCCTTCAGATTGTGGTATTTGGGAGGAACTCCAGTCAGGTCGACAGGTTCGGGGGCAGTTTGTGAACTAGATGAGGGCTCCTGTGTGGGAGACTTAGCAGAGTGCAGATAGTTTTCATGGCAGGCCGCACTCCAATCCAGAATTTTGTCCTCCGCCCAGTCCACATGGAGATTGTGTGCGGCCACCCAGGGGAAGCCTAGGATGAGAGGGGTGTTAGGAGCAGAGATGAGGAGCAGTTGAATAGTCTCTTTGGTTACTGGACACTACGAAAGTGCTCAGCTTGTCGCTGAGTGTAATGTTGAGAATTCTGGGACAGTTTGCTTGATGTCTGGCTGGAGGGCGAGTCTCGGAGGGGACCGGACTAGAACGTTGTTCACTGCTGCGGGTCTGCAGGTGAGCGTCTCTGCTGTGGGCAAGATTTATAAGGTAGTTCAGGTTCATGGGTTAGTGTAGAAACCTGGAGTGTGAGAGCCTGGTTAGTCTCGAACATCGCAGTGAGAGAGGCATGGTTACAGAGAAAGTGATGAGTGAGATGATGTAATGTGCAGAATAAGGGAGGGGGGACATCAGAGACACAGACAAAGAGGAGGAGACAAATTATGAGAACATCAAGAGAGGTAAATCAGTTATATGACTTTGTTCAGAAAGTTTCCAGAGCTGCAGCTCTCTGCAGTTCTCTGAAGATGGAGGTTGAGGACGGAGCAGATCTCTGCTATCCACAACTCCTCAACACCTCCTGCAGGAAGCCCACGTCTCCGTGGTCTGAAGCACTGCTCATTCAAATTGTGATGTACTCCATCTCTCTGCTCACTGTGGCTCTCAACCTGCTAGTCATCATCTCAGTCTCCCACTTCAGGCAGAGAATAAACTCTCAACCGCCTTTTACTTTTGTGATTTAAAAATGTGAACAGTTACTGTAGATTTTTGTAATCATCTTTATGTGTGTACTAACTAAGTTGCTCCTGCAACAGAAGGCTCTATATTGTACATTTTGAATACTTTTGTACTATTACACTCAAATATTATATTTCCTACCAAAAATCACACTGGTTTTTATCATCTATGACCTCTACTATGTAGTTTTAATTGTCTTGACTTAATCATATAGTAACTATATTTTTTTCAATACTTGTTTGGGTGGTTTTGTCAATTAGATTTGAAGACTTGTTGAGTTATTGATACTTTTCTCTTTCCCTTCAGGCAGCTCCACACACCCACCAACATCCTCCTCCTCTCTCTGGCTGTCTCAGACTTTCTTGTGGGCCTTCTTCTGATGCCAGTAAGAACCCTCAAAAGAACATCCTGCTGGTTTTTTGGTGAATTCTTTTGCTCTCTGTATACGTATGTGTCCTTCATTATTACCTCTGCTTCAATAGGAGACATGGTGCTCATATCAGTTCGACCGCTATGTGGCTATTTGTGACCCTCTGCATTACAGCAGCAGAATCACTGTGAATAGAGTTAAATTCTGTGTTTGTCTGTGTTGGGGCTGTTCTTTTTTTTTAATAGTCTCTTTTTACAGCAAGACTTGAGTCTAAAAGAAAGGTATTTTTCCTGCTATGGACAATGTGTGACATTGACTGACCCTATCAGCGATATGGTTGACCTTGTTTTAACCTTTCTTGTTCCCATTACTATCATCATAGTTCTGTATACGATGGTTTTTGCTGTGGCTGTGTCTCAGGCTCGTGCCATGCGCTCTCACATTACAGCTGCAACAAACCAGCGTTCAGTGACTGTGAAAACAAAGAAATCTGAGCTGAAAGCAGCCAGGACTCTTGGAGTTCTTGTAGTTGTGTTTCTAATATGTTTCTGTCCATATTACTGTATGTTCATGGGAGCGTATCCTTTACTTGATACTTCATCATCATTTTATCTGGTGTGTCTTTTCTATGTTAACTCCTGTCTAAACCCTGTGGTCTATGCCTTGTTCTACCCCTGGTTTAGAAAAACTGTGAAACTCATTTGTACTCTTCAGATTCTGCAGCCTGGCTCCAGTGAGGCCAACATACTGTAGAGAGGACTGTGAAGTGACTCAGATCTTCTCTGCAAATGTTTCTACTGAGTTCAAAATCTCACAAATGGAGGTGAAATTTCTTTCTTCTCTAAGAAGAGGCTTTGAGTTGCTCTTCTCAACAAATCGAGACATACAAATTACAAGTTACTGCATATTTTGTAGGAAATAAATATTATTACAAGTTGCTATAAAATAATGATTGTCACCTCATCAGTTTCATCATGTGATTGTTGCAAAATGAAAAATTGCACATTTTTTCAGTCTGCAGCTCCAAAAAACCTTATCTGTAGAGCTGTCAAAGGTAGAGGAGTAATACAAATCAATGGACAATTCCATCACTAGACTGTCCACAACAAAGACTTACTGGGCTTGTTTCAAGTCTCTAAATTAATACTTCCTCGTTCCTCACTTGAACCGGAAGTTGCTCTGGTCCACTATTTTGAAGATCCTCAAAATCCTTTTATTTCTTCTCCAAGGTTCGAGGAGAAGCTTACAAAAGTATTTAACAGGGCAGCACTTCCCCTTATTTCGTATTAGTTATTGATCAGATGCTGAAGCTCATTAGATTAAAGATAGACAAAAGATTAAAATAAAGTGTATCTCTCTTTATATTGGGTTTTTTTGCTGACAGAGTTTAAAATGTGTGTTAATTGCAGGTCTGAACAACTAAAGTACCATAGCCTCCTTTCTGCATCGATTAGAAAGATCTTTCATTTCATGAGCTGTAATTCGTTTCTTTTTTTTTTCGGGGGGTTTCACCCTTTATTATTATAGATAGGATAGCTGAAGATAGACAGGAGAAAGTTGGAGAGAGGGGGGAAGACATGCAACAAAGGGACCCCAGCCAGGAATTGAACCGGGGTCTGCTACAGCTTGCCCAAGGCCTCATACATGGGTGTGCACTCTACCGACTGAGCCACCAGTGCGCCCATGATCTGTAATTTTTCCCTTAAATTTTCATCATAGATGTACGTCAGAGAGAGTATGAGAGTCTGTCAGCAAGAAACACTTTTTACATCATTTATCTTCATTTCCATTCAATCACATGTGAGGCTGATAATTTTTGAATGTTGGGTTTGAAATGAGTTACATCAATTAAATTTTCCATGAAACATTAGCATAATAAATAATTCCACTTTTCAAAAGAAACCATATTCCTGTTCTTGGTTATAAAACAATGAATTCATCATCAGAATATCTATAAATACAGCTGCAAATAATAAATATATAATATAAAGGGTTTATGCAAGTACAAATGGTTCCTGTGATTCTCAGCAGGACTTTGTTTAAATAAAGAATGCAGGTTCTTCTTCATTTACAGGTGTTTGTTAAACAGGAAAAGAGGTTACAGAGAGAAAACCCTGATGCTTTGCAATGACATCTGTGTGCCTTTATTAGTAATAGGACAGTGCACATATGTACAAACACAAACTCCATCATAAGTCTCTACAGGTTTTCAAGGCCACTGACAACTCATCCAGTTTTGATCAGAAAAACTTTGCTTCATGTGACACTTCAGAGGAAAGGATGTCTCATTTCTGTGTTTCCTTGTTTCCTCTCTCCTCACATGGTTTCCTTGTGTACCTCCATTCATCCTTGGTGGGAGGGGCCTTTTCTCTCCTTCTCTCTAAGAGACTATTGCCAATTTTGATTGCTAATACCACCAAGTCATTAAAGCTGGTGGGAAATTCAAGAACTGCCTCCTGATCTTTGATGTCGTCATATAAGTTATGCAGGAATGTGACAGACTAGGTGCCGTCAGTCCAGTCACAGTCAGCTGACACTATATGGAAGAAAATGACATAATCAGTGACACTGCCGTTACCTTGTTGCACACGTCGAACATCTGATGCAAAACTTGATGCAAAAAAAGGTTCCTGCATGTCACAGTGTCTTTTCTCTCAGCTAGCAGGCTGCAAGCTAATTAGCAACAGTCCACATGTGGCAATACAGTTCTCCAATTTAGCCAACTAAACTGACTGCAAACAGGTCCAAAACAATTTCTCTGTTTCAGAAAGTCAGGGCAGCAGATGGCTTTGAAGATGTTAAATTTTTGACAAAAAATTTATAAATCTATCCTGTACTGATCGGGAGCAAGTGGAGAACATCGAGTGATGTGGTCAGAGCGGAGGTTAGATGTGTTGGCAGAAGAGTTCTGGACATTTTAGAGTTTACTGAGGATGTACTTTGAGGAACCATACAAATGTGTTGCAGTAGTCGAGCCTGGATGTAATGAATGCATGGATAAGGGTTTCAGCAAATAGAGAGGGTGGAAAAAAGACAAGGTTCCTTTGGTTGAAAAAGTCAGTTTTGGTGATTGGTTGACAAGAGAGAGAAATGAGAGTGTGGATTCGAGGATGATGTCAAGGTTGCAGATGTGGGTGGACAGGGTAGTAATAGAACCAGTGATGCTGAGTGAAAAATCCTGGGTGAAGTGGGTGAGGGAGTTTCATGATAATCATTTCAGATTTATTGCAGTTGAGTTTGATATGGTTATTTTGCATCTATGTTGTGATGTCTGAAAGGCAGACAGTGAGGGTGGAATGGGTCGTCACAGAAGCCTCGGTGGAGAGGTTGAGCTGTGCGTCATCTGCATTGCAATGAAAGTGGAAGCCATGTTGATGGAGGATCTGTCCAACCATGGGTGATTTGGCCAGTAGAGGACTTGGAGTTGTTGATGGATTAAATTGATATCAGTCAGAGAGATGTGATGTTACACAGGAGAGCGTGGTTCTGGTTATGCTAATGGAGGACTGAAGGTAAGTTTGGAGTGGTTGATGGTGTTGAAGGTGGCACTGAGGTCAATAAAGATGAGGTTGCAGGTTATTACCTTTTATTTTTAAAGGGGATATAACACATGGCGATACAGTTTTCCAATTTGGCAGACATACTGATTGCAAACAGCCCCAAAACAATATCTCTCTCTCCTTTTAAGAGGTTACATGCTAAAATAAAACACCCAGCTGTTAACAACTTCTAACTTCCAGCTGCTGCTGTCAGAGTCACTCTATGTTGTTGTCTCATTTATCTTTCTTTTAAATATTTATTTTACTTAATTCTATTTTTCCTTAAAGTAACAAGTTAGATAAGAAATTTAACCAAGTGGGAGATGTTGCTCCACTCATTCTGTTTTGTTTTCATTGTGTTTTGAGTCCTGGTGGAGCAGCAACATGTCTCAATTGTTTGCAGCATGGACCGGCAGTAGTGGAATGGGGGAGAAACACAAAATTCCCAAAGAGCTATGGAGGAAATACGTAATACGTAAGTAATGTAGAACTGGGAGGAGGCAGTAGCAAAGGAAGAGATGATACTGACCATATATCCCCTTAATTGTGATGGGCCCAGTATATTGCCCAGTGAGATCGCTGGGCAATAAGATAGAAGAGCCAACATCACTGATGTGGAGTGACAATGTGTTTCATGAGGCCTCTGTATTGTGCTTCAGAGAGACTTGGCTGCACAACAACATACCAAACTCTCCCGGCTTTCAGTTGGTGTGAGGGGACAGGAGTTGTGTCCATACTATCTACCTAGAGAGTTTTCTCACACCACCGACATCACGATTTACATCCCACCGGCGGCCGATGCATCACGGGTAAATGATGTCTAAAGCTCCACAACAGCAAGACTACAGACTATCTATCTCTATCTCTGGGGATTTTAATCATGCCAACCTGTCATCAAAACTGCCCACATTCAAACAGTTTGTGGATTGCAAGACCAGAGACAATAAAACACTGGAAGTGCTTTATGCCAGTGTTAACAGTGGATGCATACAGCTGCACATCTCTCAATGCTCTCGGCAGATCAGATCACAGTCTGGTCCAAGCCTTGCTACATTCCTGAAGTGCAGCAGCAACCTGTGATCACTAAAACTGTCCGGTCACAGGAGGCAGAACAGACTCTACAGGGCTGCTTTGAGGCGACTGACTGGGATGTGCTCTGTGAGGTACATGGAACGCCACAGGAGGTCTTTCCTACCTAAGACAATCATCCATCCATCCATCCATCTTCATCCAGCTTGATCCGGGACCAGGTCAAGTCGCGGAGGCAGCAGTCTGACCAGAGATGCCCAGACACTTTCTCCAGCTCTTCCGGGGGGACCCCGAGGCGTTCCCAGGCCAGCCGAGAGGACATAGTCTCTCCAGTGTGTCCTGGAGTCTTCCCCGAGGCCTCCTCCCGGTGGGACATGCCTGGAACACCTCCTCCCTAGGGAGGCGTCCAGGGGGCATCCGAAACAGATGCCCAAGCCACCTCAGCTGACTCCTCTCGATCGCGAAGGAGCAGCGGCTCTACTCTACTCCGAGCTCCTCCCGAGTGACCGAGCTTCTCACCCTATCTCTAAGGGAGCGCCCAGCCACCCTGCTGCGGAGGAAACTCATTTCGGCCGCTTGTATCCATGATCTTGTCCTTTCGGTCATTACCCAAAGTTCATGACCATAGGTGAGGGTGGGAAGCGTAGATTGACCGGTAAATCGAGAGCGTCGCCTTTGGCTCAGCTCCTTCTTCACCACGACGGTCCGGTACACCGACCGCATAACTGCGGACGCTGCCCCAATCCGCCTGTTAATCTCACGCTCCATCTTTCCCTCACTCGTGAACAAGACCCCGAAGATACTTGAACTCCTCCACTCCAGGCAGGACCTCTCCACCCACCCGGAGAGGGCACGCCACCCTTTTCCTGTCGAGAACCATGGCCTCGGATTTGGAGGTGCTGATTCTCATCCCATCTCATCGGCTGCAAACTGCTTGATGATACAGTACAACAAGACAACATCATCTGCAAAAAGCAGAGATGAAATCCTGTGGTTCCCAAACCTGGACTCCCTCCGGCCCCTGGCTATGCCTAGAAATCCTGTCCATAAAGATTATGAACAGGACCGGTGACAAAGGGCAGCCCTGCCGGAGTCCAACATGCACTGGGAACAGGTCTGACTTACTGCCAGCAATGCGAACCGAGCTCCTGCTCCGGTCATACAGAGACCAAACAGCCCTTAGCAAAGGCAGCTGGACCTCTTTTCGTGGAGCACTCCCCACAGAATACCACGAGGGACACGGTCGAATACCTTCTCCACATACACAAAGCACATGTGGACTGGTTGGGCAAACTCCCATAAACCCTCAAGCACCCTGTCGAGGGGTATAGAGCTGGTCCAGTGTTCCACGACCGGGACAGGGAAAAAAAAACCGCATTGTTCCTCCTGAATCCGAGGGTCGACTATCAGCCGAATTCTCCTCCAGTCTCAGTACCCTGGTACCTGTAGACTAGACCTTCCCTGGGGAGGCTGAGAAGTGTGATCCCCTGTAGTTGGAACACACTCTCTGGTCCCCCTTTTTAAAAAGAGGGACCACCACCCCGGTTTGCCACTCCAGAGGCACTGTCCCCAACCTCCTTGCAATGTTGCAGAGGCGTGTCAGCAAAGACAGCCCCACAGCATCCAGAGACTTGAGGTACTCAGGGCGGATCTCATCCACCCCCGGCTTGCCTTGCCACCGAGGAGCTTGCGAACTACCTCAATGACTTCAATTTGGGTGATGGACGAGTCCACCTCAGAGTCCTCAGAAACCTCCAGCCTCCGCTTCCTTAAGTCGGTGGGATTGAGGAGATCCTCGAAGTATTGACGGATGACGGTTTGCTAGAATCTCTTCAAGGCCGACCGATAGTCCTCCTCCATGGCCTTCACCGAACTCCTCCCAGACCCAAGTTTTTGCCTCCAGGACCGCCCGTCCGGGCTGTGGCTTGCATTTGGCCTGTCGGTCGCTGTCAACTGCGTCAGGAGTCCCACAGGCCAACATGGCCCGATAGGACTCCTTCTTCAGCCTGACGGCATCCCTTACTTCCGGTTTTCCACCACCGGGTTCAGGGGTTGCCGCCACGATAGGCACCAGAGACCTTGTGTCCACAACTTCGAACTGCCGCGTCGACAATGGAGGCAGAGAACATGGTCCACTCTGACTCAATGTCCCCAGCCTCCCTTGGAATCTGTGAGAAGCTCCCTCCTTGAACCGCCACCTTACTGTGGTGGAGGGGTTTGTGTGCCCGAATGATCCTAGGAGCTATGTTGTTCGGGGGCATTAAGCCCCTGGTAGGGTCTCCCATGGCAAACAGGTCCTAGGTGACAGGCCAGACTAAGAGCAGTTCACAAGTCCAGCAGCATGAACAGTAAACCAAAAAGGACCGTTACATGTCGCCCGGATTGGTGTTACCGGGGCCCCACCCTGGAGCCAGGCCTGGGGTTGGGGCTCACAGGTCTCAGCTCTCTGCAGATCTCTGAAGATGGAGGCTGAAGATGGAGCAGATCTCTGCTATCCACAACTCCTCAACACCTCCTGCAGGAAGCCCACGTCTCTGTGGTCTGAAGCACTGCTCATTCAAATTGTGTTGTCTTCCATCTCTCTGCTCACTGTGGCTCTCAACCTGCTCATCATCATCTCAGTCTCCCACTTCAGGTAGAGAATAAACTCTCAACCCCTTTTACTTTTGTGATTTAAAAATGTGAACAGTTACTGTAGATTTTTGTAATCATCTTTATGTGTGTACTAATTAAGTTGCTCCTGCAACAGTAGGCTCTATATTGTACTTTTGTACTATGACACTCAAATATTATATTTCCTATCAAAAATCACACTGGTTTTTATCATCTATGACCTCTACTATGTAGTTTTAATTGTCTTGACTTAATCATATATTATATATAATCATATATCACAGGTAATGGAAATGAGTCCGTGAGTCCAGGTGCATCTCTAGATGTCCTCATATGGAGCTCTGGGCCACTCTCGACCTTCTCTCCACAACACAGACACGCAGATCATGTCCCCACCAGGCCAGTGAACCTCAGACAGATGGACCACAACCAGAATCAGTGAGGAACCTGCAAGACTGGAGAGAACAAAGAGGACCGGGGCTCCTGGCAGTAACATGCACTTTACAGGACATAAGAGTATTCACATTAACCAATTTAACTACTTTAACCACTTTAACCACTTTAACCACTTTAACCTCAGTTTTACTTTTACCAGTTTATAAGGTGACTCCAGTTTGCACTACTACCATAATAAGAGTAGAGGAAGCAAAGGAAGAGGAAGCAGAGACAGAGGAAGCAGAGACAGAGGAAGAGGGAGAGGTGCCCGGTGCATCATGGGAGCCCCCCGGCAGTCTAAGCTAAACCTATAGCAGCATAACTAAGGGCGAGCCTGTGCCCGCCCTAACTATAAGCTTTATCAAAAAGGAAGGTTTTAAGTCTATTCTTAAACACTGACTCTGTGTCTGCCTCTCGGACCCAGACTGGGAGCTGGTTCCAGAGAACAGGGGCCTGATAGCTGAAGGCTCTGCCCCCTAGACTACTTCTGGAAACCCTGGGAACTACAAGTAAGCCCTGCGTTTTGGGAGCGCAGCACTCTAGTCGGATGATAAGGAGTTATCAATTCATTAAGATATGACGGTGCCAGACCATGTTACATGGTTACAGAGAGAAAAACCTGATGCTCTGCAATGACATCTGTGTACCTTTATTAGTAATAGGACAGTGCACATGTGTACAAACACAAACTCCATCATAAGTCTCTACAGGTTTTCAAGGCCACTGACAGCTCACCCAGTTTTGATCAGAAAAACTTTGCTTGAAACAGTGTTACGCCCCAATGGGTGCCAGGGAGTAACAGTTGATGTTAGGTGGGCTGAAGGAAGAGTGAGAGACAATGGTTGCAACAGTGATCAACATTTATTGATAATACAACAAAAACAGGGCAATGAACAGAAAACAAGCTTGCCACAAAAAGGCAGAGGCCGAACTATAAGGACAAAGGAACTAAGGACAAACAAAACTAAACAAAACTAACACCAGCTAATTCAAAAGAAAAACCACCTTCCAGATAAACTGAAGGGGGCTCCCAAATGCCACCCATCCTTTTTAAGGCCCAAAAGGAGAAAACCGTCATCAAACAGGTATACCAAAACACTCACAGCAGCACACACACTGCACGGTCAGCTGTCCAAAGGCAGAGAGGGCCTCAAGCCTCCTCTCTGCGCTTTTATTCAGGGGGAGGAGCTGAGCAGAATGAGTACACCTGTGCTCACTCGAAGGCATCAGCAACCCTAAAGAAAGAGGGAGGAGGGGATAACGCACACGCACAAAATGTAAATATAAGTTATGCAGGAATGTGACAGACTAGGTGCCGTCAGTCCAGTCACAGTCAGCTGACACTATATGGAAGAAAATGACATAATCAGTGACACTGCCGTTACCTTGTTGCACACGTCGAACATCTGATGCAAAACTTGATGCAAAAAAAGGTTCCTGCATGTCACAGTGTCTTTTCTCTCAGCTAGCAGGCTGCAAGCTAATTAGCAACAGTCCACATGTGGCAATACAGTTCTCCAATTTATCCCACTAAAGTGACTGCAAACAGGTCCAAAACTATTTCTCTCTCTTTCACCTGGGTCACCTGGCCTATCCATCTGGGTGTGGCCTCCAGAAAGGAAGGCCTGCCTTTCTGGTAGCTCACTCTCTCTTCTCTCCCTCTTGGCAAGGTCTGCACCAACCAGTGCAGCCATCTTCTTTGTTTGGTTTGTTGCAGAATCCAACATTCAACACACACATTTTGACCCATCCACACACTACTGACATCACTGATTCCTCTCCATTTTACACACTCCACTTCTTTCTGTGTGACTGCCCCACCATGCTTCCTCATCAAAAAAACAGCTAAGAAAATAGCACTGGCTACCACAGACTGATAGGACATCCTCAGCACGGTACTGCAAACCACAGAATGACTTGAGCCTCCTAAGAAAGTAGAGTCATCTCTGGTCCATCTGCTTAAGTTCACCACAAACTCTTTTGACTCAGCAGTGTAATGACTCAACAAAGATTTCCACAGTGCCACTGTAATAAACCTCCTTCCCTGCAATGATGAAGCAAACAGGGGAAAGGTTATCCGATGGGAAGTTTGAGGTGTAGAGCATCTGCAGGGTCCTCATGTTGCTTACCCGCTGTCAGATATGTAGCCCTGCATTCCACTGGTGTGTTCACAGCAAAAAATGCTGCATGATGACATAAAAGGTTAATGTATAGACGTGAAAAGATCCAAAGCCAAAGCCATGCTGGCAGATGCAAATAATAGGAACAGCATGAAAATTTTCAACTCAAAGAAAACTTCTGTGCTGCTGTGTGGCAAAGTCTGTCAGCACTGAGATTCTTTCCAGTATCACTGACATCTCTGACATCCTGACCTTGAATTAGAAGCGAAGGCGGAAACTGTAGCTATTTATGGATTCCTGGAGCTTTATGATACTACTTCATATTTATAAAGAGATGAGTCAAAAATGGATATTGCTTGGCGAAAGGTAAGCAAGGAAGTTGGACTACCTGCTATGTTCTGACAGTATATGTCTGTTACCTCATTTATGACAAAGTCAAAGATGGACCAGACAAAACAGTTTAGACTTTTTACAAATGATCCGGTGGTCAAACTTACGTATGTATTGTGAGGTTAAACTTGATTTGGATTTTGGTGTGAACACAACATAACATACTGTGGCCAAGCACAGTTGTAGTCCACAATCCAGGACACCAGGATTGTCTACCTGCATCACCGTCAGCTTGTCAAAGTCAAAATTCAAAATAAACGTCTTGTGAAAGTATCTTGACTGGAAACATTAAAAATAGTTTGTTTGTGCATGGCCAAAGAGAAATAGGATAACCCCTTTGTTGTATACTGACAATTAAATGAACCCTGAACAGCTGACAGGACAGGCAGTGAGAGAGGCATGGTTACAGAGAAAGTGATGAAGATGATGTAATGTGCAGAATAAGGGAGGAGAGACATCAGAGACAGAGAAAAAGGAGGAGACAAATTATGAGAACATCAGAGAGGTAAATCAGTTATATGACTTTGTTCAGAAAGTTTCCAGAGCTGCAGCTCTCTGCAGATCTCTGAAGATGGAGGTTGAGAACAGAGCAGATCTCTGCTATCCACAACTCCTCAACACCTCCTGCAGGAAGCCCATGTCTTCGTGGTCTGAAGCACTGCTCATTCAAATTGTGATGTACTCCGTCTCTTTGCCCACTGTGGCTCTCAACCTGCTCGTCATCATCTCAGTCTCCCACTTCAGGCAGAGAATAAACTCTCAACCCCTTTTACTTTTGTGATTTAAAAATGTGAACAGTTACTGTAGATTTTTGTAATCATCTTTATGTGTGTACTAACTAAGTTGCTCCTGCAACAGACGGCTCTATATTGTACTTTTTGAATACTTTTGTACTATTACACTCAAATATTATATTTCCTACCAAAAATCACACTGATTTTTATCATCTATGACCTCTACTATGTAGTTTTAATTGTCTTGACTTAATCATATATTAACTATAAACCCGATCAGAGAAAATCAGACTCATAAGTGTTATTTGTTTTTTCAATACTTGTCTGGGTGGTTTTGTCAATTAGATTTGAAGACTTGTTGAGTTATTGATACTTTTCTCTTTTCCCTTCAGGCAGCTCCACACACCCACCAACATCCTCCTCCTCTCTCTGGCTGTCTCAGACTTTCTTGTGGGCCTTCTTCTGATACCAGTATTAACCCTCAAAAGAACATCCTGCTGGTTTTTTGGTGAACTCGTGTGCTCTCTGTATACGTATGTGTCCTTCATTATTACCTCTGCTTCAATAGGAGACATGGTGCTCATATCAGTCGACCGCTATGTGGCTATTTGTGACCCTCTGCATTACAGCAGCAGAATCACTGTGAATAGAGTTAAATTCTGTGTTTGTCTGTGTTGGGGCTGTTCTTTTTTTTTTAATAGTCTCTTTTTACAGCAAGACTTGAGTCTAAAACAAAAGTATTTTTCCTGCTCTGGACAATGTGTGACGTTCGTTGAGAAAATCAGCGAAATGGTTGACCTTGTTTTAACCTTTCTTGTTCCCACTACTGTCATCATAGTTCTGTATACGATGGTTTTTGCTGTGGCTGTGTCTCAGGCTCGTGCCATGCGCTCTCACATTACAGCTGCAACAAACCAGCATTCAGTGACTGTGAAAACAAAGAAATCTGAGCTGAAAGCAGCCAGGACTCTTGGAGTTCTTGTAGTTGTGTTTCTAATATGTTTCTGCCCATATTACTGTATGTTCTTAGGAGCGTATCCTTTACTTGATACTTCATCATCATTATATGTGGTGTGTCTTTTCTATTTTAACTCCTGTCTAAACCCTGTGATCTATGCCTTGTTCTACCCCTGGTTTAGAAAAACTGTGAAACTCATTTGTACTCTTCAGATTCTGCAGCCTGGCTCCAGTGAGGCCAACATACTGTAGAGAGGCTGTGAAGTGACTCAGATCTTCTCTGCAAATGTTTCTACTGAGTTCAAAATCCAAAAATGGAGGTGAAATTTCTTTCTTCTTTGTGGCTACAGTACATAAACAATAAATAAGAAGAGTCTTTGAGTTGCTCTTCTCAACAAATTGAGACATACAAATTACAAGTCACTGCATATTTTGTAGGAAATAAATGTTATTATAAGTTGCTATAAAATAATAATTGTCACCTCATCAGTTTCATCATGTAATTGTTGCACATTTTTTCAGTCTGCAGCTCCAGAAAACCTTATCTGTAGAGCTGTCAAAGGTAGAGGAGTAATACAAATCAATGGACAATTCCATCACTAGATTGGCCACAACAGACACTTATTGGGTGCGCTAATACTTCCTCGTTCCTCACTTGAACCAGAAGTTGCTCTGGTCCACTATTTTGAAGATCCTCAAAATCCTCTTATTTGAGCTTACAAAAGTAACAGGGCAGCACTTCCCCTTATTTTGTATCAGTTATTGATCAGATGCTGAAGCTCAATAGATTAAAGATTGACAAAAGATTAAAATAAAGTGTATCTCTCTTTATATTGGAGTTTTCGCTGCCAGAATTTAAAATGTGTGTTAATTGTAGGCCTGAACGACTAAAGTACCATAGCCTCCTTTCTTCATGTCAGATTTTTCATTTCATGATTTGTAATTTCTCCCATTAATTTTAATCATAGATGTAAGTCAGAGAGAGTATAAGAGTCTGTCAGCAAGAAACACTTTTTACATCATTTATCTTCATTTCCATTCAATCACATGGTGAGGCTGATCATTCCTCAGTGTTGGGTTTGATATGAGTTACATCATTTACATTTTCCATATAACATAATAAATAAGCCCCACTTTTCAAAAGAAACCACATTCCTGTTCCTGGTTATAAAACAATTAATTCACCATCGGAATATCAGTAAATACAGCTGCAAATAATAAATATATAATATAAAGGGTTTGTGCCAGTACAAATGGTTCCTGTGATTCTCAGTAGGACGGTTTAAATAAAGAATGCAGGCTCTTCTTCATTTACAGGTGTTTGTTAAACAGGAAAAGATGTTACAGAGAGAAAAACCTGATGCTCTGCAATGACATCTGTGTGCCTTTATTAGTAATAGGACAGTGCACATGTGTACAAACACAAACTCCATCATAAGTCTCTACAGGTTTTCAAGGCCACTGACAGCTCACCCAGTTTTGATCAGAAACAGTGTTACGCCCCAATGGGTGCCAGGGAGTAACAGTTGATGTTAGGTGGGCTGAAGGAAGAGTGAGAAAGATAATGGTTGCAACAGTGATCAACGTTTATTGATTATACAACAAAAACAGGGCAATGAACAGAAAACAAGCTTGCCATAAAAAGGCAGAGGCCGAACTATAAGGAAAAAGGAACTAAGGACAAACAAAACTAAACAAAACTAACACCAGCTAATTCAAAAGAAAAACCACCTTCCAGATAAACTGAGGGGGCTCCCAACTGCCACCATCCTTTTTAGGCCCAAAAGGAGAAAACCGTCATCAAACAGGTATACCAAAACACTCACAGCAGCACACACACTGCACGGTCAGCTGTCCAAAGGCAGAGAGGGCCTCAAGCCTCCTCTCTGCGCTTTTATTCAGGGGGAGGAGCTGAGCAGAATGAGTACACCTGTGCTCACTCGACAGGCATCAGCAACCCTAAAGAAAGAGGGAGGAGGGGATAACGCACACTGGCACAAAATGTAAAATGTACCATACGTAACACGTAACAAACAGACTTTGTGTCATGTGACCCCTCAGAGAAAAGGATGTCTCATTTCTGTGTTTCCTTGTTTCCTCTCTCCTCACATGGTTTCCTTGTGTACCTCCATTCATCCTTGGTGGGAGGGGCCTTTTCTCTCCTTCTCTCTAGGAGACTATTGCCAATTTTGATTGCTAACACCACCAAGTCATTAAAACTGGTGGGAAATTCAAGGATTGCCTGCTGATCTTTAATGTCGTCATATAAGTTATTGCAGGAATGTGACAGACTAGGTGCCGTCAGTCCAGTCACAGTCAGCTGACACTATATGGAAGAAAATGACATAATCAGTGACACTGCCGTTACCTTGTTGCACACGTCGAACATCTGATGCAAAACTTGATGCAAAAAAAGGTTCCTGCATGTCACAGTGTCTTTTCTCTCAGCTAGCAGGCTGCAAGCTAATTAGCAACAGTCCACATGTGGCAATACAGTTC
This sequence comes from Scortum barcoo, assembly GCA_023238725.1. Lineage (NCBI taxonomy): Eukaryota > Metazoa > Chordata > Actinopteri > Centrarchiformes > Terapontidae > Scortum > Scortum barcoo. The sequence goes on from CM041550.1 coordinate 1,948,789, forward strand.
TCCAATTTATCCCACTAAAGTGACTGCAAACAGGTCCAAAACTATTTCTCTCTCTTTCACCTGGGTCACCTGGCCTATCCATCTGGGTGTGGCCTCCAGAAAGGAAGGCCTGCCTTTCTGGTAGCTCACTCTCTCTTCTCTCCCTCTTGGCAAGGTCTGCACCAACCAGTGCAGCCATCTTCTTCTTTGTTTGGTTTGTTGCAGAATCCAACATTCAACACACACATTTTCACCCATCCACACACTGCTGACACCACTGATTCCTCTCCATTTTCCACACTCCACTTCTTTATAATTGTTATGCATGCTTTGTGTTAAATAAATCATGTTCTTTGGTGGCACTGTCTGTGTGTTGCTCCCTTTCTTGTTGTCACCCCTGAGCCAGGTGGTAACAAATGGGGGCTCGTCCGGGATCTCGTTTCCTTTGTTTGTTCTTCAGTTAAAGTTGGGAAACTGGTTGAAGTGTAAAAGAGAGAATTGCACAGGAGTTGTGATTTGCTCTGGTGGTTGTTGGGGGCACACTGAGTCACCTTGTTGCTGTGTTTTCAGTAATCATTTGACTGTATTGTTTATTTGCCACTGAGGTTTTCTAAACTGCAAATTGGTGGGGGCTGGTTGTTATGTGGAACCCATATTCCTGTGAGGCACAAGCAATGATGGGCACTAGTTGTCCTCATTGACCCTTTCTTTTTTTAGTTTGTTTTTTTTTGTGCAGCAGGCGTTAGAGCAAATCGCTCAGGTGCACTCCATAACTGTCTAGGAGACTTTTAGCTTGCTGGAAGTAAACCGGGTTACTGGTTTATGTGCTTAATTTATCCTGCCCCTAACCTGCATGAAGACTAGGGGTGAGAGAGATAGCTAGTATTGGTTAGGCAGTTAGCCAGAGGTATATGGTTCCATATTTTGTTAAATCAGTCTTTCACAATCTTGACAGTGAAAACTTTGTGAGTCGATGTGCTGGTCTCTCTAGTGGGTTATAGTGTCTTTGGTAATGCAAAGGAAAGAAAAACAAAACAAAACAAAAAAAAAACTCTAAAACAAAGGTGACAAGGCTTCTATTGAGGATTTTCTTCAGTCCCCCAGTGAAAGTTTGCTTCACACTTACAAAAAGGAGCAGCTCTTGAGAGTAGCTGACTATTTTGATGTTGAAATTTCCAGGAAGTTGGGTAAAGATGACTTGCTAGCCACTTTAACGGACTGTTTAGTCAAAAAAAATATTTTGACAGTCCCTGTAGTGAGGGCAAAGGCCCCCATGGAACCAGCCAGTATTTCTGATATAACCTCCCCTGGTGTGAGTTTGCGAGAGAAGGTGCCCACAGTAGCTCCTGTTTTGGCTGGGTTTGGGACTGGTTTATCATTTGAGCAGCAAAAACAGCTCCTTTTACTTCAGCTACAGCATGAGCAACAGAAGGTTTTGGAGTTAGAGAAGCTGAGAAATGAGACCCGCCTCAGAAAAGCAGAATTGGCTCATTCTCGGGCCTGACAATAGCTTGAATTAGAGAAGTTTAAGCTGGAGCTTATGAGTGAGGAAAAGCTACAGCCTCCAGATGATGAAAAGTCAGCCTTATTGGTTCCACCTGTTAGGGTTGGTGCAAGGTGAAGCGGAGTTTCTGGACCCAATATGCAGACGAGGCAGGAGGCAGAGTAGATGGTAGGACTCTTTATTATAGAAACACTGGAACACTGGCAACGGGAGGAACAGATAGGCAGGAAACGCAGGAACAAACAAACACGGGTTGGCGACATAACATAGCACAGATAAGCACAGACAACACGACAAAAAAGAAAAGGAGAAGGACTGACTTAAATACACTGGAGGAAAGGTAAGTGGAAACAGGTGAGGAGACTAATGGGGACAGGTGAAACCAATTGGGGCGGAGCAGGCAATCAAATGGGAGGGAAACACAAAAGGACAGGAAGTAAAGTGCGAAACAAGTGAGGAGAGGCAAGAATACAAAATAAAACAGGAAATCAAAAATCTTAAGAGATCCAGGGGCCCTGGATTCCTTTATTTTGGGCTCAGTATCAGTGTTGCAGTACGAGGAATGGGGATGACTGTTTTTTCTGCTCCACTGCATAAACTATCCTTGTCTTCAGAGCTGCTACAGGGTGATGTGACCATGGCTGTGCATCCTGCTTTACCCATGCAAGGAATACATGTCATCCTGGGGAATGACTTGGCTGGGGCCTGATGGTCCTACTCAGATGTTGTCATCGCAGGCTGCTCAGGGGGACAGTTTATCTTCTCAGACAGACATTTCTAAGTCTCCTATAACCTCGCAAGGAGTTTTTCCAACTTGTGTGGTCACACGTGCCATGCATGCCGCTGGTGAGTCTAATGCTGATAAATCGGAGGACAAACGAATATCTGTCTTTCCTGTGCCTGCTTTTCATTTGTTTGTAACCCACAGTGAACTGGTGAAGCAGCAAAAGAGTGATCCCACACTGTACAGCCATATTCTGCCAGAGGATGAGGTGGAGAGTGCTCCCCCGTGGTTACTTTCTCCAGGATGATTTGTTGGTGAGAAAGTGGGTGCCTCAGGGGGATGGTTTTGTGGGTGAGGAGGTTGTTGCAAATTGTTCTGCCTTTTTCACTACGCCCCACTGTGCTCCAGACTGCCCACGATGGTGTTGCAGGTCATCTAGGGGTGAGGAAAACATATGATAAAGTTCTGAGACATTTTTACTGGCCGTGTGTGAAAAGATTTGTGTCTGCTTTTCTTAAAACGTGTCATATTTGCCAGTTAACAGGGAAACCTAACCAGGGGATGAAACCTGCTCCTTTGTTTCCAATTCCAGTAGCTGAACAGCCCTTTGAACACCTCCTGATTGACTGTGTTGGACCTCTGCCGCGTTCCAAAGCTGGTAGCCAGTTTCTGCTCACAGTAATGTGTCGGGCTACCCGCTACCCAGCTGCCTACCCTCTCCGAAATATTACAACCAGATCTGTTGTCAAAGCTTTGACACAGTTTATGTCCATCTTTGGTGTCCCAAAGGTTATCTAGTCTGATCAAGGATCTAATTTCTGTTCCAAGATGTTTACAGAAGTGCTAAAACAGTTGAGAGTAAAACATTCAGTCCAGCGCCTACCATCCACAGAGTCAAAGAGCATTAGAGAGATTCCACCAAACCCTGAAGTCTCTTCTTCGTGCTTACTGCACTGAATTGGACCAGGATTGGGAGGAAGGGTTACCATGGCTGATTTTAGCTGCCCGGGAGGTTTCTCAGGACAGTCTGGGCTTTAGTCCCAATGACCTCGTTTTCGGTCACACAGTTCGTGGCCCCTTGGCCTCCCTGTGCAGTGACTGGAAGGTTGAAGGAGCCCGTGCAAACTTAATTGACTATGCGAATGGATTCAGACAATGGCTGTATAATGCAAATAGAATGGCAAAAGAGAATTTACAAACCCATACCCTAACCCTAACCCAGAATAAAATGAAAAGGCTGTATGACTGTCGTGCTGAGAGTTGTGAGTTTAGCACCGGTGATCAAGTTCTTGCCCTTCTGCCTTCAGCTTGTTCTCCTTTTCAAGCTAGGTTTTCTGGCCCCTACACAGTAGTGCGTAAGGTGTCAGATTTAAACTACTTGATCTCAACTACGCAGATGTGCCATGTTAACTTGCTAAAGCCTTATTATGCTCTCTCTTCCAATTCAAATTCTGCTCATTCACTTGCCACCGCTGCGGTAGCTGCTCCAGTGGATCCTCCTGCCCCTGCTCCGTGTCTGACAGCAGAATCGGAGGAAATGTTGGACGTCCCAGATGATGCAATATTGAGAGGGAGACTTAAAAACTCAGTCACTTGCCAAGCTTGATGAGTTGTTGAAACATTTACCAGAGATAAGACAAAAAGAACTCATTAATCTAATTAAAAGTTATCCCTGTCTGTTTGCAGATACCCCTTCTCATACCCTGTCTCATTGAGCATGATATTGATGTGGGAGATGCCCAGCCCATTCGACAACACTTCTATCACATGTCTCCTGACAGGCGCAAATATCTAGAAGCAGAGGTCAGATACATGTTGAAGAAACAACCATTGCAGAGCCATGTGCTTCTAGCTGGTCCTCCCCGTGTCTGCTCGTTAGTAAACCTGATGGTACTTTCAGGCCCTGTACTGATCTGCGTAAAGTAAATAAAATAACAAAGCCTGATTCCTTTCCACTTCCTCTCATGGAGGATTGTGTGGACCAGGTGGGTTCTGCCAAGTTTGTCAGCAAGTTTGATTAACTGAAAGGTTACTGGCAAGTCCCCTTAACTCCTAAAGCTCGTGAGATCGCAGTCTTCATTACAGATAGTGGTTTATATTCATACACTGTAATGCCCTTTGGTCTCCGCAATGCTCCAGCCACCTTCCAGCGCCTAACGAACAAAGTGGTCTCAGGCCTGGAAGGGTGTGCTGTGTATTTAGATGATGTGGTTATTTACAGTGACTCTTGGCACGATCACCTGCAGCGCATAAAGGCTCTGTTTGAACGACTAGCCTGGGCAGCTTTGACAATCAACCTGGCAAAGTGTGATTTTTGCTAAGGCAACAGTCACCTACCTTGGTAAAGTGGTTAGGTCAGGGGCAGGTGCGCCCAGTGAGAGCGAAGGTGTTGGCGATTGACCAGTTTCCCATCCCAGTCACCAAGAAAGAGCTCTCCCGCTTCCTCAGCATGGCTGGTTACTATCGTGGGTTCTGTAAAGACTTCTCCACAGTAGCTGCCCCGCTGACATCTCTTCTCAGCTCAAAGGCTAAGTTTGTGTGGTCACCGGTTTCCCAACATGCCTTTGAGGGTATCAAGTCCTTGCTGTGTTCTGCTCCTGTCCTAGCTGCTCCAAATGTGGACTGACCCTTCACTCTGTATGTGGACGCTAGTAAGTTGGGAGCTGGAGCTGTCCTCATGCAAGCCAATGCACACGGTGTTGACTGTCCAGTGGGCTTCTTTTCTAAAAAGTTTAATCCACACCAACTAAATTATGCCATCATTGAAAAAGAGGCACTAGCACTCATCTGGGCCTTACAACACTTTGAGGTTTATGTTGGTGGAGGGTCAAATCCGTTGGTGGTATATACAGATCACAACCGTCTGACGTTTCTCCACTCACTGCAAAACCCAAACCAGCGGCTTATGCGCTGGTGTCTTTTCCTCCAGCCATTTAATCTGGACATTCGGCATGTGAAAGGGGCTGAAAATAAAGTGGCTGATGCCATGTCCAGAGCAATGTTAGCGTAACTTTTCTCTCTGCAGTGAGTCTCTCTTTGCCCATTGGGGTTGTTTCTCTTAAAGTGCTTCCTACAGTACCAAGGTTGCTGAGGTGATGGCCCTTGTGGTTGAAGATCAGGACTGCTTGCAGGTTGTAGAAATTTCACATTACCCTCATTATACAAATGACTTAAAAAGTGCCTTATGTTGTAAATATTTTTGGTGATGCTTACTTGTTAACTGAGGGAATTTCTGGGATTCCAGAGGTGGACCCTCATCAAACAAACAGCTAAGAAAATAGCACTGGCTACCACAGACTGATAGGACATCCTCAGCACGGTACTGCAAACTACAGAATGACTTGAGCCTCCTAAGAAAGTAGAGTCATCTCTGGTCCATCTGCTTAAGTTCACCACAAACTCTTTTGACTCAGCAGTGTAATGACTCAACAAAGATTTCCACAGTGCCACTGTAATAAACCTCCTTCCCTGCAATGATGAAGCAAACAGGGGAAAAGTTATCCGATGGGAAGTTTGAGGTGTAGAGCATCTGCAGGGTCCTCATGTTGCTTACCCGCTGTCAGATATGTAGCCCTGCATTCCACTGGTGTGTTCACAGCAAAAAATGCTGCATGATGACATAAAAGGTTAATGTATAGACGTGAAAAGATCCAAGGCCATGCTGGCAGATGGAAATAATAGGAACAGCATGAAATTTTTCAACTCAAAGAAAACTTCTGTGCTGCTGTGTGGCAAAGTCTGTCAGCACTGAGATTCTTTCCAGTATCACTGACATCTCTGACATCCTGACCTTGAATTAGAAGCGAAGGCGGAAACTGTAGCTATTTATGGATTCCTGGAGCTTTATGATACTACTTCATATTTATACAGAGACGAGTCAAAAATGGATATTGCTTGGCGAAAGGTAAGCAAGGAAGTTGGACTACCTGCTATGTTCTGACAGTATATGTCTGTTATCTAATTTCATGACAAAGTCAAAGATGGACCAGAAAAAACAGGAGTTTAGACTTTTTACAAATGATCCGGTGGTCAAACTTACGTATGTATTGTGAGGTTAAACTTGATTTGGATTTTGGTGTGAACACAACATAACATACTGTGGCCAAGCACATTTGTAGTCCACAATCCAGGACACCAGGATTGTCTACCTGCATCACCGTCAGCTTGTGGAAGTCAAAATTCAAAATAAACGTCTTGTGAAAGTATCTTGACTGGAAACATTAAAAATAGTTTGTTTGTGCATGGCCAAAGAGAAGTGGGAGAACCCCTTTGTTGTATACTGACAATTAAATGAACCCTGAACTCTTGACAGGAGAGAGAAAGTGAGAGAGGCATGGTTGTAAAGAAAGTGATGAAGATGATGTAATGTGCAGAGTGAGAGAGGAGGGACATCAAAGACACAGACAAAGAGGAGGGAATGAATTATGGGAAGATCACAGAGGTAAATCGGTTATATGACTTTGTTCAGAAAGTTTCCAGAGCTGCAGCTCTCTGAAGATCTCTGAAGATGGAGGTTGAGGACGGAGCAGATCTCTGCTATCCACAACTCCTCAACACCTCCTGCAGGAAGCCCACGTCTTCGTGGTCTGAAGCACTGCTTATTCAAATTGTGATGTACTCCATCTCTCTGCTCACTGTGGCTCTCAACCTGCTAGTCATCATCTCAGTCTCCCACTTCAGGCAGAGAATAAACTCTCAACGCCTTTTACTTTTGTGATTTAAAAATGTGAACAGTTACTGTAGATTTTTGTAATCATCTTTATGTGTGTACTAACTAAGTTGCTCCTGCAACAGAAGGCTCTATATTGTACTTTTTGAATACTTTTGTACTATTACACTCAAATATTATATTTCCTACCAAAAATCACACTGGTTTTTATCATCTATGACCTCTACTATGTAGTTTTAATTGTCTGCACTTAATCATAAATTAACTATAAACCTGATCAGAGAAAATCAGACTCATAAGTGTTATTTGTTTTTTCAATACTTGTTTGGGTGGTTTTGTCAATTAGATTTGAAGACTTGTTGAGTTATTGATACTTTTCTCTTTCCCTTCAGGCAGCTCCACACACCCACCAACATCCTCCTCCTCTCTCTGGCTGTCTCAGACTTTCTTGTGGGCCTTCTTCTGATACCAGTATTAACCCTAAAAAGAACATCCTGCTGGTTTTTTGGTGAACTCGTGTGCTCTCTGTATACGTATGTGTCCTTCATTATTACCTCTGCTTCAATAGGAGACATGGTGCTCATATCAGTCGACCGCTATGTGGCTATTTGTGACCCTCTGCATTACAGCAGCAGAATCACTGTGAATAGAGTTAAATTCTGTGTTTGTCTGTGTTGGGGCTGTTCTTTTTTTTTTAATAGTCTCTTTTTAAAGCAAGACCTGAGTCTAAAACAAAAGTATTTTTCCTGCTCTGGACAATGTGTGACGTTCGTTGAGAAAATCAGCGAAATGGTTGACCTTGTTTTAACCTTTCTTGTTCCCATTACTGTCATCATAGTTCTGTATACGATGGTTTTTGCTGTGGCTGTGTCTCAGGCTCGTGCCATGCGCTCTCACATTACAGGTGCAACAAACCAGCGTTCAGTGACTGTGAAAACAAAGAAATCTGAGCTGAAAGCAGCCAGGACTCTTGGAGTTCTTGTAGTTGTGTTTCTAATATGTTTCTGCCCATATTACTGTATGTTCATGGGAGCGTATCCTTTACTTGATCCTTTATCATCAATATATCTGGTGTGTCTTTTCTATTTTAACTCCTGTCTAAACCCTGTGATCTATGCCTTGTTCTACCCCTGGTTTAGAAAAACTGTGAAACTCATTTGTACTCTTCAGATTCTGCAGCTTGGCTCCAGTGAGGCCAACATACTGTAGAGAGGCTGCGAACAGTCACAGAGATCTTCTCTGCAAATGTTTCTACTGAGTTCAAAATCCAAAAATGGAGGTGAAATTTCTTTCTTCTTTGTGGCTACAGTACATAAACAATAAATAAGAAGAGTCTTTGAGTTGCTCTTCTCAACAAATTGAGACATACAAATTACAAGTCACTGCATCTTGTATAGGAAATAAATGTTATTATAAGTTGCTATAAAGTAATAATTGTCACCTCATCAGTTTCATCATGTGATTGTTGCACATTTTTTCAGTCTGCAGCTCCAGAAAACCTTATCTGTAGAGCTGTCAAAGGTAGAGGAGTAATACAAATCAATGGACAATTCCATCACTAGACTGGCCACAACAGACACTTATTGGGTGCGCTAATACTTCCTCGTTCCTCACTTGAACCAGAAGTTGCTCTGGTCCACTATTTTGAAGATCCTCAAAATCCTCTTATTTGAGCTTACAAAAGTAACAGGGCAGCACTTCCCCTTATTTCGTATCAGTTATTGATCAAATGCTGAAGCTCATTAGATTAAAGATAGACAAAAGATTAAAATAAAGTGTATCTCTCTTTATATTGGGGTTTTTTGCTGCCAGAATTTAAAATGTGTGTTAATTGTAGGTCTGAACGACTAAAGTACCATAGCCTCCTTTCTTCATGTAAGATTTTTCATTTCACGATTTGTAATTTCTCCCATTAATTTTAATCACAGATGTAAGTCAGAGAGAGTATGAGAGTCTGTCAGCAAGAAACACTTTTTACATCATTTATCTTCATTTCTATTCAACCACATGGTGAGGCTGATCATTCCTCAGTGTTGGGTTTGATATGAGTTACATCATTTACATTTTCCATATAACATTAACACAATAAATAAGCCCCACTTTTCAAAAAAACCCACATTCCTGTTCTTTGTTATAAAACAATGAATTGAATCGGAATATCAATAAATACAGCTGCAAATAATAAATACATAATATAAAGGGTTTGTGCCAGTTGTGACGGCCCCTGTTTAGGGTACCTGTGTGGGGTGTAACCAATCGTCTGTTCTTTCTGAGGTGCAGTGACAGGTGACTGCAGCACCAATCCAAGATTGGGAGCAGCTGGGTCCAATCCCCCACAGGATATATAAGCTGCTGTTTCTTGTGGCTCGGTCTCTCTTCCTCAGCCAGCGCCAGCATTGTTTGTCTCATTTTTGGTTCTAGTTTTACTTTCCACTCCACAACACTGCACATGGACTTACCTACACACATCCACATGGACGTTACTGATTTACTGACAAACACATCTCATACTTGTGGTTTTTTCTCTTCAGTTTAGTTGTTTTGGTTACAATAAATATTTTTATTTTAAGTTTAGCCTGTGTTTTCTCCGGTTTTTGTCACGGCCTAGGAGCCGGGTCGTGACAAATGGGGGCTCGTCCATTTGGGTTCCAGTTTGTGTTGTGTCATCTAGTTAAAATATTCGTAGATCTGTTTGACCCATGTTTTGTAGCTGGTAGCCATGTGAACTAGTGGCATTATTTGGTATGTTGTAGTGCGATTGAAAGGGAATTATAAATTTGAACTTACTCGGATAGAGTTGTTTGGTTGTATGTGGTTTCCTTTGTTCCAGGTTTTGTGATTTGGATGCATGGTGCCGGTTGGGCACACATTAAAGTTGGTTTGGAGTTGCTGTCGGCTGTTTACTAGTGGCAGTAAACCATCTACTCAGTTGGGTTATTTGTGACTGCAGGTGATTACTGACGGAAGGAAACAGCACATTTTGGCTTGTTTGGTGAAATGTTTTTTTATTTTGCTTATGTGGTAGTTTATAAGTGCTTATAGTTTGAAATGGATTTTGCTTTTGAGTATTGGTTTACTGTGATGTTGGCAAGGAAGAGGTTTAGTTTTTTGGACAGTTGTTACAGGCTTGGTAACAGGTGGCCAGGTGACAGAGGGGGAGTTCCTGTGTGTAGCGTTTGCAGATTGGTGAGGAGTTTTCCCGGATAGGCTGTAGCGGCGTTCCCCTTTTGGGTTCGTTGGGCGATCCTGGTAGTGTTGTGGCCGATGTGGTTGAAGCTTTGCTTGGGAGCACATCCGTGGTTTCGGAAGGGTTGCTAGCCTGCTAGTCGCTCTCCTGATCCAATCGGGCTCTAGTGCATAAAAACCCGCCACAGGTTGCTGCATGAAGACTAGGGAGGAGTTTAGATAGTGGGGCTTGGGTTTCAGGTAGCGGGGAAGCTCCAAACCACATGAGGGTTAATCCTCATAGGTGCACACAGGAAAGCTGCATGGTGTCTGTCTGAGCCTGTTTCAGAGTAAATTTGTTTGTTTGCTTTTTTTTTCTGAGTATGGTTGAGTTTAATTTGTTTGGGCTAAATATTTAACTTTTGGTCAAAATGGCTGAATATGAGGAGTTTATTGCCTGTCCATCAGAGAAAACATTGGATAAATGCACTAAAGAGCATCTTCTTAAAATTGCTGAACATTATTCGGTGGTAGTAGGAGATAAACGTCTCAAGGAAAATATTAAAACGACTTTGAAAGCAAAGTTAGTGGAAATGGGAGTTATGGCAGATGTAGAGGAGCGATCTCCAGTAACCACCATTTTGTCTGCCCAGGGACAGGGGCTAACTTTTGAGCAGCAAAAAGAGCTTCTCTTACTGCAAATGGAGCATGAGAAACGTAAACATGAATTGGAGATTAAAAAGCAAATTGAGGTGGAGAGAATTCGACAGGAAACAGAAAAGTCAAAGTTGGATCTGGAGGGATACCGTCTGTCTCTGAATAAAAGTGGGAAGTGGTCTGGTGAGGATCAGGGTGACCAAATGTCAGTCTGTCTAGGGTGCGCCCCTTTGATATCAATAATTTGCGATTGTTGCCCCAATTTAATGAGCGGGACCCAGATTCATTTTTCGTCTTGTTTGAGCGGGTGGCTAAGGCTCGCAAATGGCCTGATGCTGATTGTGCTCTGTTGCTCCAGTGTGTGCTTAAGGGGAAAGCACAGGAAGCATATTCAGCTTTGAGCCTGGAGGATAGCAGTAGCTACACTAAAATAAAATCAGCTGTGCTTAAAGCTTATGAACTCGTGCCTGAAGCATATCGCCAGTAGCGTTTTAGGTCCTGGGAAAAGAGAACAGGTCAAACATATGTTGAATTTGCTAGGGATCTCAGTAGCCATTTTAAACGCTGGTTAGTTTCATTGAATATTGATACTTTTGATAGCCTGTGTGATTTGGTTGTGCTTGAACAATTTACAAATTCACTGCCTGGTCGAATTGCAACATACGTTAATGAGAAAAGAGTAACCACTGCTGCAGATGCTGCTGTTTCAGCAGATGAGTATGTACTGCTCCATAAAAGTAGTTTTGGACAGCGCACGGTTGTGCACAAGGACTTTGGTTGGAGAGAGACTTATGTGGGTGCTGTTGTAGGTAACCAGAAGCGTCCCTGGAGAGTGGAATCTTTTCAGTCCGACTCTAAATCTAGTCGCAGCTTTGACAATAGTAAAAACTGCAACTATTGTCACGAGAAGGGTCACTGGAAGGCTGATTGTCCGATGTTGCAAAGTAAAAATAAGGGAGCAAAACATAATATTAAACCAGCTGCGGCTGCAGCACCCCTTAGTACTGGCTGTGTTTCTGAGGTAGTTACTACTGATGTTGGGCCGAATATTTTGGTTGCATATGAGCCTTTTATCAGAGATGGGTTCGTTTCAATGGTGGGAGGCAAAGTGAAGGTCCCAATTAAGATCTTGAGGGACACAGGGGCCCATGACTCGTACATGGTGGACTCTGTGTTACCTCTATCGGCAGAGACTGACACCGGTGACCGTATCCTGAGTCGTGGGATGGGGTTAACCGTTTTGCCTGTTCCCTTACATAAAGTGTTTCTTCATTGTGAGCTGCTACAGGGTGAAGTAGCAGTAGGGGTGCGGCCAGCGTTGCCTATTGATGGAGTTGCACTTTATTTTGGGAAATGGGTTGGCTGGTGGCAGAGTTTGGGCTAACACTTATCCATCACCTGTGGTTACACTTGGTCCGGTTGACATTGTGTCTGAGAGCTCCACTGTGTTACCGGAGGTCTTCCCAGTCTGTGCGGTTACACGTGCAAGGGGTAGGTTAGAGGAGGTAGCTGACAGGAGTGGTGATATGGTTTTGGAGGTGCCACCTCTGTCTGATTTTCCGTTGTCTGTGTCTCATGATGACTTGTTGTTTGAGCAGCAGAATGATCCCTCTTTAAGGGAAATGTTTGATTGTGTTGTGCCTACAACTCAGGTGAACAGTGTAGCCTCTGGATACTTTGTGCAGAAGGGGTTGTTGTTTAGGAAATGGGTTCCTTTGATTAATGACTTTGTTGGAGATGCGATTTTCCAATTGGTGGTGCCAGCGAAGTTTCGCCCGTTCGTTCTAAAAGTGGCACATGATGAAAGTGGACACTTCGGTGTGAGAAAGACATACTTGCACATTCTGAGGCATTTTTTCTGGCCACGATTGAAAAAGGATGTTTCATCCTACATTAAAACTTGTCATGTGTGCCAGTTAGCTGGAAAGCCAAATCAAACCATTAAGCGTGCTCCACTGCAGCTGATTCCAGCTTTAAATGAGCCATTTGAGCATCTTATTGTGGATTGTGTAGGTCCTTTGCCATGCTCTAAATCAGGCTGTAAGTATCTCCTTACAGTTATGTGCCAGAGCACCAGGTTTCCTGCTGCTTTTCCGTTGAGGTCAATAACCACAAAAGCAGTGGTAAAGGCATTAACTCAATTTATTTCAGTGTTTGGCATCCCATCCCCAAAATAATTCTGAGCGACCGGGGGTCTAATTTTTCATCGCATACATGTTTGGACAAGTGTTAAAGCTGTTGCGGGTAAAACATAACCAGTCATCGGCCTATCATGCACAAAGCCAGGGAGCTTTAGAGAGGTTCCACCAGACTCTGAAGTCTCTCCTGCGTGCATATTGCACTGAGTTGGATAGAGACTGGGAAGAGGGTCTTCCTTGGCTGATGTTGGCTGCAAGAGAGGCGGTGTAAGAAAGCACAGGCTTTACTCCAAACGAATTGGTGTTTGGACATACAGTGCGGGGGCCCCTGGCACTGCTGAAAGGTAACTGTGTGAATGCAGAGCCACCTAAAAACTTGGTCAACTTTGTGAATGGCTTTAGACATCGATTATTTCTGGCAAGTCGTATGGCAAAGGAAAACCTGCAGGTAGCTCAGGACAGGATGAAAAAGATCTATGATCGATCGTCACACTGAGCGACAAGAGTTTAGTCCTGGGGGATCAAGTGCTGGCTCTTATGCCTATTGTGAGTTCACCGTTTCAGGCCAAGTACACCGGTCCTTACACTGTCTCAGAAAAGATTTCGGAGCTAAACTATCTAATAGAAACACCAGGACGGAAAAAGTCAACACAGCTCTGTCATGTTAACCTTTTGAAACCATATTATAAGCGTGAGAAAGATGCTGGGATTACTCATGACAGTGGGGAATAGCGTGTGCCCTGCTTTGACTGTTGATTCACTCGCTGTTGTGGATGAAGGAGATGGCGTGCCAGAGCCTGACGACAGCTTATTGACTGGTCGGATTGAAGAACTCTGAGTCGCTTGCAAAGCTGGATCAGTTGTTGTCTCATTTATCAGAGTCCAAAAGGAATGAACTGTCTGATTTGGTGCGTAAATATACTTGTTTGTTTGGTGATATTCCTTCACGCACTGATTGGATAGTGCATGATATTGATGTTGGAGATGCACAGCCAATTAAACAGCGGTTTTAACGCATTTCGCCTGAAAAACTCAGACAGTTAGATTCTGAGGTAGCGTACATGCTAGAAAATAACATTGCTGTACCATCATCATCTAGCTGGGCCTCCCCTTGCATTTTGGTGCCGAAGCCAGACAAAACGGCAAGATTCTGTACAGACATGAGAAAAGTTAATGCCGTGACAAAATCAGATTCCTTTCCTTTGCCACGTATGGATGACTGTATAGATCGGGTGGGGTCTGCTACGTTTGTGAGGAAATTCGATCTGCTCAAGGGATATTGGCAGGTCCCTTTATCTAAGCGTGCGCCCAGGAAGTCTCTGCATTTGTTACACCATCTGGTCTGTATTCATATACAGTGATGCCGTTTGGTTTGAGAAACGCTCCGGCGACTTTTCAACGTCTAATGAATCGTGTGTTGTAATGGGTTTGGAGGGCTGTTCAGTCTATTTAGATGACTTAGTCATTTATAGTGACTCGTGGCATTCACATCTTCAGCGTATCCGTGCGCTGTTTGAGCGTTTAGCTGAGGCACGACTAACTATCAACCTCGCAAAGTGCGAGTTTGCTAGGGCAACTGTGACGTATCTGGGCAGAGTGGTGGGGCAAGGCCGTGTGGCTCTAGTTCAGGATAAGGTTATGGCCATTGCACAGTATCCACAACCTACAACAAAAAAAGAACTTCAGCGGTTTTTAAGGTTTAGTTGGATATTATAGGAGTTTCTGTAGAAACTTCTCCACTGTTGTTTTTCCTTTGACTGAGCTACTTAAAGCTAGGGAAAAATTAATTTGGTCTTTGGAGTGTCAACATGCTTTTGATAATGTAAAATCTTTGTTGTGCTCTTCTCCTGTTTTAGCAGCTCCGTGTTTTGATCGAGCATTTATGCTCCAGGTAGATGCCAGCCAGGTTGGAGCAGGTGCCGTCTTGCTTCAGAAGGATGACCAGGGGGTGATGAGACCAGTTCAGCTTCTTTTCAAAAAAATTTAATCGTTATCAGTATAACTATTCGGTTATAGAAAAGGAAGCTCTGGCACTCATTTTGGCTTTACAGCATTTTGAGGTATATGTTGGAGCAGGAAGACCGCCCCGTAGTGGTCTATACAGATCACAACCCTCTCACGTTTCTACAGTCTGTTAAAGGCCCAAATCAGAGGTTGATGAGGTGGTCTTTGTTTTTACAGGCCTATGATATGGACATTCAGCACATTCAGCACAAAGGAACAGACAATGTTATGGCAGATGCCTTGTCACAGGCTCCACTGCCATGAAGTTTCTGAGCCCAATTTGTGAAGCGTTCCTCTTGTGTTTTTTTTTTTTCTTTAGTCATTTTATATTGTTTTCTTGATTTGCTCTTGCTGTGCCTGTCTTCTTAATTTGCTTCTCAGGTACCAGGGTTGCTGAGGATGGGTGGGGTAAGATGTGGAGTCAAGGGGGCATGTTAGAATGAAATGTAAGTGGGTGCATGTATATTTGTATTTTCCTGATTATTTTGGGGTAATTAGCATAGTTGGTGATAATGTGCCAGTGTTTCCCTGTGGGACACTGACTTTATGGGGGGTGGTGTGACGGCCCCTGCTTAGGGTACCTGTGTGGAGTGTAACCAATCGTCTGTTCTTTCTGAGGTGCAGTGACAGGTGATTGCAGCACCAATCCAGATTGGGAGCAGCTGGGTCCAATCCCCCACAGGATATATAAGCTGCTGTTTCTTGTGGCTCGGTCTCTCTTCCTCAGCCAGCGCCAGCATTGTTTGTTCTCATTTTTGGTTCTAGTTTTACTTTCCACTCCACAACACTGCACATGAACTTACCTACACACATCCACATGGACGTTACTGATTTACTGACAAACACATCTCATACTTGTGGTTTTCTCTTCAGTTTAGTTGTTTTGGTTACAATAAATATTTTTATTTTAAGTTAAGCCTGTGTTTTCTCCGGTTTTTGTCACGGCCTAGGAGCCGGGTCGTGACACAGTACAAATGGTTCCTGTGATTCTCAGCAGGACCGTTTAAATAAAGAATGCAGGCTCTTCTTCATTTACAGGTGTTTGTTAAACAGGAAAAGATGTTACAGAGAGAAAAACCTGATGCTCTGCAATGACATCTGTGTGCCTTTATTAGTAATAGGACAGTGCACATATGTGTACAAACACAAACTCCATCATAAGTCTCTACAGGTTTTCAAGGCCACTGACAGCTCACCCAGTTTTGATCAGAAACAGTGTTACGCCCCAATGGGTGCCAGGGAGTAACAGTTGATGTTAGGTGGGCTGAAGGAAGAGTGAGAGAGACGATTGTTGCAACAGTGATCAACGTTTATTGATTATACAACAAAAACAGGGCAATGAACAGAAAACAAGCTTGCCATAAAAAGGCAGAGGCCGAACTATAAGGAAAAAGGAACTAAGGACAAACAAACAAAACTAAACAAAACTAACAGCAGCTAATTCAAAAGAAAAACCACCTTCCAGATAAACTGAGGGGGCTCCCAACTGCCACCATCCTTTTTAGGCCCAAAAGGAGAAAACCGTCATCAAACAGGTATACCAAAACACTCACAGCAGCACACACACTGCACGGTCAGCTGTCCAAAGGCAGAGAGGGCCTCAAGCCTCCTCTCTGCGCTTTTATTCAGGGGGAGGAGCTGAGCAGAATGAGTACACCTGTGCTCACTCGACAGGCATCAGCAACCCTAAAGAAAGAGGGAGGAGGGGATAACGCACACGCACAAAATGTAAAATGTACCATACGTAACACGTAACAAACAGACTTTGTGTCATGTGACCCCTCAGAGGAAAGGATGTCTCATTTCTGTGTTTCCTTGTTTCCTCTTTCCTCACATGGTTTCCTTGTGTACCTCCATTCATCCTTGGTGGGAGGGGCCTTTTCTCTCCTTCTCTCTAAGGAGACTATTGCCAATTTTGATTGCTAACACCACCAAGTCATTAAAACTGGATGGGAAATTCAAGGATTGCCTGCTGATCTTTAATGTCGTCATATAAGTTATTGCAGGAATGTGACAGACTAGGTGCCGTCAGTCCAGTCACAGTCAGCTGACACTATATGGAAGAAAATGACATAATCAGTGACACTGCCGTTACCTTGTTGCACACGTCGAACATCTGATGCAAAACTTGATGCAAAAAAAGGTTCCTGCATGTCACAGTGTCTTTTCTCTCAGCTAGCAGGCTGCAAGCTAATTAGCAACAGTCCACATGTGGCAATACAGTTCTCCAATTTATCCCACTAAAGTGACTGCAAACAGGTCCAAAACTATTTCTCTCTCTTTCACCTGGGTCACCTGGCCTATCCATCTGGGTGTGGCCTCCAGAAAGGAAGGCCTGCCTTTCTGGTAGCTCACTCTCTCTTCTCTCCCTCTTGGCAAGGTCTGCACCAACCAGTGCAGCCATCTTCTTTGTTTGGTTTGTTGCAGAATCCAACATTCAACACACACATTTTCACCCATCCACACACTGCTGACACCACTGATTCCTCTCCATTTTCCACACTCCACTTCTTTATAATTGTTATGCATGCTTTGTGTTAAATAAATCATGTTCTTTGGTGGCACTGTCTGTGTGTTGCTCCCTTTCTTGTTGTCACCCCTGAGCCAGGTGGTAACAAATGGGGGCTCGTCCGGGATCTCGTTTCCTTTGTTTGTTCTTCAGTTAAAGTTGGGAAACTGGTTGAAGTGTAAAAGAGAGAATTGCACAGGAGTTGTGATTTGCTCTGGTGGTTGTTGGGGGCACACTGAGTCACCTTGTTGCTGTGTTTTCAGTAATCATTTGACTGTATTGTTTATTTGCCACTGAGGTTTTCTAAACTGCAAATTGGTGGGAAGGCTGGTTGTTATGTGGAACCCATATTCCTGTGAGGCACAAGCAATGATGGGCACTAGTTGTCCTCATTGACCCTTTCTTTTTTTAGTTTGTTTTTTTTTTTGTGCAGCAGGCGGTTAGAGCAAATCGCTCAGGTGCACTCCATAACTGTCTAGGAGACTTTTAGCTTGCTGGAAGTAAACCGGGTTACTGGTTTATGTGCTTAATTTATCCTGCCCCTAACCTGCATGAAGACTAGGGGTGAGAGAGATAGCTAGTATTGGTTAGGCAGTTAGCCAGAGGTATATGGTTCCATATTTTGTTAAATCAGTCTTTCACAATCTTGACAGTGAAAACTTTGTGAGTCGTTGTGCTGGTCTCTCTGGTGGGTTATAGTGTCTTTGGTAATGCAAAGGAAAGAAAAACAAAACAAAACAAAAAAAAAACTCTAAAACAAAGGTGACAAGGCTTCTGTTGTGGATTTTCTTCAGTCCCCCAGTGAAAGTTTGCTTCACACTTACAAAAAGGAGCAGCTCTTGAGAGTAGCTGACTATTTTGATGTTGAAATTTCCAGGAAGTTGGGTAAAGATGACTTGCTAGCCACTTTAACGGACTGTTTAGTCAAAAAAAATATTTTGACAGTCCCTGTAGTGAGGGCAAAGGCCCCCATGGAACCAGCCAGTATTTCTGATATAACCTCCCCTGGTGTGAGTTTGCGAGAGAAGGTGCCCACAGTAGCTCCTGTTTTGGCTGGGTTTGGGACTGGTTTATCATTTGAGCAGCAAAAACAGCTCCTTTTACTTCAGCTACAGCATGAGCAACAGAAGGTTTTGGAGTTAGAGAAGCTGAGAAATGAGACCCGCCTCAGAAAAGCAGAATTGGCTCATTCTCGGGCCTGACAATAGCTTGAATTAGAGAAGTTTAAGCTGGAGCTTATGAGTGAGGAAAAGCTACAGCCTCCAGATGATGAAAAGTCAGCCTTATTGGTTCCACCTGTTAGGGTTGGTGCAAGGTGAAGCGGAGTTTCTGGACCCAATATGCAGACGAGGCAGGAGGCAGAGTAGATGGTAGGACTCTTTATTATAGAAACACTGGAACACTGGCAACGGGAGGAACAGATAGGCAGAAACGCAGGAACAAACACGGGTTGGCGACATAACATAACATATAGCACAGGTAAGCACAGATAAGCACAGATAAGCACAGACGACACGACAAAAAACAAAAAGGAGAAGGACTGACTTAAATACACACTGGAGGAAAGGTAAGTGGAAACAGGTGAGGAGACTAATGGGGACAGGTGAAACCAATTGGGGCGGAGCAGGCAATCAAATGGGAAGGAAACACAAAAGGACAGGAAGTAAAGTGCTGAAACAAGTGAGGAGAGGCAAGAATACAAAATAAAACAGGAAATACACAACAGACAACATGCACACATAACACCACCAACTGAATCTTTTGATGTTGCTGTCAACTTGAGGTTGGTGCCAAAATTCAATGAGAGAGACCCTGACATTTTCTTTGTGCTTTTTGAACGTTTAGCAGCAGAGGTGCGAAACTGGTCTGATGTTGAGAGGACTCTGCTTCTGCAGTGTGTGTTTACTGGCAGGGCCCAGGAAGCCTTTTCAGCCTTGTCTGTTACTGATAGTGGGAACTACCAGTTAGTAAAAGCTGCAGTGCTCAAAGCATACGAGCTAGTCCCTGAAGCTTATCGTCAGCGCTTCCATTCAGCCAGGAGGGAGAAGCAGTCCCACACAGAATTTGCTCGGGAATTATCAGTTCATTTCCAGCACTGGTGTGCTTCTTCACAGGTTAAGACCTTAGAGGATCTCCAGGAATTGATCATGGTCGAACAATTTAAAAATACTTTACCTAACCGCGTTGTAACTTACATTAATGAACAGAAAGTGAACAAGATTTTCCGAAGCTGCCCAGTTGGCAGATGAGTTTGTTCTGACACATAAAGTGTTTGTTGGTGACAATCGTAGTTGTGATGCTGCATCTAGAGAGAGCAGTAAACATTGGTCAGAAGAAACTGTGAAGTTCCCGGTCAAAGGAGATCGTAGTGTACAAGCCAAGTTGGATCCAAATAGAGTTTGTAATTACTGTCTGGGTAAAGGGCACTGGAGAAATGAGTGTCCAGTCTTAAAGACAAAGATGAAGACTGGGTATTCATCGGCCAAGTCATCTGGAGCTGCTGCAACAGTGCGTTCAGGGGAACAAGCTAGCGCCATTGCTGCCGTACAGGCACACACCAAATCCTCTTCAGAATCTGGGGTTGTCAGGATTCCAGGACAATCTGACTTCTCAACAGATGAGATTGACTCTGGTTATCTTCCATTTGTGTCTGATAGATATGTTTCATTGGTTGGGAGTGAAAATAAGGTATCTGTTAAAATCTTAAGAGATCCAGGGGCCCTGGATTCCTTTATTTTGGGTCAGTATCAGTGTTGCAGTACGAGGAATGGGGATGACTGTTTTTTCTGCTCCACTGCATAAACTAACCTTGTCTTCAGAGCTGCTACAGGGTGATGTGACCATGGCTGTGCATCCTGCTTTACCCATGCAAGGAATACATGTCATCCTGGGGAATGACTTGGCTGGGGCCTGATGGTCCTACTCAGATGTTGTCATCGCAGGCTGCTCAGGGGGACAGTTTATCTTCTCAGACAGACATTTCTAAGTCTCCTATAACCTCGCAAGGAGTTTTTCCAACTTGTGTGGTCACACGTGCCATGCATGCCGCTGGTGAGTCTAATGCTGATAAATCGGAGGACAAACGAATATCTGTCTTTCCTGTGCCTGCTTTTCATTTGTTTGTAACCCACAGTGAACTGGTGAAGCAGCAAAAGAGTGATCCCACACTGTACAGCCATATTCTGCCAGAGGATGAGGTGGAGAGTGCTCCCCCGTGGTTACTTTCTCCAGGATGATTTGTTGGTGAGAAAGTGGGTGCCTCAGGGGGATGGTTTTGTGGGTGAGGAGGTTGTTCAAATTGTTCTGCCTTTTTCACTACGCCCCACTGTGCTCCAGACTGCCCACGATGGTGTTGCAGGTCATCTAGGGGTGAGGAAAACATATGATAAAGTTCTGAGACATTTTTACTGGCCGTGTGTGAAAAGATTTGTGTCTGCTTTTCTTAAAACGTGTCATATTTGCCAGTTAACAGGGAAACCTAACCAGGGGATGAAACCTGCTCCTTTGTTTCCAATTCCAGTAGCTGAACAGCCCTTTGAACACCTCCTGATTGACTGTGTTGGACCTCTGCCGCGTTCCAAAGCTGGTAGCCAGTTTCTGCTCACAGTAATGTGTCGGGCTACCCGCTACCCAGCTGCCTACCCTCTCCGAAATATTACAACCAGATCTGTTGTCAAAGCTTTGACACAGTTTATGTCCATCTTTGGTGTCCCAAAGGTTATCTAGTCTGATCAAGGATCTAATTTCTGTTCCAAGATGTTTACAGAAGTGCTAAAACAGTTGAGAGTAAAACATTCAGTCCAGCGCCTACCATCCACAGAGTCAAAGAGCATTAGAGAGATTCCACCAAACCCTGAAGTCTCTTCTTCGTGCTTACTGCACTGAATTGGACCAGGATTGGGAGGAAGGGTTACCATGGCTGATTTTAGCTGCCCGGGAGGTTTCTCAGGACAGTCTGGGCTTTAGTCCCAATGACCTCGTTTTCGGTCACACAGTTCGTGGCCCCTTGGCCTCCCTGTGCAGTGACTGGAAGGTTGAAGGAGCCCGTGCAAACTTAATTGACTATGCGAATGGATTCAGACAATGGCTGTATAATGCAAATAGAATGGCAAAAGAGAATTTACAAACCCATACCCTAACCCTAACCCAGAATAAAATGAAAAGGCTGTATGACTGTCGTGCTGAGAGTTGTGAGTTTAGCACCGGTGATCAAGTTCTTGCCCTTCTGCCTTCAGCTTGTTCTCCTTTTCAAGCTAGGTTTTCTGGCCCCTACACAGTAGTGCGTAAGGTGTCAGATTTAAACTACTTGATCTCAACTACGCAGATGTGCCATGTTAACTTGCTAAAGCCTTATTATGCTCTCTCTTCCAATTCAAATTCTGCTCATTCACTTGCCACCGCTGCGGTAGCTGCTCCAGTGGATCCTCCTGCCCCTGCTCCGTGTCTGACAGCAGAATCGGAGGAAATGTTGGACGTCCCAGATGATGCAATATTGAGAGGGAGACTTAAAAACTCAGTCACTTGCCAAGCTTGATGAGTTGTTGAAACATTTACCAGAGATAAGACAAAAAGAACTCATTAATCTAATTAAAAGTTATCCCTGTCTGTTTGCAGATACCCCTTCTCATACCCTGTCTCATTGAGCATGATATTGATGTGGGAGATGCCCAGCCCATTCGACAACACTTCTATCACATGTCTCCTGACAGGCGCAAATATCTAGAAGCAGAGGTCAGATACATGTTGAGAAACAACCTTGCAGAGCCATGTGCTTCTAGCTGGTCCTCCCCGTGTCTGCTCGTTAGTAAACCTGATGGTACTTTCAGGCCCTGTACTGATCTGCGTAAAGTAAATAAAATAACAAAGCCTGATTCCTTTCCACTTCCTCTCATGGAGGATTGTGTGGACCAGGTGGGTTCTGCCAAGTTTGTCAGCAAGTTTGATTAACTGAAAGGTTACTGGCAAGTCCCCTTAACTCCTAAAGCTCGTGAGATCGCAGTCTTCATTACAGATAGTGGTTTATATTCATACACTGTAATGCCCTTTGGTCTCCGCAATGCTCCAGCCACCTTCCAGCGCCTAACGAACAAAGTGGTCTCAGGCCTGGAAGGGTGTGCTGTGTATTTAGATGATGTGGTTATTTACAGTGACTCTTGGCACGATCACCTGCAGCGCATAAAGGCTCTGTTCGAACTACTAGCCTGGGTGGGTAGCTTTGACAATCAACCTGGCAAAGTGTGATTTTTGCTAAGGCAACAGTCACCTACCTTGGTAAAGTGGTAGGTCAGGGGCAGGTGCGCCCAGTGAGAGTGAAGGTGTTGGCGATTGACCAGTTTCCCATCCCAGTCACCAAGAAAGAGCTCTCCCGCTTCCTCAGCATGGCTGGTTACTATCGTGGGTTCTGTAAAGACTTCTCCACAGTAGCTGCCCCGCTGATATCTCTTCTCAGCTCAAAGGCTAAGTTTGTGTGGTCACCGGTTTGCCAACATGCCTTTGAGGGTATCAAGTCCTTGCTGTGTTCTGCTCCTGTCCTAGCTGCTCCAAATGTGGACTGACCCTTCACTCTGTATGTGGATGCTAGTAAGTTGGGAGCTGGAGCTGTCCTCATGCAAGCCAATGCACACGGTGTTGACTGTCCAGTTGGCTTCTTTTCTAAAAAGTTTAATCCACACCAACTAAATTATGTCATCATTGAAAAAGAGGCACTAGCACTCATCTGGGCCTTACAACACTTTGAGGTTTATGTTGGTGGAGGGTCAAATCCATTGGTGGTATATACAGATCACAACCCTCTGACGTTTCTCCACTCACTGCAAAACCCAAACCAGCGGCTTATGCGCTGGTGTCTTTTCCTCCAGCCATTTAATCTGGACATTCGGCATGTGAAAGGGGCTGAAAATAAAGTGGCTGATGCCATGTCCAGAGCAATGTTAGCGTAACTTTTCTCCTCTGCAGTGAGTCTCTCTTTGCCCATTGGGGTTGTTTCTCTTAAAGTGCTTCCTACAGTACCAAGGTTGCTGAGGTGATGGCCCTTTGTGGTTGAAGATCGGGACTGCTTGCAGGTTGTAGAAATTTCACATTACCCTCATTATACCAATGACTTAAAAAGTGCCTTATGTTTTAAATATTTTTGGTGATGATTATTTGTTAACTGAGGGAATTTCTGGGGTTCCAGAGGTGGACCCACATCAAAAAAACAGCTAAGAAAATAGCACTGGCTACCACAGACTGATAGGACATCCTCAGCACGGTACTGCAAACCACAGAATGACTTGAGCCTCCTAAGAAAGTAGAGTCATCTCTGGTCCATCTGCTTAAGTTCACCACAAACTCTTTTGACTCAGCAGTGTAATGACTCAACAAAGATTTCCACAGTGCCACTGTAATAAACCTCCTTCCCTGCAATGATGAAGCAAACAGGGGAAAAGTTATCCGATGGGAAGTGTAGAGCATCTGCAGGGTCCTCATGTTGCTTACCCGCTGTCAGATATGGAGCCCTGCATTCCACTGGTGTGTTCACAGCAAAAAATGCTGCATGATGACATAAAAGGTTAATGTATAGACGTGAAAAGATCCAAGGCCATGCTGGCAGATGCAAATAATAGGAACAGCATGAAATTTTTCAACTCAAAGAAAATTTCTTTGCTGCTGTGTGGCAAAGTCTGTCAGCACTGAGATTCTTTCCAGTATCACTGACATCTCTGACATCCTGACCTTGAATTAGAAGCGAAGGCGGAAACTGTAGCTATTTATGGATTCCTGGAGCTTTATGATACTACTTCATATTTATACAGAGACGAGTCAAAATGGATATTGCTTGGCGAAAGGTAAGCAAGGAAGTTGGACTACCTGCTATGTTCTGACAGTATATGTCTGTTACCTCATTTATGACAAAGTCAAAGATGGACCTGACAAAACAGGAGTTTAGACTTTTCAAATGATCCGGTGGTCAAACTTACGTATGTATTGTGAAGTTAAACTTGATTTGGATTTTGGTGTGAACACAACATAACATACTGTGGCCAAGCACATTTGTAGTCCACAATCCAGGACACCAGGATTGTCTACCTGCATCACCGTCAGCTTGTGGAAGTCAAAATTCAAAATAAACATCTTGTGAAAGTATCTTGACTGGAAACAAAATAAAAATTGTTTGTTTGTGCATGGCCCAAGACAAGTAGGATAACCCCTTTGTTGTATACTGACAATTAAATGAACCCTGAACTCTTGACAGGAGAGAGAAAGTGAGAGAGGCATGGTTGTAAAGAAAGTGATGAAGATGATGTAATGTGCAGAGTGAGAGAGGAGGGACATCAAAGACACAGACAAAGAGGAGGGAATGAATTATGGGAAGATCACAGAGGTAAATCAGTTATATGACTTTGTTCAGAAAGTTTCCAGAGCTGCAGCTCTCTGCAGATCTCTGAAGATGGAGGTTGAGGACGGAGCAGATCTCTGCTATCCACAACTCCTCAACACCTCCTGCAGGAAGCCCACGTCTTCGTGGTCTGAAGCACTGCTTATTCAAATTGTGATGTACTCCATCTCTCTGCTCACTGTGGCTCTCAACCTGCTAGTCATCATCTCAGTCTCCCACTTCAGGCAGAGAATAAACTCTCAACGCCTTTTACTTTTGTGATTTAAAAATGTGAACAGTTACTGTAGATTTTTGTAATCATCTTTATGTGTGTACTAACTAAGTTGCTCCTGCAACAGAAGGCTCTATATTGTACTTTTTGAATACTTTTGTACTATTACACTCAAATATTATATTTCCTACCAAAAATCACACTGGTTTTTATCATCTATGACCTCTACTATGTAGTTTTTTGTCTACACTTAATCATATATTAACTATAAACCCGATCAGAGAAAATCAGACTCATAAGTGTTATTTGTTTTTTCAATACTTGTCTGGGTGGTTTTGTCAATTAGATTTGAAGGCTTGTTGAGTTATTGATACTTTTCTCTTTCCCTTCAGGCAGCTCCACACACCCACCAACATCCTCCTTCCTCTCTCTGGCTGTCTCAGACTTTCTTGTGGGCCTTCTTCTGATACCAGTAATAACCCTCAAAACAACATCCTGCTGGTTTTTTGGTGAACTCGTGTGCTCTCTGTATACGTATGTGTCCTTCATTATTACCTCTGCTTCAGTAGGAGACATGGTGCTCATATCAGTCGACCGCTATGTGGCTATTTGTGACCCTCTGCATTACAGCAGCAGAATCACTGTGAATAGAGTTAAATTCTGTGTTTGTCTGTGTTGGGGCTGTTCCTTTTTTTTTAATAGTCTCTTTTTACAGCAAGACCTGACTCTAAAGGAAAAGTATTTTTCCTGCTCTGGACAATGTGTGACGTTCGTTGACAAAATCAGCGATCTGGTTGACCTTGTTTTAACCTTTCTTGTTCCCATTACTGTCATCATAGTTCTGTATACGATGGTTTTTGCTGTGGCTGTGTCTCAGGCTCGTGCCATGCGCTCTCACATTACAGGTGCAACAAACCAGCGTTCAGTGACTGTGAAAACAAAGAAATCTGAGCTGAAAGCAGCCAGGACTCTTGGAGTTCTTGTAGTTGTGTTTCTAATATGTTTCTGCCCATATTACTGTATGTTCTTGGGAGCATATCCTTTACTTGATACTTCATCATCATTTTATCTGGTGTGTCTTTTCTATGTTAACTCCTGTCTAAACCCTGTGGATCTATGCCTTGTTCTACCCCTGGTTTAGAAAAACTGTGAAACTCATTTGTACTCTTCAGATTCTGCAGCTTGGCTCCAGTGAGGCCAACATACTGTAGAGAGGCTGCGAACAGTCACAGAGATCTTCTCTGCAAATGTTTCTACTGAGTTCAAAATCCAAAAATGGAGGTGAAATTTCTTTCTTCTTTGTGGCTACAGTACATAAACAATAAATAAGAAGAGTCTTTGAGTTGCTCTTCTCAACAAATTGAGACATACAAATCACAAGTCACTGCATATTGTATAGGAAATAAATGTTATTATAAGTTGCTATAAAATTTGTTTATAAAAATTGTCACCTCATCAGTTTCATCATGTGATTGTTGCACATTTTTTCAGTCTGCAGCTCCAGAAAACCTTATCTGTAGAGCTGTCAAAGGTAGAGGAGTAATACAAATCAATGAACAATTCCATCACTAGATTGGCCACAACAAACACTTATTAGGTGCGCTAATACTTCCTTGTTCCTCACTTGAACCAGAAGTTGCTCTGGTCCACTATTTTGAAGATCCTCAAAATCATATCAGGTATTGATCAGATGCTGAAGCTCATTAGATTAAAGATAGACAAAAGATTAAAATAAAGTGTATCTCTCTTTATATTGGAGTTTTTTCGCTGCCAGAATTTAAAATGTGTGTTAATTGTAGGTCTGAACAACTAAAATACCATAGCCTCCTTTGTTCATCGATTAGAAAGATTTTTCATTTATGATCTGTAATTTTTCCCATGAATTTTAATCATAGATGTAAGTCAGAGAGTATGAGAGTCTGTCAGCAAGAAACACTTTTTACATAATTTATCTTCATTTCCATTCAATCACATGTGAGGCTCATCATTCCTCAGTGTTAGGTTTGATATGTCACAGTCTCTTTTCTCTCAGTAAGCAGGCTGCAAGGCAACTAACAACAGTCCACACGTCGTGTTATGGTGTTATGGCCATGTGCCCCCCCCCCCTCCTTACACTCTCTCTCTGTTTCTTTCTCTTTCTCTCTCTCTCTCCCTTTCCTCTCAGGGGTATCAAGTTTGCTGCCTGGTTGATTGCTAAATGGGAAAAACGGGGACAGGCTGCTCATTGGTCAGTTAAATCAGAAACTTACCAATCAGCTCACAGGGGCAGGATTTAAAAGGAGGTCATTGATGAGAGCTCGCCCTTTTCTTTTGGTCGACACTGTTTTGTCTATAAATGCCAGGGTATGCGGCTAGGATTTTGGCAGTAGGTGAGTTGGGGTACCCTCTACATTTCATTCACAAAGTGGATTACGTTTATGGTTTGATGCCACTCTTGTATTGTTTCTGAAATCCTTTTTAGCTAGATAGGGAGGCATTTTGTTTGCAATTTGGTTTTGTAGAGAAATGATAGTTTAGGCTCAGTTTTGTTGTCTTTTATTTCTTTGGTTTGGCACAACCCCCTTGGCCATCTCCCCCCCACATATTGAGAACACTTTTTACACTGAGGAGCATTTTGAGTTTATACAAATAAAATCATTTTATTTTGCACCACAACTACTCTCTCAAGTACATGGTGTATCAGGATATTTTCTTTTATTTTTAAAGGGAGTGTAACAAATGGGGGCTCGTCTGGGATACTTTCCTGAGCTAAGATAGCCAAACTTGATGGGTTGCTTTAGTTGTGGTATTTGATGTAAAAATGAGCTGTAATTTCTAAAACTTTATCGACCACCCTAGTTTTGAGGGTATTGAGTTCTGCCACAAGGATGATTTATTGTCTATTGTGGCACATTTTGATATTCTTGTCCCAAAGTATGGTGTCAAGAAAGAAATAAAACATAAAATTCTGGAAAAACTATTTGAGTTAAATGTTTTTGTTACTCCACCTCAGCTTTGGGGTGAGGGAGCTACTAGTGATGTTCCTCCTATTGCACCAGGTGTTTCCTCTTGTCTAAATGGCAAGCAGGAAAAAACAACATTGGCCACACCTGGGGTGAAGGGATGCAACCTTGCCTCGTTTTGAACCATTCTCCCCAGGGTCCTATGAGTCCAGTCTGAACACCAGGCTGAAGGTTTGTTTGGCCCGCCTTCAACTAGACGCACTAGAAAAGGAATAGGTGTGTAAAGAAGAAAATGACCTCCAATTGGAGATACGCAGGCTACGATAGAAGCAGACAAAGAAGTCTGGTTAAAGAAACTTGAAGTTGAAGCTATGAGAAGTGCTTCGTCACACATATTCAACTCACTCTTAAAAAGCTCATCGACCAGGATTTGATGTTAGCAAAAACACTGCTTTGGTGCCAGCATTTCAGGAATCAGAGGTTGACTCCTAGTTCAATGTATTTGAAAGAATTGCTCTTGCCTGGCCTAGGGACATGTGGCCCATTCTGCTTCAGTGCAAGCTAGTCAATAAAGCACAGTATCATCACCTCCTTTAGAGGATAGCTTGTAATATGAAGTCCTTAAAGAATTAATATTGCATGCCAATGAGTTTGTGCCTGAGGAAGATTATTACCTTGTATTTTAAAAGGGGATATAACACGTGGCGATACAGTTTTCCAATTTGGCAGACGTACTGACTGCAAACAGCCCCAAAACAATATCTCTCTCTCCTTTTAAGAGGTTACATGCTAAAATAAAACACCCAGCTGTTAACAACCTCTAACTTCCAGCTGCTGCTGTCAGAGTCACTCCATGTTGTTGTGTCTCATTTATCTTTCTTTTAAATAGTTATTTTACTTAATTCTATTTTTCCTTAAAGTAACAAGTTAGATAAGTAATTTGACCAAGTGGGAGATGTTGCTCCACTCATTCTGTTTTGTTTTCATTGTGTTTTGAGTCCTGGTGGAGCAGCAACATGTCTCAATTGCTTACAGCATGGACCAGCAGTAGTGGAATGGGGGAGAAACACAAAATTCCCAAAGAGCAATGGAGGAAATACGTAATACATAAGTAATGTAGAACTGGGAGGAGGCAGTAGCAAAGGAAGAGATGATACTGACCATATATCTCCTTAATTGTGATGGGTCCAGTATATTGAGATAAAATAAGATAGAAGAGCCAACATCACTGATGTGGAGTGACAATGTGTTTCATGAGGCCTCTGTATTGTGCTTCAGAGAGACTTGGCTGCACAACAACATACCAGACTCTCTGGTGAGTTTACCCGGCTTTCAGTTGGTGTGAGGGGACAGGATTTGTGTCCATACTATCTACCTAGAGAGTTTACTCACACCACCGACATCACGATTTACATCCCACCGGCGGCCGACACATCACGGGTAAATGATGTCTAAAGCTCTGTGACAGCAAGACTACAGACTCATATCTACCTCTGGGGATTTTAATCATGCCAACCTGTCATCAAAACTGCCCACATTCAAACAGTTTGTGGATTGCAAGACCAGAGACAATAAAACACTGGAAGTGCCAGTGTTAACATTGGACGCATACAGCTGCACATCTCTCCATGCTCTCGGCAGATCAGATCAGTCTGGTCCAAGCCTTGCTACATTCCTGAAGTGCAGCAGCAACCTGTGATCACTAAAACTGTCCAGTCACAGGAGGCAGAACAGACTCTACAGGGCTGCTTTGAGGCGACTGACTGGGATGTGCTCTGTGATGTGCATGGAGAGGACATTGAAAAACTTACAGACTACATCACAGACTATGTCAACTTCTGTACGGACAATATCATCCTCACTAAGACTGTGCGTTGTTTTCCTAACAACAAACCCTGGGTGACCAAGGACATGCTGAACAGGAAGAAGGCGAGCATTCAGGAGGGGAGACAAAGAGGAGCTGAAGAGGGTGCAAAATGAGCTGAGGGAGAAGATCGCAGAGGGCAAGGACTGTTACAGGAGAAAGCTAGAGAGCAGACTCCAGCAGAACAACACGAGGGAGGTTGTAGAGTGGGCTGAAAACCATCACTGGTCATGGAAAGAAGGCGGATCAGATGATGGAAGGAGACCTACATGAGGCCAATGAGCTAAATCTGTTTTCTTAACAGGTTTGACGATGGAGCCTCTGCCTGCCCTACCCCCAGCTCCAGCTCCATTCAGGACTTCCCCACCCTCCACCCTCTCATGTCACCTTCACTGCTGAGGATGTGAGGAGTTCAGTCGCCTTCGTCCCAGGAAAGCTGCAGGCCCTGATGGCCCCAGCCCCAGAGTGCTGAAAGAATGCACTACTCAGCTGTGTGGGATCTCGCACATCTTCTATTTGAGCCTGATCCAGATGGTTGTTTCTGACAGGTGGAAAACCTCATGTCTAGTTCCTGTGCCCAAGAAGAAGCATCCCAGCACACACAGCGACTACAGACCAGTGGCCCTGACATCACATGTTATAGTGGCGTTCCTTCTGGATGTCAAAAAAGCCACTTCATGAGCTGTAGGCACAGTAACTTCAGTCTAACGCGAATGACAGGAGATGTAATCCAGTTCAAAGGGTTTAATAAAAAAAAGTAAAAATCAAAGTACAGTCCGTCACACGGTAGAAAAACTATATGCTCCTGTGCCTGCCGCAGCTCTAAGCACTGCGAAAACTGCGAAAATGACTTACCAAAATAAAAGTTCAATATGCAAGTTTTATCAAGGAGGTCGCATAAATAATATTAACTAAAATGAGTTTGTTTTTAAATCTTTTAACATTGTTTCCCTGGTATGCACATGAAATTATAAATTATGCATCATATTTAACCTAACTTAGATTCTCATCTTGTGGCTCTTACATATCCGGCCCCTAATGATTAAGCAGGGTGATTAAGTCATTACCAACTAAAGTACTAAAAGCCATCACACTAAAGCAGTCAACAAATTATCTCAAATATTAAGAGTTATAAGTCACCATTTATCTGCAGTTAACTGGTATAAACTCTTATTCATCAGTTCCTTTTACATTGTTCATCATCTAGTCTTGGTAATAGCACTGCTTCTTGTAGCAGACACAGTTTATGTACAGGGTTCTCCAGGACGTTGGTTCTGGTCTGCAGCTTCACTCGGCGTACCATTCCACTGGAGTCAGGTAAGGTTTGGATTATTCTTCCCATTGTCCATGTATTTCGTGGGGAAGAACTGTCAACTACAAGCACCACATCTCCAGACTTGAAGTTTCTTTGCGGTCTTGACCATTTCTGGCTCTCTTGCAGGAGGGGCAAGTATTCTCGAGTCCATCTGGTCCAGAATAAATCCGCTAGATACTGCACTTGCCTCCAGTGTCTCCTTGCATACTGATCATCTTTATTGAAGGTTCCTGGTGGCATGTTGGGTTGTACTTTCATCAGCAGCAAATGGTTGGGTGTTAAAGGTTCAATATCACATGGATCATCTGATGGGCTTGTGATCGGTCTGTCATTGATTATGCTTTCTATCTCACAAATGAGTGTGTGAAGACTGTCATCTGAGAGGGTCTGTTCTTTCATTAGGGCACCAAGTATCCTCCGTACAGTACGGATTTTCCGCTCCCAAACACCTCCCTGATGGGAAGCGGCTAGGCTGTTGAAAATCCAAGTTATGCCCTTCTTTTGCATAGCCTTTTCAACATGCGGTTGATTCAGGTTTCCAATGGCTTCTCGCAACTCCCCTTTTCTGCACCAACAAAATTTGTGCCGTTATCAGAGCGCATGATGGTGACCTGTCCTCTTCTGCTTATGAAACGGCGCAAGGCGTTGATGCAGGAACTGGTGTCAAGACTGTCTGCTACCTCTATATGTACTGCTCTAATGGTGAGGCAGGTAAACAGTACCCCATACCTTTTGACAGTTCCCCGGCCCCGTTTAACATCAAAGGGTCCAAAGAAATCAACACCTACATTGGTGAAAGGTGGTTTGTCTGGTAAGAGACAATCTTCTGGCAGACTTGCCATTTTCTGTTGACCAGCTCGGCCTCTTAGTCTTCTGCAAACTGTGCAGTCCAATATAAGCTTCCTGATGGCCGAGTTTGCTTGAGGAATCCAAAATCTTTGTCTTAACTGCGATAACATGTAGTTGCGTCCACAGTGACCAACCTTTTCATGTACATCACGAAAGATAAGAGTAGCAGCTCAGGAGTGCTTTAAAAGGATTGCTGGATGTTTTGCATCCTTTGGCATGGCGGCCTTTTCCAGTCGTCCTCCAACTCTCAATATGCCATCTTGCAAACTGGGGTCAAGCTTGTACAACTGACTATTTCTCTTGATAGCCAGATTGCAGCGGAGAGCCTTCATTTCATCAGGAAACCATTGGTCTTGACTGTGTCGAATGATCTCTCTCTCTGCTGCCATCAACTGTTCCAAGGTAAGTGTTTTCTTCTGCACAGCAGATTTATACTTCTGCATGTGTTGTTGCACAAGTACCTTCTGTCTCACTGGGTCTTTTTCTGACTGACTGATGAAACATCGGAAATCTTTTCTTTTGCCTTTCAGGTGGATCAATGTTTCCTTGACTTGCAAAATCCATGCAACAGCTCTCTTCAATCTGTCCCAACTTGAGTAGTACTGAATTAATTGGCTCATGGGGTCAGACTTTTCTTCAGACTTTCTTCTGTTTGCTGTGATGTTCTTGACTTCTGAATCATTTTGCAGATCTTGAGTTGCATCATCTGGTCTTTGAGGCCATTCACTTTCTGGCTGCAATAGAAACGGTGGCCCGTTTATCCACGTTTCACCTTGCATCAAGCTCTTGACTTTCATGCCTCTAGTGGCCTGATCCGCAGGATTGTCTGATGTTCTGACGTACTTCCATTGTTCTGACTTGGTGGCCTCTTGTATGAGGGCAATCCTGTTTGCCACAAAAGTTTTGAAGCGAGCAGTTTTACTGTCAATGTATCTGAGAACAGTCATACTGTCAGTCCAGAATATAGACTGCTGAAGTGGGAGCTGCATTTCTTCTTGCAGCATCTTGTCCACCTTCACTGCGACAACTGCTGCAGTTAACTCAAGTCTCGGAATAGTAACGTGTTTGAGTGGGGCCACTCTAGACTTGCCCATCACAAAGGAACAATGGGTTCTTCCTTGCTCATCCACCAACACAAGATATGATGCTGTGCCATAAGCATGCTCGCTTGCATCGGAGAAGTGATGCAAACGTGCCTCCACTGTGTGTCCAAATCCTACGGGCTTAACACATCTTCTTATGCTGAAGTCTGAGAGGTGAACAAGTTCTTCTAGCCATTTACTCCATTGATCAGCTTGCATGCCACTCACTTCATCGTCCCATCTTCGCTTTTCCTTGCACAGGTTCCTCAAAAGCAGTTTAGCAGGAAGTATAACTGGCGCCAGGAAGCCAAGAGGATCGTAGATGGAGTTTACAACAGATAGGATACCTCTTCTTGTCATTGGATTGTCCCTGCAGCTTGATACTATATGCAAAAGTATCATCTTCTGTGCACCACTGCACACCAAGAGCTCATTCAATAGGTAGGTTATCATGTGTGAGATCAAGATCTTTTAGCTCAGTGGCTCTGTGTTCTGCAGGAACAGATAATAGGACTTTCCTGCTGTTGCTCACCCATTTTGTGAGGTTAAAACCTCCCTTCATGCACAAGTCCCGAATGTTTTTTACTAAGGCAACTGCTTCATCTTCTGTGGGGGCAGACTTTAAACAGTCATCTACATAAAAGTTATGCAGAACTGCTTCCACTGCTTCTGGTGCTGCCATGTACTTTCTGTCTTCTGCCATTCTTCGCAAGGCATAAGAAGCTACACTAGGAGAAGACGTTGCTCCAAAAAGGTGCACTGCCATCCGGTACTCTTAAGGGTGCACTTAGGTTGCCATCTGGCCACCACAAAAATCGCAAAAGATCAGCATCTGTGTCTGGAACTCTCACCTGATAGAACATTGATTCAATGTCTGCCATCATCGCTACTGATTCTTCGCGGAACCTCAATAGAACACCAATGAGCGTGTTGGTAAGGTCAGGTCCCTGAAGTAACTGACCATTGAGCGACACATCCTGAAATGTAGCTGTGCAGTCAAAGACCACGCGGATTTTCTTTTTCTTCGGGTGGTACACCCCATGGTGAGGGATGTACCAGACCCTGTTGTCACTGCGGTCAAGTTGTTCTTGGGGGACTTCCACAGCGTAGCCTTTATCAAATATGCTCTTCATGAAGGCTTTGTAATCTTCAAGGAATGTGTCATTCTTGCTCAGCTTCCTCCTCAAACTAGCAGCTCGCTGCACTGCCACACAGTAGTTGTTTGGCATCTTAACTGTTTAATTTCTCAGTGGCAGTCCAACACAGTAATGTTCATCCACAAAACTTGTCGTCTTCTGAACCGACAGCATGAACTGTTTGTCCTCCTGAGACATCTCTTCCTTGTCATCATAACGACGCTCTGGAAAGTCTGTGTTGTACTGCTGGACCAGCAGTTGTTCGATTTCCATCACTGAGATCCGGTTGACGCTGTAGTGAGTTGTCTCATCCGTGGAACTTGTCATTCTGTCATTCTTTACAGGTCCACACACCATCCAGCCTAGGATGGTCTTCACAGCATAGGGCCCGTCGTTTTGACTATTGATTATGTGCCACGGTTCCATAGCCTTTGGGTTGTCAGCTCCAATGAGAAGTCCCACCTCAGCATCAATGTAAGGTAAGCTTAGGTTGCTCAGATATGGCCACTTGTGGAGGTGTTGTTGACTGGGGATGTTCTCTTTCTGGACAGGAATGTTGTTGTGTGTGAAGACCCTTGACAACTGAATGCACTCTGTTTCTTCCAATCCACACACTGCCAGATCTGTGAGCACATAACTGCTTAAAAGCGTCTGTCCACCAGGTTTATTTTGGCCCATTGTGCTTATCAAGATCTGAGTAGGCTTCCCTTTCACATTCAGTTTCTTTCGTAGTGCCTCAGTACAGAACGTGGCGGTACTTCCAGGGTCCATAAAGGCGTATGTCTCGATATACCTTCCAGCTTTACCAGCTTTTACTTTCACTGGCATAATAGCTAACATACATTCTGTCTCTGCGGTCCCAGTGCAGCCCACTACTTCTTGTGCAACAGGTCTTTGAGCATTGGCAACCTCTTCTGTTAAAGTGCTGTCATCCTTTGTTGACACAGTTGTAGTCTTGGCTACTTCTTTCTCCTCATGCAGGATGTCTGGGTGTCTCTGTGAGCACTGTCTGCACACCATTCTCTTCTTGCAGTTCTTGCTTAGATGACCTTGCATTAGACACCCAAAACATAGACCTTTTTTCTTGAGGAACCCAAGACGCTCTTGGAGTGCTAGTGCCTTAAACTTGAAACAAGATTCCAATTTGTGATTCTTCTGACAGAAAAGACAAAGTGTTTCGAAAGCATTAGTTGCTTTAACAGGGCTAGCTTGCTTTGCTGTTGTATCTGGCCTTTTTTCCTCCACCGATACGCTGGTTGCAAAGCTGCTTCCTTTTACTCCGCTTCTTTTGACTGATTTTCCCTTTTCTTTGGATTTCCCTACTGCAGATGTGCGACTGTCTTGGAGGTCTCCAAAGATCGGATCCATAGCTATCTTTGCTTGACGGTCAATGAAGAGAACAAGGTCTGCAAATCTTGCTCTGTGTCCTCTCCTGTCCTTAATGTCAAATGCTGCAATTCCGCCACTTTTCTTTCATTTTGTATGGTAACTTGGATACTACTATCCTCATGTTTGTAGGGTTATCCATTTCCTCCATAAAGTCCACGTCCTCCATGGTATTACGACAGCCAGTCAAAAATACAGCATAAGTGCATAGAGCTTTTCCGTCTTCAGACTTGATCTGCGGCCATGACAATGCCTTGTCAATGTAAGCGCTAGCTATCATGAGCTTGTCTCCATAATGCTTCTGAAGCAGTTGTTTTGCTTCTTTGAATCCTCTCTGAGGTGGCATGTGTTCGCAGCTACACACAAGTTCATGCGGTTCTCCTGCAGTGTACTGCTGCAAATAATACAGCTTGTCTTGATCATTATCAGTTCTCTGCTCTATAGCCTGCTCAAAAGCTCTAATAAAGGATCTGTAGGTAAGTGGATCACCCATGAACACTGTAACGTCTTTGAGTGGTAGCTGAGCCTGGTTCTGTTGATTAACTAACATCTCTGTAATCATATTTTGCTTCGGCATTACTTGAAGAATGCCATCATTGTTTTTGTCATGCTGTTGCCAGTCAGTGTTATCAGCGTGTCTGGATGGAATCTTACTTCCAGATACAGGCATGTCAGTAGGTGGAGAACGACTCTGTTCTTCTTCCTTCACTCTAACCCTACTTGTCTGGTGTGAACGGAGGTAGCTGTTCATGCCATCTTCAGATTTCTCATACGCTTTTAGTACTCTCACTTGAGCCCTTTTTTCCACAATAACTGACTCCAAAGCCAGCCTTTCCAGTTTGGCTTTAATACGTGCTTCTTCTAGTTTAAGCTCCTGTTTTGCCTGTAAAGCTGCAGCACGTTCAATCAATCCAGCTAGCTCTGCTTCTTTATTAGCACAAACTGATGATCTAGCAGACATGACAGACGAGCGTCCAACAGTTGAACTCTTTGCTCGTGCATATTTGCATTCACCAACTGACACCTGTGATGCGCTATCGTTAGGGCCAATATAGTCATCTTCATCTTTAATTTCTTCCTCTTCCTCTCTTGCTTTCACTCATAGTATTCATCCACTTTTCAGTTTCTTCTTCAAACTGTCTGATAACCAACATCTTAGGTTCAAACCAGTTATTTAAATCAGCATCCTTTTCATCCTCCGGCAGAAGATCTCCCACTTGCTTATGGAGACTTTTAAACTCAATGACAAGAGAGGGGAAATCATTGTGCATGCACTCTTGCACTTTTTTCAAGTTGGTAGCTTCACTCTTCAAGTCTTCAACTTGTCTTCTTTTACCAGTTATCTGAGCTAATACTCCTTTCCTAGCATCAATGAGCCTGTGTAGTTTATCCTCCAGTGCTCTCTCCGTTAGCTTCACAGATCGTTTAGATTCCATTCCTGCAGCATCAATTATTTCTTTTTCTTCAGCCATCATATCAGCAAAACAATGCGTAAATTGCATGCAAATGTTTTAAAAGGTAATTACACTTTTTTCATCATCCATATGCATCACAACTTCTAAAACACGCAGGGTCTTCAACAGCTTTTTACTAAGGCAAGCTATCGTTTTTGCATGCAGACCAATCCACTGAGTAGCTAACGTTAGCACCTTGAGTCAAATTAGCATCATCAATCTTCTCATTCTTCACTCATTTCTGAGCATCTGGCGATCTATCTTCAGGTTTTGAACAAGCCCAAGTCTTTCTTTACCTTTTTAGACGTTTTCCTGTTGCGCTGGCTAACATCCAGCTAGCTCCATCTCCGAGCAGTTTTTCTACTAAATATAGTGGCGTTCCTTCTGGACGTTAAAAAAGCCACTTCATGAGCTGTAAGGCACAGTAACTTCAGTGTAACGCGAATGACAGGAGATGTAATCCAGTTCAAAGGGTTTAATTAAAAAAAAGTAAAAATCAATGTACAGTCTGTCACACGGTAGAAAAACTATATGCTCCTGTGCCTGCCGCAGCTCTAAGCATCAGTCAACTGCGAAAATGACTTACCAAAATAAAAGTTCAATATGCAAGTTTTATCAAAATAAATATTAATAATAATATTAACTAACATGAGTTTGTTTTTAAATCTTTTAACATTCTTTCCCTGGTATGCACATGAAATTATAAATTATACATCATATTTAACCTAACTTAGATTCTCATCTTGTGGCTCTTACACATGTCATGAAGGAAGTTGTTGACATTATGGGCAGTTACAAGTATCTGGGTGCCCACTTGGACAATAAACTAGACTGGACTATAAACACTGATGCCATCTACAAAAAGGTTCAGAGTCGCTCGTTCTTCCTCATTAGGCTCAGATCTTTCAATGTCTGCAGGACCATGCTGCATATGTTTTATCACTCGGTCGCATCCAGAGTCATCTTCTACGATGCAGTGTGCTGGGGCAGCAGGCTGAAGACAAGCCGACACTAACAGACTCAACAAGCTCATCAGGAGAGCTGGAATCTGTCCTGGGACTTGAACTGGAGTCTGTGGCGGAGGTGTCCAAGAGGAGGATGCTGACGAAGCTCCTCAGTATCCTGGACAATGTCTCACAAAGCTCTTTCAGCTGTAGATTGAGACCACCGAGCAGCTCCATGGAACGCCATACAGGAGGTCTTTCCTACCTAAGACAATCAGACTTTATAAATCTTCCCCCTTCTGCTGCAAGGACAAAAAAACTGACTGTACATAAGATGTGCAATATTATGTGTCCATATATTTTCTCGTCCTCTTCTTCCTTCAACCATGCGAGGAGCTCTCTGTTTTCCATATTGTAGTTTGCCTCAGCTGAAGAAAGGTGGCAAGAAAAGAATGCACGGGAGTGCAGGGAAAACTCGGGGCCCTGGGATATTAGGTGAATGAGCCAGTCTGTTATCCTGAGGAGGAGTAAGTGGCTTGCTTGTGGCTTGCTTGCTGCTTGGGAGCAGGTGTGCAGGTGAAATCAGGTGTGTTAATAACTGGTATGTTGGTAACCTCCTCGTCTTCCTCAGCTCAGGGACCAGACAAAGACGGGGAGACAAACACACACACACAAGGGAGAAGAAAGGAAAAAACACAGGGAGAAGACACAGGGGCCTTTGTCTAACCCTAACCCTTAACATTTGTTGTATACTGATAATTAAATGGCCCGGAACTCTTGAAAGGAGAGAGAAAGTGATGATGATGATGATGATGATGATGATGATGTAATGTGCAGAGTGAGGGAGGAGGGATCTCAGTGACACAGAGAAAGAGGAGGAGACAAATTACGAGAACATCAGAGAGGTAAATCAGTTATATGACTTTGTTCAGAAAGTTTCCAGAGCTGCAGCTCTCTGCAGATCTCTGAAGATGGAGGCTGAAGATGGAGCAGATCTCTGCTATCCACAACTCCTCAACACCTCCTGCAGGAAGCCCATGTCTTCGTGGTCTGAAGCACTGCTCATTCAAATTGTGATGTACTCCATCTCTCTGCTCACTGTGGCTCTCAACCTGCTCATCATCATCTCAGTCTCCCACTTCAGGCAGAGAATAACTTCTCAGCTCCTTACATTTTTTTGTAACTGAAAAAAACAACTACTGTAAATTTATATAATTGTCTTTATGTGTGTACTAATTAAATTGCACCTGCAACAGTAGTCTCTATATTGTACTTTCTAAATACTTTTTTACTATGACGCTCAAATATCATATTTCCTACCAATACTCACGCTGTATTTATCATCTATGACCTCTTATATGTAGTTTTAATTGTCTCCACTTAATCATATAGTCACTATAGACCTGATCAGAGAAAATCAAATCCATACGTTTTTCTTACATTTTGCAATATCTGTTTGAATTTGAATTGTTTTGTCAGTTAGATTTGAAGGCTTGTTGAGTTATTGATACTTTTCTCTTTTCCTTCAGGCAGCTCCACACACCCACCAACATCCTCCTCCTCTCTCTGGCTGTCTCAGACTTTCTTGTGGGCCTCCTTCTGATGCCAGTAATAATCCTCCTATGGACGTCCTGCTGGTTTTTTGGTGACCTCTTGTGTTCTCTGTTCAATTATGTGTCCTTCATTATTACCTCTGCTTCAATAGGAGACATGGTGCTCATATCAGTTGACCGCTATGTGGCTATTTGTGACCCTCTGCATTACAGCAGCAGAATCACTGTGAATAGAGTTAAACTTTGTGTTTGTCTGTGTTGGGGTTGTTCTTTTTTGTATAATAGTCTCTTTTTAATTCAGGATATTAGACTAAAAGAAAGGTTCTTTTCCTGCTCTGGACAATGTGTGACGTTCGCTGACAAAATCAGTGATCTGGTTGACCTTGTTTTAACCTTTCTTGTTCCCATTACTGTCATCATAGTTCTGTATACGATGGTTTTTGCTGTGGCTGTGTCTCAGGCTCGTGCCATGCGCTCTCACATTACCGGTGCAACAAACCAGCGTTCAGTTACTGTAAAAACAAAGAAATCTGAGCTGAAAGCAGCCAGGACTCTTGGAGTTCTTGTAGTTGTGTTTCTAACATGTTTCTGCCCATTTTATTGTATGTTCTTGGGAGCGTACCCTTTCCTTGATGCCTCATCTTCATTATTCCTGACCTTCCTGTTCTATGTTAACTCCTGTCTAAACCCTCTGATATATGCCTTGTTCTACCACTGGTTTAGAAAAACTGTGAAACTCATTTGTACTCTTCAGATTCTGCAGCCTTGGCTCCAGTGAGGCCAACATACTGTAGAGAGGCTGCGAACAGTGACAGAGATCTTCTCTGCAAATGTTTTTGCTGAGTTCAAAGTGTCACAAATGGGGGTGAAATATTTTTCCTCTCTATGGATACAGTACATAAACAGTAAATAAGAAAACTTTATGAGTTGCTCTACTCAACACAATGAGACACAAGTTTCTGCATATTTTGCACAAATGAATAATTATGACAAGTTGTGACAAAACTTTTTTTCATGTCATCAGTTTCATTATGTGATTGATCTTTAGAGCTGTCAATGGTAGAGGAGTAATAGAAATGAATGGACATTTCCATCACTAGACTGGCCACAACAAAAACTTATTGGCTGTTTCAAGTCTCTTAGTTAATGTTTCCTCGTTTTTCGCTTGAACTGGAAGTCGTTGTGGTCCACTATTTTGAAGATGCTCAAAAATGATTTATTATTTCTGCTACAAGGTTTGAGGAGAGCCTTATGAAAGCCTTTAACTGGGCAGCACTTCTCCTTATTTCATATGACTTACTGATTGAGTGCTGAAGCTGATTGGAGTAAATATAGAAAACAGATTAAACTCAAGTGCATCTCTCTTTATATTGGAGTTTTTTGCTAATATAGTTTAAGATCTGTGTTCATTGTTGGTCTGAACAACTGAAGTACCATGAAGTA
Organism: Scortum barcoo; assembly: GCA_023238725.1. Classification (NCBI taxonomy): domain Eukaryota; kingdom Metazoa; phylum Chordata; class Actinopteri; order Centrarchiformes; family Terapontidae; genus Scortum; species Scortum barcoo. The sequence continues at coordinate 1,989,695 of CM041550.1, forward strand.
CCACCGTAGCCACCTTTCTAAATTTATTAGAAAGATTTTTCATTTCACAATCTGTCATTTCTCCTATTAATTTTCATCACAGATGTACAGTGGGGCAAAAAAGTATTTAGTCAGCCACCAATTGTGCAAGTTCTCCCACTTAAAAGATGAGAGAGGTCTCCAATTTTCATCATACATGTACAGTTCAACTATGAGAGACACAGAATGAGAAAAAAAAATCCAGAAAATCACATTGATTCTGATTTTTAAAGAATTTATTTGCAAATTATGGTGGAAAATAAGTATTTGGTCAATAACAAAAGTTCATATACTCATTACTCAATACTTTGTTATATACCCTTTGTTGGCAATGACAAAGGTCAAACGTTTTCTGTAAGTCTTCACAAGGTTTTCACACACTGTTGCTGGTATTTTGGCCCATTCCTCCATGCAGATCTCCTCTAGAGCAGTGATGTTTTGGGGCTGTCGCTGGGCAACACAGACTTTCAACTCCCTCCAAAGATTTTCTATGGGGTTGAGATCTGGAGACTGGCTAGGCCACTCCAGGACCTTGAAATGCTTCTTACGAAGCCACTCCTTCGTTGCCCAGGCGGTGTGTTTGGGATCATTGTCATGCTGTCATGCTGATGGAAGGAGGTTTTCACTCAAAATCTCACAGATACATGGCCCCATTCATTCTTTCCTTTACATGGATCAGTCGTTCTAGTCCCTTTGCAGCAGAAAAAACAGCCCCAAAGCATGATGTTTCCACCCCCATGCTTCACAGTAGGTATGGTGTTCTTTGGATGCAACTCAGCATTCTTTCTCCTCCAAACACGACAAGTTGAGTTTTTACCAAAAAGTTCTATTTTGGTTTCATCTGACCATATGACATTCTCCCAATCCTCTTCTGGATCATCCAAATGCTCTCTAGCAAACTTCAGACGGGCCTGGACATGTACTGGCTTAAGCTTAAGCAGGGGGACACGTTTGGCACTGCAGGATTTGAGTCCCTGGCGGCGTAGTGTGTTACTGATGGTAGCCTTTGTTACTTTGGTCCCAGCTCTCTGCAGGTCATTCACTAGGTCCCCCCGTGTGGTTCTGGGATTTTTGCTCACCATTCTCGTGATCATTTTGACCCCACGGGGTGAGATCTTGCGTGGAGCCCCAGATCGAGGGAGATTATCAGTGGTCTTGTATGTCTTCCATTTTCTAATAATTGCTCCCACAGTTGATTTCTTCACACAAGCAACTGCTTGCTGCTTACCTATTGCAGATTCAGTCTTCCCAGCCTGGTGCAGGTCTACAATTTTGTTTCTGGTGTCCTTTGACAGCTCTTTGGTCTTGGCCATAGTGGAGTTTGGAGTCTGACTGTTCGAGGTTGTGGACAGGTGTCTTTTATACTGATAACGAGTTCAAACAGGTGTCATTAATACAGGTAACGAGTGGTGGTCCCTCTTTTTAAAAAGGGGGACCGGAGAGTGTGTTCCAACCTACAGAGGGATCACACTTCTCAGCCTCCCCGGGAAGGTCTACGCCAGGGTACTGGAGAGGAGAATTCGGCCGATAGTCGACCCTCGGATTCAGGAGGAACAATGCGGTTTTTCGTCCCTGGTCGTGGAACACTGGACCAGCTCTATACTCTCCATGCAGGGTGCTTGAGCATTTATGGGAGTTTGCCCAACCAGTCCACATGTGCTTTGTGGATCTGGAGAAGGCATTCGACCGTGTCCCTTCGTGGTATTCTGTGGGGAGTGCTCCACGAGTATGGGGTCCAGGGGCCTTTGCTAAGGGCTGTTCGGTCACTGTACGACCGGAGCAGGAGCTTGGTTCGCATTGCCGGCAGTAAGTCAGACCTGTTCCTAATCCATGTTGGATTCCAGCAGGCCTACCCTTTTTCACCGGTCCTGTTCATAATCTTTATGGACAGGATTTCTAGGCATAGCCAGGGGCCGGAGGGAGTCCGGTTTGGGAACCATAGGATTTCATCTCTGCTTTTTGCAGATGATGTTGTCCTGTTGGTATCATCAAGCAGTTTGCAGCCGATGAGATGGGATGAGAATCAGCACCTCCAAATCAAGAGGCCATGGTTCTCGACCGGAAAAGGGTGGCGTGCCCTCTCCGGGTGGGTGGAAAGGTCCCGCCTGGAGTGGAGGAGTTCAAGTATCTCGGGGTCTTGTTCACGAGTGAGGGAAAGATGGAGTGTGAGATTGACAGGTGGATTGGTTCAGCGTCCGCAGTTATGCGGTCGGTGTACCGGACTGTCGTGGTGAAGAAGGAGGTGAGCCGAAAGGCGAAGCTCTCGATTTACCGGTCAATCTACGTTCCCACCCTCACCTATGGTCATGAACTTTGGGTAATGACCGAAAAGGACAAGGTCGCGGATACAAGCGGCCGAAATGAGTTTCCTCCACAGGGTGGCTGGGCGCTCCCTTAGAAATGGGGTAAGAAGCCTTGAGAGGAGTCAGCTGAGGTGGCTTGGGCATCTGTTTGGATGCCCCCTGGACGCCTCCCTAGGGAGGTGTTCCAGGCATGTCCCACCGGGAGGAGGCCTCGGGGAAGACCCAGGACACGCTGGAGAGACTATGTCTCTCAGCTGGCCTGGGAACGCCTCGGGGTCCCCCTGGAAGAGCTGGAGGAAGTGTCTGGGGTGAGGGAAGTCTGGGCATCTCTGCTCAGACTGATGCCTCTGCGACCCGGTCCCGGATCAAGCGGATGAAGATGGATGGATGGATGGGTTCTTTCTGTATATAATTATGTCTATACTATAGGTATTTTGATAAAAAATATGATTTGATGTTGATCTGTTCTGAAGTTTCAACACAGTAAAAACAATTTTAATTTTTTGCTGTTTTTTGCTTGCTTTGCTTTTTATGGATTAACATGGTCTTATATAAATATATATTTGCTCATAAGTATCTGACACACTAAGAGATTTGACTCTTGTAAATAATTTTGATGTACATGCTGTCTTTTTGCAAATTATGCACAATGTGCATTTTATTTTCATTTTGATACAGTTTATAAAAATGAGTGTATCTCAAAAATTAAGCTATAAGCACACTCAAAATAAATTTCCTGTGGTTTGAAAGGCTTTTGTGCAACTTTTTTACATTCACAATTTTGAGAGATACAGCTATGACATTTCTGTACTTAGAAAAATGGGTAAAAAAAAAACAATTCTCATTTTTTTAATGGTTTATTCGACTTATTTCATTTATTTAGTCAGTCTGGACATAAATCTATACTTATTATTAAAATTTGGGATATAAGGGTTGAATAGATGTATAGCAAATTAAAAAACTGCACTACAGCATGTAAAAAAAGTAAAGATATGCTCTGGTGGACTTATTCTATGGTATGTCATAAGAGGTTAATGGCTGAGGCGCTGAGTGGAGTGTCTCATGGTGGGGTTAGGTTTTGCACCTGCTCTTTTGTCACTGTAAGTTGAGCCATTATCAGGAGGTGGGACTCCTGTCCATTCTGAGGTAGCATGGGGGGGGGGGGTCTCTGACATTCCTCTCTCTTCCTCACCCTTCTTACTCTTAGTTTCTGTTCTCTGACTTGGTTATAAAATAATGAATTCACCATCAGAATATCAATAAATACAGCTGCAAATGATGAATATCTGCCATTAGAAATGGTTCCTGTGACTCTCAGCAGGACACAGTTTAAATACAGAAGGTTACATACAGAATGCAGTTTATTTCAAATACAGGTGTTTGTTAAACAGGTAACAGGCTACAGAGAGAAAAACCTGATGCTCTGTAATGACATCTGTGTGCCTTTATTAGTATTAGGACAGTGCACATGTGTGCAGACACAAACTCCATCATAAGTCTCAGTTTTCAAGTTTTCAAGCCCACTGACAGCTCATCCAGTTGTGATCAGAAACAGACTTTACTTCATGTGACACTTCAGAGGAAAGGATGTCTAATTTCTGTGTTTCTGTTTCCTCTCTCCTCATATGTTTCCTTGCGTCCATTCATCCTTAGTGGGAGGAACCTTTCCTCAAAGAGTCTATTGTCAATTTTGATTGCTAACACCACCAAGTCATTAAAGCTGGTGGGAAATTCAAGGATTGCCTGCTGATCTTTGATGTCATCGTTTAAGGTATGCGGGAATGTGACAGACTAGGTGCCGTCGGTGCCAGGTGTGTGACAGAGAGGGGCTCAGAGGGCTGGTGATCAGCTGTGAGATGTACATTGGGGGACAGGAGACTGGTGCTTGGGACCGAGTGCGGTTCACTCCAGGGTTACAAGCGAGCTGGAATGAACAGGCGGTATCCCACATCCAAGGGGTCCACCTCAACCACAAACTGCACGGCAGGATCTGGCTGGGTCAGAACAGCAGCTGTGGTTAAAATACTCTTGAGCTGGTAAAAGGGTTTGTCTGCTTCGGGTGTCCAGTGGAATGGATGAGAGAGAGATGAGGACGGTGAGCAGTGCTGCCACTTGGTTGTAGTTGGTATGAATCAGCAGCAGAAGTTAGTGAAGCCCAGAAAACACTGCACGAGTTTGCGGGTGGCTGGGACAGGCCACTCAGCAATTGCTTTAACCTTCTCAGGACCCCCCTGGACGATGAAGCTCAGGAAACTGACTCGGGAGGCGTGGAACTCACATTTTTCCCTCTTGACAAAGAGCTTGTTCTCCAAGAGTCTCTGCAGTACTAGGTGGATGTGCGTCTGGTGCACTGCCAAGGTCCGAGAATAGATGAGGATGTCATCTAAATACACAAAAACAAAGCAGTTAAGAAAGTCCCTAAGAACATCATTAACTAGAGAATGCAATTTCTGAAGAAATTGCAGTGTGAATGCTGAAAGCTGAAAGGCTGACGCCAAACTGGATAGCTGAAGTTGAATGAAGCCTGAAATGTATGAAGTATGTGGAATATCTGAATATTTCTTGAAGGAAAGGCTTGCGCTAAACTGGATAGCTGAGTGATGAAGTTGAATGATGCCTAAAATGTATGAAGTATGTGGAATATTTTTAAGGTCTTTGAATTATTATCAAGAAGCAGCTGAAGAAGTATGAATAGGTGGAAAAGTGGAAAATACTAACTCACATGAGTGGAATTTAAAAGTTAAATAATACCTATATTACTGCATTAAAACAGGTCCTATTTAAAATTTTGAATGAGTAAATAAGACTTTAAAAAGGCTTGACAAAGTTGGAAGGGATTTGCGTACTGTCTCTGTGTGTGTGTGTATGTGTGTGTGCGTGCGTTTGTTTGTGTGTGTGCATGTGTGTCAAATGACTTAAATAAGTTTGTAAATAGATCTAAAAGGTTATTTGAATAAGAAACCATTCTTTAATTTGATGCCCTGGTTATGATGGTAAAAGTGTGTGTGTGTGTGTGTGTGTGTGTGTGTGTGTGTGTGTGATTGTGGTGTGTCTGTGGCGCATTGTGGTGTGTGTGTCTGGGTGTGTGTGTGTGTGTGAGTGTGTCAACCTACCCGATTTAGTTTGTAAATATATCTAAAAAGTTATTTGAATAAGAAGTCATTCTTTAATCTGATGCTCTGGTCATGATGGTAAAAATTAGTGTGTGTGTGCGTGTCTCTGTGTGTGTGTGTGTGTGTGTGTCTCTGTGTGTGTGTGTGTGTGTGTGTGTGTGTGTGTGTGTGTGTGAGCTCTGGGATTTCCTCTTGTAAGTAAACACACAGTCAAACTGCAGTAATGACGTCATCTCAATCAGCTGTGTGTGAAAACCTTCAGTCACTGGTTACCATGGTGACTGCATGCACTATTGCCTCTCACAGCTGAATTCACAGAGATTCAGCTGAGGTGTACCTGTCAAACTACTGTCTCCTGTGGTCAGACCATAAGTCCTATCCTCAAAGTGATGATACCATCAGACAGACAAGAGTCTCATGAACACAGTGATGTAGATTTTATGTGTGTGGGCTAAAAATGTGGTCATGAGAGCAGTTTGAAAAAGAAGTATTCTTCAGCTTTTTCCAACTTCTCAGGTTTGATTTATAATGGGAGTAGATGGGGCAGTTGGTTGGTGCTCCTCTCGCTTGGGAGGGGTCTGGAGCCAGTTTGCTTGGTCCGTTTGCTTAGTCTGACACATTTCTGCGATCAGCACAATTTTTCCTGTAAAATGGTGTAAAAATGATCTACTGTAGAGTAAACCTTGTGGGAATGAGAGCGAGTTGAAAGAGAGACTTTTCACAAGATTTTCACAGCTCCTCTCCACTCTAGCTGATGATGTCACCCACTCTAGTTTTGAACATTTTGCCAAAACTTGGACCTCAAACAAAGTTGAATATTTTGAAAAGTTTGAATTAGATTTGAAAAGAATGAATGATATCCTGAATCCCTGAAAGATGTGGAACATTTTGATGTTTGAATGGACTTTCTAGCTGAAAGTATGAATGAATGGTGAGGAGCTGAAAAAGTGTGAAAATGTGAAAATTTTGAAGATTTTGAAGATTCCGTCCATTCATTTGAATGGGAAAAAATTCCTGAAAAACCTGGAATATTTCGGAAAGTTTGAATGTTAGGAATGAGAAAAGTAATAGCCGGCATGTCCTAATTGAGCTGAACGTTTTGATGTTTGAATGACGTTTCTACGATGAAAAATGTGGAAGGAGATACAAATCAAAAAAAGTGAGCGGAATAATAATAATCCATCCATCCATCCATTTTCATCCGCTTGGTCCGGGACCGGGTCGCGGAGGCAGCAGTCTGAGCAGAGATGCCCAGACTTCCCTCACCCCAGACACTTCCTCCAGCTCTTCCGGGGGGACCCCGAGGCGTTCCCAGGCCAGTCGAGAGACATAGTCTCTCCAGCGTGTCCTGGGTCTTCCCCGAGGCCTCCTCCCGGTGGGACATACGCCTGGAACACCTCCCTAGGGAGGCGTCCAGGGGGCATCCGAAATAGATGCCCAAGCCACCTCAGCTGACTCCTCTCGATGCGAAGGAGCAGCGGCTCTACTCCGAGCTCCTCCCGAAAGTGACCGAAGCTTCTCACCCTATCTCTAAGGGAGCGCCCAGCCACCCTGCGGAGGAAACTCATTTCGGCCGCTTGTATCCGCGATCTTGTCCTTTCGGTCATTACCCAAAGTTCATGACCATAGGTGAGGGTGGGAAGCGTAGATTGACCGGTAAATCGAGAGCTTCGCCTTTCGACTCAGCTCCTTCTTCACCACGACGGTCCGGTACACCGACCGCATAACTGCGGACGCTGCACCAATCCGCCTGTCAATCTCCACGCTCCATCTTTCCCTCACTCGTGAACAAGACCCCGAGATACTTGAACTCCTCCACTTGAGGCAGGACCTCTCCACCCACCCGGAGAGGGCACACCACCCTTTTCCGGTCGAGTACCATGGCCTCGGATTTGGAGGTGCTGATTCTCATCCCAGCCGCTTCACACTCGGCTGCAAACCGCTCCAGCACATGCTGAAGGTCCTGGCTTGAAGAAGCCAACAGGACAACATCATCTGCAAAAAGCAGAGATGAAATCCTGTGGTTCCCAAACCTGACTCCCTCCGGCCCCTGGCTACGCCTAGAAATCCTGTCCATAAAGATTATGAACAGGACCGGTGACAAAGGGCAGCCCTGCCGGAGTCCAACATGCACTGGGAACAGGTCTGACTTACTGCCGGCAATGCGAACCAAGCTCCTGCTCCTGGTCGTACAGAGACCGAACAGCCCTTAGCAAAGGCCCCCGGACCCCATACTCGCGGAGCACTCCCCACAGAATACCACGAGGGACACGGTCGAATGCCTTCTCCAGATCCACAAAGCACATGTGGACTGGTTGGGCAAACTCCCATAAACCCTCAAGCACCCTGCGGAGGGTATAGAGCTGGTCCACTGTTCCACGACCAGGACGAAAACCGCATTGTTCCTCCTGAATCCGAGGGTCGACTATCGGCCGAATTCTCCTCTCCAGTACCCTGGCGTAGACCTTCCCTGGGGAGGCTGAGAAGTGTGATCCCCTCTGTAGTTGGAACACACTCTCCGGTCCCCCTTTTTAAAAAGAGGGACCACCACCCCAGTTTGCCACTCCAGAGGCACTGTCCCCAACCTCCATGCAATGTTGCAGAGGCGTGTCAGCCAAGACAGCCCCACAACATCCAGAGATTTGAGGTACTCAGGGCGGATCTCATCCACCCCCGGCGCCTTGCCACCGAGGAGCTTGCGAACTTGAACTACCTCAGTGACTTCGGCTTGGGTGATGGACGAGTCCACCTCAGAGTCCCCATCCTCCTGCTTCCTCATTGGAAGGCAAGTCGGTGGGATTGAGGAGATCCTCGAAGTATTTCTTCCACCGTCCGACAATGTCCTCAGTTGAGGTCAACAGCTCCCCACCCGCACTGTAAACAGTGTTGGCAGAGTACTGCTTCCCCCTTCTGAGGCGCCGGACGGTTTGCCAGAATCTCTTCGAGGCCGACCGATAGTCCTCCTCCATGGCCTCACCGAACTCCTCCCAGACCCTGAGTTTTTGCCTCCAGGACCGTCCGGGCTGCAAGGCTTGCTTGGCCTGCCGGTACCTGTCAACTGCGTCAGGAGTCCCACAGGCCAACATGGTCCGATAGGACTCCTTCTTCAGTCTGACAGCATCCCTTACTTCCGGTGTCCACCACCACCGGGTTGGTTCGGGGATTGCCACCACGACAGGCACCAGAGACCTTGCGTCCACAACTTCAACTCCTGCCGAACTGTCATCGACAATGGAGGCAGAGAACATGGTCCACTCGGACTCAATGTCCTCCAGCCTCCCTCGGAATCTGTGAGAAGCTCTTCCGGAGGTGGGAGTTGAAGACCTCCCTGACAGAGGGCTCGGCCAGATGCGTTCCCAACAGACCCTCACAACGTACGTTTGGGTCTGCCAGGTCTGTCCAACTTCCTCCTCTGCCAGCGGAGCCAACTCACCACCAGGTGGTGATCGGTTGACAAGCTCAGCCCCTCTCTTTACCCGAGTGTCCAAGACATACGGCCGGAGATCAGATGAAACGACAACAAAGTCGATCATCGACCTCCGGCCTAGGGTGTCCTGGTGCCATGTGCACTGATGGACACCCTTATGCTCGAACATGGTGTTCGTTATGGACAAACCGTGACTAGCACAGAAGTCCAATAACAGAACACCGCTCGGGTTCAGATCGGGGAGGCCGTTCCTCCCGATCACGCCCCTCCAGGTATCACTGTTGTTGCCCACGTGAGCGTTGAAGTCCCCCAGTAGAACAATGGAGTCCCCAGCCGGAGCACTATCAAGTACCCCTCCCAGGGACTCCAAGAAGGCCGGGTACTCTGTACTGCTGTTCGGCCCGTAGGCACAAACAATAGCAAGAGACCTATCCCCAACCCGAAGGCGCAGGGAAGCGACCCTCTCGTTCACCGGGGTGAACTCCAACACGTGGCGGCTGAGCTGGGGAGCTATGAGCAAGCCCACACCAGCTCGCCGCCGCTCACCCTGGGCAACTCCAGAGTAGTGGAGGGTCCAGCCCCTCTCAAGGAGCTGGGTTCCAGAGCCCAAGCTATGCGTGGAGGTGAGCCCAACTATCTCTAGCCGGTACCTCTCAACCTCCCTGCACGAGCTCAGGCTCCTTCCCCCCCAGTGAGGTGACATTCCATGTCCCTATTGCCAGAGTTTTGTTCCAGGGATTGGGTCGTCGAGGCTCCCTGCCACGACTGCTACCCAAACCACATTGCACACCGGCCCCTCATGGACCTTCCTGCGGGTGGTGAGCCTACTGGAAGGCGGGCCCACGTCGCCATTTCGGGCTGAGCCCGGCCGGGTCCCTGGGTGGGCAAAGACCCGGCCACCAGGCGCTCGCCTGCGAGCCCCAACCCCAGGCCTGGCTCCAGGGTGGGGCCCCGGTAACGCCAATCCGGGCGACGTAACGGTCCTTGATATTCTTCTCTCTTTCATGATGGGCTTCTGAACCGCTCTTAGTCTGGCCCGTCACCTAGGACCTGTTTGCCATGGGAGACCCTACCAGGGGCGTAATGCCCCCTGACAACATAGCTCCTAGGATCATTCGGGCACACAAACCCCTCCACCACAGTAAGGTGGCTTGAATGCTTTCAGTTCAAGGAGGGGAATGCTGCTGAATCAGCATCACACACTTGAACTAATAATAATAATAATAATAATAATAATAAATATTTAGAAGAACATAGGTTTGAATGCTTTCAGCATTCACACCAATAATAATAATAAATATTTAGAAGAACATAGGTTTGAATGCTTTCAGCATTCACACCAATAATAAAGAAACACAAGTATAGAATGCTGGCAACACAATAATAATAGTGTGAATGCTGCTGCTGAATCAGCATTCACACTAATAATAATAATAATAAAGAATTTGTCCGTAGAAGAACATAGGTTTGAATGCTTTCAGCATTCACACCAATAATAATAATAATCATAATAATAATAAATATTTAGAAGAACATAGGTTTGAATGCTTTCAGCATTCACACCAATAATAATAATAATAATAAATATTTAGAAGAACATAGGTTTGAATGCTTTCAGCATTCACACCAATAAGGGCCTGGAAGATGGCGGGGGCATTAGTAAGGGCGAAAGGTATCACCAAATACTCAAAATGGACCAGTGGCGTGTTAAATGCTGTTTTCCACTCATCCCCACTGTGAATGCGCACCAGATGGTATGCATTAAGCAGATCTAACTTGGTGAACACCGTGGCTGCCTGCAGGGGGGTGAAAGCAGAGTCAATCAGAGCCAGAGGGTACTTGTTGTTTATCGTGGTATTATTCAGACCTCAGAAATTGATGCAGGGACAGAGAGAGGAATCATTCTTCTTGACAAAGAAAGAAAGAAGAAGTGCTGACTCGGACGGGCGGATGATGCCTGCAGTTAATGACTCCCTGATATAACTCTCCATGGCTTCGTTTTCAGGGCATGAGAGGTTGTACAGCTGGCTGGATGGTAGAGAGGCACCAGGGAGCAGGTCGATAGCGCAGTCATAAGGGCGGTGAGGCGGCAGAGAGAGAGCCTTGGATTTATTACAAAGCTCCTTGAGATCATTGCATTCGGGAGGAACTCCAGTCAGGTCGACAGGTTCAGGGGCAGCTTATGACCTAGGTGAGGGCTCCTGTGTGGGAGACAAAGCAGAGTGCAGACAGTTTTCATGGCAGGCCACACTCCAATCCAGAATTTTGCCCTCTGCCCAGTCCACATGGGGACTGTGTGCGGCCACCCAGGGGAAGCCTAGGATGAGAGGGGTGTTAGGAGTGGTGATGAGGAGCAGCTGAATAGTCTCTCGAGTTACGAGTTAGAGCGTCTGTGTGCGATGCCTTACCCAGGTCAGGACCCTCCCATCTACCGCCAAGGGGTTCCGCGGTTGCTGTCTGCCACCGAGCGCTGCCCCCTGGGGAGCTTCATGAGGCGAATGGAGGCATTAAAGCAAACATTAGGGTGGTCAAACACAAGTTTGAATTCCTCCAAAAACTTATGAAAGGAGACTCCCTCCAGCACTCTGCAGGCATATGTGGCTTCGGCCCAGGTGAGCGCCCTCCCTCGTAGCAGCCATAGGATGAAGTTAATCTTAGTGAGGTCGGAGGAGAAGGAGACAGGTTTGAGCTTGAACTGGAGAGCTGCACTGGAACAAAAAACCTCGGCAGAGGCTTTGCTGACCTGAGAATGGCTCGGGGTGGGTGGAGGGGGCCGGTATGGACATCTTGCAACAGGCTGTTTTCCAATGGACTTGGAGCAATGGGAGACTGGAGAGAGCAGAGAAGGGAGCTGTGAGGTTAGTGTAGAAACATGGTGTGCAAGAGCCTGGTTAGCCTTGAAAAGTGCACTGATGATGCTGTCATGCTGTCCAAGCAGTATACCTTGCTGGTCGATGGCGTGACGAACCAGTGCTTGTCCAGACTGTTGGTCTGCGTGGTCCATGGTGACCAGACCATTCTGTAACGGTTTAGACAGGTATTTTAGGACCCCAAAATGCTGACACAAGGATGTACAAGAGACAAAACTTGATTTAATAATATTTTCAATGACGTTTGAGGAAGATTGATCCGGCACCAGTTGCTGCACCTGACGGTTGCCAGGTGTGTGACAGAGAGGGGCTGGTATGTGGCGGACAGGGCTGAGTTCAGAGCAGGCTGGGCTGAGGGGGGAGTGATGAGGCTGGAAGGAATGCAGTGTTCAGGTGTCTAGGAGGAAGGGAGGACAAGGAAGATTAGTTTCAGGCAGGAAAGCAAAAACAGTTACACAGTGATGATAAGAGACGGTCTGGCAGGGAATAAGTGAATGAGCCGGTCTTTTATCCTGAGGAGGAGTAAGTGGCTTGATTGATGATTGGGAGCAGGTGTGCAGGTGAGACCAGGTGTGTTGATAATTGACCGGGGCTGACCTCCTTGTCTTTCTCAGCGCAGGACCAGACAAAGACAGGGGGAGACAAACACACACACAAGGGACAAGAAAGGAAAAAACACAGGGAGAAGACACAGGGACCCTAACATTTGTTATATAATGGTAATTAAATGAACCCTGAACTGCTGACAGAACAGAGGCAGTGAGAGAGGCAAAATTCCCATGTAAACTTCTTGTGAAAGCATCCTGATTTGAAACATTACAAATTGGCATGGTTTGTGCATGGCCTAAGGTAGGAAGGCCTTATATCAATAACCTGTTTGTCATATAATGATAATGAAATGAACCCTGAACCCTTGAAAGGAGTGAGAAAATGAGAGAGGAATGGCTGCAGAGAAAGTGATGAAGATGATGTAATGTGCAGAGTGAGGGAGGAGGGACATCAGAGACACAGACAAAGAGGAGGAGACAAATTACGAGAACATCAGAGAGGTAAATCAGTTATATGACTTTGTTCAGAAAGTTTCCAGAGCTGCAGCTCTCTGCAGATCTCTGAAGATGGAGGTTGAGAACAGAGCAGATCTCTGCTATCCACAACTCCTCAACACCTCCTGCAGGAAGCCCATGTCTTCGTGGTCTGAAGCACTGCTCAATCAGATTGTGATGTACTCCATCTCTCTGCTCACTGTGGCTCTCAACCTGCTCATCATCATCTCAGTCTCCCACTTCAGGCAGAGAATAATAATACTCTCAACTCCTCTTACTTTTTGTGACAATTACTGTAGATTTTTGTAATTTTGTGTGTACTAATTAAAATGCACCTGCAACAGTAGACTCTATATTGCACTTTCTGAATACTTTTGTAATATGAGGCTCAAATATCATATCTCCTACTAATAATCACACTGTTTTTATCATCTATGACCTCTTTTATGTAGTTTTAATTGTCTGCACTTAATCATATAGTAACTATAGACCTGATCAGAGAAAATCAAACTCATAACTTGTTGGCTTAGTGATACTTTTCTCTTTTCCTTCAGGCAGCTCCACACACCCACCAACATCCTCCTCCTCTCTCTGGCTGTCTCAGACTTTCTTGTGGGCCTTCTTCTGATACCAGTAATAACCCTAAAAAGAATATCCTGCTGGTTTCTTGGTGAATTCTTGTGTTCTCTGTTTAATTATGTGACCTTCATTGTTACCTCTGTGGCAGTAGGAGACATGGTGCTCATATCAGTCGACCGCTATGTGGCTATTTGTGACCCTCTGCATTACAGCAGCAGAATCACTGTGAATAGAGTTAAACTTTGTGTTTGTCTGTGTTGGGGTTGTTCTTTTTTGTATAATAGTCTCTTTTTAATTCAGGATATTAGACTAAAAGAAAGGTTCTTTTCCTGCTCTGGACAATGTGTGACGTTCGCTGACAAAATCAGTGATCTGGTTGACCTTGTTTTAACCTTTCTTGTTCCCATTACTGTCATCATAGTTCTGTATACGATGGTTTTTGCTGTGGCTGTGTCTCAGGCTCGTGCCATGCGCTCTCACATTACAGGTGCAACAAACCAGCGTTCAGTGACTGTGAAAACAAAGAAATCTGAGCTGAAAGCAGCCAGGACTCTTGGAGTTCTTGTAGTTGTGTTTCTAATATGTTTCTGCCCATATTACTGTATGTTCATGGGAGCGTATCCTTTACTTGATCCTTTATCATCAATATATCTGGTGTGTCTTTTCTATTTTAACTCCTGTCTAAACCCTCTGATATATGCCTTGTTCTACCCACTGGTTTAGAAAAACTGTGAAACTCATTTGTACTCTTCAGATTCTGCAGCCTGGCTCCAGTGAGGCCAACATACTGTAGAGAGGCTGTGAAGTGACTCAGATCTTCTCTGCAAATGTTTTTGCTGAGTTCAGAATCTCACAGATGGAGGTGAAATTTCTTTCTCCTCTCTGTGGATACAGTGCATAAAAAGTAAATAAGAAAACTCTATGAGTTGCTCTACTCAAAACAGTGTGACATAAGTTTTTGTGTATTTTGCAGAAATGAATAATTATGACAAGTTTTGACAAACCTATTATTTTCTATATCTTATCAGTTTTATTGGAATATCTTTTTTCTATTTTTTCTCTTCTCCTGCTCCAGAAAACCTAATCTGTAGAGCTGTCAAAGGTAGAGGAGTAATACAAATCAATGGACAATTCCATCACCAGACTGGCCACAACAAACACTTCTTGGGCTTGTTTCAATTCTCTAAATTAATACTTCCTCGTTCCTCACTTGAACCGGAAGTTTAAAGATCCTCAAAACCCTCTTATTTCTGCTCCAAGGTTCGATGAGAAGCATACAAAAGTATTTAACAGGGCAGGACTTTCCCTTATTTTGTATCAGTTACTGATCAGATTTTGAAGCTGATTAGACTAAAGATAGACAACAGATTAAGCTCAAGTGTATCACTCTTTATATTGGAGTTTTTTGCTGACAGAGGTTAAAATCTGTTTTAAATGTAGGCCTGAACAACTACAGTACCATAGCCACCTTTCTTCATGTATTAGGAAGATTTTTCATTTCATGATCTGTAATTTCTCCCATAAATTTTCATCATAAATGTGAATCAGAGAGAGTATGAGAGTCTGTCAGCAAGAAACATTTTTTACATCATCTATCTTTCTTTATCTTTATTTCTATTTAATCACATGTGAGGCTGATCATTCCTTAGTGATGGGTTTGATACGAGTTACATCATTTCAATAAATACATAATGATAATACAATAAATCATTTATTATTGATATTCTGATGGTGAATTCATTATTTTATAACCAAGAACAGGAATATGGTGTCTTTTGAACAGTGGGAATTATTTATTATTTATTTAATATTATTTATTATTTATGATAATTAAAGTTACCCTAACTGAAAGATTATATTGAAGTAAAGATCATTAAAAGTGATTGAATGTATGATTTTGGAATTTTTATGACATACCAATAAAATAATTAGTAATTTTTAGAAATTTTATGGAATAAAAATAATCAGAATGATAAGTGATAAGTGTCAAGCTGTTGATTTGTGTGTTACAATAATCTTGTGACTGTCTTGTGACTGTCTTGTGACAATGAAGTCATCTTAAGCCAAAATGGGAGAAAAAGGAAGTTCGGGGTTAGTCTTTGGGGATCTTCGGGAGCTGAAACTTGATGCCAGATCAAAAACATATAGGCATTATAGTTTAGGCAGAAAACTTATTACAAGAGGAAGAGTTTGGAGCAACGAATTTAACATCAAGAAATTTCCAGATGGACTTCAACTGAACATTGAGGATTGACTGAACGAAGATTATCCATTGCCACACAGCTGAAGAACTTTGAACTGAACTCTGGACATTCTTTTGCTCATCCAGTCTCCAGTTCCAGTCAGGAACTGCAATGGCCATGCAATTCTGATGATTCCAGATCTTAGAAAAGCATCGATGTAGTCCTCCATGGCTTTTCTCTTGGGTCCAGAGAGGGAGTGTAACCAGGCCTTGGGAATTGGAGCACCTGGAATTAAGTCAATAGCACAATCAAAGTCGAGGTGGCCCTCGACTAAAAGCCTCTTTCAGGTCGTGGTAGCAGGCAGGTACTTTAGACAGGTCAGGATAATCGCTGAGATCAGGCTGTGACAAAGACATGGATTGCTTCTCAAGAACCCTGGAACTGGACACATGGTTAGCAAGACAGGTGACAGAATATGACAATCCCCACTCCTTGATCTTCCCTGACCCCCAGTCTATGTGTGGGTTATGTTTGCTGAGCCATGGGTAACGAAGAACTAGGGGGTGCTGTGGACAGTCAAACAGATGAAACCTGATGGTTTCTACATGGTTAGAATTAATAGTCAAGGTGACCAGCTGTGTATGAATGACTTGACATAGGAGTTTGGCATCTGAGGGGTTTGCATTTATGGGCTGGTTTAAGCGTTCAGTCTTAAGCCCAAGCCTTCAGGCCAAGGCCAGTCTATCAAGTTGTCATCAGCCCCAGAGTCAATAAACACATCATAGGTTGTGGTTACCCTGACCACCGTGGGTTTCCGAGGAGAGTCCTCTCTGGAAGAGAGACAGCTCACCAGCTCTCTCCTCAAGCCTGGTGAGCCTCGCCTTTTAATGGGCACGACACCACACAATGTCCCTGCTGCCCGCAGTAAAAAAGGGCACCCTCTCTCGCCTGCCGCTGCCTCTCGTCCATCGTCAGCTTGGTGCGTCCCAGCTGCATGGGCTCCTCCACAGCCGCAGAGTGCACTCAGACGTCCGCAGCGGTGAGCGTGGAGCTGGTCGATGGTCGAAACTCCAGAGGTGAAGTGGCCAGAGGTGCGGGCTGAACAGGCGGTTCAGATCAGGAGGACCCAAATGTTGAGACAGACACAAGGTAAAAGATTCCATTAATCAAAATGCTAGATCTTTTCAGGCTAGACAAGGCAACAGAAACTCTGGTACTATGACAAGACATGACAAGACCATCTGGCACAGGACAGGGGGAGACGCCAACAGTGTATAGATGAGGTAATGGGAAACAGGTGGGACCAATCAGGGCAGGGGCATACAATCACAATGGCGGGAGACCACACAAGGGCAGGAAGTCAAGGGACCTGAAACGAGAGGAAAGTTAGTATTTTCAAAATAAAACAAGACAAAACAGACAGACAGAATAACAGGCTTGATGAGACACCACAGGACATTTCTGTCACAGTCCACCTTCCAGTAATTTTCCATTCACCTGTCTTCCACGCCCATCGGTCAGCCACTCCCAACACCTTCCTTTGACGATCTGGTCGGGTTGACAACACGTATCGACGGGCGCATTCAGGCTTGCCGTCAGGAGAGACGTCAGGCTCAAAGACACCAGCCCTCTTCATTTCGATCATGGCCACCCTCAGCCACGGAGGAAGCTCCCTCCAACAGCCACACGAGGGAGCCAGAGCCCATGCAGATTGGTCGCACCAGACTCACACCGGAGGAGCGTGCACGCCGTCGCCAGGGTAACCTCTGCCTTTACTGTGGACAAGCAGGCCACTTCATCTCCCGATGCCCAGCAAAAGGGACAGACTCACCAGTAGAGGGGGAAGTACTGGTGAGTCATCCCTGTGAGCTGCTTCCTCCACAACGCCCTCTCTGCCATGCAAAGTTATTTCTGCACAGTGGCTCACACACCTTGGCCACCTTTATAGACTCTGGTGCGGATGTCAGCCTCATCGACGAGGAACTAGCTCTGCAACTAGGCATCACCCGGATTCCCCTCCTCCAAGGCCATCTCTGCCAGCCTGCTTGATGGACATCTACTGGGGACAGTCACCCACCAGACAGAGCCCATTCACATGCTGCTATCTGGCAACCACCACGAGACTATACAGTTCCACATCCTGCATTCCCCTCGTCTACCCCTAATCCTGGGGTACCCCTGGCTGCAGAGACATAATCCACACGTGGACTGGTTGACGGGGGCCATCCTGGGTTGGGGATCTTCCTGCCATCAGGTTTGTCTCCGCCAAGCTGTTGTTCCTCAGCCTTCCCACTGCTCCAGCACTCCTCCTGACCTCAAAGGGGTGCCCTCTGAATATCTGGACTTCAGGGAAGTATTCAACAAGGCCAAAGCGACATCTCTTCCTCCCCACCGACCATATGACTGCGCCATCGACCTCCAGCCCGGCACCACACCTCCCCGAGGCCGCCTGTACTCCCTGTCGGCCCCTGAAAGAGAGGCCATGGAGGCCTACATCAATGACTCTCTGGCAGCTGGCATCATCCGGCCCTCATCATCACCAGCAGGGGCAGGATTTTTCTTTGTGGAAAAGAAAGATAAAACTCTTTGTCCCTGCATAGATTACCACGGCCGGAATGACATCACCATTAAAAACCGTTACCCACTTCCCCTCATCTCCTCTGCATTTGAACTCCTTGATGGGGCCACTGTGTTCACTAAACTGGATCTGCGCAACGCCTATCACCTGGTTCGCATCCGAGACGGGGACGAGTGGAAGACGGCTTTTAATACTCCCACCGGACATTATGAATATCTGGTTATGCCATTTCGGCCTCACCAATGCCCCAGCAGTATTCCAGGCTCTGGTGAACGACGTACTCCGGGACATGTTAAACAAGTTTGTGTTTGTGTATCTGGACGACATCTTGATCTTCTCTAAGAACAAGGAAGAGCATGTCCACCATGTGCAAGCCTGTTGCTCCAGCGTCTTTTGGAAAACTCACTCTTTGTCAAGGCTGTCAAGGCCTGCCAAGGTTGCCAAGGTGTCTGCCGTCGCATCCTGGCCCACACCCAGCTCTCGTAAACAGTTGCAGCGGTTTTTGGGGTTCGCCAACTTCTACAGGAGGTTTATCCGGGGCTACAGCACTGTGGCGGCCCCTCTCACTGCCTTGACGTCCTCCAAGGTGACTTTTCAGTGGTCTGTGGCTGCCAAAGAGGCATTTGACGCCCTCAAAACACGTTTCACGTCGGCCCCCATTCTTATCATGCCAGATCCGGAGAGACAATTTATATTGGAGGTGGATGCATCTGACGTAGGAGTGGGGGCAGTGCTTTCACAGCGGTCGTTGGAGGACCAGAAGCTGCATCCTTGCGCTTTCTTCTCCAGGAGACTCTCGCCAGCGGAGAAAAATTATGACATTGGTAACCGAGAACTCCTGGCTGTCAAGCTGGCGTTGGAGGAGTGGCGCCATTGGTTGGAGGGGTCCAAGCAGCCTTTTCTGGTGTGGACCGACCACAAGAATCTGGAATATATTCGATCCGCCAAGAGACTGAACTCTCGCCAGGCCGGGTGGTCGTTGTTCCTCACCAGATTTAATTTCACCCTCTCTTACCGACCTGGGTCCCGCAACGTCAAACCTGACGCATTGTCCCGCCAGTTTCTGAAGGACGAAGATGTTACCCCATGTCCAGACACCATCATCTCCCTCCTCTCATCTCGTCGCCCCTCTTACATGGGAAATAGAAGAAAGGGTCAAGGCCGCACAGGAAGGTCAACCTGGGCCCAGCGCTTGTCCCTCAGAATCGACTCTTTGTTCCTCCGTCTCTGCGGTCTGACGTCCTTCAGTGGGCCCACAGTTCCCGTCTCACTTGCCACCCTGGGATTCAGAGAACTATTGATGTAGTGCGGCAAAGATTCTGGTGGGCCACGATGAATGAGGATACCCAGGGATTTGTCAAGGCCTGTCCCGTCTGCAGCCGTCACAAGTCCTCCCACCACGCCTCCTGCCGGTCTCCTGCAGCCCTTGCCTGTGCCTCGTCGTCCCTGGTCTCACGTCTCTCTGGACTTCGTCACTGGCCCGCCATCCTGACAGTAGTAGACCGGTTTAGCAAGATGGCCCACTTTCGTGCCCTTGCCCAAGCTCCCCTCAGCCAAGGAGACCGCAGAACTGATGTTGACACATGTCTTCCGTCTGCATGGACTTCCTGTGGATGTTGTTTCAGACCGGGGTCCCCAGTTCACGTCTATCTTCTGGAGAGAGTTCTGTGTGTTGGTGGGGGCTTCGGCCAGCCTGTCGTCAGGCTTTCATCCCCAGTCCAATGGTCAAACTGAGAGGATGAATCAAGAGTTGGAGACAGCCCTTTCGCTGCATGGCCTCACAGCACCCATCATCCTGGTCACAAGCAGCTCCTGTGGGTTCGAATATGCGCACAACACACTGACCTGCTCTGCCACTGGACTTTCTCCTTTCCAGTGCGCCTACGGCTTCCAACCCCCCCTGTTCCCTGACCTGGAAGAGGAGGTTTCCTGCCCATCGGTGCAAGCTTTCATCCGCCGCTGTCGCCGGACGTGGACTCAAGCCTAGAGCTGCTCTTCTCCGCTCCTCTGACCGGTACACAGAGGCTGCCAACCGCCATCGCCTCACTCTCACTTACCGGGTCGGCCAAAGGGTGTGGCTCTCCACTCAAGACCTTCCTCTACGAGTAGAGTCTAAGAAGCTGGCTCCTAAGTTTATTGGTCCTTTTCAAATTCAAAGAATCATCAATCCTGTCGCCATCAGACTCAAACTCCCTCGGTCCATGCGCGTCCATCCCACCTTCCATGTCTCCAGGATCAAACCGGTCTGCGAGAGCCCTCTCTGTCCTCCCACTCCCCCCCCGCCACTGCCGCCTCGTATCATTGATGGAGGTCCTGCTTACTCCATTCACCGCCTCCTCCGCTCCCGACGCCGAGGAAGGGGAATCCAGCATCTTGTTGACTGGGAGGGATACGGCCCTGAAGATAGGTCATGGGTTCCTGCACGTCACATTTTCGACACAGGCCTCATTAAAGAGTTTCACCGATGCCACCCTGACCAACCGTCGAAGCTCCCCATCTCTGCCACTGAGACACCCCACAGGAGACCACCCTCTTTCGCCTACGGGAGACTGCCAACCACACCAGTGAGGCTAGCTCCGAAACAAGAGTGAGGGAGGTTGACACGGTGTCCTCCGAGCACTAGATTGTTCTTTGACATCATATGCAAGACTTTCCAGCATTCCTACTCGGACTGATCACCCGTTACCGACCTTGCCTCTGTTTTGGACCATCCTGCCTCGTCTCTGCCCCAGTAAACGCCTCAGCCTTCTGTCTTTGACCACGAGTTCTGTGCCTGTCCCCTCTGGATTCCGTTTGCTCGTGGCTCACCGGCTCCTGGCTGCTCGGTCTTCTTGGTCTGCTCACCTGGATCGCCACCCAGCCTCACCTGAGTTTCCTGTCTGCGAGCTTCTGATCACAGCTCTCCCTCATCCACCAGCGTGGGCTCGTTTCCAGCGTCTCTCTCCCTCGCTCCTCGGTGAGTCGGCTCAGCTGGATCAGCCGGTCTGTGCATGCCGGCCCTTTTGAGACTCTGCTCCAGAATAACTATAGCCAGTTGTGTAGCATTTGGGTCCAATCGCCTACCCGTTACAATTTCAATAGTTTACCAAACTAAACATTTCTTCATATGCAAAGAAAAGTTATTCATACCAACAATAATTGAACTAGCCCAAATTTCAAGATACATTGTTTTCCCTTGTTACAGAAATACATATAAAAGAAACAAATGGCACACAAATCTAACAGAGTACTACATTTAAAAGATGATAGAGTGTTGTTCTTTCAGGTTTGGCTGGGAAGAGCAGTTATGAAAGTATATATAGAAAGTAATGTTGCATCTATGTTTTGATGTCTAAAAGGTAGACAGTGAGGGTGGAATGGGTTGTCGCAGAAGTTTTGGTGGAAAGGTTGAGCTGTCCGTCGTCTGCATTGCAATGAAAGTGGAGGCCATGTTGATGGAGGATCTGTCCAAAAGGTAGGATGTAAAGGATGAAAAGCAGGGAACATAGTACAGAGAGTAATTTGACCAGTTAAGGATTTAGAGTTGTTGATGGATTAAATTGATATCAGTCAGAGAGATGTGATTTTATACAGGAGAGCGTGGTTCTGGTTGAAGGTGAGTTTAGAGTGGTGGCATAAGGAGAATATCATCTGTGACTTTTAGAACAGTTCCAGCGGTGTGCCTGGAACAGAAATTGGATTGAAAAGGTTCATTTAGATTATTGAAGTCTTAGTGTGGTTCTGGTACAACAGTTTGATTAAAAATTTTTGAGAGGAAAGGGAAGTTGGTGATTGGCCAATAGTTATTTAGCATGTCAAGGGTAAATCCTTTTATTAGCAGCTTATTGATTTTGTGTGACTGCCTCACCCTGCTCCCCCAGCAAATGACAGCAAAGAAAATAGCACAGACCACAGACTATATATATATATATATATATATATATATATATATATATATATATATATATATATATATATATATATATATATATATATATATACATATACACACAGTGCCATGAATATGTATTTGCCCCCTTCCTGATTTCTGTGTTTTTTGCATATTTATCACTCACAGAGGTTTCAGATCATCAAACCAATTTTAGTATCACACAGAGACAACCCAAGGAAATACAAAATGCAGTTTTGAAATGTTGATTCCATTTATTAAGGCACAAAAAAAACAAAACTTATCTAACACTATGTGAAAAAGTAATTGCCCCCTGAACCTAATTAGGGAGTTGGGCCACCTTTGGCAGCGATAACTGAAATCAAACGTTTGCGATAATTTGTGATGAGTCTTTCACAACGCTGTGGAGGGATTTTGGCCCACTCCTCTTTGCAAAATCTTTTCAAGTCAGCCATATTGGAGGGTCGTCTTGCATGAACCGCGCGCTTAAGGTCAGACCACAGCATTTCAATTGGATTTAAATCTGGACTTTGACTTGGCCACTCCAAAACCTTCATTTTGTTTTTCTTGAGCCATTCAGAGGTGGACTTGCTGGTGTGCTTTGGATCGTTGTCCTGCTGCATGATCCAAGAGCGCTTGAGCTTGAGGGCACGAACTGATGGCCTGACATTGTCCTTCAGAATTTTCTGGTAAACACCAGAATTCATTATGCCATCAATCACAGTAAGTTGTCCTGGTCCTGAGGCAGCAAAGCAACCCCAGACCATCACACTGCCACCACCATGCTTTACTGTGGGCATAATGTTCTTTTTGTCAAATGCTGTGCCATTTTTGCGCCAGATGTAGCGGGCTGTGCATCTTCCAAGAAAGGTCAATTTTTGACTCATCAGTCCACAAAATGTTTCTCCAAAAGTCTTGAGGATAATCGAGATACCTTTTGGCAAATGTGAGACGGTCCTTTGTGTTCTTTTTTGACAGCAGTGGTTTTCGCCTGGGTACTCTGCCATGGATGCCACCTTTGGCCAGTACCTTTCTTATGGTGGAGTCATGCACACTGACCTTAACTGAGGCCAGCGAGGCCTGCAGTTCCTTTGATGTTTTTTGAGGGTCTTTTGTAACCTCCTGGATTAGCCGCCGTCGCACTCTTGGAGTAATTTTAGGTGGTCGACCACTCCTGGGAAGGTTTGCCACTGTTCCCAGCTTTCTCCATTTGTGGATAATGGCTCTGACAGTGGTTCGCTGGATCCCCACAGCCTTGGAAATGGCTTTGTAGCCTTTTCCAGACTGATGGATCTCGATTACTTTTTTTCTTAATTCTTCTGGAATTTCTTTGGATCGTGGCATGTTCTTGAGATCTTGTAGCCTACTTCACTTTGTCTAACAGATCCAATTTAAGTGATTTCTTGATTTGAACCCAGGTGGTGGCAATCAGGTTTGGGTGTGGCTTGTAGAATTGAACTCAGCTTTCCCAAAAACTGTTGTTAATCACAGTTACTTTGAGTTTTAGCAAGGGGGCAATTACTTTTTCACATAGGGCCAGATACGTTTTGATTTTTTTTGTGCCTTAATACATGGAATCAACATTTAAAAACTACATTTTGTATTTCCTTGGGTTGTCTCTGTGTGATATTAAAATTGGTTTGATGACCTGAAACCTCCGTGAGTGATAAATATGCAAAAAACACAGAAATCAGGAAGGGGGCAAATACATATTCATGGCACTGTATATATATATATATATACACACACACACACACACACACACACACACTGTGGGGAATAGGGAAGCGGAGACAGTTGAGGAGGCTAACAGGGGACAGGTGAAACTAATAAGGGTGGACACACAAGGGCAGGAAGTCAAGTGGCAGACATGTGAGGAAGGAATACAAAATAAAACAGGAAGTGAGCAGAACTGGAGGATAAAATACAAGGACAGGAGACAAGAAACACACTGAAAACACTGGACACACTGAACACGAGACTGGATAACACAAGGAACACAAGACAATATGAGGAACACAAGAAACACCAGACACAAGACAATACAAGGGACGCAAGAACCACAAGGCAGAAAACACCAGGGGAAAACAACAGGGCATAACGCAAACCATAACAGTAGGGCAATGTAAAGACATGAAAAGATCCACGCAGGTAGATGCAAATAATAGGTATAACGTGACATTTTTCAACTCAAATTAATTTCTGCCCCACTGTGTGGCAAAGTCTGTCAGCACTGTCAGATTCTTCACTGACATCGCTGACATCCTGACCTTGAATTAGAAATGAAGGATGAAATTGTAGCTACTTGTGGATTGCTGGAGATTTATGATGAGATTTATCATACTACTTCATATAGTCATACAGAGAAGAGTCAAAAATGGAGATTGCTTGGAGAAAGATAAGCAAGGAAGTTGGACTACCTGCTATGTTCTGACAATGTATGTCTGTTACCTTGTTTCTGACTGTCAGAGATGGACCTCACAAAACAGGAGTTTAGACTTTTTACAAATGATCCGGTGGTCAAACTTACGTTTATATTGTGAGGTTAAATTCGCTTTGCATTTGGTGTGAACACAACATAACATATTGTGGCCAACCACATATGTAGTCCACAATTCAGGACACCAGGATTGATTACCTGCATCACTGTCCGCTTGTGGTAGTCAAAATTCCAATGTAAACTTCCTGTTTAAGCATTGTGATTGGAAATATTACAAATTGGCATGGTCATCAATCAATAACCCATTTGTCATGTACTAATAATAAAATGAACCCTGAACTCTTGAAAGGAGAATATAACGAAATATCATATCTCCTACCAATAATCACACTGTTTTTATAATCTATCACCTCTTATATGTAGTTTGAATTGTCTTGACTTAATCGTATAGTAACCATAGACCTGATAAGAGAAAACTAAACTCATAAGTTTTACTTACGTTTTGCAGTATTTGTTTTAATTGTTTTGTGAACTAGATTTGAGGACTTGTTGGTTAGCAACACTTTCCTCTTTCCCTCCAGGCAGCTCCACACACCCACCAACATCCTCCTCCTCTCTATGGCTGTCTCAGACTCTTGTGGGCCTCCTTCTGATAACAGTAATAATCCTCCTATGGACGTCCTGCTGGTTTTTTGGTGATCTCTTGTGTTCCTTATTATGTTATGTGTTCCTCATCATTACCTCTGCTTCAGTAGGAGACATGGTGCTCATATCAGTCGACCGCTATGTGGCTATTTGTGACCCTCTGCATTACAGCAGCAGAATCACTGTAAATAGAGTTAAATTCTGTGTTTGTCTGTGTTGGATCTGTTCTGTTTTCTAGAACAGTCTCTTTTTAAATAAAGACCTGAGTCTAAAAGAAAGATATTTTTCTTGCTATGGAGGATGTGCGATGTTTACTGAATATATAAGCGATATGGTCAACCTTGCAGAGAAGTGGCAGAGAGGTGGGACTCTCAAGAGGTCAGGATAGTTGCCATGGTCCAACCCGGGCATCTCCGCAGGTAAGGTCCGTGTTTCACTGTGGGCAGAAACAAGACAAGACAACCCGTATCCCACCCCTTAATTTTTCCCGTCTGCCAGATTATATAGGGATTGTGTCTTTTTACCAAGGATAACCCAAAATTAAGGGGTGCTGAGGACAATCGAATACATGAAATGATATGGTTTCATTATGATCACTGTCTATGGTCATGGTAACATGTTCAGTTTTGTGTGTAACTCGGCTGAGGAGTCCTCCATCTAGAGACCTAGCACTTACGGACTGACTGAGAGCCAATGTCTTTAACCCAAGAGTCTTGGCTAAGTCAGTATCAATAAGGCTCTTGTCAGCCCCGGAGTCTATAAGTGCTCTAAGTGGTGTGGTTTTACCATTTACCTGAAGTATCACAGGGGTCAAAGTTCTTTGAGGAGCGTTCATGACCCGGTTGTGGCTCACTGAGGTGCTCCTCACACCTGGTGAGCCCTGTCTTTTTAACTGGCAGCCGCCCACACAATGACCTGGCTGGCCGCAGTAGAAACAGGCCACCTTCTTGAGGCGGCGTTGGCGTTCCTCTGGAGCCACTTTGGTTCTGCCCAGCTGCATCAGTTCCTCCCGGTCTGTAGGCGGCACTCGATCCACAGCTGCGGTAGAAGCTGCAGATCCTGAAGAGTGACGAAATTCCCGGAAGCCAGTTGGAATATATGCTTTCAAATCATGCCTTTAATGCTTAGCAGATGACTAGGAAACAACATGCTATGTTTTGATAGAATAAATGAATCTTGCTGTGCTTAGAAATGATTATAAGTTTGTAAACATGAGATGAGTCAGACACTGAAGAGAGCAGTCAGTAACAGAGTGAATAAGACAATTCACAAAGTATGTCCATCTCTGGAAAACAACACTGCTGGGGGACATAGATAATATTCAGAGCTGCTGGGGAGTGAAATCAAGGAATGCAGAAGAGGTATCGGGAGGGGAAAGTGTGGCCTTGTATCTGTACTTCTTCTTGTTGCAGGTAGGCACAGCTCACAGAATGATCATGTGGATGGAGTCAAATAACACGAGGAGACAGCATGCTGAGGAAGAATGACCAATCAGAAGAAGATATAATCCATATACGTCATTGCCTCTGTGTAACTGTAATAAGAACTGGACCTGGGAAAGATAGGGCATCAGACTTCGTGAACTGATGCTGCAACGTGTTGTTGGTCAGGGATACTTAGTTTGGTCCAGAGCTCTGTAAACCATTTCATTTTCTATTATTGCTTATGCTGTTAGAATAAAATCTGTGAAAACTGAACTTGACTGTCTCCTGCAGTACTTCATCAAACGAACACGTGAGTTTAAGCTAGATAAACTCAACACCTTGCCCAAGTGTATTTGCCAGAATGGCTCACATAGAGCTCCGGAGGGAGATACACCAAAAACAGATGAGCTGACGCAAGCAAGAACAGTAATTGTTCGGACTGTTCAGCAAGAGACCTTCAAAGAAGAGATCAAGAGTCTGGTCAAAGGAGAGACTGTCTCAAAACACAGCCCTCTCAGGAAGCTGGATCCCATCCTGGATTCAGATGGTGTGCTGAGGATTGGTGGCCACATGTCATCAGCTGCAATCTCTTAGGAAGAGAAACATCCCATAATCATTCCTAAGAACAACCACATTGCCACGTTGTTGGTGCAGTATTACCACGAGCAAGTCGCACACCAGGGCAGGCACATCACTGAAGGGGCTGTCAGGTCTGCTGGGCTGTGGATTCTAGGAGGAAAGAGGCTGGTATCAAGAGTCGTACACAAGTGTGTCACCTGCTGGAGGTCAAGAGGAAGTATGGAAAAACCAAATTTGTCCAACTTACCTGCCGATCGGCTCACCCAAGCACCTCCATTCACAAAGGTTGGAGTAGATGTATTTGGACCATGGTCTGTCTGTGCTTGTCGTACCAAGGGAGGCCTCTCAGAGAGCAAATGCTGGTCTGTCATGTTCACCTGTTTGGTTACAAGAGCAGTCCATATGGAGGGAGTAGAGTCTCTGTCAACATCAAGCTTCATAAATGCACTTAGAAGATTCATTGCCATCAGGGGTCCAGCAAAGCTCTTTTGTTCAGACTGAGAGAACTTTGTGGGTGCATGTAAAGAACTTGGCATAACACCAGGAAATGCTGAGCTTCAGCCCTACCTCAAAGTACTGGGACTTCAATCTTCCACACTCTTCTCACATGGGGGGAGTGTGGGAAAGAATGATAGGAGTTGCTTGGCGTATCCTAGATCGCTTGTTGCTCAAGGTGCAATCCCTTAGTCTGACACATAAAGTTCTCGTCACACTGATGGCAGAGGTTGCCACCATAATGAATGCACGGCCAATAGTTCCTGTGCCGTCAGATCCCGACATGCCAACCGTACTTACTCCTGCTATGCTTTTAACACAAAAGGTTGACTCTGTGTCTGCTCCTTCAGGAGACCTTGACCTCAAGGATCTCTACCGGAGTCAGTGGAAGCAAGTCCAGGGACTGGCTGATTCATTTTGAAGAAGATGGCTTGTAGTAAACACCTTTCCTGGTCAAGACAAGAGTTTGTAAAGTGGAAGTGAGAGTTGTTAAAGGTGGTTCCCCCAAGGTGTATTCAAGACCCTCCTCAGAAGTAGTGCTGTTGCTTAAAGGGACATAGTGGTATAGTATATTATACCAGGCGGGAGTATGCCGCCCCTTTAAGAAAGTCTGGGGATTGTTAAGGCTGCTGTGCTGTTTGGATCTTAAGAGAAGCTAAAACAAGGACAAAGTTGTTGTTTTCCATTCTGCACTCACAGTTTCCCTTGCTGTACCTAAAGGGAGCATAAGTGTGTAAGTAAAAGTTACCATTTGTGTTTATCTTACCTGTTAGGATGTCCTGAATTAGTTCAAAGTTTGTGCATAAAACTTTGAACCACAATCGATGCTAGCGTTAGCCCCTCTATGGGTTTTACAATGTAACGTTAGCATTAAGCTAATCACTAGTGATTTCTTGTATTATGTATAATGATGAATGCATTTGTATTTAAAAGAAAAAGACCAAACAAAGAGTAACATTTCATTTTTTTATTTCTGTATTACAGTTTCACAGCTCTTCTGAAGTAAAATCTTTCAAACTCACCTGCAGACTCCTGGAGGTTTTATTAGGAAACTGTTTAGCTACCTGCCAAGCTAGAAGTCGCCTCTACATCCTGGCAACAGCAGAATAGAATCAGTTGTGCCAGCAGTGTGTGGATGAAAATGTGTGTAGTGAGTGTTGGATTCTGCAACAAACCAAACAAAGGAGAAGATGGCTGTGCTGGTTGGTGCATGCCTTGCAGAGAGGTCTGAGAGGCCTGAACTACCAGAAAGACAGGCCTTTTATCCTTTCTGGATACCCAGATGGATAAGCAGCAAGGTGACGCTCCCAGCTCCACCCTTTAGTAGCTCCAAGAGGCTGCAAAACAGGAGTCCTCACATAGGCCATCTTCACATGGTCCTGTGGAGGCCACAGAGGGACATATGACTCTCAATGTCATCCACAACCTCTACCACCCAGGTCCCAGAGACTCTGCTGCCCAGCTCGCCAGAGATGCCATTAGTCCTGCCTGGGTCTTTGTCAATAACCCAGCCAACACCATCTCCTTCTCAGTGGTCCAGCCAATGCAAGCTCCTGGTTCTTTGTTGTTGATCCAGTCGGCACTAGATCTTGGTTCTCCATTGGTGGCCTGGCCAACACCAGCCCCTGGTCCCCTGTCAGTTGTCCCTGCCAACTCCCAGTCTGAACCTTTTGGTCCCCCTGTCAGCTGTCCCCATTGATGTCAGCAACTTCACACAAATCAAGAAACGAGTCCACAATGCCACTGAACTCAGCGTCCTTCACCTCACTGATACAGCCCACAATAGCAGAGTCATCAGAGAACTTATGTAGGTGGGAGAACTCTCAGATGTAAAGCCTTGTCTAAACACTGCGAGTTAAAGACAGGATGCAGAGGAAGAGCAGTAGAAAGTAAGTGGAAACTTAACACTTACCTGACTGGAAACATTACAAATTGGCATAGTTTGTGCACTGTTCAGGATAGGACGGCTCTACAGGGATTGATTAAAACAGACCAGCGCATCATTGGTTCCCATCTACCAAGTATCACTGATATCAGTGAGGGTAGATACCTGCATCGAGCCTGAAGGATAGTAAATATATAACAATATCCACGCCACCAACAGCTCTTACTTTTTAAAAAAAAAATGTGTGTACTAATTAAATTGCACCTGCAACAGTAGACTCTATATTGTTCGTCCAAAATTTTTTTTTACTATGATGCTCAAATGTCATATTTCCTACCAGTAATCATGCTGGTTCTTATCATCTATGACCTCTAGTATGTAATTTTAATTGTCTACACTTAACCATATAGTAACTATAGACATAATCATGAAAATTAAAACGCAAAGTTTTTCTTACTTATTGCAATACTTGTTTTGGTTTTTATCTCAATTAGATTTGAATGTAGGTCAAATGTCCCATGGTTTCTATCCATTGTGGCATCAGACAAGTAGTTTTGTCTACACTTAACCATAGTTTTTTTCATTTAGACACAAGAACAATGTTAGTGATACTTTTCTCTTTTCCTTCAGGCAGCTCCACACACCCACCAACATCCTCCTCCTCTCTCTGGCTGTCTCAGACTTTCTTGTGGGCCTCCTGCTGATGCCAGTAATAATCCTCCTAAGAACATCCTGCTGGTTTCTTGGTGAACTCTTCTGTTCTCTTTACAATTATGGGTCCCTCATCATAACCTCTGCTTCAGTAGGAGACATGGTGCTCATATCAGTCGACCGCCTATGTGGCTATTTGTGACCCTCTGCATTACAGCAGCAGAATCACTGTGAATTAGAGTTAAATTCTGTGTTTGTCTGTGTTGGATCTGTTCTCTTTTCTTCAACAGTCTGTTTTTAAAGCAAGACCTGAGTACATTGGGGGACAGGAGACTGGTGCTTGGGACCGAGTGCGGTTCACTCAAGGGTTACAAGCGAGCTGGAATGAACAGGCGGTATCCCACATCCAAGGGGTCCACCTCAACCACAAACTGCACGGCAGGATCTGGCTAGGTCAGAACAGCAGCTGTGGTTAAGATACTCTTGAGCTGGTAAAAGGGTTTGTCTGCTTCGGGTGTCCAGTGGAATGGATGAGAGAGAGATGAGGACGGTGAGCAGTGATGCCACTTGGTTGTAGTTGGTATGAACCAGCAGCAGAAGTTAGCGAAGCCCAGAAAACGCTGCACGAGTTTGCGGGTGGCTGGGACAGGCCACTCAGCAATTGCTTTAACCTTCTCAGGACCCCCCTGGACGATGAAGCTCAGGAAACTGACTCGGGAGGCGTGTAACTCACATTTTTCCCTCTTGACAAAGAGCTTGTTCTCCAAGAGTCTCTGCAGTACTTGGTGGATGTGCGTCTGGTGCACTGCCAGGGTCCGAGAATAGATGAGGATGTCATCTAAATACACAAAAACAAAGCAGTTAAGAAAGTCCCTAAGAACATCATTAATAAGGGCCTGGAAGATGGCGGGGGCATTAGTAAGGCACGAAAGGTATCACCAAATACTCAAAATGGACCAGTGGCGTGTTAAATGCTGTTTTCCACTCATCCCCACTGTGAATGCGCACCAGATGGTATGCATTAAGCAGATCTAACTTGGTGAACACCGTGGCTGCCTGCAGGGGGGTGAAAGCAGAGTCAATCAGAGCCAGAGGGTACTTGTTGTTTATCGTGGTATTATTCAGACCTCAGAAGCACTCCAGCACTCTGCAGGCATATGTGGCTTCGGCCCAGGTGAGCGCCCTTCCTCGTAGCAGCCACAGGATGAAGTGAATCTTCGTGAGGTCGGAGGAGAAGGAGACAGGTTTGAGCTTGAACTGGAGAGCTGCACTGGAACAAAAAACCTCGGCAGAGGCTTTGCTGACCTGAGAATGGCTCGCGGTGGGTGGGGGGGCCGGTATGGACATCTTGCAACAGGCTGTTTTCCAATGGACTTGGAGCAATGGGAGACTGGAGAGAGCAGAGAAGAGAGCTGTGAGGTTAGTGTAGAAACATGGTGTGCAAGAGCCTGGTTAGCCTTGAAAAGTGCACTGATGATGCTGTCATGCTGTCCAAGCAGTATACCTTGCTGGTCGATGGCGTGACGAACCAGTGCTTGTCCAGACTGTTGGTCTGCGTGGTCCATGGTGACCAGACCATTCTGTAATGGTTCAGACAGGTATTTTAGGACCCCAAAATGCTGACACAAGGATGTACAAGAGACAAAACTTGATTTAATAATATTTTCAATGACGTTTGAGGAAGATTGATCCGGCACCAGTTGCTGCACCTGACGGTTGCCAGGTGTGTGACAGAGAGGGGCTGGTATGTGGCGGACAGGGCTGAGTTCAGAGCAGGCTGGGCTGAGGGGGGAGTGACGAGGCTGGAAGGAATGCAGTGTTCAGGTGTCTAGGAGGAAGGGAGGAGAAGGAAGATTAGTTTCAGGCAGGAAAGCAAAAACAGTTACACGGTGATGATAAGAGACGGTCTGGCAGGGAATAAGTGAATGAGCCGGTCTTTTATCCTGAGGAGGAGTAAGTGGCTTGATTGATGATTGGGAGCAGGTGTGCAGGTGAGACCAGGTCTTTCTCAGCGCAGGACCAGACAAAGACAGGGGGAGACAAACACACACACAAGGGAGAAGAAAGGAAAAAACACAGGGAGAAGACACAGGGACCCTAACATTTGTTATATAATGGTAATTAAATGAACCCTGAACTGCTGACAGAACAGAGGCAGTGAGAGAGGCAAAATTCCCATGTAAACTTCTTGTGAAAGCATCCTGATTTGAAACATTACAAATTGGCATGGTTTGTGCATGGCCTAAGGTAGGAAGGCCTTATATCAATAACCTGTTTGTCATATAGTGATAATGAAATGAACCCTGAACCCTTGAAAGGAGTGAGAAAATGAGAGAGGAATGGTTGCAGAGAAAGTGATGAAGATGATGTAATGTGCAGAGTGAGGGAGGAGGGACATCAGAGACACAGAGAAAGAGGAGGAGACAAATTACGAGAACATCAGAGAGGTAAATCAGTTATATGACTTTGTTCAGAAAGTTTCCAGAGCTGCAGCTCTCTGCAGATCTCTGAAGATGGAGGTTGAGAACAGAGCAGATCTCTGCTATCCACAACTCCTCAACACCTCCTGCAGGAAGCCCATGTCTTCGTGGTCTGAAGCACTGCTCAATCAGATTGTGATGTACTCCATCTCTCTGCTCACTGTGGCTCTCAACCTGCTCATCATCATCTCAGTCTCCCACTTCAGGCAGAGAATAATAATACTCTCAACTCCTCTTACTTTTTGTGACAATTACTGTAGATTTTTGTAATTTTGTGTGTACTAATTAAAATGCACCTGCAACAGTAGACTCTATATTGCACTTTCTGAATACTTTTGTAATATGAGGCTCAAATATCATATCTCCTACTAATAATCACACTGTTTTTATCATCTATGACCTCTTTTATGTAGTTTTAATTGTCTGCACTTAATCATATAGTAACTATAGACCTGATCAGAGAAAATCAAACTCATAACTTGTTGGCTTAGTGATACTTTTCTCTTTTCCTTCAGGCAGCTCCACACACCCACCAACATCCTCCTCCTCTCTCTGGCTGTCTCAGACTTTCTTGTGGGCCTTCTTCTGATACCAGTAATAACCCTAAAAAGAATATCCTGCTGGTTTCTTGGTGAATTCTTGTGTTCTCTGTTTAATTATGTGACCTACATTGTTACCTCTGTGTCAGTAGGAGACATGGTGCTCATATCAGTCGACCGCTATGTGGCTATTTGTGACCCTCTGCATTACAGCAGCAGAATCACTGTGAATAGAGTTAAACTTTGTGTTTGTCTGTGTTGGGGTTGTTCTTTTTTGTATAATAGTCTCTTTTTAATTCAGGACATTAGACTAAAAAAAAGGTTCTTTTCCTGCTATGGACAATGTGTAACATTCACTGACCCTATCACCGAAATGGTCGACGTGGTTTTGACCTTTCTTGTTCCCATTACTATCATCATAGTTCTGTATACGATGGTTTTTGCTGTGGCTGTGTCTCAGGCTCGTGCCATGCGCTCTCACATTACAGGTGCAACAAACCAGCGATCAGTGACTGTGAAAACAAAGAAATCTGAGCTGAAAGCAGCCAGGACTCTTGGAGTTCTTGTAGTTGTGTTTCTAACATGTTTCTGCCCATATTACTGTATGTTCATGGGAGCGTATCCTTTACTTGATCCTTTATCATCAATATATCTGGTGTGTCTTTCTCTATTTTAACTCCTGTCTAAACCCTCTGATATATGCCTTGTTTTACCCCTGGTTTAGAAAAACTGTGAAACTCATTTGTACTCTTCAGATTCTGCAGCCTGGCTCCAGTGAGGCCAACATACTGTAGAGAGGCTGTGAAGTGACTCAGATCTTCTCTGCAAATGTTTTTGCTGAGTTCAGAATCTCACAGATGGAGGTGAAATTTCTTTCTCCTCTCTGTGGATACAGTGCATAAAAAGTAAATAAGAAAACTTTATAAGTTGCTCTACTCAAAACAGTGTGACATAAGTTTTTGTGTATTTTGCAGAAATGAATAATTATGACAAGTTGTGACAAACCTATTATTTTCTATATCTTATCAGTTTTATTGGAATATCTTTTTTCTATTTTTTCTCTTCTCCTGCTCCAGAAAACCTAATCTGTAGAGCTGTCAAAGGTAGAGGAGTAATACAAATCAATGGACAATTCCATCACCAGACTGGCCACAACAAACACTTCTTGGGCTTGTTTCAATTCTCTAAATTAATACTTCCTCGTTCCTCACTTGAACCGGAAGTTTAAAGATCCTCAAAACCCTCTTATTTCTGCTCCAAGGTTCGATGAGAAGCTTACAAAAGTATTTAACAGGGCAGCACTTTCCCTTATTTTGTATCAGTTACTGATCAGATTTTGAAGCTGATTAGACTAAAGATAGACAACAGATTAAGCTCAAGTGTATCACTCTTTATATTGGAGTTTTTTGCTGACAGAGGTTAAAATCTGTTTTAAATGTAGGCCTGAACAACTACAGTACCATAGCCACCTTTCTTCATGTATTAGGAAGATTTTTCATTTCATGATCTGTAATTTCTCCCATAAATTTTCATCATAAATGTGAATCAGAGAGAGTATGAGAGTCTGTCAGCAAGAAACATTTTTTACATCATCTATCTTTCTTTATCTTTATTTCTATTTAATCACATGTGAGGCTGATCATTCCTTAGTGATGGGTTTGATACGAGTTACATCATTTCAATAAATACATAATGATAATACAATAAATCATTTGCAGCTGTATTTATTGATATTCTGATGGTGAATTCATTATTTTATAACCAAAAACAGGAATATGGTGTCTTTTGAACAGTGGGAATTATTTATTATTTATTTATTATTATTTATTATTTATGATGATTAAAGTTACCCTAACTGAAAGATTATATTGAAGTAAAGATGATTAAAAGTGATTGAATGTATGATTTTGGAATTTTTATGACCAATAAAATAATTAGTCATTTTTAGAAATTTTATGAAATAAAAATAATCAGAATGATAAGTGAAGCTGTCAAGCTGTTGATTTTTTTGTGTGTTACAATAATCTTGTGACTGTCTTGTGACTGTCTTGTGACAATGAAGTCATCTTAAGCCAAAATGGGAGAAAAAGGAAGTTCGGGGTTAGTCTTCGGGGATCTTCGGGAGCTGAAACTTGATGCCAGATCAAAAACATATAGGCATTATAGTTTAGGCAGAAAACGTATTACAAGAGGAAGAGTTTGGAGCAACGAATTTAACATCAAGAAATTTCCAGATGGACTTCAACTGAACATTGAGGATCGACTGAACGAAGATTATCCATTGCCACACAGCTGAAGAACTTTGAATTGAACTCTGGACATTCTTTTGCTCATCCAGTCTCCAGTTCCAGTCAGGAACTGCAATGGCCATGCAATTCTGATGATTCCAGATCTTAGAAAAGCATCGATGTAGTCCTCCATGGCTTTTCTCTTGGGTCCAGAGAGGGAGCGTAACCGGGCCTTGGGAATTGGAGCACCTGGAATTAAGTCAATAGCACAATCAAAGTCGAGGTGGCCCTCGACTAAAAGCCTCTTTCAGGTCGTGGTAGCAGGCAGGTACTTTAGACAGGTCAGGATAATCGCTGAGATCAGGCTGTGACAAAGACATGGATTGCTTCTCAAGAACCCTGGAACTGGACACATGGTTAGCAAGACAGGTGACAGAATATGACAATCCCCACTCCTTGATCTTCCCTGACCCCCAGTCTATGTGTGGGTTATGTTTGCTGAGCCATGGGTAACGAAGAACTAGGGGGTGCTGTGGACAGTCAAACAGATGAAACCTGATGGTTTCTACATGGTTAGAATTAATAGTCAAGGTGACCAGCTGTGTATGAATGACTTGACATAGGAGTTTGGCATCTGAGGGGTTTGCATTTATGGGCTGGTTTAAGCGTTCAGTCTTAAGCCCAAGCCTTCAGGCCAAGGCCAGTCTATCAAGTTGTCATCAGCCCCAGAGTCAATAAACACATCATAGGTTGTGGTTACCCTGACCACCGTGGGTTTCCGAGGAGAGTCCTCTCTGGAAGAGAGACAGCTCACCAGCTCTCTCCTCAAGCCTGGTGAGCCTCGCCTTTTAATGGGCACGACACCACACAATGTCCCTGCTGCCCGCAGTAAAAAAGGGCACCCTCTCTCGCCTGCCGCTGCCTCTCGTCCATCGTCAGCTTGGTGCGTCCGCAGCGGTGAGCGTGGAGCTGGTCGATGGTCGAAACTCCAGAGGTGAAGTGGCCAGAGGTGCGGGCTGAACAGGCGGTTCAGATCAGGAGGACCCAAATGTTGAGACAGACACAAGGTAAAAGATTCCATTAATCAAAATGCTAGATCTTTTCAGGCTAGACAAGGCAACAGAAACTCTGGTACTATGACAAGACATGACAAGACCATCTGGCACAGGACAGGGGGAGACGCCAACAGTGTATAGATGAGGTAATGGGAAACAGGTGGGACCAATCAGGGCAGGGGCATACAATCACAATGGCGGGAGACCACACAAGGGCAGGAAGTCAAGGGACCTGAAACGAGAGGAAAGTTAGTATTTTCAAAATAAAACAAGACAAAACAGACAGACAGAATAACAGGCTTGACGAGACACCACAGGACATTTCTGTCACAGTCCACCTTCCAGTACTTTTCCATTCACCTGTCTTCCACGCCCATCGGTCAGCCACTCCCAACACCTGGTCCAATGACCTTCTCTGGTTCACTATCAGCTGAGCATTTAAACTCCCTCATCCCATTCATTCATTGTGTGGCAGAAACCATTGTGTGGCTCTCCACTCAAGACCTTCCTCTACGAGTAGAGTCTAAGAAGCTGGCTCCTAAGTTTATTGGTCCTTTTCAAATTCAAAGAATCATCAATCCTGTCGCCATCAGACTCAAACTCCCTCGGTCCATGCGCGTCCATCCCACCTTCCATGTCTCCAGGATCAAACCGGTCTGCGAGAGCCCTCTCTGTCCTCCCACTCCCCCCCCCGCCGCCACCTCGTATCATTGATGGAGGTCCTGCTTACTCCATTCACCGCCTCCTCCGCTCCCGACGCCGAGGAAGGGGAATCCAGCATCTTGTTGACTGGGAGGGATACAGCCCTGAAGATAGGTCATGGGTTCCTGCACGTCACATTCTCGACACAGGCCTCATTAAAGAGTTTCACCGATGCCACCCTGACCAACCGTCGAAGCTCCCCATCTCTGCCACTGAGACACCCCACAGGAGACCACCTCTTCGCCTACGGGAGACTGCCAACCACACCAGTGAGGCTAGCTCCGAAACAAGAGTGAGGGAGGTTGACACGGTGTCCTCCGAGCACTAGATTGTTCTTTGACATCATATGCAAGACTTTCCAGCATTCCTACTCGGACTGATCACCCGTTACCGACCTTGCCTCTTTTGGACCATCCTGCCTCGTCTCTGCCCCGGTAAACGCCTCAGCCTTCTGTCTTTGACCACGAGTTCTGTGCCTGTCCCCTCTGGATTCCTGTTTGCTCGTGGCTCACCGGCTCCTGGCTGGCTGCTCGGTCTTCTTGGTCTGCTCACCTGGATCGCCACCCAGCCTCACCTGAGTTTCCTGTCTGCGAGCTTCTGATCACAGCTCTCCTCATCCACCAGCGTGGGCTCGTTTCCAGCGTCTCTCTCCCTCGCTCCTCGGTGAGTCGGCTCAGCTGGATCAGCCGGTCTGTGCATGCCGGCCCTTTTGAGACTCTGCTCCAGAATAACTATAGCCAGTTGTGTAGCATTTGGGTCCAATCGCCTACCCGTTACAATTTCAATAGTTTACCAAACTAAACATTTCTTCATATGCAAAGAAAAGTTATTCATACCAACAATAATTGAACTAGCCCAAATTTCAAGATACATTGTTTTCCCTTGTTACAGAAATACATATAAAAGAAACAAATGGCACACAAATCTAACAGAGTACTACATTTAAAAGATGATAGAGTGTTGTTCTTTCAGGTTTGGCTGGGAAGAGCAGTTATGAAAGTATATATAGAAAGTAATGTTGCATCTATGTTTTGATGTCTAAAAGGTAGACAGTGAGGGTGGAATGGGTTGTCGCAGAAGTTTTGGTGGAAAGGTTGAGCTGTCAGTCGTCTGCATTGCAATGAAAGTGGAGGCCATGTTGATGGAGGATCTGTCCAAAAGGTAGGATGTAAAGGATGAAAAGCAGGGAACATAGTACAGAGAGTAATTTGACCAGTTAAGGATTTAGAGTTGTTGATGGATTAAATTGATATCAGTCAGAGAGATGTGATTTTATACAGGAGAGCGTGGTTCTGGTTGAAGGTGAGTTTAGAGTGGTGGCATAAGGAGAATATCATCTGTGACTTTTAGTAGAACAGTTCCAGCGGTGTGCCTGGAACAGAGATTGGATTGAAAAGGTTCATTTAGATTATTGAAGTCTTAGTGTGGTTCTGGTACAACAGTTTGATTAAAAATTTTTGAGAGGAAAGGGAAGTTGGCGATTGGCCAATAGTTATTTAGCATGTCAAGGGTAAATCCTTTTATTAGCAGCTTATTGATTTTGTGTGACTGCCTCACCCTGCTCCCCCAGCAAATGACAGCAAAGAAAATAGCACAGACCACAGACTATATATATATATATATATATATACTATATATATATATATATATATATATATATATATATATATATATATATATATATATATATATATATATACATATACACACACACACACACACACACACACACACACTGTGGGGATAGGGAAGCGGAGACAGTTGAGGAGGCTAACAGGGGACAGGTGAAACTAATAAGGGTGGACACACAAGGGCAGGAAGTCAAGTGGCAGACATGTGAGGAAGGAATACAAAATAAAACAGGAAGTGAGCAGAACTGGAGGATAAAATACAAGTACAGGAGACAAGAAACACACTGAAAACACTGGACACACTGAACACGAGACTGGATAACACAAGGAACACAAGACAATATGAGGAACACAAGAAACACCAGACACAAGACAATACAAGGGACGCAAGAACCACAAGGCAGAAAACACCAGGGGAAAACAACAGGGCATAACGCAAACCATAACAGTAGGGCAATGTAAAGACGTGAAAAGATCCACGCAGGTAGATGCAAATAATAGGTATAACGTGACATTTTTCAACTCAAATTAATTTCTGCCCCGCTGTGTGGCAAAGTCTGTCAGCACTGTCAGATTCTTCACTGACATCGCTGACATCCTGACCTTGAATTAGAAATGAAGGATGAAATTGTAGCTACTTGTGGATTGCTGGAGATTTATGATGAGATTTATCATACTACTTCATATAGTCATACAGAGAAGAGTCAAAAATGGAGATTGCTTGGAGAAAGATAAGCAAGGAAGTTGGACTACCTGCTATGTTCTGACAATGTATGTCTGTTACCTTGTTTCTGACTGTCAGAGATGGACCTCACAAAACAGGAGTTTAGACTTTTTACAAATGATCCGGTGGTCAAACTTACGTTTATATTGTGAGGTTAAATTCGCTTTGCATTTGGTGTGAACACAACATAACATATTGTGGCCAACCACATATGTAGTCCACAATTCAGGACACCAGGATTGATTACCTGCATCACTGTCCGCTTGTGGTAGTCAAAATTCCAATGTAAACTTCCTGTTTAAGCATTGTGATTGGAAATATTACAAATTGGCATGGTCATCAATCAATAACCCATTTGTCATGTACTAATAATAAAATGAACCCTGAACTCTTGAAAGGAGAATATAACGAAATATCATATCTCCTACCAATAATCACACTGTTTTTATAATCTATCACCTCTTATATGTAGTTTGAATTGTCTTGACTTAATCGTATAGTAACCATAGAGCTGATAAGAGAAAACTAAACTCATAAGTTTTACTTACGTTTTGCAGTATTTGTTTTAATTGTTTTGTGAACTAGATTTAAAGACTTGTTGGTTAGCAACACTTTCCTCTTTCCCTCCAGGCAGCTCCACACACCCACCAACATCCTCCTCCTCTCTATGGCTGTCTCAGACTTTTGTGGGCCTCCTTCTGACAACAGTAACAATCCTCCTATGGACGTCCTGCTGGTTTTTTGGTGATCTCTTGTGTTCCTTATTATGTTATGTGTTCCTCATCATTACCTCTGCTTCAGTAGGAGACATGGTGCTCATATCAGTCGACCGCTATGTGGCTATTTGTGACCCTCTGCATTACAGCAGCAGAATCACCGTGAATAGAGTTAAATTCTGTGTTTGTCTGTGTTGGATCTGTTCTGTTTTCTAGAACAGTCTCTTTTTAAATAAAGACCTGAGTCTAAAAGAAAGATATTTTTCTTGCTATGGAGGATGTGCGATGTTTACTGAATATATAAGCAATATGGTCAACTTTGTTTTGACCTTTATTGCTCCCATTATGATCATAGATCTGTATACGATGGTTTTGTTTTCTTTTCTCTGCCTTCACATACACAGCACCAGCAGGCGAATCAGGACCTGACAGACGTGACGCTGATGGGATGGACAGGATCAGGGGAGAAGATGAGTATGTCGTCGAGGTAAACGAAAACAAAGTCATTGAGGAATTCACAGAGGACCTTGTTGATGAAGCCTTGCAATACAGCAGGTGCGTTGGTGAGTCCAAATAGCATTATTATATATTCATAGTGTCCTGTGGGAGTGTTGAAACCCGTCTTCCACTTATCCCCCTCCCTGATCCTCACGAGGTGGTAGGCGTTCCGCAGGTCCAAATTGGTGAAAACTCAAGCCTGCTGGAGCTGCTCGAAGGCAGAGGCGATGAGAGGCAGAGGGTACCGGTTCTTGACTGTGATATCACTGAGAGCGCTGTAATTGATGCATGGCCGGAGCGAGCCGTCCTTCTTGCCTACAGAGAAGAAACCCACTCCGGCCGGTGACGATGAGGGACAGATGATGCCTGACCTCAGCGACGCCTCAATGTAATCATCCATTGCCCTTCTCTCTGGACCTGAGATGGCGTACAACTGGGCCTTTGGGATGGGGGCCCCCGGAAGGAGGTCGATGGCGTAATCCCAAGGGCGATGAGGAGGCAGAGAAGTACCAGAGAGGTGGGACTCTCAAGAGGTCAGGATAGTTGCCAAGGTCCAACCCGGGCATCTCCGCAGGTAAGGTCCGTGGTTCACTGTGGGCAGAAACAAGACAAGACAACCCGTATCCCACCCCTTAATTTTTCCCATCTGCCAGATTATTCAGGGATTGTGTCTTTTTACCAAGGATAACCCAAAATTAAGGGGTGCTGAGGACAATTGAATACATGAAATGATATGGTTTCATTATGACCACTGTCTATGGTCATGGTAACAGGTTCAGTTTTGTGTGTAACTCGGCTGAGGAGTCCTCCATCTAGAGACCTAGCACTTACGGACTGACTGAGAGCCAATGTCTTTAACCCAAGAGTCTTGGCTAAGTCAGTATCAATAAGGCTCTCGTCAGCCCCAGAGTCTATAAGTGCTCTAAGTGGTGTGGTTTTACCGTTTACCTGAAGTATCACAGGAGTCAAAGTTCTTTGAGGAGCGTTCATGACCCGGTTGTGGCTCACTGAGGTGCTCCTCACACCTGGTGAGCCCTGTCTTTTTAACGGGCAGCCACCCACACAATGACCTGGCTGGCCGCAGTAGAAACAGGCCACCTTCTTGAGGCGGCATTGGCGTTCCTCTGGAGCCACTTTGGTTCTGCCCAGCTGCATCAGTTCCTCCCGGTCTGTAGGCGGCACTCGATCCACAGCTGCGGTAGAAGCTGCAGATCCTGAAGAGTGACGAAATTCCCGGAAGGACCACGGCGCTCTCTGTGGTTCGGAGGTCCTCCTGCCGGCCCAGCGGTGCTCCCCCTCCCTCTCCTGGAGATGGTTGTTGATGCGGACCGCCAGGTCCCCCAGGTCCTCGAACTCGACGGGCGAATCATGGGGAGCCAGCTGGTCCTTAATCCCTTTGTTGAGCCTGTTGGAATATATGCTTTCAAATCATGCCTTTAATGCTTAGCAGATGACTAGGAAACAACATGCTATGTTTTGATAGAATAAATGAATCTTGCTGTGCTTAGAAATGATTATAAGTTGTTGTAAACATGAGATGAGTCAGACACTGAAGAGAGCAGTCAGTAACAGAGTGAATAAGACAATTCACAAAGTATGTCCATCTCTGGAAAACAACACTGCTGGGGGACATAGATAATATTCAGAGCTGCTGGGGAGTGAAATCAAGGAATGCAGAAGAGGTATCGGGAGGGGAAAGTGTGGCCTTGTATCTGTGCTTCTTCTTGTTGCAGGTAGGCACAGCTCACAGAATGATCATGTGGATGGAGTCAAATAACACGAGGAGACAGCATGCTGAGGAAGAATGACCAATCAGAAGAAGATACAATCCATATACGTCATTGCCTTTGTGTAACTGTAATAAGAACTGGACCTGGGAAAGATAGGGCATCAGACTTCGTGAACTGATGCTGCAACGTGTTGTTGGTCAGGGATACTTAGTTTGGTCCAAAGCTCTGTAAACCATTTCATTTTCTATTATTGCTTATGCTGTTAGAATAAAATCTGTGAAAACTGAACTTGACTGTCTCCTGCAGTACTTCATCAAACGAACACGTGAGTTTAAGCTAGATAAACTCAACACCTTGTCCAAGTGTATTTGCCAGAATGGCTCACATAGAGCTCCGGAGGGAGATACACCAAAAACAGATGAGCTGACGCAAGCAAGAACAGTAATTGTTCGGACTGTTCAGCAAGAGACCTTCAAAGAAGAGATCAAGAGTCTGGTCAAAGGAGAGACTGTCTCAAAACACAGCCCTCTCAGGAAGCTGGATCCCATCCTGGATTCAGATGGTGTGCTGAGGATTGGTGGCCACATGTCATCAGCTGCAATCTCTTGGGAAGAGAAACATCCCATAATCATTCCTAAGAACAACCACATTGCCACGTTGTTGGTGCAGTATTACCACGAGCAAGTCGCACACCAGGGCAGGCACATCACTGAAGGGGCTGTCAGGTCTGCTGGGCTGTGGATTCTAGGAGGAAAGAGGCTGGTATCAAGAGTCGTACACAAGTGTGTCACCTGCTGGAGGTCAAGAGGAAGTATGGAAAAACCAAATTTGTCCAACTTACCTGCCGATCGGCTCACCCAAGCACCTCCATTCACAAAGGTTGGAGTAGATGTATTTGGACCATGGTCTGTCTGTGCTTGTCGTACCAAGGGAGGCCTCTCAGAGAGCAAACGTTGGTCTGTCATGTTCACCTGTTTGGTTACAAGAGCAGTCCATATGGAGGGAGTAGAGTCTCTGTCAACATCAAGCTTCATAAATGCACTTAGAAGATTCATTGCCATCAGGGGTCCAGCAAAGCTCTTTTGTTCAGACTGAGAGACGAACTTTGTGGGTGCATGTAAAGAACTTGGCATAACACCAGGAAATGCTGAGCTTCAGCCCTACCTCAAAGTACTGGGACTTCAATCTTCCACACTCTTCTCACATGGGGGGAGTGTGGGAAAGAATGATAGGAGTTGCTTGGCGTATCCTAGATCGCTTGTTGCTCAAGGTGCAATCCCTTAGTCTGACACATGAAGTTCTCGTCACACTGATGGCAGAGGTTGCCACCATAATGAATGCATGGCCAATAGTTCCTGTGCCGTCAGATCCCGACATGCCAACCGTACTTACTCCTCTATGCTTTTAACACAAAAGGTTGACTCTGTGTCTGCTCCTTCAGGAGACCTTGACCTCAAGGATCTCTACCGGAGTCAGTGGAAGCAAGTCCAGGGACTGGCTGATTCATTTTGGAGAAGATGGCGTCATGAGTACCTGGTGACGCTCCAGCCGAGAAGAAAATGGCAAGCAGACCAACCGAGCCTGCAGGCTGGAGATATTGTGCTCCTAAAGGACAGCCAGGCCAAGCGCAATGAAGGGCCTGCAGGACTTGTAGTAAACACCTTTCCTGGTCAAGACAAGAGTTAGTAAAGTGGAAGTGAGAGTTGTTAAAGGTGGTTCCCCCAAGGTGTATTCAAGACCCTCCTCAGAAGTAGTGCTGTTGCTTAAAGGGACATAGTGGTATAGTATATTATACCAGGCGGGAGTATGCCGCCCCTTTAAGAAAGTCTGGGGATTGTTAAGGCTGCTGTGCTGTTTGTCCTTGTTTTAGCTTCTCTTAAGATCCAAAGTTGTTGTTTTCCATTCTGCACTCACAGTTTCCCTTGCTGTACCTAAAGGGAGCATAAGTGTGTAAGTAAAAGTTACCATTTGTGTTTATCTTACCTGTTAGGATGTCCTGAATTAGGTCAAAGTTTGTGCATAAAACTGAACCACAATTCGATGCTAGCGTTAGCCCCTCTATGGGTTTTTCAATGTAACGTTAGCATTAAGCTAATCACTAGTGATTTCTTGTGTTATGTATAATGATGAATGCATTTGTATTTAAAAGAAAAAGACCAAACAAAGAGTAACATTTCATTTTTTTATTTCTGTATTACAGTTTCACAGATCTTCTGAAGTAAAATCTTTCAAACTCACCTGCAGACTCCTGGA
The DNA here is from genome assembly GCA_023238725.1 of Scortum barcoo. Lineage (NCBI taxonomy): Eukaryota > Metazoa > Chordata > Actinopteri > Centrarchiformes > Terapontidae > Scortum > Scortum barcoo. The sequence continues at coordinate 2,034,373 of CM041550.1, forward strand.
GGTTTTATTAGGAAACTGTTTAGCTACCTGCCAAGCTAGAAGTCGCCTCTACATCCTGGCAACAGCAGAATAGAATCAGTTGTGCCAGCAGTGTGTGGATGAAAATGTGTGTAGTGAGTGTTGGATTCTGCAACAAACCAAACAAAGGAGAAGATGGCTGTGCTGGTTGGTGCATGCCTTGCAGAGAGGTCTGAGAGGCCTGAACTACCAGAAAGACAGGCCTTTTATCCTTTCTGGATACCCAGATGGATAAGCAGCAAGGTGACGCTCCCAGCTCCACCCTTTAGTAGCTCCAAGAGGCTGCAAAACAGGAGTCCTCACATAGGCCATCTTCACATGGTCCTGTGGAGGCCACAGAGGGACATATGACTCTCAATGTCATCCACAACCTCTACCACCCAGGTCCCAGAGACTCTGCTGCCCAGCTCACCAGAGATGCCATTAGTCCTGCCTGGGTCTTTGTCAATAACCCAGCCAACACCATCTCCTTCTCAGTGGTCCAGCCAATGCAAGCTCCTGGTTCTTTGTTGTTGATCCAGTCGGCACTAGATCTTGGTTCTCCATTGGTGGCCTGGCCAACACCAGCCCCTGGTCCCCTGTCAGTTGTCCCTGCCAACTCCCAGTCTGAACCTTTTGGTCCCCCTGTCAGCTGTCCCCATTGATGTCAGCAACTTCACACAAATCAAGAAACGAGTCCACAATGCCACTGAACTCAGCGTCCTTCACCTCACTGATACAGCCCACAATAGCAGAGTCATCAGAGAACTTATGTAGGTGGGAGAACTCTCAGATGTAAAGCCTTGTCTAAACACTGCGAGTTAAAGACAGGATGCAGAGGAAGAGCAGTAGAAAGTAAGTGGAAACTTAACACTTACCTGACTGGAAACATTACAAATTGGCATAGTTTGTGCACTGTTCAGGACAGGACGGCTCTACAGGGATTGATTAAAACAGACCAGCGCATCATTGGTTCCCATCTACCAAGTATCACTGATATCAGTGAGGGTAGATACCTGCATCGAGCCTGAATGGATAGTAAATATATAACAATATCCATGCCACCAACAGCTCTTACTTTTTTTTAAAAAAATGTGTGTACTAATTAAATTGCATTGCGCCTGCAACAGTAGACTCTATATTGTTCTTACAGAATTTTTTTTTACTATGATGCTCAAATGTCATATTTCCTACCAGTAATCATGCTGGTTTTTATCATCTATGACCTCTAGTATGTAATTTTAATTGTCTACACTTAACCATATAGTAACTATAGACATAATCATGAAAATTAAAACGCAAAGTTTTTCTTACTTATTGCAATACTTGTTTTGGTTGTTATGTCAATTAGATTTGAATGAAGGTCAAATGTCCCATGGTTTCTATCCATTGTGGCATCAGACAAGTAGTTTTGTCTACACATAACCATAGTTTTTTTCATTTAGAAACAAGAACAATGTTAGTGATACTTTTCTCTTTTCCTTCAGGCAGCTCCACACACCCACCAACATCCTCCTCCTCTCTCTGGCTGTCTCAGACTTTCTTGTGGGCCTCCTGCTGATGCCAGTAATAATCCTCCTAAGAACATCCTGCTGGTTTCTTGGTGAACTCTTCTGTTCTCTTTACAATTATGGGTCCCTCATCATTACCTCTGCTTTAGTAGGAGACATGGTGCTCATATCAGTCGACCGCCTATGTGGCTATTTGTGACCCTCTGCATTACAGCAGCAGAATCACTGTGAATAGAGTTAAACTTTGTGTTTGTCTGTTTTGGATCTGTTTTCTTTTCTTCAACAGTCTGTTTTTAAAGCAAGACCTGAGTACATTGGGGGACAGGAGACTGGTGCTTGGGACCGAGTGCGGTTCACTCAAGGGTTACAAGCGAGCTGGAATGAACAGGCGGTATCCAACATCCAAGGGGTCCACCTCAACCACAAACTGCACGGCAGGATCTGGCTGGGTCAGAACAGCAGCTGTGGTTAAAATACTCTTGAGCTGGTAAAAGGGTTTGTCTGCTTTGGGTGTCCAGTGGAATGGATGAGAGAGAGAGATGAGGACGGTGAGCAGTGCTGCCACTTGGTTGTAGTTGGTATGAACCAGCAGCAGAAGTTAGCGAAGCCCAGAAAACGCTGCACGAGTTTGCGGGTGGCTGGGACAGGCCACTCAGCAATTGCTTTAACCTTCTCAGGACCCCCCTGAACGATGAAGCTCAGGAAACTGACTCGGGAGGCGTGGTAACTCACATTTTTCCCTCTTGACAAAGAGCTTGTTCTCCAAGAGTCTCTGCAGTACTAGGTGGATGTGCGTCTGGTGCACTGCCAGGGTCCGAGAATAGATGAGGATGTCATCTAAATACACAAAAACGAAGCGGTTAAGAAAGTCCCTAAGAACATCATTAATAAGGGCCTGGAAGATGGCGGGGGCATTAGTAAGGACGAAAGGTATCACCAAATACTCAAAATGGACCAGTGGCGTGTTAAATGCTGTTTTCCACTCATCCCCACTGTGAATGTGCACCAGATGGTATGCATTAAGCACATCTAACTTGGTGAACACCGTGGCTGCCTGCAGGGGAGTGAAAGCAGAGTCAATCAGAGCCAGAGGGTACTTGTTGTTTATCGTGGTATTATTCAGACCTCAGAAATTGATGCAGGGACAGAGAGAGGAGTCATTCTTCTCGACAAAGAAAGAAAGAAGTGCTGACTCGGACGGGCGGATGAGGCCTGCAGCTAATGACTGCCTGATATAACTCTCCATGGCTACGTTTTCACGGCATGAGAGGTTGTACAGCTGGCTGGATGGTAGAGAGGCACCAGGGAGCAGGTCGATAGCGCAGTCATAAGGGCGGTGAGGCGGCAGAGAGAGAGCCTTGGATTTATTACAAAGCTCCTTGAGATCATTGCATTCGGGAGGAACTCCAGTCAGGTCGACAGGTTCAGGGGCAGCTTATGACCTAGGTGAGGGCTCCTGTGTGGGAGACTAGGCAGAGTGCAGACAGTTTTCATGGCAGGCCACACTCCAATCCAGAATTTTGCCCTCTGCCCAGTCCACATGGGGACTGTGTGCGGCCACCCAGGGGAAGCCTAGGATGAGAGGGGTGTTAGGAGTGGTGATGAGGAGCAGCTGAATAGTCTCTCGAGTTACGAGTTAGAGCGTCTGTGTGCGATGCCTTACCCGGGTCAGGACCCTCCCATCTACCGCCAAGGGGTTCCGCGGTTGCTGTCTGCCACCGAGCGTTTTCCAATGGACTTGGAGCAACAGGAGACTGGAGAGAGCAGAGAAGGGAGCTATGAGGTTAGTGTAGAAACATGGTGTGCAAGAGCCTGGTTAGCCTTGAAAAGTGCACTGATGATGCTGTCATGCTGTCCAAGCAGTATACCTTGCTGATCGATGGCGTGACGAACCAGTGCTTGTCCAGACTGTTGGTCTGCGTGGTCCATGGTGACCAGACCATTCTGTAACGGTTTAGACAGGTATTTTAGGACCCCAAAATGCTGACACAAGGATGAACAAGAGACAAAACTTGATTTAATAATATTTTCAATGACGTTTGAGGAAGATTGATCCGGCACCAGTTGCTGCACCTGACGGTTGCCAGGTGTGTGACAGAGAGGGGCTGGTATGTGGCGGACAGGGCTGAGTTCAGAGCAGGCTGGGCTGAGGGGGGAGTGACGAGGCTGGAAGGAATGCAGTGTTCAGGTGTCTAGGAGGAAGGGAGGACAAGGAAGATTAGTTTCAGGCAGGAAAGCAAAAACAGTTACACGGTGATGATAAGAGACGGTCTGGCAGGGAATAAGTGAATGAGCCGGTCTTTTATCCTGAGGAGGAGTAAGTGGCTTGATTGATGATTGGGAGCAGGTGTGCAGGTGAGTCCAGGTGTGTTGATAATTGACCGGGGCTGACCTCCTTCTCTTTCTCAGCGCAGGACCAGACAAAGACAGGGGGAGACAAACACACACACAAGGGAGAAGAAAGGAAAAAACACAGGGAGAAGACACAGGGACCCTAACATTTGTTATATAATGGTAATTAAATGAACCCTGAACTGCTGACAGAACAGAGGCAGTGAGAGAGGCAAAATTCCCATGTAAACTTCATGTGAAAGCATCCTGATTTGAAACATTACAAATTGGTTTGTGCAAGGTAGGAAGGCCTTATATCAATAACTTGTTTGTCATATAATGATAATGAAATGAACCCTGAACCCTTGAAAGGAGTGAGAAAATGAGAGAGGAATGGTTGCAGAGAAAGTGATGAAGATGATGTAATGTGCAGAGTGAGGGAGGAGGGACATCAGAGACACAGAGAAAGAGGAGGAGACAAATTACGAGAACATCAGAGAGGTAAATCAGTTATATGACTTTGTTCAGAAAGTTTCCAGAGCTGCAGCTCTCTGCAGATCTCTGAAGATGGAGGTTGAGAACAGAGCAGATCTCTGCTATCCACAACTCCTCAACACCTCCTGCAGGAAGCCCACGTCTTCGTGGTCTGAAGCACTGCTCACTCAAATTGTGATGTACTCCATCTCTCTGCTCACTGTGGCTCTCAACCTGCTCGTCATCATCTCAGTCTCCCACTTCAGGCAGAGAATAAACTCTCAACTCCTCTTACTTTTTGTGACTCAACAATGTGAACAATTACTGTAGATTTTTGTAATCGTCTTTATGTGTGTACTAATTAAAATGCACCTGCAACAGTAGACTCTATATTGCACTTTCTAAATACTTTTGTAATATGAGGCTCAAATATCATATCTCCTACCAATAATAATAATAATAATATTATTATATTATTAATAATAATAATATGTTTTTTATCATCTATGACCTCTTTTATGTAGTTTTAATTGTCTGCACTTAATCATATAGTAACTAATAGACCTGATCAGAGAAAATCAAACTCATAACTTGTTGGCTTAGTGATACTTTTCTCTTTTCCTTCAGGCAGCTCCACACACCCACCAACATCCTCCTCCTCTCTCTGGCTGTCTCAGACTTTCTTGTGGGCCTTCTTCTGATACCAGTAATAACCCTAAAAAGAATATCCTGCTGGTTTCTTGGTGAATTCTTGTGTTCTCTGTTTAATTATGTGACCTACATTGTTACCTCTGTGTCAGTAGGAGACATGGTGCTCATATCAGCCGACCGCTATGTGGCTATTTGTGACCCTCTGCATTACAGCAGCAGAATCACTGTGAATAGAGTTAAACTTTGTGTTTGTCTGTGTTGGGGTTGTTCTTTTTTGTATAATAGTCTCTTTTTAATTCAGGACATTAGACTAAAAAAAAGGTTCTTTTCCTGCTATGGACAATGTGTGACATTCACTGACCCTATCACCGAAATGGTCGACGTGGTTTTGACCTTTCTTGTTCCCATTACTGTCATCATAGTTCTGTATACGATGGTTTTTGCTGTGGCTGTGTCTCAGGCTCGTGCCATGCGCTCTCACATTACAGGTGCAACAAACCAGCGTTCAGTGACTGTGAAAACAAAGAAATCTGAGCTGAAAGCAGCCAGGACTCTTGGAGTTCTTGTAGTTGTGTTTCTAATATGTTTCTGCCCATATTACTGTATGTTCATGGGAGCGTATCCTTTACTTGATCCTTTATCATCAATATATCTGGTGTGTCTTCTCTATTTTAACTCCTGTCTAAACCCTCTGATATATGCCTTGTTCTACCCACTGGTTTAGAAAAACTGTGAAACTCATTTGTACTCTTCAGATTCTGCAGCCTGGCTCCAGTGAGGCCAACATACTGTAGAGAGGCTGTGAAGTGACTCAGATCTTCTCTGCAAATGTTTTTGCTGAGTTCAGAATCTCACAGATGGAGGTGAAATTTCTTTCTCCTCTCTGTGGATACAGTGCATAAAAAGTAAATAAGAAAACTCTATGAGTTGCTATACTCAAAACAGTGTGACATAATTTTTTTTTGTATTTTGCAGAAATGAATAATTATAACAAGTTGTGACAAACCTATTATTTTCATCTTATCAGTTTTATTGGAATATGTTTTTTCTATTTTTTCTCTTCTCCTGCTCCAGAAAACCTAATCTGTAAAGCTGTCAAAGGTAGAGGAGTAATACAAATCAATGGACAATTCCATCACCAGACTGGCCACAACAAACACTTCTTGGGCTTGTTTCAATTCTCTAAATTAATACTTCCTCGTTCCTCACTTGAACCGGAAGTTTAAAGATCCTCAAAATCCTCTTATTTCTGCTCCAAGGTTCGATGAGAAGCTTACAAAAGTATTTAACAGGGCAGCACTTTCCCTTATTTTGTATCAGTTACTGATCAGATTTTGAAGCTGATTAGACTAAAGATAGACAACAGATTAAGCTCAAGTGTATCACTCTTTATATTGGAGTTTTTTGCTGACAGAGGTTAAAATCTTTTTTAAATGTAGGCCTGAACAACTACAGTACCATAGCCACCTTTCTTCATGTATTAGGAAGATTTTTCATTTCATGATCTGTAATTTCTCCCATAAATTTTCATCATAAATGTGAATCAGAGAGAGTATGAGAGTCTGTCAGCAAGAAACATTTTTTACATCATCTATCTTTCTTTATCTTTATTTCTATTTAATCACATGTGAGGCTGATCATTCCTTAGTGATGGGTTTGATACGAGTTACATCATTTCAATAAATACATAATGATAATACAATAAATCATTTATTATTGATATTCTGATGGTGAATTCATTATTTTATAACCAAGAACAGGAATATGGTGTCTTTTGAACAGTGGGAATTATTTATTATTTATTTATTATTATTTATTATTTATGATGATTAAAGTTACCCTAACTGAAAGATTATATTGAAGTAAAGATGATTAAAAGTGATTGAATGTATGATTTTGGAATTTTTATGACCAATAAAATAATTAGTCATTTTTAGAAATTTTATGGAATAAAAATAATCAGAATGATAAGTGAAGCTGTCAAGCTGTTGATTTTTTTTTTTGTGTGTTACAATAATCTTGTGACTGTCTTGTGACAATGAAGTCATCTTAAGCCAAAATGGGAGAAAAAGGAAGTTCGGGGTTAGTCTTCGGGGATCTTCGGGAGCTGAAACTTGATGCCAGATCAAAAACATATAGGCATTATAGTTTAGGCAGAAAACTTATTACAAGAGGAAGGGTTTGGAGCAACGAATTTAACATCAAGAAATTTCCAGATGGACAGATGGACAACTGAACATTGAGGATCGACTGAACGAAGATTATCCATTGCCACACAGCTGAAGAACTTTGAATTGAACTCTGGACATTCTTTTGCTCATCCAGTCTCCAGTTCCAGTCAGGAACTGCAATGGCCATGCAATTCTGATGATTCCAGATTTTAGAAAAGCATCGATGTAGGCCTCCATGGCTTTTCTCTTGGGTCCAGAGAGAGAGCGTAACCGGGCCTTGGGAATTGGAGCACCTGGAATTAAGTCAATAGCACAATCAAAGTCGAGGTGGCCCTCGACTAAAAGCCTCTTTCAGGTCGTGGTAGCAGGCAGGTACTTTAGACAGGTCAGGATAATCGCTGAGATCAGGCTGTGACAAAGACATGGATTGCTTCTCAAGAACCCTGGAACTGGACACATGGTTAGCAAGACAGGTGACAGAATATGACAATCCCCACTCCTTGATCTTCCCTGACCCCCAGTCTATGTGTGGGTTATGTTTGCTGAGCCATGGGTAACGAAGAACTAGGGGGTGCTGTGGACAGTCAAACAGATGAAACCTGATGGTTTCTACATGGTTAGAATTAATAGTCAAGGTGACCAGCTGTGTATGAATGACTTGACATAGGAGTTTGGCATCTGAGGGGTTTGCATTTATGGGCTGGTTTAAGCGTTCAGTCTTAAGCCCAAGCCTTCAGGCCAAGGCCAGTCTATCAAGTTGTCATCAGCCCCAGAGTCAATAAACACATCATAGGTTGTAGTTACCCTGACCACCGTGGGTTTCCGAGGAGAGTCCTCTCTGGAAGAGAGACAGCTCACCAGCTCTCTCCTCAAGCCTGGTGAGCCTCGCCTTTTAATGGGCACGACACCACACAATGTCCCTGCTGCCCGCAGTAAAAAAGGGCACCCTCTCTCGCCTGCCGCTGCCTCTCGTCCATCGTCAGCTTGGTGCGTCCCAGCTGCATGGGCTCCTCCACAGCCGCAGAGTGCACTCAGACGTCCGCAGCGGTGAGCGTGGAGCTGGTCGATGGTCGAAACTCCAGAGGTGAAGTGGCCAGAGGTGCGGGCTGAACAGGCGGTTCAGATCAGGAGGACCCAAATGTTGAGACAGACACAAGGTAAAAGATTCTAAAGGTTTTAATCAAAATGCTAGATCTTTTCAGGCTAGACAAGGCAACAGAAACTCTGGTACTATGACAAGACATGACAAGACCATCTGGCACAGGACAGGGGGAGACGCCAACAGTGTATAGATGAGGTAATGGGAAACAGGTGGGACCAATCAGGGCAGGGGCATACAATCACAATGGCGGGAGACCACACAAGGGCAGGAAGTCAAGGGACCTGAAACTAGAGGAAAGTTAGTATTTTCAAAATAAAACAAGACAAAACAGACAGACAGAATAACAGGCTTGACGAGACACCACAGGACATTTCAATAGTTTACCAAACTAAACATTTCTTCATATTAGTGCAAAGAAAAGTGATTCATACCAACAATAATTGAACTAGCCGAAAATTTCAAGATACAGTGTTTTCCCTTGTTACAGAAATACATATAAAAGAAACAAATGGCACACAAATCTAACAGAGTACTACATTTAAAAGATGATAGAGTGTTGTTCTTTCAGGTTTGGCTGGGAAGAGCAGTTATGAAAGTAATGTTGCATCTATGTTTTGATGTCTAAAAGGTAGACAGTGAGGGTGGAATGGGTTGTCGCAGAAGTTTTGGTGGAAAGGTTGAGCTGTCCGTCGTCTGCATTGCAATGAAAGTGGAGGCCATGTTGATGGAGGATCTGTCCAAAAGGTAGGATGTAAAGGATGAAAAGCAGGGAACATAGTACAGAGCCCGGCGTGACACCGTGAGTAATTTGACCAGTTAAGGATTTAGAGTTGTTGATGGATTAAATTGATATCAGTCAGAGAGATGTGATTTTATACAGGAGAGCGTGGTTCTGGTTGAAGGTGAGTTTAGAGTGGTGGCATAAGGAGAATATCATCTGTGACTTTTAGTAGAACAGTTCCAGTGGTGTGCCTGGAACAGAGATTGGATTAAAAAAGGTTCATTTAGATTATTGAAGTCTTAGTGTGGTTCTGGTACAACAGTTTGATTAAAGATTTTTGAGAGGAAAAGGGAAGTTGGCGATTGGCCAATAGTTATTTAGCATGTCAAGGGTAAATCCTTTTATTAGCAGCTTATTGATTTTGTGTGACTGCCTCACCCTGCTCCCCCAGCAAATGACAGCAAAAATAAAGAAAATAGCACAGACAGACTACCACCGACTATATATATATATATATATATATATATATATATATATATATATACACACACACACACACACACACACACTGTGGGGAATAGGGAAGCGGAGACAGTTGAGGAGGCTACACAAGGGCAGGAAGTCAAGTGGCAGACATGTGAGGAAGGAATACAAAATAAAACAGGAAGTGAGCAGAACTGGAGGATAAAATACAAGGATTACTACAGTGGCGCTGTGTGAGACGGTGACGGCTGCCTCTCCAGTAGCTCTCCAGTTTTCCAGCTCTTTCAGCTCTTTTTTAACCTTTTTTACTTCTTCTTCTTTACTCTTCTTGTGAAGAGATTGTGTGTTTTATATATCCCATGGATATTTTCAACTTTAATATGCAACCAAGAGCCAGTTTCCTCACTTATTCACGGGAGGAACTGCTGGCTCTGCTGAACAAAGGGACGAGCCGGGATAAGACACCGCCATCCCGGCGGAGCTGAGGAGGAGACCCCGGGGCTGCAAGGCCGGGGCTAAGCTAAAGGCCGAGCTAGCGGAAAAATCGGAGGCGCTACAAGCCATCGATTCCCTCCGTCATCATGGGGAATGTGAACTCGCTGCCGAATAACAAGATAGACGAGCTGTCCGCACTGAACAACCAGCGGATCTACCGGGAGAGCAGCTTGTTCATCTTCACGGAGACATGGCTGAACCACCTAGTACCGAGATGCTAACGTGGACCTACCTGCTGGGATTCACTGCTGTGAGAGCCGACAGAGACACTAAGGCGAGCGGGAAAAGCAAAGGTGGGGGACTCATCATGTGTATGTCAACAACCGCTGGTGTAACCCAGGACATATCTCCGTGAAGACAGTCTCATGTTGCCGGGACCTCGAGCTGCTAGCTGTTAGCCTGCGGCCATATTATCTGCCGAGGGAGTTCAGTCACGTGATCACCGTCTGTGTTTACATCCCTCCGAGAGCGGACGCAGCCACTTCCTGTGAGAAAATCCACTCTGTCACAGCAAGGCTGCAGACACAGCACCCTGAGGCATTCATGATCATCTCTGGGGACTTTAACCATGCAACTTTGGACTCTACTTTGGCTGTTTTTAATCAGGTTGTAGACTGTCCGACCAGAAACAACAGGACAATTGATCTGCTGTATGTTAATGTACGGGATGCATACAGATCGACTCCCCTCCCCCCACTGGGGAAGTCTGATCACAACCTGGTCCACCTACAGCCACTGTATACCCCCCTGGTCCAAAAGCAACCGGTGACAACACGATCAGTCAGGAGATGGTCCCCTGAGAAGGAAAGTGCCTTGAGAGACTGCTTTAACACCACAGTCTGGGATGTGCTGTTGAACCCGCATGGTGAGGACATAGAGGGGATGACACACTGTCTGACGGATTACCTGAACTTCTGCGCAGACGTGGTCTCCCCTGTCAAGACTGTCCGCTGCTACCCAAATAACAAGCCTTGGGTAACACGGGAAGTCAAGACTGTCCTCAACAAGAAGAAGGGCTGCCTTCAGGAGCAGAGACAGGGAGGCCATGAAAGCAGCACAGCAGGAGGTGAAACACTGTGTGAAGGAAGCCAAGGACAGTTACAGGAGGAAAGGGTGGAGCAGAAGCTGAGGGAAAACAACATGAGGGAGGTCTGGGAAGGTGTGAAGACCATCACAGGTCTCAACACAAAGACCAGAGCCGTAGGGGGGACAATGGAGAGGGCAAACAAACGAACTGAATGACTTCTTCAACAGGTTCAACCAGCTTCCTTGGCCCCCCCACCCCTCGCCCTCACCACAGCCACCCCGCCCTCTCCCCTCCACACACCTCCCCCCCCCAGACACCACAACACCACCCTCCTCCTCCCCCACATCAACACAATCTTCACCACTCATCACCACTGACCAGGTCAGAGGACAGCTGAGGAAGCTCCGACCCAGGAAAGCCGCAGGCCCAGATAAAGTGTGTCCAAGACTACTAAAGACCTGCGCGGCAGAACTGGGGGAACCACTACAACGGATCTTCAACCTCAGCCTGCAGATTGGGAGAGTGCCCACCCTCTGGAAGACATCCCCGCATCGTTCCAGTTCCGAAGAAGAACCGGCCCAGCGAGCTGAATGACTTCCGACCAGTGGCGCTCACTTCACATCTGATGAAGACGTTGGAGCGGCTCTTCCTCAGCCTCCTCAGACCCCAGCGGGTGCAGCACGCCCAGGATCGCCTGCAGTTCGCCTACCAACCAGGTGTTGGTGTGGAGGATGCCATCCTCTACCTGCTCCATCGAGCCCACTCCCATCTGGATAAGGGAAGCGGCACAGTGAGGATTCTTTTCTTGGACTTCTCCAGTGCCTTCAATACCATCCAGCCCACTCTGCTTCGGGACAAACTGAGCAGGATGGGAGTGGACCCCCAGCTGATGGACTGGATCTCCGACTACCTCACTGGCAGACCACAGTACAGTCGGGCTGAAGGACATCACGTCTGACACGGTGGTCAGCAGCACTGGAGCCCCCCAGGGCACAGTGCTGGCCCCTCTTCTCTTCACCCTGTACACCTCAGACTCGGAGCTGTGTCATATTCAGAAGTACGCTGATGACACGGCCATCGTTGGGTGCATCAGGGATGACAGAGAGGAGGAGTATCGGAGACTGGTAGGGGACTTCGCTGCATGGTGCCACACTAACCACCTACAGCTCAACACCTCTAAGACGAAGGAGCTGGTTATCGACTTTGGGAGGTCCAGACCAAGACCACGACCAGTCCTGCTAGAGGGAGCTGAGGTGGAGGCGGTGGACTCATACAGATACCTCGGGCTATGGATAGACAATAAACTGGACTGGACAACGCACACCAGCCACCTGTATGGGAAGACACAAAGCAGGATGTACTTCCTAAGGAGACTGCGGTCCTTCAAACATCTGCAGCAAACTTCTGCAGATGTTTTACCAGTCTGTGGTTGCCAGTGTCCTCTTTTACACTGTGGTATGCTGGGGGGGCAGCATATCCAAAAAGGACACATCCAGACTGGATAAACTGATCAGGCGGGCCGGCTCTGTGGTGGTCGGCACGAAGCTGGACTCTCTGGTGACGGTGGCAGAGTCGAGGACTCTGGACAAACTCCTGGATATTATGGACAATGCCAGCCACCCTCTGCACACCGTCATCAGCAACCAGAGGAGCCTGTTCTGTTCAGTGAAAGACTGCTCCTTCCCAAGTGCAGGACCAACAGGCTCAAGAACTCCTTTGTCCATCATGCCATCACACTCTACAACTCCTCACAAGGGGGGAGGAGGACATAGAGTAGGGGTGGTAGCCATTGTACATTTACTTGTACAACACTTACATACACATTGGACACTTTTTCCCCTAGTGCAATAACAATAACCCCATCATATGCAATAATGTGCAATAATTTTAATTTATAACACTTAACTTATACTTATACTATACAAAGCCATAACTTATTCACACAATCACACGACGCCATACTCAGCTCTTTCTATTTACTTATAGTATTTTATTATTCCCATTCTTTATATTTTGTATTTTAAGTACTTACTGTTTTATTTTTCAACTGTGTGCTTCTATACCTGTATGCTGCTGGAAACGTAAATTTCCCTGAGGGAGTCATCCCAAAGGGATCAATAAAGTGAAGTCTAAGTCTAAGTCTAAGGAGACAAGAAACACACTGAAAACACTGGACACACTGAACACGAGACTGGATAACACAAGGAACACAAGACAATATGAGGAACACAAGAAACACCAGACACAAGACAATACAAGGGACGCAAGAACCACAAGGCAGAAAACACCAGGGGAAAACAACAGGGCATAACCCAAACCATAACAGTAGGGCAATGTAAAGACATGAAAAGATCCACGCAGGTAGATGCAAATAATAGGTATAACGTGACATTTTTCAACTCAAATTAATTTCTGCCCCACTGTGTGGCAAAGTCTGTCAGCACTGTCAGATTCTTCACTGACATCGCTGACATCCTGACCTTGAATTAGAAATGAAGGATGAAATTGTAGCTACTTGTGGATTGCTGGAGATTTATGATACTACTTCATATTTATACAGAGAAGAGTCAAAAATGGAGATTGCTTGGAGAAAGATAAGCAAGGAAGTTGGACTACCTGCTATGTTCTGACAATGTATGTCTGTTACCTTGTTTCTGACTGTTAGAGATGGACCTCACAAAACAGGAGTTTAGACTTTTTACAAATGATCCGGTGGTCAAACTTACGTTTATATTGTGAGGTTAAATTCGCTTTGCATTTGGTGTGAACACAACATAACATATTGTGGCCAACCACATATGTAGTCCACAATTCAGGACACCAGGATTGATTACCTGCATCACTGTCCGCTTGTGGTAGTCAAAATTCCAATGTAAACTTCCTGTTTAAGCATTGTGATTGGAAATATTACAAATTGGCATGGTCATCAATCAATAACCCATTTGTCATGTACTAATAATAAAATGAACCCTGAACTCTTGAAAGGAGAATATAACGAAATATCATATCTCCTACCAATAATCACACTGTTTTTATAATCTATCACCTCTTATATGTAATTTGAATTGTCTTGACTTAATCGTATAGTAACCATAGAGCTGAGAGAAAACTAAACTCATAAGTTTTACTTACGTTTTGCAGTATTTGTTTTAATTGTTTTGTGAACTAGATTTGAGGACTTGTTGGTTAGCGACACTTTCCTCTTTCCCTCCAGGCAGCTCCACACACCCACCAACATCCTCCTCCTCTCTATGGCTGTCTCAGACTCTTGTGGGCCTCCTGCTGATAACAGTAATAATCCTCCTATGGACGTCCTGCTGGTTTTTTGGTGATCTCTTGTGTTCCTTATTATGTTATGTGTTCCTCATCATTACCTCTGCTTCAGTAGAAGACATGGTGCTCATATCAGTCGACCGCTATGTGGCTATTTGTGACTCTCTGCATTACAGCAGCAGAATCACCGTGAATAGAGTTAAATTCTGTGTTTGTCTGTGTTGGATCTGTTCTGTTTTCTAGAACAGTCTCTTTTTAAATCAAGACCTGAGTCTAAACGAACTGGTGGCGTGGACGGCTGTTCTGGGCGTGGCTGGCTGAGGCGAGGCATTTCCTCCCAGGCAAAAGAACACAAGGGAGGTTTGGAGACGGCTCCAAGCTATCTCAGGACAGGATAAAAACGAGAGGAGGAACCCTGAACCTTCACCACCATCTCTGCAGTGCTCCTCTCCTCCACCCCCTCCCTCTCCTAATCTCCTTCACACCTACAGTGGATCAGGTGAGAACGCAGCTGAAGAAGATCAAAGTCCAGGAAAGCCACGGGTCCTGACGGCATCAGCTCCAGACTCCTCCGGGACTGTGCAGACCAGCTCTGTCAGGTGGTCTGCTACATCTTCAACCTGAGCCTGAGTCTGGAAAGAGTTCCTGTCCTGTGGAAGACTTCTTGTGTGGTTCCAGTCCCTAAAACTTCGCGCCCCAAGGAGCCCAACCACTTCAGACCCGTGGCCCTTAACGTCTCACCTGATGAAGGCACTGGAGAGGATCGTCCTCAGGCACCTCCGCCCCCTGGTGAGCCCAAACATGGATCCCCTGCAGTTTGCATACCAACCCGGCATTGGGGTGGATGACGCTGTCATCTACCTGCTGCAGAGATTACCTAAGAAGGATTACCTTTTTTGACTTCTCCAGCGCTTTCAACACCATCCACCCCTCATTGCTCAGGGTGAAGCTGGAGAGAGCGGGGCCAGTGACCAGCTGGCTGCATGGGTCACCTAACTACCTCACTGACAGACCCCAGTTTGTGAGGCTGCAGGACTGTGTGTCCGATGTGGTGGTCTGCAGCACAGGTGCCCCCCAGGGAACAGTCCTCTCACCTTTCCTCTTCACCCTGTACACATCGGACTTCACATACTCCACGGACAGTTGCCACCTCCAGAAGTTCTCCGATGACACTGCCATTGTGGGATGTGTGTCAGAGAGGAACGACTGTGAGTACAGGAAGGTCATTATGGACTTTGTCGACTGGTGTGAGCTGAATCACCTTCAAGTCAATGCCAGCAAGACAAAGGAGATGGATGATCGACTTCAGCAGGAAACCCTCGGTAATTTCCCAGCTTGGGATTAATAAAGTATATCTATCTATCTATCTATCTATCTATCTATCTATCTATCTATCTATCTATCTATCTATCTATCTATCTATCTATCTATCTATCTATCTATCTATCTATCTATCTATCTCTATCATCTATCTATCTATCTATCTCATCCGAGATTGCACCAGGTGGTGAACATCCAGGGACTTGACATCGAGACAGTGAGGACGACGTACAAGTACCTGGGTGTTCATTTAAATAACAAACTAGACTGGACTGACAACACTGACTCGCTCTACAAGAAAGGGTCAGAGTCGTCTTTACATTGCTGAGGAGGCTGGGATCTTTCGGTGTGTGCAGGCCACTGCTGAGGACTTTTTATGAGACTGTGGTGGCATCTGTGGTCTCCTATGCAGTGGTCTGCTGGGGAGGGGGGTGTTCTGAGCGGGACAAGAAGAGGCTCAACAGACTGATTAAAAGAGCCTGTTACTGTTTCTTTCTTTTTCTGTTATTATTATTATTTACTATTTATTGTACATACTGTTTTTTTGTGTCTTTGTGTGTTTTTTGTCTATTATTTAATGTCTCTTTTACTTTGTGTTTGAGCTGCTGTAACAGTGGAATTTCCCCACCGTGGGATCAATACAAGATCTTATCTTATCTTATCTTATCTTATCTTATCTGATACAGTCCTTACTAATCGTAATTTCTTGTCTCCAGCAGTTCCAGATTTCTGTCCTCTCTTTAGGTCCAGCCCTTGGTTTCTTTTTTTAGTTCCTCAAATTATTTGCCTTATATGATCTACTGTCTCTGCCTCCTCAGTCACAAGCCTGTGTCCTTATTATTTCTCATTGGACTGTCTCTTTCCAAATTTTCATTATTTCCTTGGGTGCAAGTCCCCAGGTGGCGTTGTCGGCTCTTTAGTTGCTTCTGTTAACTGAACTATTTCCTTTGCTATAATTATTTAAAGGTTAAAAATTCCACTCCTTGCCACAAATATGTTCTGTATTTGTCTTTTTTTTTTAAATGTCACACAAAGAAAATACTTATAATCCAGAGCATTCTAAAAAAAGTGATTTTACTAAATCGCCTGCTGATTTAAATGTGTTTTCTTATGATAATATGATTAGTTAGTTCTCTTGTCGGTCACAGATTGTGCTGGTTACATCAGCCAATTAGAGTTTCCACCAACACACTAGATGTTATGTATGAAAAATACAGTGATACAGACCACGCTTACCACCAGCCTGCCTTATGGCTATGGAGCAGTGCTCAAAACACTATCACTCAGACAGAAGCAAAAAGCATCATTTCCAAAAATGGTGTTGAAACTGATCCTGAAAAGATCAGCGCTCTGAAGACTTGGCTGATTCCAAAGACCCTAAAAGAACCTAGGTCATTTCTGTGTTTCTCAGGATACTATCGATGATTCATCCAAGATTACTTCAAGAGAGTCAAACCATTAACTGATTTAACAGTCGGCTACCCACCTCTGCGAATGGCAAAGAAACCCAAAGAAAAGAATGGAGAGTATCACAACCCAACTGGCGACCGCTAGTCTGCTGCATGCCAGTGTGCTTTCAACACAATCATCAACAAAGTTACTACTGCTACAGTTTTGGGTTTTGCAGACTTCACCTTACCTTACATCCTGCATACAGACAGTAGCACAACTGGTTTAGGAGCTACACTTTACCAGGAACAGGATGGACAGATGTGTCCAATTGCATTTGCCAGCAGAGGATTGTCTCACAGTGAATCTCGCTACCCTGCACATAAGTTGGAGTTTCTAGCCTTTAAGTCTTCAAGACTTCAAGAATGTGTCATTGTACAACAATAACATTACATAACAGTCTCTTGTTCCCTACAAACAAACAAACAATGCTCAGGAATATTAGCACGAAAAAAAAAAACTGAAACATTCAACACAAAGAAAATAGACTAAAGAATAAAAATATAGAAATAAATAATAGTACAAAGAGTACCTAATAGATTAATAAATATAGACCTAAATTTAAATGAAACAATTAAATATAAATTTTACAACTAAGTGGAACTCAATGTAAATGAGTTCACCGTCACTGATAGCAATCCGCTAAGCTACATACTCACCTCAGCAAAGCTAGATTCTACCAGTTATCGATAGCTCTCTGCTCTGTCTACCTACTCCTTCACACTCCAGTACCGAGCAGAAAAACAAAACATGGATGCAGATGGCCTGTCAAGACGTCCTCATGGGGATTTGGTGAATGATTTTGAGTCACAGAAGGAGTGTGAATAGATCCATCAGTTCACCTCACCTCATAGTAAAAATGTCACTCAGATAGACCCAGAGTGGTTTAAGCAGTCTGTGAATGCTGTGAATCTATTTCGTCATGATGCAGAGAACAAATCCCTTGATCCTTGTATCACACTTGTTGAATCTCTTGCTATGCATGCAGAGCTGATCCTGATATCCATGAGGTCATATTCCAACTTGAGACTGGACGAAAACCTCCACTGACTGTGACAAGAGCTCCCTGAACTCCCGCTGCTGTTAAGAGAATGGCCTCGGTTAGAGATGAGATAAGGAATCCTTTGTTGAAGGAGGAAAGATGGAGAACTTACCACATTTCAACTGGTTCTCCCAAAAGAGCTCAGAGCAAGTGTCATGAAGAGTCTACATGATGATATGGGTCATTTAGGGATAGAGCGTACCACTGATCTCCTGTGCTCTCGGTTTTACAGGCCTAAAATGGTTGCTGAAGTAGAAGCAAAAGTGAAGACATTTGACCAGTGCATTCAGAGGAAGACTCCACCTCAAAAAGCTGCAGAGCTTGTCAACATTCAAGTAACTCGTCCATTGGAGCTGGTCTGCATGGACTTCCTCACAACTGAACCTGACAGAAGTAACACAACCAATGTCCTTGTGATCACAGACCACTACACCATGTATGCAGTGGCTGTACCTACACCCAACCAGAAGGCTCGCACCATGGCCAAGTGTCTATGGGAGAACTTTATCATCCATTATGGTTTCATTAACGCTTGCACAGCGAAAAAGGGCCAGACTTCGAATCCATGACAATTAAGGAACTCTATGAGCTGGCAGGCATTCAAAAGGTGAGGACAACCCCTTACCATCCTAAGGGAAATCCGGTCAAACTGTTCAACCGGACGCTTTTAAGTATGTTGGGAACCTTGAGAAACAAAGGCAAATGCATTGGCAAGATTTTGTATACTCGTTAGTACATGCCTATAATTGCACCAGGAATGATGTTCGGAAGACAACCAAGATTACCTGTTGATTTAGCCTTTGGCATCCTACCACCTGGACGTGCCCAAGATTCTTACTCAGAGTATGTGCGCAACTTGAAGGCCCACCTAGAGGAGAGCTATTACCTAGCAACCAGCAATGCTTCTAAAAATGCTGCAAGAAACAAAACCAGATTTGATCAACGTGTTACAGAGTCTGCACTTGAAGTTGGTGACCATGTGCTGGTAAGAAGTGTTCACCTTTGAGGAAAACAGAAACTTGCTGATAAATGGGAACCTGCTATTCATGTGGTGACAAAATGGGCTGGTGATCTTCCTGTGTACACTGTAAAACCAGAGAACCAAAATGAACCACTGAGGACAGTACACAGGGATCTCTTACTGCCCTGCTGATTTC
This sequence comes from Scortum barcoo, assembly GCA_023238725.1. Taxonomy (NCBI): domain Eukaryota; kingdom Metazoa; phylum Chordata; class Actinopteri; order Centrarchiformes; family Terapontidae; genus Scortum; species Scortum barcoo. The sequence goes on from CM041550.1 coordinate 2,053,577, forward strand.
TCCCTGCAACAGAGGATCCTGTAACCTTACCTGAGCCGGTTTCACGGAAAAGGACACATCAGTGTTTTCATATGTATATATGAAAACACTCACTTTCTGAAAGACTAACCTACTACTCGGTCACTTGAATCCTCACCTGAACAGAACCCACAAGCAACAGCAGCCAACTCTGAACCTGAGGCTCAAATTCTCAATCTTGACAACTCACTCCAGAGAAACATTAATACACAACAAGACAGTCAAGTTGGAAACAGCACCATTGAGAGTGAAAATTACCTGAGGAACCTGAACGAGAAACAGACTTACCTGGAAAAGAACCTAAAAAAGAAGACTTACCTCATCAAACTCCAGGTTTGTGTCTGCACAGGTTTTACTACAGGTGTTAAAAGATCTCTGACAGTTGTGATCAGGAACATACATTGCTTCAGGTGGCACTTTCATAGAAATGACGTCTCATTTCTCTAAAGAAATATTTCCATACTCCCTCCTCACATGGTTTCCTTGTTGCCCTCCATACATCCTTAGAGGGAGGGGCTAAGATGCAAAAAAAAGACCCCTGAGATTATTCTACACAGTGTTAAATTTCAAGAGAAAACATGAGTAAACCAAAGCATACATATAGACACACATACAAGCAACTATAGCAAATGTAGACAGAAAGACAATAGTGCAATGGCGCACTTATTGAACACCTATATGAGAAGGCTTCTGTCCTGTTTTTATAGGAAGGAAAGACTATGGGCAAATGGAACAAAAAGGACTGAAATGTCTCTAAACCCTGGACTTAGCTCTATCTCTCAAATTGTACACATGTTGTTATTATGATTCATCTTCCCCCAGAGTATTTTCTTTTTTCATCTGTGCCTTTTTTTTCTTCTCATTTTTTTGTCTATGTATACTGTAAAATCAATGACTTCATAAAAATAAAGTTAAAAAACAAATTGTACAGCTATGATATCTAATGTACTTTAGCCAAAAACACACAACTATATGAGGCTAAAAGTAAAGTGAGCTTCTGCCATCTCTAATGATTATTTATAGTGTAGTGTAATAGTATTAAGGCTGCATTATCTTCTTGCTTAAACTGCCACAGCTGTTCATGAAATCCTCTGCTGAGTTGCCAGAAGATGGAGCTGTTTACTTATTTATTCCACAACAGATGAGTTTGGATGACAAGGCGTATGCAGTACCAATCTTCGTAGAAATCTTTAACACACATCCTAAGAGTTGCTAATTAAAATGGTCTTTCTCACATTTCAGTTCAATAATGCTGACCAGCACTTGTTCATTAAAGTAAGGATGAATACCTTTTCTGTGCACTGTAAGCAGAGTAATAATTTTCCCAGCTGCTGTGGTTCAACAACCCTCTGTGTCACTAGAGGTCTCTGTTTCCATCTGCACACTGCACATACTCAGCACACACACCACACTTTACAACTTCATTCATTTGTTTACTTGAAGGCCTGTTTTCTCTGTCATTTCTGGGACAGGGTGTCTCCTCTGCTCACACATCCCTCATGCTGCTGCACATTTACCTCAAGTCTGAACCTGCTGGAGGAGAGCTGCAGCTCCATGTTCACCTGACACATTTCACAGAAGAGAGACATCAGATCAATTTGGACTTCAGATTCAGACAAAAATCTTGTAACATCATTCTGTTTTCATGAATATTTTTCATTCTTTACTTTCTAAAAACAATGTCTTTATATGGTGATTTTACCAGTTTTAGATTACTTAGTTATGGGTATTTTAGCATGGACTCAGTATTTGCATGCATTTTAAATGAGATGTTAATAAGATTCATGGGGGCTGATTATTATTTGAATTCTGTAGGCAATTATAGAGATATACACAATATGAAATGCAAAAATGAAATAAAAAAAAAAACAACTAAAAACATTTCCAGGCTGTTCTAATCAAATACTGTATTTGTAGAAAGATTAGAGTTGTGTGTCCATCTTTCATGGTTCAGAAGTTATGAACTGCTCTGCAACTGACAATTTAATAATGTTGTTGTGAACTGTCCATTAGTTGAGGAAGGTGAACAAATAAATATATTTTTGTTTAGGGCCTGTCAGGATGGTGTGAGGAAATATGCAGCACAGACTGGGCCAAGTTACATATCAGTCTTGACTTCTCACCATATTGCAATGAAATATGAGGTCAGTTTTTATAACAGCATCCTAACAAACACACGGGCCAATGATGAGGAAGTTAAACAGTTAAATACTTGTCACTCCTGTGCTGCTAAGCTGTTGCTGATGTACTTTTATGGTCTGAGAAAATACAGCCATCAAACAGCATTCAAACTCTCCTACAGCCTGTGCGGCACACTGCGCACACACGCCGCTATAGTCGGTGTGGTTTTGTTTAGCTCGACGTGTCTGGAGCTGTTGCCTCACATTCCTCCGTCTGTCTGCGTGAAGACTCCTGCCAACGGGCAGGAAGCTCAGCAGGTAGATCAGAGCTGCTGCTGAACTGCTCAGACTGAAGCACAGTGGACACTTTCCTCTGCCAGGTGTTAAAGCTGCAGGAAACTTAACAAAAAGCCAAAAAGTGCCAAAAAAGAAAAGATAAATAGACTGTATGTGACCCCTCAGGCCAAATCACAAACGGGGCTGTGGTGTTCAGCTTCCTTTCAAACACAGTGTTGATGTTTTACTTCTTGTAAAGCTTTTGATAATTAAAGAAAAGGTACAGAAATTCACAAAAATATTGAAGGTAAACCTGAAATGAGTACAACTTGTAATTTACAATATTATTATTATATTAATATTTTCAAAATTCTTCTGTCCTGCTGCTGCAAAAATCACTGTGTCTGTTTTTGGCTCGTTTTTGGTTGGTGGACATCTCAGGTCACCTCTCTGACTGGAGCAGATTTATGCTCTCTTTTTATTTGTACCCATATCAGGCGCACTCGCTTCATCCATGAGGGCATCGCCACAGCCGTCATTGTGAACAGAGACTCGCTGGTGTTGGATTGCTTGAAGAAGACACACCAGGCAAGCACCAAGAGATTCAGGAAGAGTTTCTACACTCAAAACTACCAGGATCCCAAATGAGCACACTGACTAATATTGTGCTATTACTACTACTACAACTAATACTAATACTACTATTACTACTATTAATATATACTTACTTTTTGAAAGTAACTTACTATAGTAAACATTATCATTTATGAGCTATTTCATTTTATTCTATTTTACACTTGTATTTTATTACACAATTAAAAGAGCTGATTATATCTGACAAATAATCTTAAACATGATGTGATGAAGTTATACGATTGGTTGGTTGAGAGTTGGAGTCACCTCACTGGCCGTCGCTCTTTCCAAATGAATAGGCAGGAACGAAGCCCTCTAAAGCTATCGCTAACAGGTTTACCTTGGCCACATCTTGTTGTGCGTAATTTCAACTAAGAGAGCAGACACACAGCTCCCAACTAGCTTTTTCTTCAGCTAACTGCATGTGCAGAGTGAGGGACAGCGCAAAGTTTAACACCCCAAATAAGTTGGTGAGATTTCTTACATGTGTACTATCGCTATTTAATCCTCCGTCCGCGCTCACTGTTGATCTTTAGAAATCAGTCTTTATCTTGGAAACATGAGTAGTTTGATGTGAGATAAGCAGACGCCATGGTGCAGAGACTCATGGGTAATCTATCTCATCAACATGTGCTTCCCGTTGGAACCAACCCTCCAATTATGTCACCACAAAACCAACAGGATCACAAAGCCATTTATATGCATTCTTTCCAGGTGTGTGTCACACTGACTGTGTTAAAGGTCACCTCATTTATCAAGTGTATAAAGTAGAGAAAGCCTGTGATGTTGATGTTGTGATGTTGTTGGCATGAGAAAAATCGAATTTGCAGCTATGTGTTCCTTTTTCTTCTCCATTAGCATGCAGTGGCTTTATTGGAGTTTGTTTGGTTAAAAACAAAAAGCGTCCCCCTGCTGCTGCTGGTGGAGACACCGAGACTGAACCTGACAGTAAATTTGCTTTAAACTGAAAACCAGCCACTGCAACAAACTCAAATACTTTGTAGAGCTGCAGATTTACAATCATGTTCTGTGGCACTGTCCCAGTGAACACCTTTCTCAGGAGGGGTGTGACAAAAATAAAAAAATAATAAATAAATAAACATTACCTGTGAAGAAGAGTATCTGTAAAACATGGACATGTTGTAAATGTTTCAATTTAAAAATTTCATCTCTAATGCAGACATTTTTAGGCACTGTTAGTTTAATTGTGCTTTGCTACAACTTAAACCTGTCTGGTTGCTTGATTCATAAAAGTGAATGAGTGTCTAAGCACACAACATTAAAAATCCTTCTGGTAATTAAAATTTTCATTTAAAAAGAAAACAAACCACAAGAAGTTCATCATTAACAACCTGGGCTTCAAATACAACCAACAGAGAAAACCTCAGGCTCCCAGCAGGCTGCCACCTTCCCTCCCAGACAAACCAGACACCTGGACTGTACCATCTGCTCAGGTAAGTGAGGGGTCACCTTAACGGGGGCAAAGCACTGAAGCCCATACAATAACACACACACACACATACATCTGGCTACAGCAAACACACATTAATGTAGAGACTGCAGAGCAGTTTTAACAATCCTCCCACCCACCTGAAGGATCCAACAATCACACTCACCTGTTTTCAACATCAGTTAATGAGCAGGTGATCTGCACCACAGCTTTCCCACTGTAAAGCCAAATATCAGATATATGTCTGGTCTGGGTCTGTTTCTTCTTGAAATGGGACCTAAATGATTTTCACAGCCAGCTTTTTGGACCGGTCAGGAATAAAAGGCCAGGTGTTACTAGTAACATGAATGTGTTCAACGCTTTGTCTGCAATCACTCTCTCCTTCATTTAATCACTACTCCATATATAATAAGTTAACAGTGCAGTAATGTGACATTTCAGACGCTTATTAATCATAATTATGCCTCATCATTTGCAGGTGTAAAGTTGCATAAGGGCAGTTCTTGCATATATATTTCACATATAGATGTAAAAAATAAGACACATCGCTTTGTCAGATTTTATGCCCACCACACACTTACTTCTTGCTCTGCACATAAATGATGAGGTACAGAAGTGTCCACAATGCACCTAAAATAATATAATACCGTAGGAAAGTCATGACAAAGTCCCTGTGAGTCCTGACCTCGACCCTGTCCATCACAAAGACCTGATCACCCAACATCAGTCCAACGTGCTGCTGACCGGTTACTGTTGGCTCCCTATAAATTGAAAGATGCTGTTGATGATGTTAAAGGCTACCTGTAGGCAGCTCGTACCTAACTTTATATTATTCAGATTTTAACTACAAAACTGAAAGTGAAACCAGAACGAAAACTGAAGTGAAAGAAAACTTGATTCAAACTCCAGTTGAGGTTTGTAAGTTTGCAGGATGTTGTGTGGCTTAATTTTTATGTTTAGATGTTTAGATAAGAAGTTTTGGAAAAATGATCTGGTATTGTTGTTTATTCAGTATTAAAGTTTAATGAGCACGTTTGTTCGATCAAAAGTCACAACTCGACAGAGGAGGTGAGTCGACGAGTCATGTTAGTTCACGTGTACAAGTGTTTCAAATGTTAAATGCCATTTTTAAAAATAATTTTATTTGCAATAGTTTTAGTTTTTCATTGTCTTAACACTTCACATGAAGTGCTTTATAACTATGTTTTCAGAAGTGCTAAATAAAAATAATAATAATAATAATGATAAATGATACATCGCAACAGCAAATGTTAGCATCCCTTTTAACACTAAACCATTTAAACAAGCTGGTCTTCTGCTGTTTGTGCAAAAAAACACATCAGTGTAAAGAATAACCAAATAACAAATAGAAACAATCGGGAACTCAAAATGACTACTAAAGATATTTCTGCCTCCACACCTCCTACAGTACTTGGTCATTACAACCCCCCCCCCTCCACACACACACACACACACACACACACACACACACACACACACACACACACACACACACACACCCACACACACACACACACTCCTCACTTCCTGTAACAAGTACAAGGCCAAACATGTTTGTGAACTCAGGACTTCATTTTCATTTGAGGAGACGAGGCGAGGGAGGGGTGACAATGTGTCAGACTGATGGTTTGGCTGAAGATCAGTGTGTTTTATTCATGCCAGGGGGTCTACAGTGTCTACACACACACACACACACACACACACTCTCCACCATCTCACCCTCAAATGAGAGCCGACGTTAATCTGAGGGAAGCAGTCTCTGACCTTGTCTTCCCTCTGCAAAGACGGAGTCCATTTTGAAATGAAATACTATCAGTGATTTAAAATCCTCCCTGTCTTATGGACTTTTGTTATTTCGTATTTTCATGTTGTCTGATGCACACGTCAGTTAGAGACACAGTGAGTGAATTATTGTCTGTCTGACCACAGTTCACTGAGTGTCATAAAACATAACTTCACATGTCGAGACCACTGAAACATTTTATGAAACAAGCACATGACTGAGGCGTAAAGAAGAAGCAGTGATGTCACAGCAGGCTGGAGGACGTCCACTTAACTGATGGATGAGCTGAAGGTCATGAAGGATGTAAATATGTGAAGCGGACCCGACATCAAACATCAAACAGCTGTACACATCGCACAAAGACTCTTGTTGGCGTATGATTTATTTTACATTTATAAATACAAATATACTGAACTCTTACAATTAAACACATATTTTAATAATTTTTGCATAATGTAAAATCAGTTCAAATTACATATTAGTGTCCACTACAGACACCAGATAAAAAAAGCAGATAGCCTTTATATGCTTGGTGCTGTTTGTGTGTGTGAATTGTATGTGTCACTAAGACTTTATGACGTGCAAGGACTTTTTTTGGAAATTTCAAAATAAAAGTCTAAGAATGAAAAGCCATCTTAGCTTCATGTAGCAGCTACCAGACACAAAGCTAAACGTTAAGTGTTTTAGTTATCAATGAACATGGGCTTCAATGTACTGCAGTTCTTTGTGGGGATGTTGTAAAAATAACGAACCAAGAACAGTTACTAAATGTTTAGGAGGGTACATACAATATAAACGTGTGTGAAACATCTAAAAGAATTATATTTCTTCCTTAATGTGTTTGCTAATATAGAGAACATCTGCATGTGAACATTAACTGTTGAACTCACACAGCTGAGACAGATAAATGACTGTTGTGCCATTAAAGAAGTAAATGTAGTACATTTCATATACTGTAGTATCTATAGTAGTAAGTTGTTGCAGAGCTGAAACAGGTTTCTTTTTCCTTCATGAATGATTTTTGAGTTTGTGTTCAATGAAAGTGAGAGCCTCGTTTTCTTTGAAGCTTTTTTTCTTTGAAGTGTGAAAAGTAGCCACGACATTAAAATCAGCAGGACACTCCAATTATGAAGCGTCCCCGCTAGGTTTCAGGAACTTCAGAGTTCCTCGGTGTCTCACTGAACTTGGGTCAGACAAACCTTCCTCCCTCAGCTGTGTGGGGGTCACAGGGGTCACAGTGGGCCCTCGAAGCCTTGTTTTTTAAAAAGAGTTTCTGAAGAGAGTCCAGATAATCTCAGTGAGCTGCATCTGAATAAACGCACAGTCCGATATAATAACAACGATCCTCTTGGCATACGGCAGATTTAAATATGCTGAAAAGTGCACTAAGATCTGACACGTGCAAATCAATTTAGGTTTTGTCCAAATCAAAGTGAAATTAAATTTTAATTGATTGTGTATTATCTCTGATAAACACCAACAGACTAATGGCTTTTCTATTAGCTGTGTCAAACAGAAGCATAAAAACATTTTTTGTGTCCTCATTCTTTTAGTGTGTGAATGATCCGCTGTGAGTTAATACCAATGGGATTTCACAAGAATGGTGATGCCACTTCCGAAGAAGTTGATTAGTTAAAGGGTGGCGCTTTATTTGCTAAGATATATGGATTACAATCTAACCTAAAACTAAAATCTTAATGCTTTTAAAATGATGTTAAAGCCTTTTTATGTGTGATTTGACCCATCCAGTACTATAAAAAAAGCCAACAAACAAAATCAAATGTCGTCCAAGTAGCTGAAAGGTGCCTTTAGATAAAGACTCTCCACGCAAGCTTTAACCTAAAACTTGATGAGCTGTTTGTTCAATCAGGACTTCACTCTGTGTTTTAGTTAAATGTAAGGGGAAGAGTGAATTTTCAAAATGACTGAAAGAAAATGACATTAACTGCTGAGCGGCCAGATGAAGTTTAACATGATCAGAGCTGTCAGTACTTATTTCCACAGTGGCCTCCATAAATAGCAGAATGAAAACTTCACATGCAAAGGGAACAAATATTATAGAGTGTCCTCTGTGTTTAATTATCTTTTATTTTACAGACATGGCAGACTCATACTGTACCTTAGGTGATCATAAAATATTAGATATTGTTAAAACCTGCCCGCCCAACAGTATATGAAGTAATTAAAGTCAACCTCCACCAATCATACAGCAGTAAAATGCAATTTAAAAGGATTCAGTAATAATAATCCTATAATATAAATAAGAATAATGTAGCGGTCAATATTTTGCATAATGAGTATTTTCATTTTTATACCTCAGTAGATTTATCTGATAATCCTCCTGTACTTTAGGATGGGTGTGTGCACTCTTTTTTTGTCTTCTCAGTTCTTGAATTCAGTTGCAGGTTCTTGGTGAGCTCCTTTCACCTCTCATTGTTCCTTTACAACAAAGCAGGGTGTGCTGTGCGATGTTTGCTCTCAGGCGGCACATCTATAGCCCGTCTATCCTCCCTTAACATTTTCTGCTCTACTTCCACCTCTCCCCCTGCAGGGCACAAACAACCCTGGCAACAAGCGGCGGCGTCAAAAGGGGACTGGATGGTTGCATCTGTGACTCCACACCGAAAGGCTCCTCTGATTGGCCGGCCGGCTGCGACCGATAAAGTGCAACGTGGAGTCCCAAACAAAATAGTTCATGTTCCACAAAGCTTCTTCAGCAACGCATCGTCCCTGCAGGAGATTCCTGCTGCGCTCATGTTATCATGTTAACGGGATAACCGGGCCGAACAGGGGGAGAGAGCTACTTAAACTTGTTATCTCACACTTCCCCTCTGACCTTCTGAACTCATAGACTCTCACATGCTTTGGATTTAACATCTCACACTTTGTGCTCCACCGTTTATTTTCATTTTCACACCTTCAGGCTGTTCAGGCTTTGAATGCCCACCTTCCTCTTTGAACTTCTCTGTCTACAAAATACAGAAATAATCCAGTTAGCTTCAGCGATTGTGATGTGAGCGGTGTGAGATCCACACTTGGTTGGGGGCTCCCAGGCTTTCAGAAGAAGAAAAGTGTCACTCAAACAGTCCCGGTGAGCTCAGTCAGTGGAACCAGGTCACCCTCTGAAGACGGGAAACTGAGCACACATCCATCACAGCAGCACAGACACACAAAACGGACACGATATGATGACAGTTCACCTACTTCAGGTCCCTGTTTGCTGTCACACTGGGAATGGGACGTCTTTTATAGACTAAAAAAATATTTTTTGACATATATTAAATTCAAGTACAGCTCTCTGTAGGTCTGCAGGTCACGAAGTGTGGCCTTAACCATGTAAAGCACTTTGTAACTTGTTTGTTTTGAAAGGTGCTATAAAACTAAAGTTTCTTCTTCTGCTTCTTCTTCTTCTTCTTCTTATTATTATTATTATTGTTATTATTAGGTAAGTATTAAGTACTGGACACATTAACATGTCGAGCTGATGAAGGTGCTTGATGAAAACTCAGAGGATCAATAAAGCTTTTACAGTTTATCCTGAGAGGAGCATGACTATCTGAACCACATTTACACAGTCCATCCAATAGTTGGATTCAAAAGTCAGCCTCATGATGGGGCCAGAGGACAAAGTCAGTAGGATTTATCATCAGTGCACCATGAATGTCTGAACCTGATTTAAGGAAATCTACCCGTATGTTGTTGAGACATTTTACTAAAAAACAAAATGGTACACTTTGCTTTCTTTGCAGTTTAAATAAACAAGATATAATGTGTTACTGTGGGAGCATTTGGAGGGCTGGTTGGTGAAGTGAAATGTTAGCCTTCGATAAAGCTATGCCTGTCATCTCTCCATGTTTATAGTCTTCATGTTAAACTAAGATAACTGGCTACTGGCTTTATATTTAATGCACAAACATGGGATCAACCTCATGATAAAATCCCAAACTGTCAAACAATTTCCAAAAGGACAATTGTCCGCAGCATGTCAGCGACATTGTTTAAATGAACAGCGATTCATACCAAACAGTGTGATTAAACAGCAGACAGGCTCATCGGGACAACGGAGCTCGTTCTGAATCTGAATCAGCTCTGAGACATTTCTGCGTCTGTGACGAGAGATCTTGATGGATGTTGACATGTTGCGTCTCCTTCGCCGAACCGTCTCTGCCTCAGAGATCAAAAGCTCTTTGAAATCGCTGAAGCCGAATCCCTCACAGGTTGAGACAATGAGTGATGCTCAGTGCAGCTGGATGTGAAAAAAAACACCAAAAAATCTCTTTAGAGAGGCGGGTTTGTTTGGTTCACAAGTCAACATCAAAGATCAGGAAAAGCAGCTTTCAGCCAAATGAAGAGATAAAAATAAGATGCTGACAGGGAGGGACACAAAGAAAAGTCCATTGATTGGGATCAGTTTGTGGCACATTTTCAACACTCATCTTGATTTAGACACGACTTTAATAAGAACATCAGATGCTTTTTAATCGAAGAATCTTTAATCATGATGCTTTGTGATCATGAAAATGTCTGTCAACACAAAATCTCACGACAATCCAACTAATAGTTTTTAAGATATTGCACACTAAACCTCAAGGTGGCGCTAGAGGAAACACTCAGGTTCATTATATGATTCAGTGACAGCCTGCTGACGTACTGTGGACCGTATGTGATGGTTTGTGAAGACTTCTGTAATTTTCTGCTTCTCTGTGGATGTGATTCAGAGGGGTTTCTTTGTTTTATGGGCTGCTGTGATCAATTCATTCATTGTAATTTGGTTGATCTTCTTTGTTTGAATAAGAAAGGTGTCGGTCAGGATTTATTTAGCTGAATCCTTTATTGTATAATACTCTGAGGTCTGAATCTGTGTTTTTCTTAGTAGCTGGGTGTTCATGTTGGTGTAGCTGGAAAACTTCATCACAGCTGCTGATCTGAGCTGATAGAAAATGCTTGTATGTTTATCAGTATAAATCCTCAAATGAAAGAGCTCAGACTTCACATGTGGTGTGCCCATTTAAAGTAAACTCTCTTTAAACGGTGGAAATAAAAACTGATTCATATAGATTTAGACACGAAAAATCAGCAGGTGAGAGACTTAAGATTATCTCCTTGTTTTACACAAAAGCATCTGTTCTTAGAATAAAATTTAAAAAAAGCTTTCAAAAAAGATAATAGTAGTTTTTAATCAGAACCTTAAAAAGGGATAAGTATTTTAAAGCCAGCTGGAATTTGATGTTTAGAGTCTCAGACCTGCTCTTCAGTCAGACTGATTCACTGATCAGTCTGACTGAGTCAAAATAAGGTTTAATAAAAGCTTAATCCTCCAGCGGGAGATCTTGTTTGATGGCGGTGAGGTCAGATGATGTCGGTGTGTTGAGTGATTACATGAAAATCTGAAAAATCCTGCACCTCTTAGATCAGCTGACCTGCATCAAAGCCTCATCATCCTGAAGCGCTGCAGGTCATCTGAGCAGATTGTCTTCATGTCAACACCGATCAGTCCTCCTCAGTACTCCGTATTTAACCCCCCGTTAACCCAGACGGCTGCAGCTGCTGCAGGCCTGAGGTCAGAATAATTAAAACTGGAAAATGAATTTTGTGAATTTTACAACAAGTTAAATACTGACAAAAATCTGACTGTGTCCTGCAGGACTCAACAGGAAGTGTTGAGACTTTAACTATTTCTGGTTGTGGCTTAACGCAGATATTTCATTTGTTTGTGTAAACATTATACAAACACAGCAACACCACAATGTGACAATAACAAAAATCATCATCAGCATCACTGTAAATCAACTCTTATTCTGACTTCATGTCCTACAGATTTTTACATGAATGCAAAGCAGTTGAGCCCTTTGATATTATTATATGGAGAAAAGGTACAATAATGATGACATGAGACAATAAGATGCATGTGTTGTGTTCTTTACATATGTGTTCTTAAGCTAAACATCTTAGACTAAGCATCATGAAGGTTTAGTTCTGCTAAATTTTGTTCTTCCTGCATTTAATAACCAGGAAACATTGCTTGTTAATAAGTGGTGGGAGAAGTATTCACGTTTTATTTAAAGCAGCTAATATTTTATATTTTTATAATAATAATGCATAAAACAACAATGAATAATGTAAAAGAGAATTATTAACTGAATCCACAGCTCCTCTCAGCTTTTCTGAGCTTCATCGAGTTTCAGCTAATTTTTATCTGTCTGAACCAACTTTATTGTTCTGTTCACTCTAAACGTTCTCAGAGCTTCATTTTCAGAGTCAGAATTGTATAAAGCTGCAGTAATCAACCAGTTGAGCATCAAACAGCAGACAGACTTAGTTGGTGAACAAAGTGAAGCATTTAGCTGCTAAAGAGACAGAGACTTCCCTCAGGAGGTGGAGGAGACCAAACACAGAGATAAAATAGAGACTATCTATCAGGTGGACTTTTCACTCTCTCAGCTCTGTGTTTGGTCTTTAACATTGCCACACTGGTCACACATTGTCATTTTATTTGTTAACAAATGATTAATTACAGCCACTTTATTGCATTAAGAGATATACAGTTTTTTTTAAAGACATACTGCACACTTGTCTTTTTCTACACCAGAAGAAAATTTTCTTTGCGTTTGCAAGTAAAAAATTAATGTGAGGAAACAAAGCAGCGTTTAGTGTCATTGCTGGAAGGCGACAATGAAATGCAGACATACATACTCTGCATGACAACCAGAGTGCAGCTGCTGACACGGATATTTGTGGTTGGTGGAGCAGAGCGGCTCTAAAACAGGCCACAGTGAAACTAAACTCCACAGCAGCACTTGGCCTTCACTGCCAAAGGTCACTCGAGGAATGAAGGAATGAATCATTATTATCTGCTCTTCAGTTTTTCTTTTTGTGCCCAAAGACACGACAGTTCATTCATTCCCAGACTGACCTGCTGCACTAACACGACACAAGACCAAACAAGACATCTGTGACCTGCATCACGATAAAAACACGCCACTGTGCACACGCTTCTCCTGTTTTGCTGCATCATCGACATCTGAAGCAAGAAACAGTCACACGATTGACATTGATGTTTTCTAACACAGCGAGCTGCAGCGCCTCAGGCAGGGCGATGGATAAGTGACCTTCACAGCTGGAGAGCTGCAGTGTGCTGTGCCCAGGTCGTTAAATTCATAGGACCATATGAACAGACTGTTTACCCTGACTTATCCTTCACCAGGATCCCCTGTGAAGCTCTGCTAATTTCATGACAACAAATACACATTCGGAAAACAAAGGACAACAACAGAGTTTAGACATGTTTTATCCCTTTTTGCTGTTCTGTATATTTTACATTACTGATGTCCAATACATATTTTTTTCACAAAATAATTAACATACAAATACTTTAAACTTATTTGGTGTACTGTAAGTAATCCATCAGTGATAACTTCATTAATGCCTCATGTTTGTCACAGTTACATCTTCTAAGATAGTGTGACTGGAGTCCCCATCTACAACCACAGTGCAAGGATAATGTTACTTTGACAGCAACAAAAAGACTTGATCTTCAGTGTGATGGACCATCAATGACTATCAATCTTCAGGATTCAAGATTCAAGAAGGACTTTTCAGTTCTATAAAAGAATGGAGGAAGTTAAAAAAGATTGTCAGCAGGGTGGAAGGAGACTAGATGGTGAAGATATCAGCAAACTAGCTTATGAACTTTGCACCACTTTGACACAATTTCCTGTGTTGTGCTGAGGTGTTTCCACAGCACAGTTATTCTGAAGGTGGGGGTGCCTGCTGTACTAGCATCACAACATTGCATCAGACCTTCCAGTGACACAGAAAACTTTGCGTCTTAAGAAGAAAGGTCTTTGTTGATGTCTTAAGGTCAAGACAAGGGAGTTTCTCCAAACTGATTTCCATAACATGAAAAAATGAAATAAATAGAAAGCAACGATTGTATGTGGAACATACGTTAACGCAAAATACATCCAAAAGAACCTCATTAGTAATGGAAAATCTTGTAAAAGTGAGACTCTGCATCTGCATCTAATAAAGCTGACAGGACTGGCAGGAGGTGAGCTGATGAGACAGACTCACCTTGTCTGGAATATTTCCTCTCCTTTTATTGCATGTTGGCCTCAATGTGGGACTCTTAATTAATGTTTCCTGTTTTATGGGATCAGAGGAAACAGGAAACATCCAACGAGAAACATCGAACAACATAGTTTTTAGTACACGTCACAACATAGTTTTTAGTACACGTACATGTGGTCTTTTGTATTGTGGCCTGTTTTGTGGAAGATGGGGAAGAAATTTTTCTTTACTTAAGCATACATTTTGTAAATCAATCATTATCAGTTTGATCCCTTATTGGTTCATGACAGTCTTCACACAACATTGACCTTTAGAGATGACACAGTTCTTTTTATAATTGGTAATTCCTTAACACATATAATTAAGCAAAGATGAGGAAAGTAATTCCTTAACACATATAATTAAGAAACCATTTATTAACTGTATGGAAATACAATCAGTCACAACGGACCACCATAATAAACCCTCTGGTCCTCGTGTTTCGTGTTTTTAATTGGTAAAATAAATATGAGGAGACATTTTGATAAATTCTTGTCAAATCCATCAACTCAAATCCATCATTAAAATGTGTTGGAAACTCACACTTTAAACTGACCACCATCCACAGACCGACATTAAAATGTGTTACCCTCTGGTCCTCGTGTTTCGTGTTTCTGCTGCATCAAAGAAGAAATACAAGAAATCACAAAGCTGAACCAAAATGTGTTGGAAACCCTCTGGTCCTCGTGTTTCGTGTTTCTGCTGAGTCTTTGAGTTATTGAAGAACTATTAACTGATTTAATAGTCCTGCTCGTCTGTGTTATATTTAAGACATAAAAATCACCTAATCTGGTCTGTTGGTGTCTAGAAAGTTCATTACATGATTTAAAACACACTCATGAATACTGATTTAATGATGTTATATTTGAAACATCAATTTTTTGTCCATAATTTCTTCTTCTTCTTCACTGCTCTGTGTAACAAGACTAATATGTCATCGACCTCGCAGAAAAGGCTATGTTTAGGTATTTACTAGAAACACCAGTCTCTGCAGTTATAGAAAACGGACATTGATGTGCACATAAAAACATCCATGGCCGTTCCCCAGACCGACTATTGATAATCGTTGTAAACCCTGGAGCCTCAGACAGGAGGTCCTCATGGTGGAGGGGTTTGTGTGTTTCGTGTTTCTGCTGCAAGGTTGACTCACAAAGAAGAAATCACAAGAAATCACAAAGCTGAACCAGAGCTGATCCTGAGTCCTGCTCGTCTGTCAGAAAGACCTCTGAGTCTTTGAGTTACTGTGAAGAACTGCACTTACACTGATTTAATGATGTTATATTTAAGACATAAAAATCACCTAATCTGGTCTGTTGGTGTCTAGAAAGTTCATTACATATGGATTTAAAACACACTCATCGAGTATATCTATACACTTTAGAAACATCAATTTTTGTCCATGCTTTAGGAATTTCTTCTTCTTCTTCACTGCTCTGTACTCAATGCAAATAACACTTGGGTCTGGGAGACTAATATACCAGAATTAACCAGAATGAACCTGGGCAACTTGATGTTTCCGTCGCAGAAAAGGTTTCTATGTTTAGGTATTTACGTAGAAACACCAATAGTCTCTGCAGTTATAGAAAGTTGACTGGATGTAAATGATCCCATTGATGTGCTTAACTGCCTCATAAAAACTAATGACATCATGGCCGTTCCCCAGAATGCAGCAGACTCCTATTGATAATCGATGCCATGTGGGTTTTGCACGTTTGTTCTGGAACCAGGTTTGATTTCAGCCGAGTGTGAATTGGCTTACACAGCTCATCTCCATGGTCAGCACCTCCAAAGGTGGCGTGCCCTCTCCAAGTGGAAGGGTGGCTCTCTCCTGAGGTCCTGCTGGGTGGAGGAGTCAGTTGGTGCTGCGTCTCAGTTGAGTGGAAGAGACAGGAGGGGTCGAAAGGGAAGAGCCTCGTCAATCAGTTAGGTGACCGGATGGTCAGTGAAAGAAGGAGAACTTTGAGAAGAGCTCTCGGTTGGGTCATGGATCGCGGTCTCGGAGCTGAGGAGGATTTCCTCCCCAGGAAGGCCAGGCGCTCCCTTAGAGAGGGTGTGAAGATCTATTTGGAGCCATCAGACTGAGGATTTCGGATGCCTGGGCGCTGGATGTCCCCTGGCCCCACGCCTCCCTAGGGAGTTGTTCCAGGCGTGTGGGATCTGACCCAGAGACACGCTGGAGGACTATGTCTCGGCTGGCCAGCTGGCCTTGGTCCCGGATCTCTGCTCTGGAGGAACTGCTGCCTGGACCCGGTCCTGATCTTTGCTCACTGCTGCCTCCGCGAGTGGATCCCGGACCAAGCGGATGAAAATGGATGGATGGATGGACAGACACTGGAGGATCACTTTCACTGCATATGTTCATCGGACCGAATCATGTGTTCACCTTCCTCGATAAATTACAGTTCAAAGCACGGGAAGAAAAGGAACCTTTTTATTAAATGCAGTAAGACTGAAATGTTTACTCCTGCAGCGGTGCTGGACACTGAAGATTTTGTCATTCTTTGAGCTGTTTCAGTGATATTAAAGATATTTTAGGGTTTTTTCTAAATGGTTTCTCCTCTTTGTAGTCCAGATGTCATCAGAACATTTCAATCAAAACAAAAAAAACCCTTTCACAGTCATGAAAGTCACCTTGCACCATCTCTATCGCTGTTTTTAACACAGATATCAGATGCACAAGTTCTTATAATGCTGCAGGACATAGTTTGATACTGTTTTTTTCATCAGTTAATATTATAATTAGTTCTTTATTAATAGATCAACCAGTTTGTATATAAAATGGCATAAAGTAGTGATTCGATTTCCCATTGCCCAAGGAGACATATTTAAATAGTTAGTTTTTGTCCAATCAGTAGTCCAAAACTCAAAAGATATTTAGTTTACTGTCATTTTTGACGAGCATCAGTTCTTCACATCTGAGAAGGTAAAACTTGGAAATAGTTGGTATTTCTGCTTGAATAGAAAAAGAAATAGTCAATTATTAAAAACACTTGTCAATTAATCTTCTGTCTCACTCTGTTCTGACAAACCCTCATGATATTCTTATCAAAACCAATTCATTTTGGACACATTATCCCAATTCTGTCCTCACCAAAGGGGATTGTTAGAGCATCTGGATCACATTGCAAACTGCTGATTATTACAAAGCTTTTTGTGGACTCTTCAGATCTTGAATTCCCTCACAAATACTTTGATATGAGTCAGCAGGTATCTTAAAACACAAATGATCCTGGGGTCAAACTTGTGTGAGTGACACCTTATTTTTGTCCTGTTTACAGGTGAGTGTTGGTTTGTGAGGAGATATTTTAATCTGCAGAAGGTTTGTACGTATTTTATCAGCAACATCCGGTGTCTCAGTTGTGGTGGTGTTGCAGGACATTAATCATTTCCAAACTCTACAATGGAAAAAACTGTCCCAGTCCGCCCTTTGAGATTATGTGAATTTGTTTCTGCAACAATGTGCAGCCACAGGCCGTCGCTCCAACAGAAACTCTTTGTTACTGGGAGTGTAAATACTGTCATGGAAACCAAATCTTTTGACATCAACAGGAAACCAGTAAACCCAGAATAAATCACCCAACCGGTTCTTAGTTGGCTGCGAGCGTTAGCCACTGAATGAGCGTACATGCCGATCATACTGCAACACCCAACAGATACCTCATTGATTATTTATGCTGCATTCCTTCGTTATGTTCATCCTGAAATAAAACAACCTGGGAAGCTGTTTTTTTTTTTTTACATTATTAGCTTTACATCTTTAGCTTCCCAGAGGATTTTATCGAACCTTTCCAGTAGAAAGGTTCCCCTCAGACAAACATTTTTTTAGCCACACTTTTGGTAAGGCAGTAAAAAATAGCAGATGAGATGATGAAATAGGATCATGTTATTAGTTAGTAGATAAATCTATTTATCACTTAATAGAAATAGATTGATCATCATTTGATTGTTTGGGTAATTTTTCCAGAAAACAAATAATTTTCTGATCTTCTGTAGACCAACAATGAATATATTTGATTAAAAATGTTTACCATCAGTTTAAATAGTTCAAAATACTTCAAATCACACTGCCTCTCTAACAAAAAGAAAGAAAGAACATTTTAGGGGCTTGACACTAAAGAAGCTGAGCTGTGTCTGTGATCGGCTCTTTTTCTCCAGATTGGTTTACTCATACAAACAAAAAATTGTGATGCACTGAATTAATGTGTTAATAGCGACAGAGTTCAGGTTTTGTAACAGTATACTTCAGAGTACTACCTTTCTGAAACAATACCAGTGTGATACAACCAGCAGCTCTTTAAAACCCTCCACTGCTGCACTGCAAAAACAGCAGTAAAGCAAACAGCCTGTGCATTCAGATTTATGCTCCCCTAAATAGACTCTGGAGCCTCCACATTAGGAATTCTGCCTGGAATACAGAATGAGCCTCTGCTGCTGCGATGCAGGTAAACAAAACACACAATGTACACACACACACACCTGCTCTGCTCTGGGAGATAACTCTTCATGGAAATACATGCAAATTTAAAGCAGGATTTTTTAAATCTCCCCACATACATTCATACTGTATGCACATGTGCACGTACGCAGACAGAAATCTGCATCTTCTGTTGGATTACCAGGCTGTAGGGTGACCAGACATGGTTGCCTGGCAACCCCGTCTGCATGTGAGGCGGCGAGTTGTGGGATCACGGCACATTTCCTCAGGAGAGACCAGAGTGTTTGGGTGGAGAGAGACAGACAGACAGAGAGAGAAAGAGACAAAGGGGAAATCCTCAGCTCACTTTGGCTAAAGATCAAACACAGGAGGAGTTGTGTGCTGATGAAGAGGAGGCGAGTGGAGGATCTTTATATGTGTGATCAACAACCACAGGAGAGTCTCACATTGGTAACGTGTGAAGATGCATAATTTTACACAGGAACTGTCTGTTCCTCGCTGATTACTGACATCCAGCTTCTTACTCTGTTTTAGGTAATAAAGAAGATGAAATGCTGCAAGAATTCAAATGCATGAAGTGGTTATAATCAAGTGTTGGAAAATTAACATGACAAAAAAAAAAAAAAACAGCCCAAGGGGAAAAAATGAGACACAGTATTTACTGCTCACATGTATGTTGTTCATATTGTGCATTTACCATGTAATGCATCGCTTGGGTAGCGTGCAGTGAGGGACTGTTGTCA
The DNA here is from genome assembly GCA_023238725.1 of Scortum barcoo. NCBI lineage: Eukaryota > Metazoa > Chordata > Actinopteri > Centrarchiformes > Terapontidae > Scortum > Scortum barcoo. The sequence goes on from CM041550.1 coordinate 2,073,165, forward strand.
AGCTGTGGAGCAGTTGAGTTAGAAATTTCATTCAGCCAGCATGATGACGTGTTCATGGGAACTGAAGAGAGTTTACAGAGAAGTACCCTGGAAGTGATGATGGTGGTAAAGTACGTACATCACAGTCACATCAAATTCTGCTGAAGTAGCCGCAGGTAATGAAGTTATTTCTTGTGATGGGAAATGTACAATGTCAGTAGGAAGACAGACTGCCAAATTTTACTTAAATACAAATGTATAATCAGATAAATGACACAGGAAATAGTTTTAAGAAATATATGAAAGGGAATGTTTTCTCTGTAAACACATGGGTCTAAAGATAACCCCAAAAATACATATTGTAGGGAAGCAAACATTACACTAATTACCAGATGTCTCATTTTGTTTAAGTAAAGCAGTCAGTTGTGTAATAATAAACAAACAGTGTAATATACATATATATTTACATTATATTTATATTTATATATACCTTATATATACTTTCTGTCTTGTTAATCATTTCGTGATGGCTCACATTTCTCTTGAATGATGTCTGCCAGTGCCACAGACTAAAAATAGTCTGTGTCTGTGAACTCAAAAACAGTTCATTTCAGAAGCTTCGACAATAGATTTTTTTTTTTTTTTTGCATTTTCCTTTAAAAAATGGCTGAAACAATCAATCAAAATAGTAACTGATTCATTTTCTATCAACGGACTAATCAATTAATGGACTAGCGGCTGTAGTTGCTGCAGAAATGCTCTCAGTTTGAATGTGAGCTTCATCAAATGTGAGACACAATCAGAGCGTCTCCAGTGTCTAAACTCACTAAACTGACTTCATCTGTGAAGTTACTCCCAGGAGAGATGCAACTTCAGTCTTTATTGGCCATAAACCTCCCATTTTAATCAACCAAAACAAAGCCAAGTTAATGGAAGGATGGAGAACAACAGCGAGGTATTGTTGTGCTAACGGAGAATGTAGGACAGAGTCACCAGAAGTGATAAAAAGGGGGAACTCCTGCTGTGTTCATCACCCTGCAGCCAAACACACCCCTCCTCCTGCCCCAGATGTAGATACCTGCCCTGGTGCTGTGAGCGTGGTGGGGGGTGGATGTGGAGTTGAATGGATGGAGGCATGTGGGAAACCCGAGCAACGGACTCAGCAGAGTTCAACACAGAAATCCCGGCCTCCAGGCACCGAAAGTCACCATGTTCAAAATTCATCTTTTTAAAGCTTTATTCTGAATCCCTGCAGCGTTTGGATTCATGTCAAAGCAAACAATGTTTAGATACTGGAAGAAATCAAGAAGGTAAAATGATATTTAAAGGTTGCTGATTTTATATAGAGCCTTAAAACTGGTGAAGCAAAGTCTTTAGGATTCATTTTTTGTGGACCATGAATACAGAAAATGTCTAAATAATCCTTTGTATAGTTGTTTATTTGATATTTCTCTTTTCAAAGTGGTGGGCCAACCAACAGTTTGGCAGCTAAAGAGGCTAAAAATAAAAGTAAAGTTTGCTCTGAGGGTGTAGCTGCATGAACCATCACGGAGTCATTTAGATCTAAAGGGTTCAATTTTAGTTCATTTTGGTGGTTTTCGTGTCACTGAAGATACATCTGAGCCAACATCTGACGTGTTTCCGGTGTGTGGAGCTGAGACAGTTTAAACCTCTCTCCCAATCTCTCTTTTTTTTGTTCTTCACACAGTTTATGTTGTGACTTTGTGAACTAAATGTAAATGCAGCATGATGAATTCCTCTAAAGAGAGACTGAAGGTGTGCCCCGTCTCTTCGCCTCCTCTCTCTCTGCGACGGCGAGTTTCTGATCCTGTCTTCGCGTGTGGCCGCCGGGAACATCTATAAATACCTCCATCCTCCTGTGGTTGGATGACATGAGCCATACATAATCTGGATCATTTTGGACAGCAATGGGAAACTACATGTTTTGTTATTTCATTTGAAGGGCTTGTTGCTGTGACTCGATTCTTATTGTGGATCAAGATGAATCGGACCAGTGGTTCTTTCTGCTTTCTGTAAACTCCTCTAAAAGTCTGGAGCTCTTCACAGTGAGCTGTTCTGAGCTATCATACTCAGAAGATCAGGTGAACAACTGTCAGTCAAAGAGGAGTGAGAGACGTGATAATAATGAAATGCAGAGATAACAGCATGTCTTGGAGGACATTTTTGGTGCCCTTGGTTGAAAATGTTAAATTAAATTAAATTAATTAAAAAGATTGCTTTGGAGAAAGTTCAAACCCTGGCTCTTTTCTGTATCTGCACAGCTGGATGTTCACAGAATGATGTAGGTATGAATGTATCAGCGATTTTAGAAACTTTATTATCACACACAGACCCCTTTAATTCAGGTGTGTGTGTGTGTGTGTGTGTGTGTGTGTGTGTGTGTGTGTGTGTGTGCGGGGGAGGATGTTTCTAAAACTGTTCAACCATCCAACAAACAACAAGTATACGAGCCTCCTGAGAGAGACACAGCGGGAAATAAACCTCCTGAGTCTGAACCCGACTTTCACTCTTTATTTTTCTTGTTATTTCACCATCACAACTTGACCCCGTTTCTTGGGTCAGTTCTTGTTATTTTCAGGTTAGGCTGCTGAAAAATGCCGATATTTGTCCCGTGGTGCAGTTCATGTTTTGGTAAACGTTTTATGAAAAGACACCTGAGGGCTGAAGGGGTTAAGAGATTTAAATGATAAACAGTCACAGCTGTTTTTCTCAGACTCCAGCGTAATGTGATAAAATTCGAAGAAAACCAACAAACTCCGCCTCATACCTGAGAGATTTTCAGGCCCAGCGAGATCCAGCTGGTTCCTCCAGGCAGGTACACCTGGAGAGCCTGTTGGTTCACATATAAACATGTGAAAACATGCCGGGATGCTGAACTCTCTCGCTGAACTCCTTCACACTGCCGACCGAAGCTCTGCAAGGACACGTGGAAAAGTACATAAACACTTTAAACCTGTTTGAACCGCATCTCCCACACAGACCAAAGAAATAAACATGATTAAAATGATTATATGTTTGATAAAAAGACATATAACTTCTCAAAACTACAAATTTTTCCTGATTTAAGCATAAATCCAGTTACATATTCAACATGTTGTATTTTAGTATCCAGTAAAACCTTTTTCTCCAAACTTTTCACACCAAAAGTATCTCAGTCATTTAACATTGTATAACAGTTGAAAACGTTTGATTGTCTAAAACAAAAAACACTGTAATGACACTAAACGTTTTTCTTCATAAGCTGACACTTTAAATGGGCCACAACAGTTTTTTCTCCTGAGGTTTAAGTTTTAGTTTCTTTTCCCATATGAAGATTTCCCAGCAGCATTGACACCGACACCAGAGCAAACAGGGTGATTCACCGTTTGATTCAGACTTCTTGTGGTTTACATTGATCTGACAGCTGCTTTTTTACATCACAGCCAAATGAAAAAAAAAAACAGCTAGCTCGTTCTTTTACAAGTCGCCACATGTCACACGTGTTAATGTGTGTTTTTAGCACGTCCTCTGCTGCTGCATGGGCGGAGAGAGAAGAGAGAATTTGGAAAGCGGCGGCAGTCGGCACAGCTCTCCGTGTTTGACACAGTTCGAGCAGCCAAGCGGTGGGATTTCCAGCCCTGCAGCTGCTCTGCATCCCGGGGAGACTGCCGAGAGTTTGGAAGGAAATCAAACATCACTGCCAGCGATTCATTTAACACCAACCCTCCCCCCAAAATCCTCCCCCATCCCTCTCTGTTTCTGTTTCTTTCCCTGCCATCAACCTCTTGACCTCTGTCTTCATCCTCCCCGCTCCCCCTGCTCTCTCTTACTGTAATCCACAGCTTTAATGGTTTCAGGTTTCTGTGGAGTTGGGTTACATTCATGGCACTTATTCTCTTCAGCTCGGACTATATTTAGGTCCTTTACAGATCCACGTTTTTTATTGGTTTTAGAAAACAGCAGCAACAAATCCCTTTTTTTACACCACGTCAGGGTCAGGAGAGCAGATGTTAAACATGAACCTTTACACACAAAGAGGAAACTCATGAAACTGAAATAATCAAATCATGAAATCATATTTTTTATTTACTCGAGTTTAGAGATGCTGCATGTGTCAAAGATTTCTGCTGGTCTTGTCTTGGCAACTCGACTCGAGTCATGTCGATTACCTTGAGGCACAACTCTGAGTTGTCTTGATTAACTTGAGACACTTTATATTTTCCAGAAATGCTGTGAGACTCAGAGAAGCTCTGCCTCTGCCGCTGAGCTGTGGGATAATTAGTGTCTGATTTTCAAAGGCAGGGTGAGCTTTGACTACCCTCAACAGAATATACATCCATTATGCATTCACACAGTCCTTCTCCACATTTCACATTCTGTTTCATACGCAGCCTTTGTCACATTTGATGTGTTGTTTGATTCACATAAAGTCTGAAATGTTCAATCAAATCAAAGCGGTGTCTGACATGATTATTAACCCTCCCCTGCATGTGTGAGGAATATTAACACGGCGTCTGGACAAGCAAAGCATCCTGGGACAGTGGAGACAGCCTCAGCAGAGCAGATGTGTGATTGGTGGCGACGGGGCGGTTTGTGTGGGAGAAAATGAGGGCTGGCAGCTCTAATAGTGGCTCTTTTTCATCTTGCTGCTCTGTTCATCGCTCTGGCGAATGCTTATTACACAGATGTCCTGAGCAGCCAGTCTGCTGCCTGCAGAGCAAAACTCACACTGCTGTCAGGACAGAAAGACAGACGCTTCTGCAGAGCAGGAGGCAAAAATGTCCATCTGAACATCTTATCAGGTCGAGCCCACATCAATGCAATTATTTATATGGACAGAAGAACAGAAGAGATTTACAGTATCTCCACATAGCCCCTGTGACAGCAGAGCTATATGACAGAAGTAAATGGTACATTAATGCAGAAATTAAAAGCAAGAGAAAAAAAAGGCAGGTATCATAACTGAAGCATTTAATAAATTGGACACATTTTTCTATGTTGCTTTAAAGAGTTAAGTAAAAGTTTCACCTACATCTCCAAAACTAATATTGTTGGTTGTTAGAAGCTAGTTACAAATTCAGCTCACATTCAGAGGTTTCTTTTCATTCTTTCTTTTTATTTTAACAGGCTGCAGATGTCCAGATACAGATCTAGACCTCCTCTTCATCATCTGCCTGACAAAAAGACAAAAACTTTAGACTTAAACATAGAAAGATCATATAATGAACTGAATCAACTATGAATGTGGGCAAAGCCCGCTGCTTCACTACGAGACGACTTGTGTTTATAAAGAAATAAGTGCATGAAAGTAAAACAGTTTTACGGTTGCAGTTTTTGCATGTATATATTTTCTTATGTGGATCCATCCATCGTCTTGCAGACTAAAATATCAGAGTATTCCTTTAAAATGACACAGTGCTCAGTATTGTGTGTCAATTTGGGTGTTTCTCTTTTTTGATAATCACCTCTAAAAGCTTCACTTTGAGTCAGTTTTTAATATTAGTCATCGGTTTGTCAGCACTTTTGGGACAAAATATCATAAAGGGATCAGTAGAAGCAGAAAGCCCTTTGCATGAGTCAGATTCTCTCTTTTATTTGTAGTCTTTGTGTTATAAAGTTGTATCAGTGAGTCGCTTTGCTGGTGTTTTCTAATCTGTGCTATTAAAAATCTAAATGCTGTTGTGCCCGAGGTGTCTCTGCATCCTGCAAACAGCACAACATTAAACATGTTCCTGTTTTGAAGTGGTTACACCAGCACAGATGATCGATTGATGGACATCAACTTTATTGATCCTGTTGAGGGACAGATGGGTGGATTTGAAGCTGTCATGTGTAAACTGGTGAAGTTTATTAAATGCAGATCCAGCGAACAGGAGTCAGCTGATCTGTTTCTGTAACTGCAGATGGAAGCTTTGTATTTAATATTTTTCATGATGAGATCTGAAAAACAGGTCATTTCTCATCAGTGTGTTCTGGTCTTTATGTGAGTTAATTTAACACACCAATATGCTAACATGTTCAAATATGTTCAAATAATCCTGATCTTTAGCAGGTATAACATTTATCAGCTGAGGATGATGGGAGATTAGTTTTGCAGGCATGAGGTCAAAAGTATTGGATAAATTCATCTTGATATATAGTGTTCATATAGATGGATCATATAGATATTTATTTCGAAACTTCCCTGGTAAGCGAATAATATGACCTTTTTGTAGCATCATTGGAAAAGTCAACAGACTATCAAAGTCAGTAGGATTCAGCCTCTGGCACCACAAATTAATGGAAGTCCCTCCAATAGTTTTATTTCAGTTTGGACTAAAGTGGCAATATGGTCATCTTTAGAAACACGCTGCTCTGTAAAGAAATCTGCTGTGCATATTCACGGTTCTATGAGGATGATTTCCTCGAGTGCCACTAACAGTACAAAACATATAAATTTAAGTTTCCTGATCACTTTTCTGCTCTCATGAAGTCTCACGCCGTCTGTTATGACTCTGAAACAAAATGAATCATCAGCTGTTTCTTCAGTAACTGTGAAGTTATCCCGACATTTATTTTGACAGAAGCTGCTGCAGAAGTCCATTTACTGACGTGAACTCTGTCATGTTGGTTTTTATAAAGAGTGTCGCCACCACAGGCTGACACAAAACAACCAGGACAGCTGCATCCTCACACTTTATACCAACATTCAAGGACACATTTCTCTGAGGCCTGAACAGAAACCAGTTTTTTAATGTCTATGAAGCAACTACACAAACTGTCTTAGATTACACAGACAGGAATGGTTGCACTGAGTTTAACTTTTGATAAACATTTGCTTTACTTTTTTATTTCTTTCCTCGTGTTGTGATAATGTGATAATGTCCTTATGTATAGATCTGAAGTGAAATATATCTCTGACAACATGAATTAACCTTGTTTTATATTCCTTAACGTTCATGCTTCCCAGCCTGCTGCGTGTGAATATATTTCAACCATCTGAAGTATTCTCGCAGTTTCCCTCGTCTTTATTTCGGTCTGCAATCAAATACCATTATGGCTCTGCTCCAAACCTCCACATCAGTCTATCTATAGGATAAGAGGAATATTTCAGGCATGTGAAGGATGGCGAGCGTCTTGGGCCTCCGGAATATGTGCCTGTCCATCATCATCATGACCTCCCTCTGCCGTGCCGAATCAAAACATCAGACGACAGCTGGCAACAACCGTCCTGACGCGTCTGTCAAGGCTGCGCCCTTCAGGAGCGTTCAGGCGCTGATGGGTTGTGATTTAGGTTTGTAAGAAGGGTGAAACCATCTTGCATTACTTCAATCTAAAAGCCAGAGTCGGTGTTGCCGTCTGCCAGTTGTAGTTTCATCATTTTCTTTTGGAGCCAAGACCAGCGGGGGGATTCCCAGGACACAGAAACAAAGCAGTCCTGGATTAGGAATTAGACTTGTGGATCTTCATTATCCCGTCTATGATGAGCTGCAGTGTTTCAGAGCCTGTCTGATGCTGACCATGTCGTTTGTGAAGGCAAAAATTCGAGTCCTTCCCCTCCAAACCACAGCAAAGTTTATTAAGTGCTTATCTGAGGCCGCGGTTCCCAAGCTGGGGGTCAGGACCCCTCAAGAGCTCATAAAATGAACATGAGGGGTCGTGAGATGATTAAGAAGGTAGAACAGCAGATTTCTGCCACAGAAAACTGATTTTCAGACTTCACTCTGATATTTACCTTCCTCTCAGGTGTTTTACTTGATCACATATTTAATTTGAGACAACTTACTTACTTTATTTATTAGCTTTAATTAAGTTAAAGGGTAAACTGGCAGTCATGAAAATACACATGAAACCAAACTGGAGCCGTAAAAAAGTTCAATATCATCAGCTTCTTGTTGTTTGTTTGCATCCCTGATAAATGTAGAAAAAAGAAAAAGCGATCAAATCAAATGCAAATAATTAGTTCAAACCACCTTATAATTTTAAATGTTTCTTTAACTCACATTAGCCTTTATCATGAACAACAATCATCTGCATGTGATATTTTTACAGCAGACCAAATAAATCATCCGATTTTTCTGGCGTCCAAACAGCAAAGAGTTAAGAAAACGATCAACTCTGTTGGTGATCGATTTAAATTTTTTAAAATGTTTCTAGAAGTTCATTATAACTACTTTTACAAAACCCTGCACATCACTGACTTTGAGCAGGTCTCAGAGACTCGGATTCCTCTGAACTCTAAACTCTGACTCATGAGCTACTTTTAGCGTGATAATGCCTTTCAACCAAAAATGTAGGAATGCCAAAGTCAAATGAGGATTAACACACCATTTACAGTATATTTAGGAGGTTTTTCTGACTCGGCCAGTTAAGAGCTACTTTAACCTTTAGGATGTTCTCTATGAATACAGCCCTGATGTCTCTCTGGATCAACTTCACAGCCCTTTGGTTAATATCAGATATCAGCTCCTCACCGTTTTTATACCTGCTGTGAAGTTTCACTCTGTGACCTTCATTCAGAGAACTGAATCATCCTGGTTTCAGTGTTTTTAGTGTCCAGTGATGTTTTTAATGAGCCATTACCAAAATAGTGTTGGAAAGGTATTCTACACTCTAGATTACACTTAAATCATAAATGATTCAGTGTGATTTAAGCACAGTTGAAACATGGAGATATTATTAGAAGTATGATCTCGTATATTGCTTCTTATCTAAATTAAGTTTAAAACAGACATCAGCAGATTTAACAGCAAAAAACATCATAAGCTTTCGCTTAAAAAACTCTTAGTCACAGGTCACAGTCCACTTTAATGACACTCTGCATGAGATGGATGAGTTTGTCACTGTCATCTGAATAATGGGGAGATGATGAAACACCTGTGACTGGTAATATTTTATTCAGATCACTAATATCCAAATGCATTCCAGAAATAAAACCATATTATCATCAATAAAACATGAACAGTTATTAAAAAAACACTTCTGTTATGTTTCCACGTTGCCTGTTGTGCACTTCCTGTTTTATAGTCTCGCCTCTCATCACTTGTGAGCACGTTACTTCCTGTCCTTTTTTGTTCTCCCTCCCATTTTGATTGCCTGCTCCGCCCCTATTGGTTTCACCTGTCCCCATTAGTCTCCTCACCTGTTTCCACTTCCCTTTCCTCCAGGGTATTTATACCGGCCCTTCTCCTCTGTTCTGTGTCGTGTTGTCTGTTTTTTCCCTGTGCTTACCCTGTGCTTACCCGTGCTTTGCTTTCCGTGCTTACCCAAGTGCTTACCTGTGCTGTGTTATGTCGTCATCCCTTGTGTGTTCCTGCCTTCCTGTTCTGTTCCTGCCTCGTCCCTGTGTTCCTGTGTGTTCCCGTGTTTGCCCTCAATAAAGAGTCTAACGTCTACTCTGCCTCCTGCCTCGTCTGCATCCTGGGTCCAACTCCACTTCGCCTTGCACCTACCCTAAAACCTTCCCTGTCTCTTATGGAGGAATTTAACAGAAAATAGTTCAATTCTAATTTAACTCACTAAATATGCACACAGAGGACCTAAAGACTGTTTTACATTTGTTTAAAACATGATCACTGCATCTCTCTTTTCTACATTTAAATGGTTTCACTTTTTACTCTTTCATTCTTTAAGAAGCCAAAACTAAATGTACTGAGTGGAAACATCCAGCTGTGCTGCACAGCAGAAACACTGACTGGAAAAAAAAAAACTAAACACACTGAGTGAATCAGAACAAGATTAAACTAATCGTCTTACAGGAAAAATAAAAGAGGTTTAGAAGACGTTTATTTGAGAGCAGTGCTGTCAGTTTGTGGTCACCCTTCCAGTAAGAGCTGCAGATATGTAAAGCAGGAAGTGATGAGTTGTCATCGTGTGGGATGCAGGAGTCATTTCTCAAGAACAGAGTTTGCTTTTCTCTGCTCCTCCTGTCTGACTTCCCTCCAAGGATCTGAAGTGACACCCCTCTTTAAAAAACACTTCATGGACTCTTGTCAGTTAAAAATCACATCAAACCTGCAGCAGTTCAGGAGTGTGTGTCCTTCTCTGTCGAACAAGTCGGGGCTGGTGTGTGATCGAACTCACGTCCCCTCGTGGCTGTGACGTGGCTGCATCATCACTTCCACCATGTGTCGCAACCATGAACGTCCTGCAGCGTCATCAGCGACCTCAGAATAACTGGAAAGAAAAAACAGAAAAAGAAAAAAACAGTCTTCTTGCTGTATAGTTGTGAAAGCATATTGCAAAATCAAACTTTTTAAGGTGTGTATTCTCACACAGGGGGAGCAGCCTCAGCATGTGGATATGAGCTGAAAACACATGACGAAGCAGGGCTGATATCACTTCTCATATATCACGTCTTCACCTGACAGCTCTGCTGGTTTGCTGCCTCTGGCTCTGTCCTCCGTCTGCTGTGAAAATATGACTTTTCACTTTGAGTCATTTCCACAGATGAGCTGATGAGTGTGTGTTGGCTGCTCACTGAGGCAGAGAAAAGACAGTGGTTATAAAGGATTTATAAAGATTTTCAGGCATAGCTGAGTACAATTTAACTCTTTAACACTTTTCAGATCTGTCAGCTCAGAAGTTTTCTAACTGAAGGAGGTGAAGGGGACAGGTGAGTGCAGGCGTTATGAGAACAACAGGAAGTCAGTACTTATAATTTGGCTGCTGGTTTGGCCGCTCACCAACATGGTCAGCAGTTGTCGGCAGTGACGGCTCACGGAGGCGATTAAGTTACTTTAACCCAGCTGCTGCAATTTGCCTAAAAGAATCACACTCAGTCTTCTCAGAGCTTTAACTCTGAACAGACACAATTCACATGTTGTTGATTCAGTGTGACTTTCTAAAGATATCTTTACCTCCGATATCCACCATGAATAAACATCCATAATCAGTACATCTATGTGTGCACTGCAGCAGGAGCTGCTAACAGCTCATTCAGCTGACTTTTTATGGCCAAAATGTAAATAAACAAAGGCTAAAAATGAAAAATCCCAAAAGCATTATGGGTTTGTGCATGCGTGTGTGTGGTGGGCACCATTTTAGTGATTTTTGAACAGTAATAGGACCATGAATACTATCGTGCTCCCCTTGCAACTTAAAATATTTGCACCATTAACAGTGTTCTGTTGTATATCTCTGTTTTTATTTATGCTGTATCACTTATTTTTCAGGTCTATGTTTTATTGTACTAGTTTTATATCTATTTTTGTTTGTGTGTTTTTTCTTCTAAATATTTTGAGCATTGATATAATTTGTTGTGCACTTGACAGTTAACTCTTGGATGATGTGTAATAGTAGCTGTGCTAATGCTTTAGTCCTGTTTGTGTAAAAGTTTCCGTGGGAATCTTTGAATGTAGAAATGCAGCCTGTTCTTAGCAAACATGTAGTAAATAAAAAAACGTGCTGGTATAAAGTGACGTTGGTGGTTATCTAACATCCTCTCTGATGACACAAACGCTTCCCTAAATGCTTTCACTGAAACTCTCACTGCTGAAAAAAAAAAAAAAAAAAAGACGGGGGGTGCAGTCATTCATTGCTGCTTCGGACAATTAGTGGATTTATATCCTCCAGCTGGGGGACACCTCCTCCTGCCACCCCCTCCCCCCCGGGCTCTCCTGACCCCTCCACAGCTCCAGCACAAAGGGAGGGGGACTCTCTTATCACAGACCTGGGCCTGAATAGTAATGTTTTCCTGGGAAACCTCCACTCCAGTGGGAAAGGACAACAGATCCTTTGTGTTGCTGCCTCCCCCACTTTAACCCTGCAACCTGCCCCCCACCATGTCAGGCCTGCAGGGACCACTGTGATTGGCTGTCACGACCCTCCTCCTTACTCCGTCTCCTTCTCTGTTGCCTTGAAATTCCTCCGTCTTCCACCTGTAGTAGGCACAGATCCAACAGGCTCAACTGTTTGCTGGATGAACAGTTTTTCAGCTCGCAGTGAGCTCTGCAGCTCCCCCCCCCACCCCCACCCCTTCTTGTTTGGGAAACAAAGGCGGTTCCACCTGTCCCGCTTCATACAATGGCTGAATGAGGTGACCTCTGTTTGTTCAGCAGGTCTGCTGAAACGCTAGCTGCCCCAGATTTAACCAAACTGGCTGGAGGCTCCAAGTAGAACCTGACCTGGAAACACAGCCCTGGTTTGGCTTCAGCCCCAAAGATCTCTCTAACAGCCGCAATGCAAATATGGATTGAAATTATTCAACACAAATCAATTTTTAGTCTTATTTTCAAATCCAAGATTAACCCTAAACCGGTGCGTTCATTCTTCTTCCAACCAAAAGCAGATACGCCCACTCTGCCCTCTGATCAGACACAACTCTCAGCTTTGGTGAAAAAAACATTCAGACGTTGCAGGTTTCCTTTTTTCTGATGACAGAGCTCTGCAGCTTCAGTTCATCAGGGAGGCTACAGATGACAGAAATATCTCAACAACTATCGGATGGATTGCTAAGACATATTGTACAGATATTTATGATCCTGTAATGTTTCCTCTGATTTCACCAGCAGGTTGACGTTCATGGTGTCAACGGGATGAATCTTTGGTGAAACCACTGTTCAAAATTTCAGGGTCCCTTATTTTGGATAAGATAAGATGTTCCTTTATTAGTCCCACAGCAGGGAAATTTGCAGCATTACAGCAGAAAGTGGGAAGCAAAAAGTAGAAAAACATGCTAAAAAATAGATTAAAAATATAAGAAAAATAAATTATAAACAAGTGGACTGTGATATAAAAAGATATAAGAGTTTATGTTTACTGGTGATGTTAGCAAATTAACTCACAGTGAAATTAGATGGTTAACATGGTTAGCATCATTACTGTGGGATTGCTGATGTTAGCATTTAGCTCAAAGCACTGCTGTAAAAACAGACTCACAGAACTGCAGACTTAATCTGGTTAAATCAAAGCTTAAACCAATCAAACACCATAAACCAAATAACACATGCCAGTAATTATAAACCCAAATTCTGTGAGTCCATTTAAACAGCACAATGCTTTCTTAAGACTTTGTGTCTACAATTTTGAAATCACTTCTGTAATGCTTCTGTGCAAGCTGAGATGATTTCTAAACCCCTCATGCTTTAAAAACCTCTACAATCTGCTGGGATGAAGTGAAATACACAAAATCAGTCTGCCAAATCAAAAGTGACATTTTGGAAATAAAAACCTTTCACCATGTAATCATTATCAGAAAACTTCATAAAGTGTTGGGCAGTCTTGCCTGATTTAAAGCCTCTTGTAAATTCTTACCACTCGTCTCCTCCATCACTTCAGGTTATATTTAGTTCATACACAATTTACCCATTTGGGTCACTGCTTTCTCTAAAACTGGAGTACTTTTAGTGAAGGCTTTTTACTCCGACTGCAGGTATCACTTGAAGGTTAGTGGGTCTTCAGCCTGCTCTTCCCATTTATCTGATGGCTGCTGGCGTCCACTCCACTCCCGACAGAGCGTGCCAGGAATGTACTTTTACATGAAGTGCATTATTCTTTCAAAGCCGAGAGAAGTAGTGAAAATGGCTCTGGAGCTATTTCTGGTTTTATTGAAACACTCAAATGAATATTTTGGCTTGTGTGGATGTTCAAAAAGCTGCTTTAACAGATGATACCTGTTAAAGTAAATGTTGTTTCTTTCTTTAAGCAGTTTAATTAAGTTTCTAAAAATGTTTAAAGAGGCAACAGTTACGGCACATTTGATTTTTAGATGCTAAACTGCCTCCTGCATCTTTGCATCCACAGAAATACATGCCATGTTGTTTATCCCCAAATGAAAGTGTGCACAGCTGATTTTATCCGTGACCACAAAGCTTCAGTCGCAGGTGTTTCAAGGCCACGTTCATATCTGACTGACCATTGATACTTTATCACAGAAACTTCACTGCCCTCCTTCAAATGTTTGTGCTCGTTTCCTGCACAGTGTCGCAGAGAAGTGTAAATCTTCTTGTAAAGTCTGGAACAAACAGCTGAACCACTGCGTTTATCTGACATCCTGTTTGAGTTTGTTTCAGATAATCAGTAATGTGCCTTTTTTTCTTCCGCTCTGAGTTTCACTCTGATCGTCTGAAGACTGTGGTTTACCAAATAAATTTCCCTCATTTGACATCACAGCCTGAAGCCTGACGGTCACATCAGATGATTCTCTAAGACACAATTTAGGTTCATCGACAAAATGTTTAATGCTAAATAAGGAAGTAGAGTAATGTTTACCTAATGTTGTGGAAATTAACAAATCAAGTGTGGAGGTAAAACATTTGAGTTTGAAGCTGAAGATCCTGAAGTGTTTCTGTCTGAGATCAACAACTACTCTCGACTTTTTAACATGTAAACTCCTACCTTCTTTAGTATTGTAGTTTTTTTTTCTTGAATATGTAAGATGGCAACTTGCAACCTAGCATTGTTCCCATGACTTAACCTTTAACTACGATTTGAATTCTCCTCACTTTAGTTCGTATTTTCAAATATAGAAGAATATAAATGATACTGCGTCTTTTGGCGAATTGTTTTTTGACATATTTGAGGAAACAGCAGCAAGTCCATCCAGTGTTTCTGATTTAGTGTAACTGACTAAATAATGTCACACTGCATCGCCTGTGAATGTTGACGTTTCTTTGCGATCCACGTTAACGATTAAAGTCGCTTCATCAAAACTTTATTCATCTGAACACCTGATGGATCACGGGCAGGAAGGAGTCTCCACGTAGAGACAGATTACGGCTAAAAAACTGGTAAGATGACGATAGAGGGAAGCACATCGATCAATCGTGGTTGCTAAGAAGAGACTCAGCGCTGCAAAGCATAATGGGAGCTGGTCTTTGTTTTTAACGTTAAATTAATTTTGAGTTACAGAAGCTGATCTTGGGACGTTAGCTCTCTGTAATCTCTCCCTCCACTGGCAGATTGTTTTCATTATTTTGATAAGAAAAAAGAACCGACACAACGATTTGATAAAAGAGACTTTTGTCTGCACTGACAAAGCATTTCTATAATAACTATTATCCCTCGCGTGTCAATAAAATGAGGGCACGCCCACTGAATAGTAAGCGCATGTTTTGTATGATGGGAATATGAAATTCTAATCTGTGAGAGTGTTGGCAGAAAAGATCAGTTACAATAATCAGATCAGAGACGGATTAAAGCAGAAAAAGGCTGAAACAGGAAGCGAAGGATTTGACTTTTTCACCTCATTTAATCAGCGAGCAGCCTCCAAACTGCAGCGCCCATTTTAATTTTTTAAACACTCATCCCTGCCTGTATTTTAATATCAGCTCACAGCTGGGAGGGTATTGGGGGTACATTCATGGCTTGGAGGGGATTCTTGTGAAACGTCTCAAAGATTCATGGAGACCAGTTCCTTCTATAATTTAGAGGTTTGGGGTTGTGAATGTGAATCGCCCGCTGAGAAACAAGAGGAGACTCATTTTCAACCCTTCCTGACCCTCCAGGAAGCTCCTAATCAATGAGAGCACTGTCAGAGTCCTTCAAGATCACCCACAAAAACTAAGAGCTAATATGTAAGTGTTCAGAAAGATCTTTGTTAGCTGAAGCACATCGAAAAGAAGGAGAGAAAACCAGAAATATAACTAAAAAAAAAATAAATTGACAACACAGTTTCATCTGTTTTTTCAGTCTGTGTTGCTGAAACATAAAAGACCACTGTGTTTAAAAAGACTCCTCGACAGCAGATATCTGCTTTGACCAAACCTAATAAACCTGATCTTTGTCATGATGGTGATCAAGACGAGAGGTATGGAGAGTGTCAGGAGGAAATAAGAAAGTCTGACTAGAATCAGTAACTCAATGTATTTTCTCAATAAAGGTTTCAAAAATCAGCCTTTAAGAAATGGATTACTGTTTTTTGATAAAACTATTTGTGTCCAACCTGTGGAAGTCCCCAAGATTTTATCTTAAACAGTAAAAACAATCTTTTAAATAGTATAATCATCCACTTTTAAAACTATATTGTGTTTCTTTTCAAAATGTGAGGATTTGCTGCCTTCGTTTATGTCATTTTAAAAATGAATATTTTAGATTTTTGGACTCTGTTGGTTGAAACAGACATTTAACGAGGTCACTTTGAGGTCTGGGAAATTGCAGAGTGCTATAATGTGTTTCTCATATTATGCATGTAGTCATTATCAATAATGCACTGACTGAATGAGATCACACCTCGCTGTGTCTCTTCTCTCCCTGGAGGATATGGAGGGTTTAAATTTCCTCTTCTATATTTCTGCAGACAAGCTGATGTCACACTTCAGGATCGACCGTCCGCATCAAACACGAGACTGCACTTTACTTCATTTAGGGAAGAATAAATAAAATGTGTGTAACTGTGTGATTTTGTCGTGTGAAGATTTTGTCACATGTCCACATGAAAACTAACACGATAATTTATTTTCTATCAAACAGAAATGTAAAAATGGCAGTGATGCAGTTTGAAGGCTATAAATCTTCTGTCCCTCTAACAGCATAAAGCAGCAGTAAAAAAAATCTGTTTGAGTCATTTAACTCTCCTCTGAGAATTGAATTACCGGCAGCGTAAAAGCGAGAGGACACAACAGCTGATATTCTCATTTCTTCACCCAACACGCTTTTAACAAGCACATCAAATCACCACCTAAGCTAATCCACGTGTTGCTCTGCCGAAGGTCTGTGACTGCTTTACTGCCCAGAATAAAAGGCGGCTCCAGATTTCTGCAGTTTGTTGAGATTGACGGTCTTTCTGCAGTTCACAAATGAGTCAACGTCTGACACCCACAATGGTGAACATGTCGTGATTACACAATATTAAAATGAATTATGAAACCACTTCCTAAATTAAGTGCCGAGTGTCTCCTTCTGCAGACTTTAAACAGATGAATCAGTTTGTTAGTCTTAACGTGGCCCCAAACTAAAGGATGACTCCCAGTTTAAGGCCGGTCTGAGCAGATTATCTGCCTGCAGAGACAAGTTAACAGACATAATCTGAATGTTTCCGCCTGGACTGGAGTCTCCCAGATTTCAAATCCCAAATATCAAAGATGTTTGATGTTTACGACTTGAAATGCTGTCGTGTTAAAGGAACAGAGGCTGAATAATTAGAGCGAGCTGATCAGGCCTGTTTCAGACTAAATATAAAACTCACCTCCAGCTCGCGTTGCTGATTCTGTCTTCTCTATCATGACTTAATCCACAGTTTTTTGTCTTTTTCATTTTTTCTGTGCAAAACAGCAAAGAAATGTGTGGTCCTGCATCGTGACTAAAGCATTTGGTGTTTGTGCTTATATGAGTGAAATATTGTTAAAATTTGTTAAAGCTAGCAGCTTTCAAATGTGATTTAAAGACACACTTATTCACACTGATATTACAGATTTAATTCACAACTCAGTTTCAGTATTGTGCACAGTATTTATGACTTTATCTATTTAAACTAGCAGACAATGTTTTAATCTAAACTGCCAAATACTTTAATTGCTTTTACTCTAATTTAGTTGCTTAATCTTTTTTAACTTGTCTTTTTTCTTCTTTAAATGTATTTTATTTCTATCTGATGTTGTGCAGCACTTTGGACAATCTTGTATTTAAATGTGCTGTATAAATTCTTGACTTGACTTAAATCTGTCGTTCTGTCTGTGGTCTTCCATGTTTTTTAAATCAGTTAAGAGGTCAGATGTGTCAGTATAGTGCCTCTCAACCTTTTTGGTCACTTTCAGCTTTTTACTCCCCAAACCCTGTCAGATTAGTTCAAGTGCTCCTTCATCAAACAATGTTAATATTTAACTTTTGACCATTTATCCAAAACTTTTAGTGAATTATCTGCCACCTTTAGTTAACTATTCAGGGGAAATCTGCAATAGTTTTTAAAATCAGATTTCTCTAATCCCCCACCCACCTCACAGAAAACAGGTTTTTCATTTACATAACACGAAACAGTTGAAATAGAAATCAGAGCAGAAAACAAACAGCATCCTGGTTTCTTGACTCAGCGTGAAAACATACAGATTTCCCCGATTTCTGTTGTTGTTGTTCAGTGTGAACGCATGTCAGGAGTCATTTTAGTTGTAAGTCTTTATTGTGAAACATTAAGACCTTTCTAAGAGCAGAACTAAGTCTGACCTAAATCCTCAGACCACTTTTACTCAGACTAATGCCTGAAGGACTCTGCACATATACACAATATTCACGGTCCTGATAAGCAAAGAGCTCTTTTACCTCGAAGGGAAAGTGTTGTTTGAAACAGTCAGATCACCAAAGAAACATGGACTCACTCAGCTGGACCAAAGCAAAGGTTATAAAAACACAAGTTTAGAGTCAGGATGAAGCTGACCTCTTTATGACCTGCTTTATAAGTCTGTGCTTAAAGGACAGAGTAGTTTTACACAGTTGTGTCTTTCTAACCTTGCTTGTGTTCTCCTCTTAAATCTCATTAATTATTTCACGAGGCTTAGTGTGATATCAGTGTTCAGAGGGAGATCAGCTGCTCGTGTGATTAAACTCCTAATGAGAGTCACTGAAGAGACCCTGATATGAGACGAGGACACTTAAAGAAACAAAATTAGTCGAATACATCAAAGAATCACACAAAGATCAACTCACACAATTCAATGCAGACATGTCAGTTTTCTGACCAGTAAACCAGCGTTGACTGTCGGTGGGAAACAGGAAGACAGGAAGTTTTTTTATCCCACTTACTCCCTAAAGGAAGGCTTGATGCTGTGATAAGATCACGTCTCTTCATCCTCAGACATCCAAGAGTCCTTATTCAAACAGACGCTCGAGGTCGATGTCAGATTGTTTTAAACGTTTTAATTAGCGACAGTTTGACCTGACGGCTGCGTTACACAGGAGGTCACAAAAACAAATCATAAATATTGTTTGTGGAGCTCGAACATCGTGGTGATAAATCACTTCCAACGACACAAAAAAGGATGATTTGTAAAAGCGATAGGAAATAAACTGAGTTTCCATTAAACAAAGATGAAACTAATCAGTTTCAAGATTATTCTGACTGAATCCTCCTCCTCTGTCACACAAAGACACTTTGCCCTCCGTCTTTGTCTGGTGTGTGAATGTGGAGGGGGGGTGCTGTCCCTGTAGATATGGGGGGGTTGGTCGTGACATTCCTATATTCCTGAAAGAGCCCCACAGACAGCTGGATGTAAACCTGCTGACCGGTTGCTATGTGAACGCCTTTCTTTGCTTTCAGTCCAAAACAATTGATGGTGAGCGACTCTGTGGCCCTTTAATCCAGCTCCCCTCTCACAAGAGTCACATCTTTGTTCAGCTGACGTGTCATCAGAGTCCCGTTAGTGGAGCTTTACTGTCACCAGATAGTATTTCTTAGCATATTTAGGCTTTCTGAAACTTTGGTCTGCATGTTTGGTACATCTGTCTTTTTCTGCTTTCTTTAAAACGGACTTATTTACTATATCAACATTCAGCATATTCCAGTGAATCAAAGTCTTTTATGCTTCATATGTTTGGAAAAAGGGAATATTTTTGGAAAACAGAAACCTCTGTTCACTACAATATCACCGAAAAAATGTGTGTGATTAAACATGTCAACATTTTTAAACTATAGTTTGTGAGGATGGAAAACATGTATTGAAAATGTAGAAGAACAGAAGTCTAACAATATTTAACATAAAGCATTTAAACAAAACATATAGCTGTATAATTTTTTTAAAAAAGCTCTTCCTCTACAACAAAGACAACCCTTAAAGCATTTGCACAGCAACGTGAAAGGAGTCGATCGTAGCGACAAAACTGCTCAAACTGTGAAAATACAAAAAGTCATTTCAGCTCATTGGAAGAAGTTTTTGCAAACCAGATGAGTCTGTTGCTGCAGGAGGATCACCACATGGTACAGTAGCTGTTTACACCTCTGAGGTTAGTTAATACAACTATAATTAACAAGGCAGCTGTGATTATTTTCTCCATCCTGATGTTAGAGAGTCGAATTAACACAGTGCTGCGATTTATCCTACCAAGTATCTGCAGGTGCTGATATTTAATTGGACGATGTGTCACAGGATGACGACAGAAGATGAGACAGTTTTGCTGAAATAATCGCTTTAATTGAAATGAGCACAAAGCCTGGGAAGGAGCAAACATCCAAAGACACCATAAAGAGCTGAGTGCAGGAAGTGGTGGCTCCCCTGGGTAATGTGGTCTTTGTATGGAGGAACATGTGACATGCCTATAACATGTATGTGAGTCTTTTCTGCAGTGTTACAGAGGCAAATGACAAAAAAGGGTCTCCGCGGACCCTCCTTCTTCCCACTGAGGGGTGATAATGATTTCTGGATATCATCTGTGAGGTGTGAAGCTCGGAGTCACACATCTGAACAGTTTAATGTGCTTTTCTTCTTTCACGTGCCGGCTTCCCCTCTTTCCACATGCTTGAGGTTGCCATGGCAACGGCCTAAACTGTCAGCATAAAGACAAAGAGTCGAAGGAGATCAGAGCAAAATCTGACGGAGACACGCATGAAGATAAATTATAGATATTCAGCGTTTCATTTCCAAACGTAGCAAAGCTGGAGGTATAGCGTGCTGCCTTTAATAAAAAATGTCCTGATTGTCATCGACGTCTTGTGTAAACACTTGTGATGAGTATCTTTGCCCCCATTTGCACCTCAGCAGGGTGGAAATGTTCGTCTGCTGTGAGCATCAGCTGCTCGTCGAATTACACCTTTAATGACCGCAGATCTTCTTCCTCTTTCACAAAACGGCTTTCCTCATAAAACACCACACCACAGTTCACTCAACATGGACTTAAGTTATTTGGGGTTATTGGCTGCGTTACAGCTTCTGCTTTTACTGAACCTCCTGAACGAAACTGTGAGACAAAAACATCTTCTGAATAAATTATGGGAGCTTAAAGTCCTGTTAGCCCCGACTTAGCAGGCTTTATAACTGTTAGTTAACAACTTGTTGGCTCGGTAACAGAGATTTTATTTCCCATTCAGTGACTGTTGAATCAAATACATGAGAGTAAAATACCAGGTGGAGTAAAGGTCCCATCGTGACTGAATTAGCATCAGTATCTTATCAATGACTCCCACAATATTTTCTTTCATTTGTTCAATTAACGATTAATTAAAGAGGTGGTGGAGTTAAAGGGAGGATATTTGGGTGGATGGTTTGACATATGAAGTGTGACTCTGGCAGTTTGAGTGTTTAACAAACAGTCAGTCAGCGCAGGTTTCCTCAGCGTGTCCTCAGCTTTAATCACCATCACCTCCACAGACGTCCGAACAGACGTGTTGCAGCTGAAAACAGTCCAACATAAAAAAAAAAACTGAGGCTGCATTGTAGCTTCATGCACCAGTGACACCAGTGAAACTTCATCCTCTAAATCCAGTTTGAGAAAATAAAACTCCACGTCTGGAGGCTTATCAGCAGTTTATAATGCTATGAGACAGGATTTTCCAACTTTGGACAGTTGTCATGGCAACAACCATTTTAACCTCCATGGCAAAGATTTGAAGGTAAACAGCAGAAAATCCACTGATCACATTATAAAGTAATCTGGCAGGAATGTGCACTTATTTGATTGGTCAACGGTTTATCTGAATGTTTTTATGTTTGGTGAGTAACCACAACAACACGAGGACCAAAGATAGTCTCTCATTATGTTTTTTTTTTTTTTGCTTCCATCCTCAATATCTCTGCCTTCTTCTTTCCAATCCTCCTTGTTGTGCATAAAGCAAGAGTGTCCAAACTAAAACATACACACAACAACAAGAAAGGCTGCATCTTGTCTTTTACTGCTCTTCCAGAACAAGTGAGCTCAATTAGCATTCAGAAAAAGGGTTAAAGTCTCTGATAAATCACTGATAAACAGGCATCCAGTCTCACTAAGACCTTGGAAGTGACGGATCAGAGCGTTCATGAGTCATTTTTGGCAGACGCAGCGTTGCTATGACCGCACTGTGTTTGGATAACAGCAGAGTCCAGAACTTCCTCCAAATGAAGCCCACAGGCCTTCAGCAAAAAAAGCTTTTCCATCCACAGACAAACAGATTCACACAGACAACTCAATCATTGTGAGACCAAACAAAGCCGGAGCTGTTTCCTCATCTCAGCAGCTGACCGCCGAGTCTCTGGCTCATATCATAAACACAGTCGCCCGTTAACGCTGACACACACTCACAGACATCGTCACACTGATTTAAAAGCAAAGAGGCTTTTTTTCCACTTGCATAACCACTTTTAAATCTCGAGTCCTGAAGCGAGAATACACAAAAGATAAAACACTGAAAGCTCTGATATAAGTCAGAGAGTTCACAGGGTCAGAAAAGACTTTGAGGGTTTTTGGGTCAGTTTTATTGATGCAACTGAGATTCTGCAGAAAATTAGTTAAATGATAAAGTCTGGTGGTTCTGTATTAGTTTATTGTTAACAAATCTCAAAGACAAAAAACAGTAATGTGTTAGTCCATCCCATTTTTCCACTTTACATAATTTCCTAAAACAGCTTAACTTTAGCAAACAGTAGAAAAATTCATCTGTTAGGGACTATTTTAAGTGGCGGATTAATCATAATTATTGCTGTCGTGAGCACTAAGCACACTTTATGGTTTTTCCTTGGTTTTTACTAACATCTGGAGCATCATAGTAAAACCTGGTTTCCATGTTTCTTGAATAAAATCTGGTGATGTAATGTGAACATCACTGTGAAGTCTGTTTGAAAAAGTTGGAAGTTAAAAGTTTCACACCGTGTTTGTAAAATCAGCTGCATCATCACAGTATCAGACAGTTTTATTTAAAATCAGCCTCACCAGTAGTGGAGCTAAAAAATGATGTTTATCCTGAGGGAGGCATCAGAGGAAAGATGGGTCATGGAGATGTGATTTTATCCTCGGAGCAGCAGAAGTATATTTCCTGACAACCTGAACATTACAAACTTCTTGAGAGGAAGAGCTGAAACATCCACCACATGATTGATGGAAATCTTTACACAAATGTGACGCTAAATGGACAAAATTTACATTCTGTTTTTGGACACTGGAAAATATTTTATTATCAAAGATGACACATCATGTGATCATGTGACACAAACTCTAGTTTCTCCACAGCAACTTCCCTTTAGATGACGATGACTTGTCCTCGAGCTGTGAATCGTCTGCATTGTGTTGTACACTGCAGCTTAACAGCTGATCTTTTAAGCTCACCAAAAATTAATCTGCAAACATGTTTAATCACATAACTCAGTCAGTCAGTGCTCAGTCTTTATGACAGTTCACTAAAAGCTTAATGTTTATGTTTAATTTACATATTGCCAACACATTTATCGGAAAGGCACTTTAATAAAAGCATGAATGCAACAAGCATGTAACATTAATACAAACTGTGTCAGACAAACTGTTTCACCTGAGAGGTTATCTAAAGTTGACAACATGTCACAGTGACAGTGTCTTATAGGTTGATTTCCTGCAGACACCTTCATTTTCTCAGAAGAGGACAGAGAGAAGTGTGAATATATGATCATCAGCTGAGTCTCTTTGTTCATTTCTTTGTTTTCATTTTTCTCATCATCTCTTTCCTCCTGCAGGCAGCAGAGCATGAAGCAACACGAGCGTCTTCTTTCTCCAGAGAGGGAGAGCAAAGTCTGTCTTTTCCAATGAAAGCACTGTCCCGTGTTGATCAAAAACACATGTTTAATTTGTCGTCTTTGACTCTTTGCAGCCCAACGTGGAATTAAATGTGGTGATTTTGTTTCATCACCACATGAGCCGATGCTGCTCTGTTGTTAACAAGCCTTTCTTCTGGTTTGCAGCCTCCGTGTCGTTTAATGAAATTAAGTTCAAAACAGCGTTCATTTGACTTTTAATATATTCCAGTTCTGCTTGTTACATAAAACCACCAGTGAGGTTGTGATGAGATGAAACTGTAACTGAACCAGCTCCTCTTGCTGCGTTTCATTAAGTCAATTGCAAGCTGCTGACATTTCAGGGATTTCACGAGAGAGCAAATCTTTTTGAAGAGCACATGAAAAGCGTTCTGGAGCTTATTAACCTAAATCATCAATTAGCCCAAATACTCCGTAGTTAATGTTCAGACGCCCCACAGGAGCGTTGGAGTGTTGGTCCGCGTGCTTGTTTACTCTTTAGTCCTTAAACTAACTGACAATCTGCCGAAACATTTAGTGGTAATGTTCAACACTCCTCCACTGACAGAAACAGACACAGGAGAGGCTCTTGGTTCGCAGTAAAAGTCGGCTTGTGTTTACTCTGCCAGGCTGAGCCCCAGTGTGCTTTGACCTTTGACCTCGCCCCTCCCCCATCAGCTAACAGGCTGCAGTCTTCCAGAAAAACCTCAACAGTGATCTCCTGCCATGTTTTTCTTCCACACAGAGTCTGGGAGCTCTGATGGAAGTTATCAAGTATTTGGGCTTATTCTTCAACATTTTAGATTCATTGTTCTTTTATTCTGTTAAGTAAAATGTACATTGGCTTTAGACACTTAATACTGCTGCAGCTAATTCATCATTTATACATTAATGCATCACAATCCCACATGGTGAAACCTTCAAGTCTTCAAGATGAAGTGAATCTGAATGTGATTTTATTTTCAGTATGTGGAGTTTATATTCGGACTGTGGAGATACAAAGCCAAAAAAAAAAAAAGTCATTAGCGATAATCACAGGTTTACAAGTGTTTAATTTGAGGATCTGACCTCTGACGTGAGATTGTAACAAGAACTTCTTTGTTTAGTGATTTTCCACATGTCAGCAGGCAGTCAGAGAATTTGAAGTATCGCTGTCAGAGCCACTAAACATCACATGTCACCACAGCAAACAGAAGAGCTTGTGACACGCAAGCACTTCTTATTCAAGGGTATATTTTAAGAAACAGCTGAAGAAATAGTGGAGTGGAAACGCAGAAAAAGGAGGAACATGAGGGCGTCCCCTTGAGAAAAAGGCTTACATTTTCATTCTGACGTGAAATTACACAATTCATTCCAGCTGTGAACTGCTGCGACGGGTCGAGAAAGTTCAAGCAAAGCAGAGATCAGAACCAGGAACCAAAGACACTCAAACAGGAGCTTTATAAAGCAGGTGAAAACATGTTTTAGTAAAGCAGAGGAGCTTTAAAAGTTTTCAGTGCTCCAGAGAGTGTCGGGATAAGATTTCAGAATAGATAGGAGGTCGCTGAAGTTTTTAAAAACAAAGCGTTGTCAGACTTTGTCGAGGAGAGAAGAGCCGTTAGCAGAGCGCCCCTGCTGTTGTAAAGCACACCTGCACAGGAATGATCAAAGTGTTTTAATAACCAGAGCACAGGACCAGGTGTGCCAAAAACAGGCAATAAAGCCATTAAATTGACAGAGGCTCATAAACATAGTGGGTGGTTGTGAGTGTGTCGCTGGATCTGTGTGTGTATGTGTTTGCTTTCGTGCACTTTAGGTGACCTGGTTACTGTCGGATATCTGCAGCACCTTCATTTCTAAAACCTTTTTGTGTTTAGGAGTTCAGATTTCAGGTTAATCCTGGAGGTTTTCTCTGTTACAGTTAAGTGTTTTGCTTTGCTGATTTGACAGTAACTGAACAGATCAGATGAAATGTGCATGTCAGCTCTCTGCCTAACAACATGATGAATTTAAAATCTGTTGTCTGTGTGTCTGATTTTAGATAACGTCCAGAAGTCAGCACCATTGCCCAAAACAGATCCAGATGCAGATTAAAATCTATATTTTTTTATCATGAGGGCAGATTTAGAGGATTGCGGTGCCTCAGAGGATTAGAGGAGGTCTGAGCTCAGGCTGTTTTCTTATTTTCTGCAGAGCGGCAGTCAGAGGAGCAGCCACAGTCATAAAACTACTATGATTAACTCCAGTCACGGTCAGAGACGTCCTCACCCTCTTTGAACAGAAATTCATTCAGTATTTCTCTAATTGTTTCTTTAATTTGTGGTCCATTTGTTCGGTCCACTTGTTCATTGTGGGATGAAGCAGAAGTGTATAATTACAGAAGTTCTCACATTATGAAACACTGACAGAAAAAAACTGAGTAATAAAAAATAGCTGGAAGTTAATAAAACAAAATGTTTGACAAAGTAAATCACTGAGATAAACAAAGTACTTGATTTTAGTCTGTCATGGCGAGAAATGATGATTATAATGATCTAATCTGTCACTGTGACCATCTTTACAGACACAGAGATCGTGGAGTCTGAACCGGGACTTAAAGTTAGTTCTGGTGCAGACAGTCCAAATCTTGATAAATAAACTCCTCAACAAACCTCCCTGTGTTCAGCTGTGAAGGAGCTCTGAGGGCATTCAGCACAAACAGTTCAACAGATCAGATCCTTTTCTTAACCCTGCAGCTAGATGTGTGCAGGAACCTGAGAAAGAAGGAAAAATTCAAATCTGTGGTTTGAAACAACTAGTTGTGCATCCTTTTTGTAAATCAGAGCAGTAGTGAGTTAGTTCAGGCTTCAGAGAAACAGAACAAACAATCAGAGATAACAATAGATGATGCCAGTGTCTCCGGAAAGCCGCAGGATGACAGAAATAAGAACAGAGGAGAAACACTGAGGCGGTGAGTGGGAGGAGGCTCAGAGATCGAACAAAAAAACTGGGGCAACAAAAAATCGGCTGCATTTCCATCTGAAAGACGTTTCCCCTGCAAGAAGAAAGCTGTTTCTGTCCGTCTGCTGGGCCCTGGCTGGGAGATCCTTCCCTGCTGCTCCACTTCACCAAACCTTCGTCAGCCCGCTCTGACTTCCAGATAACCTCGACTCTCCTCTGCACACTTCCACATGAAAGTCACCCCCTCAAAGGCGAGGTAACTTATTCATAATCCAACACAAAGCTAATCTCCCATTCATCTCAGGCTCTTCAGTCTCTGGAGGAGCAGTGAAAATTATTAATAGTGACTTTGGACTGGGAGCCAGAGATCTCTGCACTAACAAAGAAATGTTACAAATGATCAGTGGTTTTTGTGCCGTTTGCCAGAGTAAAGATGGTGCAGAGAGATTTCACTCCAAATTCAAACCGAACGTGATGCACTTTGTTCCAACATCACCGTCATACAGACAGACATGGAGCCTTTACTGGAAACAGTTTACGTCATAATCCAAAACAACAGCTGCACTTCCTCCTCCTCTCCTGCACCAGGTCCATCATATTATGGCCCTTTTCAATAAAAGGAAAATTTGCCAGGCTCCAAGGAACCTGTTGGGGAACTCCTGAACTTCAACCACAAAAACACAGTTCCTGTTTCAAACTCTGGGAGCCAGAAAGTCCCCTGTCCTGAGGATGGAGTTTGTAACAGCCTCGAAACTGACTGACGGGTAGAAAAACAGCTTTCATTCAGACTGTAAGGAGCTCACAGATCAGTCTAAAAGGAGCATGTGGTGTAAAAGAGACCAGCTCAGTGCAGAAAAAAGACGAAGCTTACAGCACCAACATGTTCCAGCTGCTGAGTGTGTTCGCTGTTAGCTCACCTGCTAAAGGTGGTTTACCAACAGCACTGAGCAGGATGACTTCCTGAGCCATAATTACTGCTGGGATTATGTCCAGCATTTTTTCCAGGATGCCAGGGTGTGCCGGTGCCACCCAGAATGACGTCTGTCCCGCGGTGAAAAATGCTGTCACGGTGTCACTGCATTGTTGCTTTATTATTGTTCTCAAAAAATGTGCTGTCATCTTTCTTGTTTCTTAAAATATTGTGAAACGAACTGACAGCATAGTTCAGATTGTTTCAGTCACTGGAGAGTCAAACAGACACTTAGAGAAGCAGAGATAAACAGCCTTTCTCTCTAAATGGTCGCTCAGTTATGTCATTTTGTGTTTGAGCTGTTGGCAGATCCAGTTTTTGTGAGGCTTTAGTTCTGGCTGCTGCTGTACAGAGGTGGTAAGGAGGAAGTCAGGGTTCAGAAAAGAGAATAAAAAGTGCAGGACTTCGACAGCAGAGAGCATTTTGTTAGTTTTGGTCTACTAAACCCCAAAGTTAGAAGTTATATTTTAACTTAATACTATAAAAAGTGTTTTTTGCCTTAAAATAATCATAATTACATAAATCAAGCTTTAGGTGTTGAGCAAAGATTGAAGGGAAAACAAATTGTGTCTGCAGTGAAAGTTTTGATATATTCAGTATATATATGAATCTATCTATCTATCTATCAGACGGTATTAAATCACTTTTTATTTAACATCACTGATCATTTAAAACTGTTCATCAAATTATGTCTCAAACTTTTTAATATTTATCAAACTAGTCTGACAGATCTTCCGTTGAAAAAGACAAACTTTTATTCCCTGTTTGAGGTTTTGCTTCTGTCCTGGTTGCTCCTCAGTTTTCTGCCTCATCACCTGGCTGCCCAGCTGCACCTTGTTAGTCATGAGTTCCTCCCCGAGTATTTAGACTTCTGAGCCGCCGTCTGTTTGACTCGTACCTGTGGCATGTGTGGTCTGGGTGTTGCTGCATTCTTGTCTGCGTTCCTGAATGCCCCAAGTGTCTTTTAGAGTGAGAAAAAAAA
This sequence comes from Scortum barcoo, assembly GCA_023238725.1. Lineage (NCBI taxonomy): Eukaryota > Metazoa > Chordata > Actinopteri > Centrarchiformes > Terapontidae > Scortum > Scortum barcoo. The sequence goes on from CM041550.1 coordinate 2,101,588, forward strand.
TGAGAACAAGAACAAGAGCACAGCCAGAAGTCACTTATAAAATCACTCCTTTCTTCACTATATACAAACATCCAAATGCATACACATGAATGCAAAATCTTTTAAAAATGAAACCCCTTTTAAAAAAAATAAAATAACACTTTCAGATGCAGTGTGAACAAAAAATGTGACCATCTTTTTTTTTTTCCCTCTCTGATGATGATGGATGTCCGCTGGCAGCCGCACAGAGCTGCTGTTTGATTATGCAGAGTCTGACAGGCCTCTTTTGTCATCCGATAAAATGCATAATTCATCCACACTTTACAAAGCAGGAAGCGCAAAGAATAGATTGTCATTTTCAGTGTGTGTGTGTGTGTGTGTGTGTGTGTGTGTGGCACTGGGGGGAAGAGCATCCTGGTGCCAAGATGAATGGTCTGGACTTTTTAGTGTCAGTGGTTGGGGGGAGTATGTGTGTCCCTGAAGGCCTCGTCTCCATATAGAGGCATGTTTCTGCTCTCAGACTAAACTGCAGCAGCGGGGCGACACATTCTTCAGTCTGCTGCCGAACACGTCGCTGCACGGAGGGAATAAACCAACATGGCACACTGCTGCCTTTACTCACTGATACATGATACATTAAATGCAATTCATATTACAGCCGCACACTTGCACATCACGCTCGATGTGATTTCAGATGCTGGACGGATTCAGGTTCAGAGCTCGAACAGAGGAGTAAAGGTCAGCACAGTAGAGCTGCTCACATTTATATCTGACTTGTCAAAGTGCCCTTCAGCTCATTGTGCCACCTCGTAATTTCCATTTTCAAATATCCTGTTAGTCTCTCTGAGCCTATATCATTTCAGACTTTAATTTTTATTTATCAGTCTTGGTGTTTGGGTGTAGCCTTTTCTTTCAAGAGTGAGTAACCAGATGTGTGGCCTCCTCTGCACCGACATCTTTCAGTATGCATGCTGATATGTATGTTTGTTTTTACACCAGATCACCACTTAAATCTGCTCAGAATATCTACAGAAGCACAAACCCTCATAAAGAGAGTTAGTCAGGAGTTGGTCCGCCTGCTGCCTCCAGAACAGCTTCAGAGCTGCAGAGATCACTTTGTGTTGATCTGTAATGAACATTTGAGTCAACAAAAGCAGAGATGTGGAGTTCCCCAAGGCATTTCAACATCTGAAAGGGAACAGATGAAAGTTTAAACCTTGATAAAGTGATACTAATACTACTACTAATAATAATAATAATAATAATAATAATAATAATATACTGCTAATACTGCTACTACTGCTACTATTACTACTGCTACACAGCGTGTGTGTTAGTGAGGTGTTGGTCCTCCTCCAGAGCAGCTTCAGGTCTTTCGTGTCACAGCAGGAAACACTCAGATCACTGACGCCCAGTAAACCTGGTTCAGTACCTGCAGCTCGACTGTAATCAGTGTCACCAGTTACACCTGTGTTTACCTCTGCAATGAGAGGACTATCTATTAGCCTCAGCATGTTAGCCAAAATAACTTTACTTGTTTTGGGATTGTTGGAGATGTCGGAGGTTATCACCAGCTGACAGCAGCTTCATCATCACCCTCAGACGAAGGAGCTGCTGCTGTTTGGTACAGTGATGAGAAAACAGTGACATACCCACACATGCGGTACGTACAGTGGGGAGGAGGCAGAACAACAAGAGCATGACCTATATATGCCAGGGACAGTGAACAATGCTCAGCTTATCAGTCCACTGAACACACAATAACAGCTGCAGGAGCGAGAAAGAGCTGATCCACCAGGGACAGCAGCTTTCTCAGATAAGAGTCCCACACAGTCTGAAACCAGAGACGTGAAGTGAGTTCATCAACTCAGTTCAACACACTTTAGAGGCTTTGGATGGTTTAATACTGCAGCTACATTACAGATGGATATTTCTATATATTTTTACTTAACTACATTTATGTGACAGCTGGTTACCGAGTATATCCTGCTTGAGAAGATTAATACCTACAATACTGCATGCATTCAATTATTATTATTTTTAAATGTACAAATTTTAAAGCAGCTGAAATATGACTGACTTTTAGTTCCTAGTTTGGGTCAAACCCAAAAAAAGTTGGATCCCATGTTTCCTATGATGCAGCATGATGGCACCTTTCATTAGAAATAATTTCTTTTTTTGTTTTTTGTTTGAAAAAGTGGGTCCTGTTATATTCCAGGGCATTAACAGACATTAACATTTCATCACATCAGATATTCTGTTTAAATAGAGGCCTGCTTTAACACCAGCTGCCACAGCTGCCAAACGGTCTACAATCGTGAACAGGAGGCTAAATTCATTCAGCATGACACACAAAATAAAGAGGACTCTTGTCTTTGGACCAGCAGAGTAGATGAACACCTTCTCAGCAGGTCTGATTACATGTGTGTATCTTCAGTGTTTTTCCTAAAACAGCTGTTGGAAAAGAGGAGTGGTTGAGTGATCCTTTATCTTGGAGCCAGTGGTGTTAGACCGTTTGTGCAGTTACAAACCAGTCATTTAGACAAAGACAGACAGGAAGAGATTTAAATAAAGTATCTGAACTTGGGTAAAATATTCCCCAGTTCATGTATCTCAGTCGTTACACTGTGGTTAACCTGGGCTGCTTCACACCAAAATTCTCACCAGGCTGATGTTCATGTCTCCACAAACACTGGAGCCCACAGGAGACAATAAAAACTCCAAGAAACAGAACTGCCTGTTCACTTTGAAAGCATTTACAGTGTCAGCTTATTATCTTTTAATTTCTGCGGTGATTGAAGCTGCACAAAGACACGCTGCTCTGTAATCAGCAGTTTGTTTGGCTCCTGCAGAGACAGCTCTGTTCCTGCTTTAAGCAGATAATTGGAGAGCTGAAGGAGACACCAACAAAGGCCGGAGGAGGTGGAGAGAGAATGAAGAGGAGGAGGAGGAGGAGGGGAGTTCACAAATGCAGTCTGCAGCTTATTCTGAGTTGATAGCTGTGATTTGTGCACACTGCCTGTTATCACTGGGAGGAATCACCTGACCTGAACACAGGCTGCCAACATCCACACTGAAAATCTCTCTTCAACCTTAATGTGCAGAAAATAATTTGAACACCTCAAACATAATCCAAAGTTCATTTTTGTAAAATCCACCTTTGTTGTCATCAGAGAGACGCAGATTAAAACTTAATCGTTTAAAACTTAATCATCACATTAATCCCGGGTTAGCTCTGGGTTAAAACACAGCAGTCTGAAGAGTGCAATGAGGGGCAGGAACACAAGAGGACTGTGGATGTTAAAAAAAACTTTAAAGGTCCCCTGTTAAAACCATAATAAATGGTCCCTCTATAGGTAAAAGTAAAATAAAATCTATAGAAAAGAAATAAACTGATCTAAGATACAGGTCAGGTGATGGAAGCTTCCTGGTAGGTGCGATGTGAAGCGACTGTAATATTTCTGTGTGGAGTCAGGATGTTTGTTGAAGATGTCTCGATTTCCAGCAAGGACGAGCAGGTTGATGAAGTGGTCTTTGTGTTCTGTAAGTCTATATGAGTCTGATCCACAGTTGCTAACAATTAGGCAACCAACCGGACCAACAGCAGGGACATCGGATGTTTTTTATGGTTTAATGTGTTAGTGACGTTCCTGATTAATGTTTGGGTGTCTAATTCGAGCGAGTTGTTCCTATCCTGTAAAACTATTTGACCACCTTCGTCTGCCGGTTTTATGACTTTGAGTGTTATTACAGAGTGCTTTAATAATCTGATTTAGTTATGTTCCACCTTTTTCTGAATGTGTGTGTTGTTTTGAATTAACCATTGGATGTCAGATGAATTGCTGTCTGGATGAGGTTCCCCTTAGGAACAACACAAATTCTCGCCTCTGTGCTCTCTGAAAATAATCTCCTTTTTCAGTTTGAGCTGTGGAAGCATTGATTTCCCATTACTAATTAATTGTTGTGACCAGTAAGTAAGAATGATTTCAGCTGTGTCCTCTGTCCAGTGGATGAGTGGATCTCAGGGAGGAAGGTACATTTGTTAGATATGAAACTGAGTTTTGTGAGGAGTGCTTGTTTCCTGGAGTCCAACCTGTGGGAGAAATTGCATTGTGATTGGGAGAAAATGTGACATTTTGTGAGCATTTTGCTGAAACTGTTTCCAGCCGTTTGTGGCTTCCTGTTCCTGTAAGTGATTGTTGAGTCCGGCAGATATTATTACATGTTTTGTCTTGTGAGTTTTTTTAAATATTGCACTGATATGTGGAAGGTGGAACTGTGGTAACCGTCAGCCGGTATATATTTAGAGTGGATATAGAGAGAAAGTTTGAGGTGGATGAAGCAGATATTAAGGAAGAATTATACTTTTTGCTTTTCCTTTTTGCATCCATCATCGTGTGATTTACCTTAACCAGTGAGAGTAAATACTGAAATGTTTTTGTGTCATATAATTCTTTATAAGACATCCAGGTTAAAGTCACAGTGAAGGCCACGATGAGGTTTGATGAAGAGGAAGCTGTCCAGTTGATTTGTAATCTTCAAATTGATCTTCATAACTTGAGTATTATAGCTGATTTGCATTCATCTGAGTTTCGATGTATATTTCCATATTTACCGGTTAGGGTTAGAGAAGAAGTTATCAAGCAGAAAGGAAAGTACATCAGAGAGCAGTTTTATCTTATCAAATCATTAATCTACAGCTGAGACAAAGTCTGAACTGGAGAAACGACGAGTCAACAGCCATAAAATGATGAAAAATACACCTTCCACCAGCTCCAAAGTCCTGTAAGTGTTTCCCAACATTAGCATTTGTCTCATGTTTTAGTTTAACCAATGATCAATGAGTCTTTCCAAAACAGAAAAACAGATGTTAAAGTGATCCCCATTTTAACAAACTGGTTGATATGGACTAATTTTAGAATCAGAAATTCTTCCGAGTCATTTAATCTGAGTGTTTAGTTTGTAGTTTAATCCAGACAACATTCATCAAGATCCTTGTCCTTGGTGTCAGCTGATGAGAAACAACGTGTTTGGTTTCTCTCTGAAGGACTCGCGGCTGAAACTCACAGCTACTGTCGGGTGGACATGTCAGGCCTGGTTTCTGTAGACGGTAAAACATTTCCTTCAGCATCAACAGGGACTAGTTTCTCTGGAGGCGGTGTATATTTGGAGGCCGCAGGTTTTATGGGCCACTCGTGCAGCTAACTGAGCTTCACATGTGGCCTTCAGAGATTTTTCAGAGCAGAGCAGCTTCAGCGTGTTTCAAACTGACAAATGGGTCAAATGAAGAGCAGCTCTCTAGTTTCTATACAGCCATCGAATCTGACCTTGTTCTTATATGAAAATAGAGCAGAAGCATATTGAGGTTACGTTTACCGGAGGCTAATAGCATTATATATACATTATATATATATACATTTATTGTTGACTTGCTGGAAAAAATAATGAATATTGGTTTTGATTTTGGTTATTTTTGTGAAGTTAGACCCTTACTTCACAGAAAGCCTTCAAAGAAGCTGAGCTGAACATAAACAGACTGGAGATAAACGCTGACTGAATAATGATTAACTACAGCTGGAAACAGGCCAGAAATGTGAAACTACATTTCATAAATACCCGCAGAAACCCACAGAGTTTTATCTGATAAACGCGTGAGTCTGCGCACACACAATATTTCAACACATCATACAGCTTCAAAGAGGAGCTGCAACAAGACGACACAGAAAAGACGAGACGCCGTAAAAAAGCAGGATGAACATGAGGAGCCAATCAGACGTTCACATCTGTGTTTATCTCCACAAGAGGTCACAGAGCCGAACACAGAAAACGAACAGACGACTGCATGAAGGGAAATCTGTTTCTTAAATCGGCGAGGCTGGGCTGGTTCTGCTGTGCTGTTGCCATAGCAACCGGTAGTCCTGCGATGACAGGGCTCTTTCTGTTTATTTTGTTTTTTTTGGTTTTTGTGGGAAACCTCTCAGTGTTTCTGAGCCTGCTGCCATCAAAGATTTGTCAGAGGCTGTCGATGAAACACAAGCAAGTTTGGTTTTTGTCCCCTGATTTCACAAAGACTTTTATTTGGAGAAGCCCTGTAAACTCTCAGTTTTGGTACAACTTGTTAAATGATGAATCAACTTCAGCAGCTTTTTTAAAAAATCTGAAGTCTGGATTTATGTGTAAAGAGAGATTATGATTTGACTTCTAATTCATTCTCTGGATGATGCAACATGAACTAAACATTTACAGATAATATGATTTTAAAGTAAAAGTACAATAATCCATAATTAATGCATTTAAAGCCCCATTAATGCATAAATATTCAGCTTTATGTGGAATCAGTAGTAAAAGTGCTGGTTGTGACTGACTCTAAGTGTCAGTATTAGATTATTACTGAAGCATCAGTGTTAGAGCAGCATGTTACTGCTAAAGTATTTTATATAGAGTTAGCTAGTTTAGTCCCACAGTGGTGCCAAACCTATTTTTAGGTCTTTAATCGTTCAGATTTCAGTGAATTATCAGTTCATTTGAAAAGTTCTTTAACTGAAACCATGAGAGAAGATTAGAGGAGAAGAACCTCTTTGAAACAGACGACAACTCTGAAACATGACAAGAGGCCATGTGAGGGGACAGCTTAAAACTGGAGCAATAAATTAACTGATTGATTCAATAATCAATTAATCATTTACGTCATTTTAAATGATCTGGTTCCTGCTTCACAAATGTGAATACTTGCTGGTTTCCTTTGACTTCTGTGATTAAAAACTGAAAACCTTTTAGTGTTTTGGATGTTTGCTCAGAGAAAACAACAAAACGTCTGTTTGGGTTTTGGGGAGATTTTTTCGGTGATGATGAACCAGTAACAGAAACATGAATCTGTAATTCATTTACACAAAGTGACAATCAACCCCTGAAGTCTTATTCAGCATTTTCTGACTGCAACAGGCCACACATTGTTCTTCACACTGCAGCTGTGAGAGCTCAAACTCAGAAATGAAAGAGTTCCTACATTAATAACAGAGCGGTGAGTGAGAATTAACTCTGAATGCTGCGGACTGCTGGTCCAGTTGAGCTCTGGTTGCTGTGTGAAGCAGGAAACTCGGCACTGCAATGCAGATCCATAAATTTAACAAACGAGCTGCGGCTTCGCTCTGAATGCTCACGTGCAGAAGATTAAAACAGAAACCTATGCTGAGGCCTTTTTTAAACATCTTAAGCTTCAGACATTAGACGGATGTGCTCACATTTAACCTCCTGTGACCTTTGACCTCTCTCTCTTTGCTCCACACCTCTGAGTATCTGGATAAAGAAATCAATCAGGTTCACGTGTCCTTATCGTGCCGAGCTGTTTGGATTATCCCACTTCCTGCTGCCATCATTGACCACATTTAAATGAAGAACAGTCACCCAAATTATGGATTTTAAATCTTTTAATATTCAAAAAATACTTCAATTTTGGCTTCTTAGTACATAAACCACCTGGATCTGCTCCTCTATTAATACAGTGTAGTTCTCTACTGTTTGTTAGGAAATGAAAAGTGCAAAGTAGTGGACACTCTGTCCTCCACACAGAGGAAAGGCTACTTCAATGCTCCAATGAAACAGTCGGCGAGACATCCATAATCCAACTGTGACACTACAGACGTCTGTTTGTGTTCAAATAAAAAAGAAAAAGAGCAGGGGGCACCAGTGACCCCGAGCCTCGTGCAAAATCAAACTCATGTTTCCACGGTAGACCTCCTGTGGGTGGAAATAAAAAATACTGGAGCCCATAAAAGTCCTCAGTGAGCTGCAGCAGGAGTTTCTTCTTCACACTGTGTCCAAGAATAAAGCAGCAGATAAACAGGCCAGCCCGTTTCTCTTCCTCCACGCTGTCTCAAGTCATTTCAAGTTTCTTATTTGTCTTTTTTTGGTGGTTGTGTTTTTTTATATCCTGTAGCCTCCTGAGTGCAAAGCATCATTCAGCAGAGCTTCACAGCATTGAACAGCTTTAATCCAAACAGAAGACGTAAAAAAAATCACTGCAAAGTAAACCTGTGGGGGGGCCACAGTGGCAGAACCCGGATTCCTTACAGTAAACCAATCAGCAGCTGTTACCGCTTCTTCTTCTGTTTGAGGGATTTCCTCCTCTTCAGGATCATCTCGTACAGTTTGTCCATGCCCTCGTGCAGCCCCTCGCCTATGATGGCACAGGCGGGCTGGATGTGGTAGGTGGTGGAGGGGGTGAGCTCGTGCAGGGCCAGCTGCTTCTCGATGTCCGCCACCGGGAGGGACTTGGGCAGGTCCTGCTTGTTGGCGATGACCAGCAGCGGCGTGCCCTGGTTCTCCGCGAACTTGGTGACTTTGTGCAGCTCCGTCTTGGCCTCCTCCAGCCTGTCGACGTCCACGGAGTCCACCACGTAGATGATCCCGTCGGTGCAGCGGCTGTAAGACTTCCACAGGGGCCTCAGCTTCTCCTGGCCCCCAACGTCCCAGAAGTGACAGCTGATGCCCTTCGCCGTGCCGTTGCTCAGCTTGATCTTCTCGGTGTTGAACCCGATCGTGGGGACCGTGTTGACAAATTCATTGAATTTGAGTCTGTAGAGGACGGTGGTCTTCCCTGCTGAGTCCAAACCCAGCATGACGATGTGCAGAGACTGGAAGGCTGAGATGTTGGAGAAGCTGTTGCCCATGATGTGTTTTATTTTCCTGGTCTGATCCACCTCAGTTCATGAACTCCTGGTTGGAGGGTGTGGAGGCTCTGGACGGTGGTCGGCTCCTGTGTGGCCCCTCAGCGGTGCGCCTCGGCAGGACGCAGCGCGCCGCTCATCAGCAAGCTGCTCACGCACTCTCATCCATCTGAGAGGGGGGTCAGCTCCGATCTCAGACCCGCTCGGTGTCCTCTGGCGTCCACACACAAAAAACCCTCCAGCAGAAATAAAATCCCGTCCGTCGGTCCCTGCCGTCCTGTCGGTGTCTGCAGCTGCTCTGAGACACACTGACACACTGACAAAAACAAGAGCGCAAAACAAGAGGCGGCTCCGCGACGCTCCACCCCGCCGGGACCTGTGCCAATGAGGCGGGCTGCTGGGCTGATCCGGATCCACACACACACACACACAGAGCAGTCCAGACCCCCTTTACCTGCGACCACAACATGGAGGACAGATGTTTGGAATAAAACAAAGACTGCGGATAGTTCACATCTGGATCAGAGTGTGTGAATATGATTTCATTATTTCATTAATAAAAAACAAAAAAGCAGAAAAATATCAACATCTACAATAAACTTACACCGTGTGTGTGTGTGTGTTATTATCTAATAATATTGAAAGGTGTATTTTCATGATGTTCCTCTACAGACATTCATGGACAACTGCGCCACCTGCTGGTCAAACTGTGCAGCTCTGAAGGAAACAGCTGTTTTTATTTGAATTTAGTAAAAGAAGTCACTGCATTTAACAATTGGAGGAAATCTTTAAGAGAAAATGTTTTGGATAAAAATAATCCACATCTGTCTGTTTGATTTACAAAACACATGGAGACAAAATCAACCGAAGAGCAAAGTGAATTTGTGAGTGATTAAAAATAAAACCCTCAATAGTGATCTGAATGAAAATAATCATGATGCTTCTTTTTGTGAGAGAAAAGGAAAAAACACAGAGCTGATAAAGAGCCATATCAAATAAAACAAAGCAAACTGAGTGCATTTAATATAAAATGGATATAAAATGGTAAATGGATTTTCACTTCAAAATCTTCAAATCATTTTATTATTTTGACCCGTCCACTTCATGAAATGGAGCATTGTAACAAAAATGTTTCTTACAGCAACAAGTGATGAAACTGATCAACATACTGACTCTCAACATAAAGAAGAAAACCACTGAACACCACAGTACTTTCTGTATTTAAAAGTTATAATAAATACAAAGTTGTCAGAAGTGGAAATTTCACAGTAATGTCGTCCAGACAAATCTGTACAGCAGAGGGAATATCTTAGTGATACTGTGAGTAAAAATGCAGCAAATAGACAGGAAAAATAAACACATGGCCAAAACTATGTGGACACTCTCATTCAAGCGCCTCATGTGGAATATCTGCTTTAATGTCTGTGATGCTCTTCTACTCAGAGTTTGAGTAAATTCCTGCAGCCTGTTTCCAAAAAGTGAAAATCTCACTGACATTTACAGCAACTGATCATGACACACATACAAACACAAACTCAACTGAACTTCAGTCCAACAGCACATGAACAGACAAACTTTAGCACCATCTTGAGGTTAAAATGAGATCACAGGCAGGATCATGTTCAACTGTGTTCAGTATTTTGAAAGGAAATCTGTCTATCTGACATTGAACTGACATTCCCATCAACCTCAGCTGGACTTAGTGGTGTCTGGCAGAAGTTAGCATCTGAACATGCTAATCTAAACATCCTCACGTTGTCTCTGAGAGCACACTGTGGTGTTGGAGCTCTGAGCTGAAAGCTGAGTTCATCCTCAGAGTTTCTCACGTGGCTGCAGACTCTGCACAGTTTTGTTTTTTCTGCCTGGACCTCGGAGACCTTGAAGCCTCCTGGCACAGCTCCTGCTACTTTCAGCAAAATTAGAGATCCAGTCAGCCAAGTCAAGTCAAGTGAAAACACTCAGTCGTGTTGGTCTGCGGGTCCTTTCAGTTAAAACGGTCTTTAAAATGTGTGACTGGATCATTGGAGGGCAGTTTTAGACGTGAAGAAGTGATTTCATAACTCTAACAGAGGACACGATGGGGTCAGTACTTTTACAGAATGAACAGCTTCAGATTTATCATCGGTCTGTTTGGTAATAACCTGTTGTGCAGTTTTTGTAACGTTATTCAATGTGTTTTTATTAGCTGCATTTTAATTTTACTTTTAATTTGTCAGATACTTTAATCACAGAGCTCATCACTTCAAACTGCTTTACAAAGACGACAGCAACCACAGAAACAGAGAGAAGGTTTGTAGTCTGAGAGCTCTTAGCTGAACTGTAACAGAGAGATATGAGCTGTAAAACCTTTATTTTATCCTGATTATTGATCACTGTCAAAGACTTAACAACATGTAAAAAATAATTTACATATGAATGTCAACCCAACGCTGATCAGGTAAATCTCAGATTCAAAGGTTTTATTTTCAGCCATCTTTTACATTTGAATTATTAGTGTGCTGATTTAATAAATTAATCTTTAATTATATCCATTATAAAAAGGTGGCTAAAAGGTAGTTTAACCACATGATTTCCACTTGTCAGATAAAGTTAACAGGACCAGATAATCTGCTGTCTTTTTTCTCTGTTATGCTTCAAGATTTTAGCTTTTGTCTCATTTATGTGGTATTAAAAACTCAGTAGGATTTTAAAGCATCAAAATAGATTCTTCAGTTCCAGGAAACTTTAAAAAGAGAGTAGATCTGCTTTTATTTAAAGTAAATCTCTCCAACACCAGTGCCTCATATTTTATCTGGTTTTGTATTTTACATATAAAATCCTGATATAAAAGGTATCTTTTAATCATAGTTGTCACATAAATGAGGTGTGTGTATAGTGTTTCACTTAACTGCAGTAGAGTAAATGAATAAGGTAGCATAACATGGAAATACTTGTACTTTACTTTTTAAAGTTACTAATAGTAATAGTAAAAGTAACAGTGTTAAGTGATGAAAAAACAGAGGACAAACTCTTTCCTGCTCTAACATGCTGTACTGCTTCCATCCACAAGATGGCAAAGTCCAACAATAAAACCCTGCAGTGTGTTTTTCTCCTTCAGCTGACAGATGTTTTTGTTTTCATCACTGTGACATCAAGATGACATAAAATGTAATTTTTAATCTTTAGTTCCTGCACAGGAAGAGACACAGTGTTCAACAGCTGAGTGAGGTGATAAAAATAAATGAAGAGAGGTTTGAGCACATTCACCACACACACACACACACACACACACACACACACAGTTCCAGGAAGTAGCTGTTGCCTGTTGTGACAAACAGTCGTCGTACATGTGCACACACGTTTTCAGCCTCTTCAGTTTCTCCTTCATCACTATTCCACTGAGGATACCTGCAGGAGCTCCACTTCACCCACCCTCCTCTTTTCTCTGAATAAATGCACACACGCAGCTCAACACACATAAATCTCTCTCTCTTCTTCACACACACACACTCATTTTACTGTATATGTGAGGCTGCATTCATCCCCTGAAGTCTGATTCATTTCCAGGGATGTCATTACCAGGAGGAGGTACTGGAGGGTGAACGTAAATAAACTCCATTTACCCTCCTCTCAGAGCGGAAACAGCATTCAGGATCGCTCGCTCCTCTCTCATACTGTTGGATATTCTTATCTTTAGGAGGAGCCATTAACCCTGCACACACACACACACACACACACACACACACACACACACACACACACACACAAGGTGGAGGCAAAAACAAACAAACCCATCTGTGTGCTGATGTTAAAACACAGACTGATGTCAGTCACACAGACAGATAACATCTACAGTCCATCATATTCTTCATAATAAATATATATTTAGAAAATTATATTTAGAATATTCTGAATAAAATACTATGAGGGTGAACTTTGACAAAGACACTGGCTAACTGTGAAATACTTATTTTATATACTGTGTGTGTGTGTGTGTGTGTGCATAAATATTTATACTGAATACAAAAACATTTTAAATGTTTTTTGTTACCAATACAGCTCTGAGTATCCAAACTCTTTCCAAACAAAAAATTCTCCGAAAATACCCAAAGAAATACCAGTAAAATATCTGAAAATTATTCGTAAAATATCCCCCTAAAATATCAGCAAAATCTCCAAAACATGTTGGTAAAGTATCAATTTTTTTTAAAATATCTTATAAATGAGTAAAATAGTTAACTACTAAAAAGAATTTCACGTGTCACACCAGAAATTTTAAGACTGAAACAGAAAGACGTCAGCGAGCATTGAACTGAAATCAAATCATCTCATTCAGAAAGCTGCAGGTGACCGTCAGTGTCTGTAATGTTCATCATACTCCACAAACAAGAAACTGATGGATGGAGCAGAAGAGTCACATTTTATTGTCACACTCGTGGTTGAGCTCTGACAGAGGAAAAACCATGTTGGGTTCACCTTCTGTGTGTCTGATGCTAATAACAGCATGTCAGCTCTACTCCATGTTAACAAGCCGATCTTCAACATGTAACATTTAACATGTTAGACCACACACATCATTCTTACATTAAGCATGTTTCTGTACTAATTATAGCACATTAGCTGTACACTGTCAGCATGTTAACATGATTATGTCACATTATATAACAGAAGAATGACCAGAAAAGCTCAGTGATTTGTAAAATTTGCCAATTTTTGGTGGAAATTTGGCGTAGGAAATAAGAAAAATTCTAAAGGACTTAGCTTGAAAATCAAACCTGGATGGGCTCGCTGAGGTTTAATGTTTCTGTTGTCACGTTGGTTTCTGCTGCATAGAAACTCTGCCTGCAGCTGAAGGACCAACGTGCGTGAACCAAACAGTTAAAATCATGATTTATTCAGGTTATCAGGCGTGTTTTCCAGAAGCATCTCTGTGATCTCTGTGATCTCAGTAGATTTCTTATCAGTCGATGGGGGGTGGTTTGCCTCCTCTCCGTGTTTATGGAGATGTTCCCTCCGCAGACCATCCACAGCTCCATGAAGAGCTGTGTACGTTTCACACTTCTGTTTCTGTCGAGCTTCAGTGTTGTCTGAAGATATTAAACATTTGCATGAGAAGCTCAAAGTGGGTCACATCTGTGCAAACATCCACGAGACGAGGAACGTTTCCAAATGAATGTTCAGCTGCTTTATATGCATAATTTCTGTTAAATGTCATTTTGTAAATAAAAGTGTCGGCAGGACGGTGCATGCTTAATGTTTCATAACTTATGAATAATGGAGGAAGATGAAACATGAAAGTTGGTCTTATTCTCTAGGACAAAGAGAGTCGGGGTCCATCTGCATGAAGTCTGCTGTGTCTGAGCCGTTTGCTAATGAAGACTTCAAAGTCTGATCTGCAGGATATCGCAATGCTGATATCACATCCAGACATTCCTTAAGTGTTTTCTGAAGTTGAAAGCTTTTTTTTCTTCAATTCTGACAGAAAGGCTGTAGAAAATTGGTCTGCAACAGCCATGAAAGATGAGTGATGCAACGCGAGTCTTTGGCTGTGAAATCATGCTAAACGACTGGTGGGCCTGTGGCTTTCAAGGCTGAGCTCACACTTCAATCAGGAAGTCAGATTTCATTCAAAAAGCTGCCAGAAGTATCAGGAAATGTTGTTATCCATAACTTTCATCCATTTCCACCCCGAACACTCAAGGGACGGGAACTCTCCCGCATGCACTGGGGTCAGAGGAGGGAGAGGTAACAGGTCATCTGTCTGTGTCAGGACAAAAAAGATTTGCTCTTAAAATTCAGTGTAAAAGTGTAAAATGACACAATGTAAGAATTTGGTGATTTGTAGATGTTCAGGTGCTGTTTAAACAGAAAGGAAATTACAGAACAACACTCAAGATTGTGAAAAATGTCCTTATTTTATGAAAAAGATCCTCATTTTATGAACTTTTACATCATAATACCTCAGTAAATCTTCATCAGGAACTGGTTTCAGCAGCAGTTCTCATTTACTACCAGCCTGTTTCAAACTAGTGATTTTACTGAATCAGGCTGCACCATTAAAACTGAATAAATGTCTTGGTTGATAAAGACATTGTTAAAATGTTAACTGGTTGCTAGGAAGTATCTGTAGCACTGTCCAATCAGGGGCAACCAGCTATGTAAACAGGAAGTTGTTTCAGCATCATGAGCTGGCATCACTTACAAAAATGATCATTTCAGAGGCTCAAAGAAAAATCTGTTCAAACAGTTTTCTTTCTGTCTGCACACACAGTGTGTGTGTGTTCAGAGTTAGAAGGATTCATGCAGTTTATAATGAGAGAAATATCTGATTATACATTATTTACTCATTTAGTCAAATTTAATTTGAAAAGTTTCGTGATTTGAGAAACATCTTTTTTTTTTATCATTACAGATAACAGAAATTTATCACGTTTCACTTTAGATGTGTTTGAATGAACACATCTGACTTTGATGACTGTTCTGCATGTCACATCTCTAATCAGACCATCACCGCCATCTTTCTCTTGTTTTAACCAAGCAGTTTGTCTCTAAGACTCAATTAGACCATGAAGAAGTCAGAGCAGAAAACTGTCCTATTTCTGATGTTGGTGCCCCCAAGTGGTCGTAAATACACTGTAATTACATAAAAAATCTTTACCATGAAATCCATGGAGAAAATACAATTTCTATTTTATATTATTCTTGCTGTTGTTGAAAGTTCACAGTCCAGGCATGAAGAGAATAACTCTGCTTCGATGTGTCATTGTGCAGTTTATTACTGCAGTTTTGCAGGTTCATAAAGAACCATACAACTTTTATATCTTTGTAGTTTTAAAGCAGAGAGGTGGTGCAGACCTACACTTCCTGTACGTCTCCACGTTGTTTTCCATCCTCAGCTGAGGGGAAACGTCTGCTCACCCTGTAGGTGGTCGTTGAAGCTGAATGCTGCAGATCTGGTGTTTCCAGCCTGATAAACCACGGAGCTTCGTCTTAATGGATCCTTCAACCTGCTTTGGGAGATAAAAGCGTCTCTCCCAGTATAATGGAGGCTGACAGAACTCGTCCACCTCCCTGAAGGAAGCGTTCGGACTCCTGAAGCCCCTCAGATAAACAGAGCAAGTGGAAACAGTGTGATGGAGAGAACAGCTCGAGTGTTTTGGATGGAAGTGTGAACGAGCACCAACAAGCGACATATGTAAGCAGATATATAATGTGGTATCAGACCATGCTTTATATTTCTTAGATTAGAGGTTAATTTGAGGTCTTTAAAAGCTCTGAAGAGACAAACCTGTGTAATTCATAAGAAACAAGAATCATCTTTAGAACCTCTGTGTGAACCTGCTGGTGTTTATGATATGTGTTTCATACATCTCAGTTATTATTATTAATTACATACAGGAAATACAAAAAGTAGATGGTAAAACACTGAATTTGACTTTTAATTTAACTTGATATCAATTATTTTCTAAACCAACCCCTACATATCTGATAACGTGACAAATCGTCCAAATTAAGGAGAAATGATCTGCGTTTTAGCATTCACACTGTTAAAGTTAAATCAGAGGATGGTTGGATCTTTGTGCTGCTGTTTGGACATGTTGACTTCCTCTGCTGTTTGTGAACCTGTCGGACAAACATCTGCAGGAAACAGAGCAGGAATTCATCACCTCTGGGAGGAAAAAATCACCTGTTTAGAGTCGACTCCGGTCATGCAGAACGGTGACGCACGCAGGCGACTTTCAAACAGACGTGACAACAGACTGAGCCTCGCTGCAGCCTGAACGAGGACGAAGCTGGTGGGTCTCCGTCTCTGCTGATCAGGGAGAAAACAGTCGCAGCCAGCGGCCTCGTACAGAGCAGTCATCTCTGTTCATTAACAACTCCTGTTGGATGCAAATGAGAAACACTGATTGAAAAATTAATAGCTGCAGGTCACAGCAGTGTCTCTGAAAGTCTGGAGGAAATTAGGAGCATTGTGTGAATCAGTAAAATGATTTAATATCTTTTAACAATGTTTGTCTAATCTTATTGGTAAATTTAAAGTTTCATCAATGAATATAATTTATACTGCAGCATTAAAGTGGAGTTTTATCAAGTTTAAATTTTACATTTATTTGTTCCTCTGGAATGTCAACAAACACGAGAACCAACAAAGTGTTCAACACTCTGTGACTCTCAGCTCCACTCGTTCCTTCTGAAGACATTAAGCTTTAAACACCCGACAAAGATTTACTTTCATGTTTTAAAAAGTTTCAGTAATTTCCTAAAACAGCTGTTAACTTTATATCAAACAAAGTGGAGGAATTAATACATTTGTTAGGGACTATTTTTAGAGGCAAATGAATCCATTTTTGGTGCTCTACTGACAATTTGTGGCAGCAGGACGATGTGTGTGTGTGTGTGTGTGTGTGTGTGTGTGTGTGTGCGTGTGTGTGTGCGTGTGTGTGTTTCTGGCTCAGAGGAAGAAGAGATATCAGGCTGTGATACACAAACAAAACTTGTTAGTTGATGTATTCACTGTTGGTTCGGGTGTTTTCATGGGATTTGTTAACAATTCAAAAAACCCCACAAGATTTTTTTGTTAACTCTGACTAACCTTATTAATAGTATTATTAATATTACTATAATTACTATTAGTTTGGTTAACAGTAGAGTTTTTATGGTTACCTGCAGGTTTACCTTTCATATGCACTGACATATAAATGTTGACTGAACAGTCTGAGGTGTGATCAGATTTAAGATTTATCAGATAAATAATAAATGATGAGGCAGAAGATTAAAGATTTTTTATAGCTGCTTTTTTTAACCATCAAGTATTAAAACAGATTAGTTTTAAAGTTTATTTGTGCAGGTTTGAGATTGTCCATCAGAGATTTCTGCAAACAAAGCCGAATATAATTAAGTATAATTTAAGTAAAAGTTATCACAGCTGATGAGGGGACATGATGACAATCCATCCAGTAAAACCAAATTACCAACCTCATGGTGGCGCTAAAAGGAAAGCCAGAGGATCTTCAAAGTCGGTTGGTTTACCATCTGGGGATGTTGAATGTTGGTAGAAAATGTCTCAATAATCCATCCTGTGGTTGTTGAGTTATGATCAGCTGACTAACATGGTCATTCCTGCAGCTATGCAGCTGGTATGCTTAAATATTCAATATCTTCTCATTGTAATTTGTGTGAACTGATCCTTTTACAAAGTAAAAGCTGGCGTAAAAGAAAAATGACTAGCCGAGAGGCCTTTCGAGATGTTTGTTGTTGTTGTTGTTCCTCTTTGTCGCCCTTCAGCTGTCCCATGATTCATCTTATGGAGAAAACCGACTCATTCTGAACAAATTCTCTGTTCTGACGGTCATTTGTCTTGATGTCTTTCCATCATTACCTCTCTCGCTGTCTCTCTCTCACACACACACACACAAACACACAAAGGTTGCTATGGAGATTTGCATGCTGTGCTCTGGAGGTTGCCATGGCACCAGTTTTTACTGGGAGCAGAGTGTTTTGTTGGCGCGGTGGTCGCTCTGCCTCTGCCAGCAGCTCAAATTAATAAAGCAGTTTTGTTTGTGCCTGTTGAATGCAGCGCTGGACTCCTGAAATGGATCATAACGACTGAGATCGAGGGAGGGGAGGATGTGGGAGAGACAGAAAGTGAGAGAGGGGTGTGCCCGGGAGATGATCTATGAGCCGATGATGGAAAAACAACCCTGAAGTGGCTCCGAGCGCTCAGGGTGAAGTGAAGGAAGAAAGGCAGCGATGTGCTGAGATGCAGCTTCACTTCGGCTGCAAATGGGAAGAAAAAATTAATTTATTATTCACTCATGCTGTTTTACCATTAACTTTTAGCATTAGTCTCCCTCTTAGAGCTGTCCATGCATTAAAATCTGAAAGCTCCCTCTGTGCTTTGGTGTACAGTAAGAGAATCAGGGGTGACAAATCAACAGATTTATCGTCTGAATCCAGCAAAATTTAGCATCCAGCGGGACATTACTCCACATCTTTTAGATAATAGCCTGAAAAGACTTCCTCTCTCCTCACTGCTACTTTAGATTTTGTAATATTTGATTCTGTTTGTAACTTGGTTCAGCTCAGTGAGCCTAACTGTTCTTCATCCTGCAGAAAAGAAAGACAACTCTCACACTATAAATACACTCATTCCTATACAGCAAAGTGTTTTTAATCTCTAAATTTGAATATGTTGCACTGAGATTGTGTGCAAATAAGTTCGATAAAAGACGTGCAATCAAGAATAATGTTGAAATGTTCAGTTCTGTTGCTCTCTGCTGATAAAAGCAGAGTTTTCTTAAGCTGCTCTCCAGTGTAATGCTGATGAAATGTCCTTATCTCTGGCAAAACCTTTCCTCCTTGAAACCAAGTAGGTTGCAAGCCGACAAGGTTTCCAAGGAGACAAAGGGGTAAAGTCTGCTGCTGTTTTCTGTTGTGGAAAAGAAAAAAATAAGGGGCAAAGAGGCCATTGTCAGTGAGCTGGGATCTGCTGGCCTCTCACCCGAACACAGAGGTGTCGCCGGTAGAAAGTGATGCATTCTGTCCATCATCTCGATACTCTGAAGGCTGGACAAGCCGTTTGGCCTCTCTCTAGTTTCACCTTCGCTGCCTGTTCTCGACAGCAAATCCAAGAAACCCAATGAGAGCCCAAACTCCTCGTCTCAGTCGGGGGAACACGAAATGAATCGATGCTTCTTTTCTCTCGAACACTGAAGCACTTCTCTGTAAAGACTGAGCGACTTAAAGTGCACAATATCTGCCAACGATGAGCTATAATAATAATCAGTGTAAAGCTGCATTCATTTATTATTTTATTGGACACTCCTGAGCAGAAGCTTACAAACTTCAGTCCAACATGAGCGAAGGTGGAGGCCACAGAGGGAGGAGGTCAACGTCTGAGAGTGAACGTTGGTTTCTTTTCACGCTGACTACAGTCATAGCTTTTAGCAGAGTAGCTCCTCACTGGTCTTTGAGAGTTACTTCCTCTTTTAAAGCAAATACCACAGAAACAATAGTCAACACATCAGCGTTCACACCTTGTTGTGTTATTTACTGACATCACATGGGGTGGTGTTGATGAGGAATAGCCAGTATGCTAATAAATTAACAGTTTTTTCTGACATATGTAGTTTGATAAGTTCAGTGAACTCTCAGTACAACGTTCAATTAAATCATCATATTAAGACACAAGATTTGATCTAATGAGTTCTGCTGAGGTCCTGAAGGTGGTTACTGGTCATTTTCACTTGACCTGAAACAGAAAGTCACTACTAACCACAACCTCCTTTAACATGTTTGTCCATTCCCCAAATCTGAAAGCACTTTCTAAAAGCTTTGTGACAAAAATGCATTATGAGATCTTTTTTTAGCGTCACCTGCGCAGGTTGTGTCTGGTTTCTGTTTCTCCTGTGTGTCATGTAAACACGCAGCCGTGGCCTCCATCCATCAACGTCCGTCCTTCAGCTCTGGCTCCTGTTTTTTGGCGCTCCTTATCTCCACACAAACCCTCCTCCTCTGAGTGTTTGTAGTGTGTGCAGACACACAAAGGGTTAAGTGAGTGGACTTTGGACACACAAAGAGGGGGGTTTGGTTTGGGGGGGGTGACCGTGCTGGGCCTCGATGCCAGGTTTCGATCTCGCTCACCTTTCTCATCGGGGAGCTGCTCGGAGAACAAACACACTTCTGTTCTGCTCGTGTCAGCAGAGACGCCGACTCTGCTGCAGGACGGAGATTAGACAGCACTGTTTTGATTTGTATATGAATCCCTGAAATCCACGAAAGTCTGATATTAGGCCTCACTTTTTGATTTATAATATGACTCTAAGATAAATGATAAGTTTGTTTGCTGCTATCAGAGGACTCAGTTTACAGCAAACAGGCTCCTCTGGTGGTGAAAACAGATGATAATCTCCTTTGACTGATAGAAAGTTAAGAACAGCACAGCAATATCAGTCATTCATTTATTTATTAGTTTCAGATAAAGTTATAAAAATTTAACTGGACTGGGTATTTCTAATCTGGTTTTCACTTTGACATTTGCACAGCTGATTGTTCATCATTTAAATTTGCTGAAGTTATTTAATGTTCAAAAAACAGATCCCAGATTTTTTAACCAAGAGTTTGTCCTCTAAAGAGCAGCAATGTGCACATTAAACACAAACACAATCTACTTTTTTAGATGTTAAAATTTCTTGTGTAAAAATGGAAATTCTGGCCCAAAATGATTCGTATTCCACTTCATGAATATTCTTCCACTAAAGTTCACAGAGATAACATCAGTGGTTTTCAATATAATTTTAAGGCTTTTGGCCAGTTGATCTTGAACAGAACTTCTGGACATTAAAGGAAAATGTTTTGCCTGTTTGGGCTGCAGAATGAGATGAAACACAACACTGACATGTTACAACCTCCTGAAGTTTGTTAGGCTAATGTGTTAGCGACAAGTTGCCATTTTACAAATTCAGCAACATGATTGTTCCATTGGAGTCATCTTTGTGTCACCTGATGAATATAAGAACAAGCTTGTCCCTCTTTTAACTCTGTGTTTGGTCTCTACCACCTCCACCACCTGTCTCTTCATTATGTTCACCAGCTGCTCTCGAGTTTTCTATTCATCATGCTGTGCTGTTCTGTCATTTAAATAACAGCCATATTGTACATATTTATATTTGTTATAATCTTCATATATTTATTGTATATTTGGTATTAAATTCATGCTCCTGACTCGCAGTACTTGTTGTCATCTTTTCCTTTTCTTTTATTTTCTACTCATTCTGTTGTTTTGCACCAACATACCAACTCAAGTTTCCTGCATGAGTGAAGCTACGTGACAAAAAAATTCAGATTCACAGTGTGTCTGCTGTTTGCTGCTGGGCAGGTAAAGCACAGGGGGTTTGTCAGGGCTTGTTTTCCTGCTGCTGCTGAAGGAAACAGAGACTGACCAAACATTAAATGTGCTCTAAATCCCAAAAATATGACACTGTCAACTGCCTGAGTGAAATCAAATTATTGATTAGTGCAGCTTTAAACACTAAATAATAAATCACTGCAAAATGTCGCTTCTCACAGCTTGAACTGAAGCGTCTCTCTCCATCTGGTTCAAAATGAAAATCAGAGTCGAACATGCACAAGTCGTCCCTCAGAGAGACAGGAAGTATCTGTTACAGCCCAACATAAAGAAATGTTTCTACCTGATGGCTGATGGTGTCATTTATATCATGTGTTTGTTCTTTCTCACATTTTCCTCAGTCTAAGCAGCATTAACACGTTTAAACAAGCGGATATCACCGCGATGTATTAAACCAGCTCCAGGAGAAGATAAGAGAGCAGTGGTTCTTAGCAGCAACAGAAAAAAAGTAAAAGTGCTTTTTTCAGTACTAAATTCATAGACAGAAGAAAACGGTTCCATTAAGTGTCTCCGAGGCTCTTGGGCTGAGTGGTTCATCCAGAAGTTGACCTTTTCTTGCCGCTGCTGATGGCTGCCACAGTGAAATGACAGCACAATGATAAAAATGACTCAAATTACACTGAGCTCCTCTTAAGCTGGCAGGGATGTCAAAGCTTTTGCCACAGTCTCCGTCGGAGTTAAACTGACATTTGGTCGCTGACAGAAGGAGCCGTCGCTCTTCGTGGAAAAACAAAACACCACAATCATGGTGTCAGACGGCTGCATTTCATTCGCTAAACACTTTGTTTACATTCAGCTGGGAAGAAAAGTGAAGAAAAGTTCTGATGAAAATGCAAAAATGCTGAAGACTTTCTGAGCACTGGAGCACGGATGTCAAGTCTGTCAAGAATCAGTTTTTACTGCCATCGTTATAGAAAATGTGTTGGGTGGCATTTCACGCTGTTTGAATTTAATATCTTCGAAGAATCGTTGGTAATATTGAAGAAACCAGAGTCACCCCACTTTTCAGGCCTAAGTCCAAAGACAATCCCCCAAAACACATGAACGATGGAGAGAGGAGCATCGCTGTGTCAGCTAACCGTGTCTCATTCACATGTTTACAAACAGCTGACATCATAATGAACGTGGCTGTTCGTACTCATAGCGTCCCTTTTCAGGCTTTCATTAACCAACTTCTGTTCATTTGCATCCTTTTCTTTCTCTGGCTTTGGGATTAATTAATTAAGAGCTGTAGATAAATGAACATGATTTTGAAATTCAGCTGCTCATACAGGCTGATGTTCAAGCGTCCACAGACTTTTGGCACTGTAACGTACCAACCTGTGGCAGAAACTCAACAAAACAGCAGACAAGTCAAAACCTGCTGTGACTCTCCTGTTTTAATTCACTGCAGGATTCAAGTCTGGACTTGGACTCCTCGTGTTTTGATCTCAGAAACGTTTGGCCAGTGTTCCCTCTGTGACCTCTGTGACCGCTTCCCGTCCTTTTTTTATGTGCTCAGTTTCCTGTTTTATGTCTCAGCTTCTGGTCATTTCCTGCCTGTAGTAAATACAGGTGACAACTCTCGGCCCTGATTGGCTCACACAGCCGTTTCTTAAAGTTGGGAACACACATCCACATGTAGGAGGAGGTCAAAACATCTTCACCTCAGTATTATTTCACATAAGCAGAAGCCTCTTTTATAGCCTCAGATAATGTAACTGCTGCAGAGTAAAGATAGAAAAATAAAGTAAAAATCATGGTTTTCTGATTTGAGGCGGATGAAAAGCAACCAGTGTGTCTCTTTGCATTTCCGGGGAACTTTGATTTCCTGCTTCATGTTCAGTCACCACAAAGGGCCAAATTTAGAAATGACGTTATGGAAATGCAAATACATCACTCTGTGAGCGGGAACAAAGAGGGGAACAGGATTGAACAGCATATGATAGGAACAGCTAGGATAGGACTCTGTCCTAAATCACAATAGTTGCACATGCCACACATTTTTGTAAGCGATAAAGAAACAGGGAGATTATTCATTTTCCATCCGCCTCTGTACCTGTGTACAAAGTGAGACCTGCAGGTATTTGAGGCTTAAACAGTAATCCGCCCGCTGATGATACAGCATCATCTGCAAGTAGAAAATATAAGACCATTTTTTGGAAGCCTTAAGCCAAACAAGCACGCTGATAAAACCCCAAATCTCAGGGAAGCAGCGGCTCGGTCATGTTGGATATGACAATGAAAAGTCAACACGTTGAATGAGCAGCCCCTGAGTCCCCTCTTTGTACAGATTAGCGCTGGATTTTGAAGCCAAGTACAGAGCTGTGTGCTGTGCTGTGAGCCCTGTCACCCTGGGGGAGCTCATTACCGGCACTCCAGGCTGGGATTTGAAGCATGTCAGCCCGTACTCTGCTGTAATTAATTCCACTCCTTTTGGCTCTTTTCTCTCCTCCATTAATCTGTGTATTTAATTAAGGTCTGCCTGCTTTAACGGCACAGAGAGGGAGAGGCAGAATAAGAGAGGAGTGAATATGAGCCTCAAAGTTACAGACTTTGTGTAGAAATCCTTCCAATTATCAGAGTAAAGGAGCAGGTCCCCCCCCCCCTCCCTCCAACCCAGTCACCATAACCTGTCATTTTTACTCACATTAAGATCTGGTGTCACTGACAACATGATTTCTTTGATATGAAGTTGAAATAATTCAAAGTGGTGGTGATAAAATCTGTATGATCGTTACCAAACATAGAAACTTGAGACTCTATTGGTCACTTTAACATGGAGGATGTTGTGATAAGAATAATTTAAAATGAAAAAAGAAAGAAGGAGAAAAACATTTCTGGTATCAGCAACTTTGCACAGTTCATAACTAGTTTTCTCTCTTATTAACCCTGAAAGCACCAGATTAATGAAAAATAACTTTAAGTGAAACCAGATAGAGGCAGTTTGTGGCTCCAGTCATCAATCTACAAATGTTAGATTATATTTATTAAACTGGCTTGTTGACACTTTTTAAAAATATTCCTGGTATCTCAAACTGACTTTTTTTTAACTCACTTGGCTGTCTGTGATTGTCGTCGGTACGACATGATGTGAATGTGGACTAATCATTACATACTAAACATTATCTTACTAACAGTACTGATGTCAGCATGCTAACAAACAGAAAATAAGACCAAAAGTGTCGGCGCGGTGATTAAGCTTTCAGGATCTTTTCCATCCATCCATAATGTTTTTTTCTGTGTGTAAGTGTGGCTGTAGACTCTTCTTCTTTTTCTAGTAATAACATGATTATTTCCTCCTCCAGGAGAGCTCTGCTGCTGGCAAACTAAACCACAAGTCAGGCTCCTTTTTGAAAATTAAGGCTATTTTTGAGGCGGTTTGATCTCTGAAACATGAAGCACGTGAAAGGACGGGGGCAGGGTGAAGATAAGCCAACACACTGCCGGAGGTCATCGAGACCCCGACTTCTTCACTTCTTCACTCATCTTTCTCATCTCTCTGTTTTGACCTCCCTCCTTCCCTCCTGCACCGTCCCATTTACCTTTCACTGCACATTTTCTCACATGGTGTGTTTTTCATGGTCTTTTCCGCAAACAGAACTGATAACACGCGAAACATGACGGCTTGTCACTCCCGCCTCAGATAAGAAAACCTCCTGACCGTCATGTTCTGGTGACTTTGTGCTCTCAGCAAACCGCAGTCACAAGCAGGTACAATCTGACAAATGCTGTGTACAAATATTTACATTTATTAAGAGTAATTTCCACAAAAGTATGCAGTCACAAAAAGGTTTTTCAAACTCACCACTGGATGTGTCACGAGCACATTTTACAGTATGCAGCACTGAGACAAAACCTAACCAGAAGCTTTGACAGACAGTGTCATTACAACAGTGGTCTCAACATTGTACAAGGTCATCTGTGTGGAGCTGAATTCATTTGGCGAGCTTTGGTAAAAAGTACTTCCATCGGACAAAAGAAACACAGGAAGAAGAGCTGAAGAGACGTTACATGGAGGGTAAGGCTGAAAATATCAAGTATTTTAATCAGTTAGTTGAAAAAATAATCAGAGATTGTTCACTGATAGAAGAACCTGAGCTCCAGTTTGTTCTGAAGCATTCAGTCGTATCACATCGTCCTCATCGGCAGATTGAATCACAGAGAGATCGAACATCTACAGTATGAAATCTGCAGATGAAGACCGTGTGATAAGGTCCATTTATTCTGGATCTTTTGACCACAAGATTAAGATTACTTTACTTCAACGAGGATGAAAAGTTTAGACTGATACAATAATTTAGTCAGAAAAAGGTGAAAAATGATTTGTTTTGTACAGAAAATGTTCAACATTTTTGCTGAAAATCAATTCTGAATATTTTACCTGATTACTTTTCTGTCAAATGACTCATCAATTAATGAAGTCACTGTTTGGCACTACTGGAGATGAAAATTTGGTTTACATGAATAAATTTTTGGGTTTTGTTCAGTGCCAGGCCTCTCTGACAGCAGAACATCTGGATCTTTGAAATGAGGAGGACCAGTGAGAAACCTGAAGAAGAAAACAGACTTTTCTCTTTGCACAAATAAATAGAACAGATTTGACACGTGTGACAAGGCTACAAGGATATGATATCTAAAAGTGTCTTTTCTTGAAAAAGTGTCTTTCTTGGCGTTCGATCCACAGTTCTTAACCAAAGTGTTGTTTTAAAAAAACGCTGTGCCATAATAAGAGTACAAAAATACATAACTATGCAAGACAGGAACTATTAAAAGAGTTATTGTGAATACTGCGAGCTCCGTGCAGCGCTGTGTTGTTTGGCTGGCGGCCGTGGAGACGTGGGGGCGGCTCTGCGACGCTCCCCCGGGCACGAGGAGCTGAAGGCGGCGCCGCAGGAACAAAACAACAACATACGATAGCAGTAGTGGCATTCAGAGTGAGCGAACAGCTGATGTGCAGCATTTCAAACTGTGTGAATTTTCAAAGCTGACGGGGGGAGACACCGGCAGGATTAACGTGGAGTCACGAGGGACAGAGTTAGTTTAGATGGCGTAGTCGTCCTGAGCGGCGGGGCTGAAGGCGGAGCTCCGCAGGGCGTCCAGGCAGTTGACCAGGATGAGCGTGCCGGTCAGGTGCTTCCAGCGTTTGGTGATGGGGTTCTTCATCTTGTCCAAGCCCATGTGCAGCTCCTGGATCACGTCCCTGTAGCTGTCGCCAATCTGAGCGGCCCATGTGACCAGGAAGTCGTACGCCGGCTTCCACATGGCCTGCGAGAGAGAGAGCGAGATAACACGCTATGAGATATTATCTTACCTGCAGATGAAGATCATCTCTACTCCTGTTTGTCATCAAAGCATCAAAGCATGCGTTGTCAACGTCGACATGTCAGCGCTGAGAAGCAAACTTTGTTTGTTTTTAAAAATCCTTACAGCTGACCTTCTAATCCAGGAGTTCTTACTGACAACTTCTCCTCATGTCTCACATTTCTGGTGTTGATTTGATGTTCATGTTAGTGTTAAATATAAACTACATATTTTTGAGACCTAACTCTGAAGTTCAAAGTATCAAAAAAGGCAGAAATCAGCTGATTATGGTTTTATTACAATCAAAACACACCAACCTCATGAAACAGTTTTGTTATTAACCGTCATCAAACTTTAACCCAGTTTCCTGTAGCTTTGGCATCTGAATATTTCTTATTTAATCAGAGTAAACAAATCATTTCCATCCCTGTCTCTTGGACAACAGTAATGTCCTATAAGACAGATGTACCTCGCTGTCCACCACCCCGTTCTTATCGCGATGTGGTGCCTCATAAGCGTCCATCTGCTGGCGTGAGACCTTGGCGAGCCTCTCAGCCAGCTCCCTCCAGCGGCCGGCCACCTCCACGGCCGTGGTCAGGAGGACAAAGTCCATGACCAGCCTGGCCACGAGGCCCTGACAGTCCATCTTCAAGAGAGCCTGCAGACACAGGTTGCACATGGACGTTAGTGAAAAGTCCATCCTGAAGTGATGGAGGTGGGCAGAGATTAGATCCTGGATTCATGTAGGGCTTGAATTATAAAGAAAAATCAGATATGAGTTTTGACTGGGGATCGGAGGACGAGGTAAGAGAGAGGATGAGAGTAAACTGCTAACAAGGCGTCCAGTGGAGATGGAAACAGGGAAGTCTGACTGAAACCACACACTACAAAGAGACTAATAAATGTACATCTACAGGTTTCATTCCACTGACTTGATCCTCTGTTATTTTCCACAGCCCGCCCCCCCAATCCCCCTGCAAATCTCAGCTTTGTGCATTTTTCAGATACTTTCTGGTGGAAACAGAAACAAGAGTCTCATGTTGCTTCAGCAGCAACGCTCAGGATTTATGTCACATCTGAACCGAGGGGAGGAAAACACTGATTCACAGAGAGTCGGACAATGATCAACAACAAGCTCCATATTCAGCCAGATTAAAGTCTAAATCCATGTTGGCATCTCCTACAGGCAACAAACTGATGGTGAAGCCACAGTTTGTCCCAAGGTGGCGTTATAAAAAAGTAATGAACAGGAATCACAAGCTTTCGTGCTCTCTGGACCAAAGTTTAAAACAGCTGATCTCCATCCTGCTGACCCCCAACAAAAAAAGGAGGAAAAATGCGACGTGCCGATGTGACTCCTTCCTGTTAGTTTGGGCCTAACTGGTCTGGGCAGGAGCCCGGCTCCTCCCATCAGCCCCTGTAACCTCCCTGTCTCCATCAATTCTGCCCAAACCAGCGGTGGGAAAGACTCAGTCTGTTCCTCTGGCGGACACAACCTGCAGCACGTCGCAGGGGATTTGCAAGTACAAATATCACACATGCAAATACGAGAGCATTTGCACTGATGTCTAAATGTGCTATCATTTATCCACACACACACAGACACACACACAGAAAAGGCACAAAAGGTAAAAACCAGCAATGACAGTATGAACATATGTACCACTTTTTAAAAAATGTCCTCACTTTCACAGAGGTTTTGATTCTTTTTCAAAATATCCTCACTTTTTGAACATGTTCCCTCTCTCTCTCCATGTGTCCTCGTTCTCCAGGTCTAAAGGTCAAACACACACACACACACACACACACACACAGGCAGACGCAGGCTCAATAGAGCGAAGGTGAATTTAAAGCTCCAGTCATGTGCAGGAATGTGTGGAACGACAGGATATGAAGGGGGGAGGACGGAGGGGGGAGGGGGTGAGGAATGCAGATGCCATGCTCTGGCAGCTTCTCTCACTCTGAGACAAGACCAGAGGATGAGATAACAGCGGCTCTCGGCCAATCAGATGCCAGCTGAGCTGCGGCCAAATGAGATAAATTAAAAAAAAGTTCAGAGACACTTTTGGACGAATCCTGCAGCTTCAATTTTATTTGATTTAAAGTGACGGCGGCGCGGGTTATTTGTTTGTTTGTGGTCTTCGTGGAGGTTGAGGAGAGGAAGCTGTCGGCGAGATAAACCTCTCAGACTAACACCTGTTTCCTCGCTGGATAACAACAACGGGAAATCCCTACCAAAATAAAGGGGATCACTTCCTGTCTTACTGCGGGGTTTAAGTCTGTCACTGGACGGGAGAGCTGCTTTGTATACTCAAAGTTAAATATATATACAGTTGGACTGATAGCAGAGTAAATATATGAACAGTAAATAAACCCAAAGATCCAACTTTCATGTCGGCAATGAAAATATGAAACAGGATGTGGTTAGCTTAGCTTAGCATAAAGACAGGAAGTAGCAGGAGGAGGAGTTTGTGAAAAGGTCACAAAATCTCCATAACAGCGCCTCTAAAGCTCCATCATATCTGGGTGGAGTTATTTATGGCCGGGTGCAGTGAGGAAGTCACTGCACTGATACAATCAATCGTGGTATTGATCTTCTAATTTAACTCTTGGCAATTTAACTCTTGGCAAGAAAGTAAAAGAAGTCTCACATTTTGTGAGATTCTGAATCAGAGATGTTTAGTGTGACTTTAAGGATTTGGTAGTTTATTAAAAAGAAGAACATGCAGGAACAGATTCACTAATCTGATCGATATGTGCAGGTTTTAAGGAGCTGCTCGGCGTCCTCTGCACTTTGTCGTAGTAGTTTGTATTCCTCATATGAAACCTTTTGTTTGCCAAGAGCAGCGTGAAGCCTGGTGGATCTGCAGCTTCATCCTGCAGAACAACACTCATTCCCTCCACCTTCTTTCTCATTTGTCTGAAAGGTTTTACTGTGAGGACAAAGTGAGCCTGAACAGGTGAGCTGTGTCGACGCCTGCAGGCCAAAAATTGTCGGAAAGCGTCGTCTTGGGTGATCAAGTGCTTCTGAATGTGACTCTTCACTTAGTGTTGGCATCATTAGCATATAAAAGCATCAAACTCCTCCATTATAAGAGGCGTCTCGATCAATAATTCCTCCAGCATCACCTCCCCAGAGCCTTTTTTTGTTCTTAGCAGGCCATTTATTCTCTAGATCTCATTTAATTGCTGGTCTAATGTGAACCTGATCCCTCCCCCTCATGGAAACATCATCCTGAACTTTCTGGGAAGTTTTACATGAGTTTATGAGCATTGTGACATGAACTCAGAAGATCCCAGTTACCTTCAAAACTACATGAATATACTGAACATGTCTATACATATACAGATATTTATGTCCTTCTTCCTTCTTGTGGACATGCAGACAAAAAACTGATTCATTTCAAGTTCATTCAATGCACCTAGAAGTAAATAAAAACTGTGAAAACTGAGCTAAGGCTGCAGCTAATGATTATTTCATTACCTTAATCTTTAATTAATTGTTAAGCTACAGACTGTAAAAAATAGAGAAAAAAAATATCAATTTCAAAATCCCACAGCTCAAAGTGTTTTTTTATGTTTTGTTTAGTTTAACCAAAGGTATAAAACCCAGATTTATTCACATTATAATGATTTATGACAGGAAAGCAGCACATCTTCTCATTTAAGAACCTGAAGCTGAAGAATCTTTATACATTTTTCACTATTTTTGCATGAAAATGATTGAAAGAAATCATTTGGTTGTGAAAACAGTTGCTGATTGATCGATCGAATGCTGACAAAATAAATCTGACTGAGCTTTCAGACCATGTAGCAGCTTTTTCAGATCTTTGGTCACATCTCACAGTCTCATTAGCAGATAGCTTCCTAAGTTATCAACATGGACAACTGGACCTTGAGATTATTACATCAAGATAATATTTCCAAGGTCAGAAATTTATCGGGCTAAGAAATATCACACTCAGAACAGGAGATGATGGTTATTAATGCAGTGTGTGTTTTTTTAAGTGTAATAAAGTCTAATAAAGTTCAAGTTTTGTAAAGCTGCACTTCTCCTGGCACGTCTTACTGCTCGGAAACATTCGGGCTGCTGTAAATTTTTGATGCCGTGTTGTAAAGTATTTATCACGGAGCGTCGTGCCCTGTGAGTCTCCAGCCTGATTTTAAACTAATAATTGCACTGCAGTAGACGGAGCCGGGTGCAGAGTCATTACTGCAATTCAGACAGCTTCTATGCAACAATACACAGAGACAGGACTTACACACTGTGCTGCGTTTCTCTAAAATGTCAGCTGGTCTATGTGTACGGGTTACAGGACTCTAAGTGTGTGTGTGTGTGTATGTGTGTGTGCTTTAGTTAAATGCCACAGAGTTTGTTTCACCAGCTCAGCAATCAGAGCTCTGGAGCCCTGCAGCTCCCCCCGCTGCATAAATCATCTGCTTGTCAAAACCAGAAGAAAATTCCTGCAGACATATTTTCAGAGATAACGTTTATGTGGAAACGGAGCGGCCGCCTCAATCATGTCTGTCGTTGCACACCAAAACACACACACACACACACACACACACACACAGTCTTTCTGCTTTTACATTTGAAGAAAACAGCTAAACTAAACCTCCGATATAACCAACAGTGAGCTTTCTGATCATTGACTTGTTTCTTCCATCAACCCGTTTCTGTTTTTCTTCTCAGCCACAAAACTGACACTCAATCTCTCCACTTCAATCTCCTCTTTATTATTTTTCTATCCCATCTTCATTTTCCATCTGACTTCCTCCACCTTTCCCATTTGTGGCCTTTACACTCCATCTTAACTGCACTGCAATTTCATTTTTTTCCCCTTCATTTTCCTTTAAATCTACTTTCTTGACTCTTAACCTTTTTGTGAACAAACCTCAACCTCAGAACTAAAACGTGGAGAGACAATAAAGACTGTGGGTGCTGTTTTTTTACTCTTTTCCACACATGAGCTCCTCTTTCTTCATAAACTGGCTCTGAAATAACTCTCACATTCCCAAACAAGGCCAAAGTCTCCAGAGGGTGAGCAGGCTGTTGTTCACTTATTCCAAAAGCAGCAGCTTGCCACACCCAGTCGCTGAAGGAGGGGAGAAGAGGAAGTGCAGGAAAAAAAAAGAGGAAGGAGGCCGGAGATGGAGGGGGAAGAAAAATCTCAATTCGTGTACAAAAATGGCAAAGCAGAGAGCTAATCGCACATAATGGGCCTGGTTGGCGCTCCGCTTTTCAGCTCCAAAAATAGGATGTTGTTATTATTCTCAGGCTCTACCTGCCACGCTGATCTCACTGCAAATAATTCAGGAGGGTCAGATGCTCCACTGCAGAGCTGAGTGAAAGCTTTGAAATGAAAATCCCCTTTTAGCACCGAGATACAACAAAAGGCTGCACCTCTGTGGTCTCGTGCTTCGAGATGTTCTGGAATCAGCGAGCTGCAGGAGAAGAGCTCAGAGATTCAGTCTCCTTCAGTCGTGAGGGACAGAAAGTATAAATGAACTGAACACTGACAGTCAGTGTCCCATCCATTACGATTAAAAAACAATTAAAAAAAGAAAGCATACACAATAAAGAACCATTTTTTCAATCATAACTAGAAGAGGACACTGGATAAAAATACTCTTTTGTCTCTCAAATCACATTTCAATGAGCAAAGAACTTATTTAATCAAAACAGCTTAAAACACTGTTATATCATCATAAAATGCTACAGAGTAAACAAGCCTCTAAATACTTGAAATATATCTCCGAAAAATCAAATATATATATAAATATATCCCCCTTTTCCATAGAAAATCTAAAGAACACGAAGAGTGAAGTTCTGCTGTTTGTCTCTCAGAGAAACGTGAGATATATTCACACATTTGTTTACTCTCAAGCATTTTAATGAGAAAATGTAAATAAGAATCATAAAAATGACTTTTTTTGTCCACTGCTGGGTCAATTATGAAGGAAACAACTCAGAGTTCAATTTTACTGTAAAACCTGAACGTTCTTTAACTGTGAGGAGGGAGAGGCAGCAGAGAGGGAGAGACGGGGTGGATTACTTTTTGTTCTGCATTTTTTATTTCTCCTTAAGATGTCTGCAGCAGCGTAAGAGAGCAAGAGACGACCTGTGAAGGCTTGTCCAGAGTAATTTCATAATGTTTTGCTGAAATTACGTAATTACCTCACATTTAAAATACTGATGAGGGCTGGTGTCATACTCATCTCTGACTCTGATCTCTTCAAGTCTAAAAACTTCTTTTTTGTATGGAGGAAGATTTTTCTTTCATTTAAACTAACTTTCTTATAATCCTCCAGTAAAGGTTGTTTTAAGCAATGACACGTCATCACCTTTTGTTGCTTTATTTGAAATGTTGAACTTGTGAGCAAACAGCTGCTTATTTCCACATCCAGCAGTTACGCAGCGACATGATCTTTTATTTGTTGTGTTTGTGTCACCCGATGAATGTGAGTCATATATTCTCTCTTTTAGCTCTATTTAAGGTCTCCACCACCTCCTGAGGGAAATATGTTCTCGCACTGTGACAGATATTCATGTTTTAAACCACAGATGAACACTGCCTCAGTGAAATGTTCACAAATACTCCTGAGTTATAATGAGTATTAAAGAATGAACTGAAGCGTTGAACACGTCTGTCTGTGGTGCCGCTGTACGCTGACAGATAACAGAAATCATTATCTGTTATGTAACCTGCGACAGAAAACAACTGTCACAGTGGAAGTTTACTGAAGAGGAGGTCTGGGTCAAGGAGGATTATGGGAAGGACGGGGAACTCGTACGGGCTGCAGGCGCCTGCAGGTCCACAACTGGAGCTTCTGTTTAGTTTCTGAACAATGAAGCAGGAAACATCTGCAGGCCTGAGATCCAACAGACACAACCTGGATGCTTTCCATCATCAGCTGACAACAACAACACAACCTCCTCACAAACAAACAAGACTCACATCAGCTGCCTCACATGTGACGGCAGCTTCACTCACTCTGATATATGTGATCACCTGAGGGAGTCCACAGAGGATTAAACTGTTTCAGAGCATTAATTAGAGCCCGCTTCAGTCCACGTTTCACTGCAATGAATTTTTCAGCGCACACGTCAGCCTCATCGCTCAAATTCAGTTCAGCAACTAGTGAATAATACTTAATACTTAAAAAAATACTGAATAATAAGACTCTTTCTCACTGCTGAACTTGAAGGTCACACCAGCATGTAAAACATTCATATTCTGCAGTTAAATCAAATCATTCTAATGGAACAGAAGATTCAGTAGACATGATCAGTGCAAATGTTTACAGGGGCAAAGTAGATTCTCCACATCAGGTTCAGCCTCGAGTCTGCCAGAGAATTCATGCCCTTGGCTAACATACATACATACAATCATGCATGCATGCGCCACACACTTGCAGCAGATCTACGACTCTACGATCTACGAAGTGTTTGTAATGAAAATTCCTTCCAGACTAAACGTGATTTGACACATAATGCAGAAAAAACAACTACTAAGGTGAACAAGCTACAATTACACCATCTGCTTCATCTCACACCAAGCTGTTAACACACATAATGCTGACACAAACACACACTCACTCTGTGTTTTTCTAGAGAGACATGCTGCTCAAATGTTCACAAGTTTAAGACAAAGTTAGAAATGGAAACTGAGAGACTTGACAGAAACAAAGCCTGGACAGAAACCTTTGCGTTGACAGGTTAACGGGCAGATGGGGCATCTCTCTGGGTTTAATACAGTGACCGTGTAATTACAACATCCCCGGTTCAAGTCCGGCCGTGACCTTTCTAGCACTTCCTCCCTTCCTTATCTCTCTCACTTAATTTCCTGTCAGCTAGCTACTGTCTCTGTCTAATTAAGGGCAAAAATCTGCCAAAACAAATAATAATTTTTACGCCCCAAAATGTGTCACTTGAAGAAAAGGAAAGAGAAACAGTGTAATAATAATAATAATAATAATAGTAATAATAATGGCTACAGTGTTAACAGTGAGTGTGCACTGTGTTTCCTTCTGTTCACAGTTTCCACACATTTTCTTTCCCCTTGTTTTAAATCACAAGCAGGAGAGGCGTCAAGCCATCAGGCAGTTGGCACGGCGACACACAAAGATAAATTTTGACCTGTAGTCCTGAGGTTCACTCGGCTTGTTACTGCCTGCTGCTAATAATCTGTTGGTGTATGTTATTCCTGTGAACAAGTAATCATTATTTCAACACATCATTAATATTCGCCCAAAGCTAAAATCACACACTGAGTCTCATCAAAAAGTAAATCTGATAGTTCGCTTCACATTTCTGTCTCTGGCTTATACAACTCATCTGCTTCTATAACTAAGGTACTCAACAGACTATCATCTTGGTTTGGACTTTGGGATATTCAGCATTTTTTTATGTTATGACATAAATACAAAGGCGACACTGACCAGCGTGAAAAGCAATTTAATACAGAGCAGAGGGAAATGAAAAATCTATGTTAGTAACAAAAACATTGTTTTGTGTGCACACACTGCTGACAGCCTCTTTCTCCAGCAACAATCAAAGCAGGCCAGAGTGGATTCAGACATTCAAGCACAAAGGAGGCTCTCTGGTTGGACCACAGTGCTTTTGATTTGCTTCCCTTTCTTCTAAAAATAGCCCTCTGTCCACGTCAAAACCGGCAAATCATAAGAGATCGTCTTCTGTGACATAGAAAACTGTTTATTTGCAGGAGGAGAGGAAGATGAGGATTTCATCTGACAGTCTTTGGACTCTCTCAGCGTCACTCTCGGGCCCACACACACGCAACAAAATCCACTTTTTCGAAGACTGAAAACAAACATCTGATGTCTGCACGCAGCACAAACAGCATATTTGTGCCGGTTAAACAAAAAGCCTTCGTGATTTCAAATTTGCAGGATTGCTGCGTGCTTTGATTGTCCCACAGTAACCAGTAGTTTAGGTGTAATCCTGACAGAAGAAACAGAAAAACAGACCTATATTCAGAAATGAATTGTACAGTACTGACTGCCTCAAAGGGCATATTTTCACTCACCACCTTTTATTATGTTCTTTTCCATACAGCAGTTTCTCCATCTATAAATGGGTCTAACTAGTGTTTACAACTTTGCGTAAATTACAGTGTTTCTGCTCCGTGTTACTTCAGCTGTAGTACGTCCATAACCTCTGACAGACTCTCAGCAGGATAATGTGCTGACAGACAGACAAAGTGAAACAAAGTGGTATCAAAGCAGCTGGAGGCTTAACGCCACTCTGAGCCCTCTGTAGTATTTTAAGCAAGCACAGAAACATAAAAACATAAAAATGAAAAGTTTTATGGAGCATTAGGCCATAATCATAAGTCAGACTCGATATGATAAAGGCATTCAGCGTGTATAGACATCCTAGGATGAGAATTCGGTACCCAGACTGCCCTAGGCGACAGTGAAAATCCAAATTTCCGTGACAGAAGATGCACAACCAAGTTGCTTTGCACATTTACAGTGAACACAGCTCAGCATTTTGTTCTCTTTGAAGAAAAGCTGAATATACTGAAAACAAAAAGCACGAGGCATGAACAAGCCTCTTCATCTGCTGCAGACACATCTGTTCTTTTATACTGTAAAATTCAGACTAACGGCTTGGCTGTTGAATAACCATCTGATATTCTAATTAAAGCACAACTCTGTCTGGAACATACACTATTTTATCCTCGCTGTATGAAAAGTAGAGTTAAGCTGTGAATTTACTGTCAGTTTATGAAGGACAAACACCTGTGGCTCTATATTTCAGATACATGCATTAACAGTACAATATTAATACACAAAATTTGCCTGTGGTTTCATGTCTAAAATAAACACAGGAGTTCCCCCGGAGGGCTTTGCTTCATATGTACATAAAGACAGAAAATTATTAGAGCCGCCTGAGCAATCAACTGGATTTATAAGATCAGCATACTGTACACACACTGCACATAACTCTGTCTCTTATGAGTCTCTGTTTCTTGAGTTACATTATTCTGCTGCTGTTCACAGCTCCTCAGATCCCGATTAGACCTCAATGCCTACACAGCAGTTATCGACTGCCCTCCCAGCAGAATTAACAGACTCAACCACAGCCTAAAGCCAAAAGCCTGAAGCAGCTGTGGGCAGATAACTGCAGAAAGGAAGAATTGTGCTCTGAAAGAGAAATCTACCAGGAGCATATAGACAGAAATGACCTTTCAGTTGGACTCATGAAGGACAAAAGATGCAACTAAGACTTAAAATTTAAAACAGGAAGGGACTATTTGCATTTTGTCAAATTAATGACTCTGAGAAAATGCTAAGTCACTGCAACAGAGGAGGATGCCAAGGTTGTAACTTACCGTCAAGAGCTCTTTCTGAAAGGACTTCCGCTCTTTGCTCTCTGCATTGTTGCAGTCCTCCTTCAGCTTCTCCAGCACTGACGCGACTCTCTCGGGTTCACTGTCCAGCTCTGCGCGACAGAAATGGGTCAAAGGCAGGTTCACGTATCCGAGGGCATCTGCGAATGCTCGCCAGTTGCCTATGTTCTCCATCAGTATAGTTCTTACGGAGGCATAGATGTATGTGAGGAATTTGCAGGGCTTCAGTATCTGCTCCAGTAACAATGAGGTGGTGAGGTCAGGCCCGCTGAAGTAAATGGGCTTAACTTTGCCAACCACTAGCACATTCTTTGCATGAACAAATCCCATTTTGCCCTGATAATATCCAATGTACCATTCTTTTGTCCATAACTGACCCTTCAGCTTGATCTTCTCTTCACTCAACAGAGCCACAAAGTCTCCTTTCTTGTACTCAAGCAGGTACTGATTTTTTGTTTGTCGGATAACAGTTTTGATTAATTTTCCAAACTTCAGATTATTTATTCTCCTGTCCTGAAAAATGGGGTACTTGGTGGCGATGGCGAGAGGAGACAACACTATCTTGCCCACTTCCTTCTTCTTCAGGAAGCGCCGTTGGACAGATGTCTTTGGGCCGGCTTTGGGTGGCGGTGTTGGGGTCTGGACACAGAACTGAGCCAGTATACAATCTTGGTCGTCTTTGACCTGGATTCTTAAGGTGAAATCAGAAACATCTTCAGTGTTGCGCGAGGCGATGATGTAGATGAGCCTGCTGACCTTGCCTAGTTTAACCTGGAAGCCCCGGACCACTCTGGCCTGGTCACTGGCCTTTACCTCATAGTTGGCCATGTTGGAGTAAACTCCGACTCGGAGGTCCTGGGGTTTGGACAAGACAAACTGGTGTTTACCCCAGAGCTGCAGCACTACTGACGGTGCAGACTGCACCTGTTTGCCTACCTCACTCACCAATAAAGTCTTTGGAGCACAATCGTGGCCAAACATAGCCACGACTGTCTTGAAGGACGGGTGAATATGTTTGGGACCATACACTCCTAAGGTGATCTTTTTAACCACGTGCTCCCAAACTGTGGAGTCTGGAGATATGGACTGGGACTGAGCCACAACACACACATACATGCAGGGTTCCAGGTTATCCAGACACACCTGGACCGTGTCCCCATACAGGTATGCCTGAGGAATGGGAGTGTAAGGTCCCTCTTTACAATCACTCCGGACGCACAAGACTTCTGTCGTCTCCCTGCTCTCCATTTTCACCACAACAGACACTTTCATCTCCAGGGTGATGGTGGTTTTGGTCTCCATATTGCTGAGTTTGATCTCCACCACAGGACTGACGGTGGTGCAGCGGTCATTGTTCAGCTCGAGTGGCGGGTCAAGCAGAGCTTTGATTGAGATCTGCTGGGTGTCCCCCAGGGCCACGTGACCTTCGGGTATGTGGATGCTGATGTTGGTGTCTGGAAGCTGGACGGCCCCTCCTGAGCTGTCCAGCCGACAGACGATGTTGGTCTCCACTGGCTGCGTTTGGCCCCAGCCAGGGTTCTGACCCAGCGAGTCCAAGTCATGGCAGGACCTTGCTAGTTTGCGGTGGGTGAGCCACGCTGTCCGGAAATCCTCCCTGCTCTGGAACTGCTCTGGAGCTGGTGCTTTCAGGCCTCCAAAGAAACTGGTGGAGGCCTGAGGGGCATCAGACTGAGCCTGCAGTATGGACAGCTCTGATAGACTGTAGGAACGTTTGCTTCTGAAAAACGGGTTGTCCCTGCGCAACGTTTGCCCCACCCCTACAGTGGGACTGAGAGGGTTCAAGTTAGAAACACCACCGCTATTGTTGTCGGCGTTGCTGCTGGTGGAGTTGGGCACTGATGGAGTGAATGTATCAAACAGGAGGAGGTCAACTGATTTCTCATTACTGTTCTGATCAAGTGAGCTCTGAGGACCCCCATTTAGGAAAGGGTTTGTAGAGGTATGGGTTGTTGCAAAAGGATTTCCATTTTGGAAGGTGGTTGGTTTCAGAATCAGCCCTGACCACTCTCCTAGAAGGTCCATTTCTTTGGCTGCCTCCTCGTTACAGTCTCCCACAGTGTCAATCATCCCGCTGTCGCTGAAGGACGAGTCTCTGTAGTTGATGGGCTCCACATAAGCTGCAGGGATGTAACCCATCTCTGTGTTGTTGTGGGCATACCACCACTCTCCTCCTGACGAGTCCAGAACGTAGAGGCGGTCTCCTTTAGAGAACTTCAGGGTGGTGAAGCTGGATGGGCAGTAGTCCTTAATGGCCACGACTTCCCTGGCTGTGCCGAAGGAGGCAGTCGCGTCCAGTCGTAAGGCACTGGGAGAAGGCACTGAAAAAAAAAAAAAAGCAATGTCAGGTAGAGTTGAATGATGCAACCTAAACATCAAATCACATCAAATATGGGATTGTTGCATCTTTCAGGTATAGTCTGTAAATTGTATTTAGCTCATTTCAGTGTCACTGGATTAGATCCATGGGGTGAATGTTGGGCCTTTGAAAGTACAAAGAGTAAGATCTGCATGTACAAGTGTCACAAGATGATTTTTGTTGTGATTTGGCACTACATCATTAAAAATTAATTGAACTGAATATGAGTATCTGCATACACAACTTTTCAAATTCTGGATATGGACTTTATAAATATATATTTCTGGCACAAATAGAATAGAACAAAAACACGGATGAATGTGTAAACCAGTTAATAACAATAACAAAAGAACTGCACAGCTTACAAGGACGTTATCATCAACCATCTTTAAAAAATACAGGCTATCCCATGCAGCTATGGACTGTCACTGCCAGATGCTTCAACTGAGCCGAGCACAGACATCCACTTCATCTGTTTCAGGACAGACGGGGGAAAACTGAAAGTCTGCTCACTTATTCATCTGCTCCGGCTGTTTGTGTTCCTCAAAGTAAAATTCAGTTTCACCTCTCCAGCCAGAGACGCCTTAATAATTCACCAACAACGAACACAAATCAAAAGTCTTTTCAAAAGTCTTTTCTCAGTTTTTGCTTCTGTAGACAACACAGACTAAAGTTTACAATGCTATCAGAAGCTTTAACTATTCACAGTTTACAAGCCAAATAATGTAGCCGGCTGTCATCAGTTACATATTCTGATTGACATTTCTTTGATGATTGTCATTGTTCTCTGATTGTCATGTCACAAACTTGATTCACATGTTTTGGACATTTAACACATCATACAAAAATAAAACCTTCAAATGCCTTTTCCAGTTTCAGCAGCTGACCTTTGACATCGGTCAGACTGGCTTCCGAGACTCCGTCGCTCAGATCGATGAGCGTCCCCTCCGACTTGCAGCGTGGGAGGGAAGCGTTGTTGGTGGTGGTGGCTCTGATTCGGTGGGCGGCCATGTTTGGACCCGTCGCTGTGCACCAACCGGCGTCTTCAGGCTACTCTAATGTGTTTCCTTTAGCAAGTGGCCAAGTCGGATGTCAACAGCCTCCCATTATCTCTGAAAGACACAGTAATACAACAGAGAGGAGTATTATTTTGAAAATCTACAATTAAATGTGTATTTGCTCGTTATTTATTACTTAAGATGTTCTGTGACAAACATCACACTCCAACATACAGACTCCCAAACCTTGTTTTTTCAGATTTATATTGATGTTGATCATCAAACTGTAACTTCAAAACCCACTTTTAATTCTAAATGTTTTCTGTTTTCTGCTCATAAGCCTTTCAGTGTACTACAAACCAACAAAAACTGAGCAATAAACGCCAGTATAAAGTGGATATGCATAAATATGTGTGTGATTAAAGTCCTCTAAATAACTCTGATCTGCCAGCCTCCTCTCAGGAGTTTGAATCTTCATGTACTGAATAAGACCAATGGGAGACTTAGAAAATCAATATAAACAGAATAACAAATTAATTCTCACAGAGTTTCGGCTGTCTGACTCATAAATGCAGATGTCTGATCAATGTTCATAGAGATCACATTATTTATTCATACCAATTTAGCCCTTACTGATGCATGAATTCTGTGATCATTAACACACTGCTAAACTTCAGTTCATTTCATCATTTTCTAATTTATTCTAAAAATGCTTTAACAGATGTAATTACATAGCTGCTGGCAGGTTACCTATCGTGCCATGGTCAAAATATATTTACTCTCTTTATTCTGTATATTCATTTTCTACTAATGATTGCATAAAAAGACCAGAAGCAACAACGCTGTGTTTTCTCTGTAAGCTTCACTCCAACCTTGATTTTTGTTTGGTTACTGAAGAGGGATAGAAATCTCTCCCCACAAACATGATAACTGTATGTTAGCAAGCATGTTAGCTTGGTCAACAACGGGACAATAAGTTCACAATTTATTCAAAATACATATTTGTACCATTGAGCTTAAATAAAAGTTCATCCTGCGACTCAACAGAGCAAATTCATGCACCAAAGTTGAACTCGATGTGAGAAATTCATACAGCTTTGTGTTTTAAATCCTGGTGAAAGAGTTTGGCTGCTCTATATCATCATTTATATAAAACGCCCTGCAGTAATCCAGTTATTTTTCCTCCACAGACACACTGCAATCATCACTGTGCTCTGTCAGCTTCAGTTAGCACATACTGCAGATATGTAGCACTGTCTGGAGACTGGAGAGGGGGAGTTACACCGACATCATACCGCCGCCAGTTTTTCTGTGTCTTCTAACAGTTTTGGGATGACGCTTTGTTGCGTCTGTAATATATTTAAAAGTAGAAGCTCCATTTAAAATTAGGGAGGACTGTAAGAGCAAAGAACTATTCAAAGCACTGAGGTCAATATAAACGATGATTAAGATAAAAACAATACAGGCTGAAGAAGCAGATGTGGGTCAGTGGAACAGCAGTTTGAGGGACACCAGGCTTTTTACTTAAATCCATAATTCATCACAGTGTCAGCTCGGGGACGACACGCTGAACGGAGAGGAAGAGGCCAACGAAGGTTTACTACTGACACACTTCAACATCTAGCTCAAACAGCCAACAAAGGCCTCAACTTCTGCACTTTATACATTTAGGTTACACTTCATGTTGGTGTGAATGTCTCTGACTCTTCATCTATCGCCGTGATCGAGTCAACATGTTAATGTGTTAATACTTTGCTTTATTACCAAATATGACCAAATACCTGCAGAACTACAGGCACTCCCATCAGCCTCAGCTGGACTCTGTGTTTTAGATTAGCAAATGTTTACATGCCGAGCTAAGATGGTGAACATGGTGGATATTACACCTGCTAAACATCAGCTCATTAGCAATGTTACTGTGAGCATGAAAGTAATGTGATGCCTCAGTGCAGCCTCTATTTGTCACATATAATCATACAAGAAATAATTATATGTGACGTTAGCTCCATTAGCTCCTCCAACAGTGCAGTAAAAGGTAAAGAAAGTTGTTGCACATGTGAAGTGTGAATCAGAGTCACCAGTTTAGGCCGAATTTTTAACCTTTTTATCTCCATCAAAGTTGGTTTTGTAGTTGGTTGATTTTGAAACAAGTCTGGACAAACAACCATGATGTTGTTCTGTGTTCAGCTCAAAGAAAAACTCCAACCAATAAAATGAGGTTTGACTCATCTGATGATATAACCTATGGTTGTTTACTGAAATGATCATTTATTTAAACTACAGCCGGGTGATGTGGTTCATTCATGTTTATTTCTTGCTTTTTGTTAAGCTGAACCACTTTGTTCCAGCATTTAAAAGAAAACAGTGAGTTGTTTTAATCTCACAACAGTTAGTAGCTTTTTGTTTCGTTGGCTCGTGAAACATTCACACGTACATTGAGAGACAAAGAGTATCGAGGCTGAAATGCAATGAAGCAGCTGTTCTGCTTTTAAGTGTTTCCTGCAGCAAACAAGAAGTCACCAATGAAACAACTTCCCACTGTCTGGCGTTGACATTGAGGAGTACAGAGGAAATATTTTTATGATCATTGTTATGCATTTCAAACCGTTGATGGCCCATTCACTGACGCCGACTTATTATTTTGATGTACAAAACCTGCAGGCTCAGCTACTTTACAGAATAAGACACCACATAAAGCTCAGAGTTTATCAGAGTGGACTGAACAGGATGACATCTGTGGCTGATATCAACTTATGATAAAAATGCAAAACTGCTGCATGAACAAAACCTCCAGTACAGAGTAAAGTCACCTTTATGTGTATTTAACATTCAGTATTCTTACAAAGTTAAATTTTGTTTTGTGTTTGAGTTCTTTAATAACTAAATCTGTGCCAAAAAACATCATCAACCAATGTATGATTAAACTTATTATTATGCTTCAGGTTAAAAGAGAAGACGCTTTGCTTCACACATTCAGAGCCATGTATGTACTGAGTAGGCTCTTTGTTCAGGGCATCAGATACTAATTCAATCATGAGATATTACAGTATCTGGGTGGCTTACAACCTCTGCTAACCAATGTCAGGGGTGGCATTAAAAATACCTGATACCTAACAAAATATGAGCAGCAACTAACAAGTACACACATCAGTAATTATTCTAACAATTATTTTCTTATTTTGATCTGTAAAATGTTAGAAAAATGTAAAAACTACTATTACTTGTGTTCAACCAATCATTTCAGCACTTGATGTAGTTTATTCTTTACACTTATTACACTTATTATGAAGTATTTTACACTTGTAGCCTGTCAGTATTTGAAGACGAGGAACAATGAACTCCTCTGCAGGAGACTTTTAATTTGCTTCAAAGTGCATCACCAACACTGACTCTGCAGCATATTCAGCTTTCTGCAGCTTTGCTTTATCCATATCACATCCAATAATCCATGTTAGTCTGACCCCAAAGGAAACTCTGTCGCTTTGTTAATTCCATCCCAAAGTTACCGTGCTCTGCCTCCTCAACAACATAACGTCTGGATCTCATTTCTTTGAAGCAGGGGGAGGTGTGAGAGGTGTGTGTGTGTGTGGGGGGTCAGATATAAACTCTGGGTGGTCCGAGGCAGCAGCAGCTATCCAGACCTCAGCCCGACCACAGTGCACTGTTTGAGTCCCACCGCAGAACAATGGTGGGTGGGGACTGCTGGCATGTAAATCTGAGAAAGCACAACAAGAAAAACTCTGTCATGCAAATCACCGCATGTTGCCTGGTAATAAGGCGCTTGGAGAGGCCATAATGAGGCTCAGCCAGCTTCTCTGCTAATGGCATGTCAAAAGCTCTCCCTCTGGACTTCTCTAATAACATTTCTGCAGAGTTTATCCGCCGGCCGTCAGCACAGACCTTCATGATGTGTGGAATTAACAGTTAACACTGGTTCATGTGTCTCGCCGGAGGACTGTGTCACAAAGGACGGATCTTGGCTCTAATGTTGGTACTTTCCTCAGACCCCC
Organism: Scortum barcoo; assembly: GCA_023238725.1. Lineage (NCBI taxonomy): Eukaryota > Metazoa > Chordata > Actinopteri > Centrarchiformes > Terapontidae > Scortum > Scortum barcoo. The sequence continues at coordinate 2,146,169 of CM041550.1, forward strand.
AACAACAGAAACAACATCTAACTGCTGATTTATGTTTATGTTGCTCAAGTGCGATTATCTTACAGTCTTTGAGGATGTTTGGGGGGAACTTCACATTGGGAGGCAGTAAAACATCGAGTTTAGAAGAAACTGGAAATCATAAAAATATGAATCATGAGTCACAGAGATTCAATCCATCTTTTCTTCTCTGGTATATTAGATTGTATGAACAGTCCTGGAGCCTGATCATGGAGACAGTTCGGACTGACTGGACTCTCCGAGGTCACTCGCTTCATTAAACGTCTGCACAAACTGGTACTGAATATGGATGAAAAGTGTGGATAACAATACTTGAAGGAATTGAGGCTTGATGAGACACGTACGTGACCAGAGTTGAGTTTTAAGAGTGCGGAGGCTCAACGAGATGTTAGCCTGCTAATCACACTGAACTGACATTTTGTTCATCTTTTCACTTCAGCTGATTACTGTTTGGTGGTGTACTTCTGTCCCAACCAATCAGGGGGAGTGCTGTATACATCCCATATGTGTCGTTATCAGTCAACATGGAGGCAGCGGTTGTTGTTGCTATGAGCAACCTGCAGCTGCATCCAGCTCATCCTCGCTTGTCGCAGCATTTTTTCTGTTGCTGTTTGTCTGATGCAGGAAGATGACGGCCTCATTACTGATCCCGCCTAAATCACTCTGATTGGTTCGGTATTAGTTGTTTTTCCCAACAGGGAAAATGGTACACCAGTACAAATGGTTACCTAATATTTCTTCTTGCTTGGTGAGCTGGGTTACCTTTGACATGTTTTGAGTTGACAGACTGAAAAAAACTCCTCCTTGCATGTTTCTATTTTGCAGCAACAGTTTGAACTTTCAGTCTCACAATTTTTGCAAGATTGAAATGCCAGTTAATCGGATATATGAGTTAAGACAGCAGGATACAATGATGCCACTGAGGTGGCCCAAAAGGCATTTTTCTCACAGACCACCATTACAAAACAAATATCTGTGAGACTGTAGTCAGCCCAGGCTTTTTATATGAAAGTATCAGCTCTTCATAATGTAATATGTATGTAATGTAAGAAAATGACTAAGTGCTGCTTTAACAACTGTTTCCAATCTGACTTGAAATCGGGCAAATACATCTTTGCAGAAAGAAGCAATAAAATGCTAAATCATTTACAATGAATGGTGACCAGGCTCCACATTGCCCACTAAACTGCGGTGCACTGGACTGTTCTGCAGGCTGTGAGAGGATAATTTGGTCATATCTTTTGTTTGCCGCCCTTCTCTGCAGAGCAGTTTAGTGGTACAGATCCAGTGTCAGCCCTGTTAAAGCTCAGATGGCCTCAGGCTGCCTGCTGATCTGTCCTTCAAACTGTCTGCAGCAGGAGCAGGAGCAGGAGGAGGAAGAGGAGGAGGAGGAGGAGGGAGGCTCTGTTGTGTGAACTGCTGCCTCAGACTGATAGGACTCCCAATGCAAAGCAAAGCTATGAATATGAAATTATAATCACGTCTGCCCTTCTCCAACCTCTGCTCTCATTTCCTGTCTGGGCCGTGCGGTGGTCATTGTCAGCGGGCAGCAGGAGCGGTGGCGTGTTGACCCTGCAGAGGCACCGTAAGCCGATTTCCACACTTGAATTCACTGCTGCAGCTGTGGGAGAACAGCCGGTCTTCAAAAAAAGCAAAAACAGCCTTTCCTTCACAATCCCCACAGAGGAGGTGCTCTGTGAGGCTGTCACCCATCCCACTCCCTTTATTCAGCAGCTCACTTCCTGTGGGTGGGTGTCCCCCAGGAAAAGGCTGTTGCCAAATGGTTTTTTATTACAGATTTACAGGGACAACACAAAGCGTCTTTGATCAGCTGATAGGCCACAGCGGGCGTTCACCTTCGCCTGAGTACGAGTCCTCTCTGTTGGCTTCAGTTATGAAAGCTATCTAGTTTTCTCTCATGCTCTCTCTCTCTCATCTCTCTCATGCTTTGAAGAAGCTGAAAACAGACATGAGGAAAACACAACGACTTGTTTTGTTCCAACATGCTCCAAATCTTTTTGGATTTAAAAAGAGGCACAACTAAAAGGCTACTGAAGAGAGCACACAGAGCTACAGGTGGACTGTTGTTAGTGACGCAGCTAAACAACTTACAAATCCTGCGAGCATGAACACGCTGCTGAACCGAAACTGACATCAGACATCAATTAACCATCAAAACCACATTTTTTACTATCATTACTTCTCTGGATCATACCCATGAGGTCCAGAGGTAAAAATCACCACACACCGTATGTTCTTATCTCCCAACTGACCGACTGGAACAGACTCTGTGACGACCAAATCACAAATACGATCAGCCTTAATGTGTGTTCACGGCCCCGTAAAGCTTCAGCTGAGTTTCAGGTGAAGCAGCCGAACGTTAAGGACACCTGAGCTTTCCCTTCATTCAGCATAAAACATCAGCCGTGACCAGCCCTGTCTTGGCTGGACGGCAGGTTTTTGTGTTGAAAGGGGGGCATAATCAAATAAAACGGCTATTGGAACAAAATTGGAGAGTGGTGGTGGTGGGGGGGGGTCAGCAGCCAAGCTCACAGCTTTATGAGGCCATGCTTACTGTGTTACTTTGAGCTAAATGCTAACATGCTAATGTTTAGCAGGTGTAACGTTTACCACGGTCACCATCATAGCTTATGTTGCTAACATCTGCTAATTACCAATTACCTGAGGCTGATGAGCTGCAGCTATTTGATCATAAACCAAAGCATTGACCTAATGATGGCGCTGGATGAGGAGTTAAAGGTTCACCAAAGGCCTTAGGGAATCGTGACTGTCTATATAGAAAACTTCATGCCAAACCATGCAGTAAGTGTTGGTATATTTCAGTCTGAACCACGGCAGCAAACTCACACTGTCATCCACAGAGGCTCGCTGCCAGAGAGGCTAACAATTATTGTAATGAAATAAAAGTGAGCTGCAACAAACTCTGTTATTGTGAAAAGAAGCTGCATGAAAAATCTCAACTTTCCTTCTTCATTCTCCGTTTTTATTGAAGTCAATCGTCTCACTCAAACTCTAATACCAAATGTTTCCTTTAAAGTGTGAACAGGTGGAAGAATCTGGATTTCACTGCTGATCCAGCTTCAAAGAAAGTCCTTTGTTTGATAAACTGACAGGATTTTTACTGGACTGTCTGTGCGGATTTTAAAACATGACGTGCACAGTGAGATAGTTCAAACATCCTTACACTGTGTATTTTATATTTCTGGCATCAGGTCACAAGAACGTTTCTAATAATAAAAGTCCAGTAAGTCTATTTTTGACTGATCAAAGTGTGTTCACATGCTTCATTCGTTACTGAATAATAAAACTATTTTTACTGATATGTAAAAATATAACTCTTTTAAATGACTATTTTTATTCATTTACACAATAAAACAGGTGTAGTTTTATTTTTTTTCCATGGGTGGGGGTGGTACATGTGGACTGTGGATGCAGATAGTGCCTTCAAAAAAAACTCCCCTCCTGCTTACTCATCGTGTTCACTTTATGCTGTTGCTTGCATTAATAGGACAATATATTCAGTGTGTATCTGTGTAGAGGAACAGACTGCAGAGGTGGAGCATTAATGAGGCCCTCGGCTATAAAACTGGTCACTGTACAAGGTCAGAGACACAACTCTGTTCACCCCGCGGCAATAAAAGCATCCCGATGACCGAACTGAGTGGCTCCACATTACCCCTTAGAGCAGGCCGAGTCTCCGCTGTGAGTTTAAGGACGACTGCCCCTGAGCAGGAAGTGGCTGAGGAGGAAATGCCTTTGTGATGAGAGGCAGCCAGATCTCTGCTGACTCTCCCTGCCTGCCACATTTCCTTCAAAGCGCCGCCTTCAGCGCATTGTTCTGCTCAGTCCCAGTCCAGAAGGATGCTTAAGACTCAACAGCAAGAAAGATAAAGGACTTTACGTTGACTGGACGCTGATAGGACATCGTATCCACACAGTGTGGTGCCCTGCCACATGTTGGACAACAAACTCTCAGATTTAGTAAAACACTGAGGAAACAACATGTGTGTTTTTTTCTCATACTGCAGAAATTTTACCTCAATACATTAATGAAAGAAAGATTCAAAACTCTCACACATCATGAGGCATGCACACTAACAGCATTAAGTCACATCATCACAGGTTGATGCAGGTTAAAATATCCTACTCTCTCATTTCAGACCATCAACTCCAAAAAACTGCAGTTTAACCACAAACTCACTCCAGGTCACCACAGCTGGTATACTTACCCTACTGTACTTTCTGTACACTGCACTCTTTGTGTGTATGGTGAATTAAATATTTATTTTTTTAACCTGCTCTCTGCTCTCCAAAGAAAATGTAGCAAATACTGCAAAACATTCAAACTAATTAAGTGAGCTTTCACTTTAGTTGAGCGTGCAATTTGCAGCACATATCTGATATTCTCCGGGATTCTCCCTTTTAACCAACCTTCACTGCTGGTTCGGTGCCTCGGGACACACCTGGCACAATGGAGCCATGTTTTTAATGAAGTCTCTGTTTGCTTTTGCATGAACGCCCACAAACATGCAGGTAACACACAAAGTGAATAAAACGCTGAGGGGAAAATCATCTTTGCAAAAGTTTTATGAGGAATGAGATGCACTGAACACGTTTGTTAAGCTTCGAATGGTACATGCAGTGAATTCTGGTGAGAAACTGTGAGAATAAACAGAACTGTGTGTTCCAAGAAAGCTCCACAGGGCACCTTTAAATAACACTTTACATAATGCTGTGACAACAACTCAAACCACAGCAGCTGGATATTTCTATAGCTAACATTATACAAGTACACATGCTGTACATCAGGAGAGCAGAGGGAGAGAGAGGGCGACCTGTGGTTAACAAAACCGCTGCTCACTTGATGGCAGTGTTATTTTCTAAAACGCCCGTCACTCATTTTTTGAATAAAAAGGAGCAGATGCAAAATAACTGCAGCAGCATTCAGTTCATCATCTGGTTGGCTCTGTTAATTAGTTTTACATTAAAAAGACACATCAAAGCCAAACACAGAAGTTAAACTGATCCCAGCCCTGCTTCACATTCAGAGCCACAAACACGCCGTCATCTGGTTTCCTTTCCAACGACGGAGGATCGAGCAGCTGACGAGCGTCGCCCCAGTGAGCTCACAGACCTTGAGCTGGCCTGTGAATTCATCAGATAACGAGAGAAAGCCAGATGCCGTGTTCTCAGGCAGCAGACGTAAGAACACAAACGGTCTCATACTGAGTCAACGCTGCCGAGGCCTCCAGTGTTCGGAAACAAAGCTCCAGTATCTCCGGAGCCTCGCAGCAGAGTGCATGTGTGCACCCTGCCGAAGCTTTGTCATTCAAACAGACAGTCAGAGACACAAACTTCTGTATAGCTTCATTCACACAGCAAGCAGCAAAGAGTGCCACCAGAACCAATATTAGAACAAGGGACGGGCATTTTTAACGCATTTATTGACATTCAAATTACACTGTTGGCTTCTGGATCAGTGTAAGAAGAGCGAGCTAAAGAGAGAGTTAAGCAGAGGAGTGAGAGCTGTAATCAATCATCTTTTTCTCTTCAATTACTCTCTGAGAAATAAATAAATCACCATTAAATGCTCAGGAGACTGTCACTCCTGTGCAGAGAGGTGCTCAAAAGATTTCAGTCTCCTTTCAGTCTCCTTTCAGTCTCCTTTCACTCTCTCTTTCAGTACATTCAAACATCAGAGTCACGCAACAGTAAGGAACTGTCGATATTTGTAATCTGTTCGTCTAATTTGTCTAATCTCCACAGTTCTTCAGATGCTGTGATAACGGAAGTTGCTGTGTGATTGGGACTTTTAGTTTAGTCACTTTATTTTGTGTTCCTCCAGAGTTCCTGGAACTTTTTGTTTAAGAGAAGCAAACAATATTCAGCAGCACCTGAGCAGCCGCCCAAATGATTAACCAACTATCAAAATGAATCTTCCCATCGATCTAATCAGCACGATCTTATATTGAAACCACATTCATTATCTGATGCTTTCCTTAGCCGTCAGCAGTCTGCGGCAGAACTCCTGACGGCCTGAGGTCCATAAAATCAGCTGATCTGAGACTCACCCACAAACACAGACAGTAAAACTCCTTCTGTGTTTGTTGACTCACAAACTCCCCTCAGAATACCCTGCTGCTGACCGGGGCCAATAAACTGTGCATGTTAAAACGTTTGGGCTGCAAACACCCCTGGTTCTGTCAGATGGAGGGTACCTTTACTAAAGTACATATTTACAGATGTTTGTGCTGAATATTCTGCAGCTCGCTCGGTTTGTTTTCTCGTCTGTATTTGGTGTGATTCTGTCAGAGCCACAGCAGCTGCAGCCATCATTCATTCCTTTACTTGACAGTATAAACATACCAAGGTGGACCGGCTGCAGGGATAAAGTGAGGAGGAATGTGAGGAATGCCGAGCCCCAAATGAAATCATGCATTATTCAAGTGAAGGAGGAGGGAGGAAAAAAGGGAAAGGAATCATTCTTCTGATGACAAAGAGGAGGTTAGAGATCATGTTAAACTGTCATTCTAGGCTTTTATCAGGAAATTCATTGGGTGGCTCTCCCTGTTGCAAGTCTTGTCACGCACCTGAAAACAATGGCAATTCACTCACACCCCTCTCTCCCGACCCCCAAACCCCCCCGATCCTCGACACATACACACTTCACTCCTTTTGCCTCCTTCAACAAAACCAACAAGCGGTCACAGAAGAAATGATGGAGGACTGAAACCTTCACCACATCTGGACCTCTGACATGCTCGGTCGTTAAAATGAAGATGACTGACGGCTGTTTCCACCAATCAGAGGTTTGTAGGCAGGATTAAGAACAAAAACATAATCTTCCTTCATCACTAGCAAGCTACCTTTAAGTCATCATTCAGAAATAACAACTCTTAAATATATAAAATAAAAAGGACAATGCATACCATGCTAATATTTTACATATTAGCATCGTGAGCTTTAATTTTCACAGTACAGCTGCAACTGATGGGACTTCAGCCTTTAAAGAGATCTGCTCATAAACTGAAACGTGACCTGAGGCGGAAACTTTGACTTTTTATTCAGCAGATCAGAGAATCACTAAATGTCAGTGTGATTTATCCTCTGGATCATGAATGTCTGTAAAAAAATAGTGGTAATCCTTTAATTCTGCAACAAAGTTGTTCTCAAACATTACAAGTGTTTCTGTGTGTCTCTCTTCTTCATGCATTTTCCAAATCAAAATGTCAAACTGTGGACCGACCTGACAGACTGACTGACAGGCGGTAAACGATGCCGCTGTCCTGAGAGCTGAAAACAAAAGCGCGGTGATTCACGTCACGGAACAACCGCTGCAAAAACCGAATATAAAACCAGCTGATAATAAACGGTGAGCTTCCTCTCTGATAACAGGTAGAGGAGCTGGAGGCCACAGCGAACAGTCACTGTGGCCTCCAGCTGATGTCGAGCATGACAGACGGGGGGAGGGGGGGGCGGGGGTATGTTGGGGAAAGACCGAGATGCACGATGACTTACGCCTGGTATAATGGCTGGCTTCAGTCCCTGACAAGTAAAGCTGACTGGGGGGCTCGGGGCTGCCCATCTGATGCCAACTGCAGCCGGGCCCTCCCCGTCACAACACGTGCTGTAATCAGCTGGAACTGAGCTTCAGCGACGCCTGAAGATGCACGTTCACCCCTGAAGGGAGGTGATGGGTGTGGAGGGGAGGCACTTATCTGGAATCACATGCATTCATTCAAACAATGAAGTCTATTCAAGTCCAGCTGTAACCCAACTTCAGGTCATTGGCGATAAGGGGATGAAGTAAGCTTGACTCAGAAGTGACAAAACGTCAAGAAATAGATTCATCAAGTGAAGAGAAATCCTTCTCACATCGTTCATTCTCATTTTAATGAAATCTGTGAGTTTAGAGCAAAGTTATTACGAATGTATGACAAAGGTCAGGAAGAAGTAGAAGAAGTGCCGTCTGACCTGAGAGAGACACAAATCTAAAAATCATATTTAATTTTCTTTTGGTAGAGTGTCATCCAGTGAGAAGCAACAAATATTGCAAAGATCTTATCTGGTCCATTATTTCACACAATAGCTACTTTATCTTAATCGAGATAGTTGCTGTCGCAGGCACTGTTTTCTCTGGGGGGTTTTTTGAGGGTATTTATATAAACAGCACACAACCTCTGGTGAAACTCAATATATTTCTCCCTGCCAACAAACCCCATAAAAACACCCATCAACAATCCACACTGGTGTCGATAAAGGTTTCTGTCTGCTGTTATGTAGTATGATATTAACAGTTCAAACAAATGTGCATCAATTTTCATACTGTTCACAAATGAAATGGAAACCAGGCTCAGTAATGTAAAACACTGCGTATACAGCCCTTCAGTGAGCTGAAGGACAGAAACACTGCTGTGGCTCCTCCTCTATGTCTTCTAAATGTGTTATTCAATATCAATGAAAAGATTGCATAGATAGATAGATAGATAGATAGATAGATAGATAGATAGATAGATAGATAGATAGATAGATAGATAGATAGATAGATAGATAGACTTTATTGATCCCAAGCTGGGAAATTACCGTGTAGCAGCAGCATTACACAATAACAATACAATGAAATAAAAAGAAAAAGAAGAAAAACCTGGACATTTTAAAACAATACAAAATGCCATATCAAAATGTATAGATGTATAGCATGTGTATAAAATCTAATATTTAATAATGCTATAAAGCTGAGATACTGCACAGCTGCAATAGTTAGTCGATTAATCGATTAGCTGTCAACTAATAAATCAATCGCCAACTATTTTTGCCAAATACTGAGTAATTTTTTAAGAAAAAAGTGTCCAAATTATCACAAACTGTAGAGGATGTTTACAGGAGACAGGTTTGATCAGAATTTGAACATTAACTTCTGTTTTCTGTTAAAAATAGTTTCTGGTTAAACTTTTATTGAAGGATCGTCGTGGTGACTTCACATCCTCAGATCTGTGTGACACGTTCTCATAACCAACAGAAAAAACTGTCAAAACTGACTGAAATGATGCTGTTTTCCTTTACAGCGTAACTGGAAAGTGCCAACCTTAAAGACAGAGCAAGTCCAGCATGTGGCGGTCGGATGTTGACTAAACCACTTAAGGTGGTATGGAGGAGAGCAGCAGGTCAGCTCAGACGAAAAGATGAAAAAAGAGGAGAGTTTGAGCACGTTAACAGCTTTTCTGTCCACTGACGCAGAAAACACACAGCGAGAGGAGAAATGATGACATAATAAACCCAAATTCTGATTAAAAAGTTCAAGTTAGTTATTTTAAGATGGTGCTAAAGAGGACAAAAGAGGACATTTATTCAGATATGTTAATATGATGCAGGTGGTTAGCTTAGCTTAGCATAAAGAATCAAAACAGATGGAAACAGCTAGCCTGTCTGAAACATCCACCTACCAACACCTGCAGAGACACTGATGAACACGATGCATCTGCTCTGTTTATTTTGTACATAAACCAAAGTGTAAAATCAACAATTCACCATATTATGGGAGTTATGTATGTTAGCTATAATAAAATATAATTCCTACAGTATATATTGTTTTTAGAGCTCCTCTGATTGACACTTGTTGAACATCTACAAATCATCTACTGGTCAAAACAGTGAGTTAAAAGTATCTGAGTTATACTACTTTTATTTTTTTATTAGGGCCACAAGAAATTATTGTTGTCACTCTACATCAGTCTACAGATTATTTTCTCAGTTAATCCATAAAATGTGTGAATTACCCCTAGTAAAGTCTGAGTCCAGACCAGTAGACTGAAACACAAATCTGTTCATTTTCTATAACAGAGGAGTAAAAAACTGTTGAAATTTTTTACTAATTTTCACTAAAAACAATATGAATTAACCATCAAATTCATGTTCAGTTAGTGGATCGATGAATTAACTTCCTTTGAGTATTCATGGAGGCTCTGCTACCCCCCCACCCCACAGTCCAGGATGAAACAGGAGAGCTGAGGATGATAAGGATGATGAAGTCAAACTCCCAGTGAATCAGGGGACTTTTGTTATTTAGTGTCATGGCAACATCCCCCAACAGCAACAGTCTCCCCACAGCACCTTCAGGTTATCTGTGTGGATTATAAGGTTTGGAAATGAAGCTGGAAACGACGGATGTGAGCAGAATGAGCTCTCACACATCAGATCCGTTACTGTGGCCAAAGACGCTCCAACGACCAGCGACGCAGGAAAAAACCGAAAAATGAGCCTTTCCGTTAAAAGTCTGACTCCTCTAAAGACCCGAACACCCTCTAAGATCCAAACCAGACCAGTTTGGAGTCCCCTGATCGTCGTTTTGTCCCCAGACAGACCCCAGATCCACATGAACCCCTCCGGCGCAGAAAAAGTTCTCCAGCTCCGGACGAGCCGCGGCGCGTCAGGCTGGAGCGCCTCTCCCGTTTTCACTCACTTTTTCCGGGCAGAGCGGAGCGAACAGGTCGGGATTTTCACGGAGACTCACCGAGGAGAGGAGCAGGAGACCCGGCAGCTTACCTGTCAGAGGAGAAGTCCCGATCGGTGCCATGGAGGAGGAGGAGCGGACAGTTTCCGTGCGGCTCTCCCGGCGGTGATGATCCAGAGTGCGGATCCGGAGAGTCCTCCTGGAGGGGGGGTGGAGGGGCCGAGCTCCGGCTGATGTCACCGGGACAGGGAGGGGCCTCCCCGGGACACATCTCCATAAGGACATGATGTCACTGCTCCCTGCACACACTCGGTGTTAACGTGCAGTTTATTATCACCGAGATGTTGGAGGGTTTGTCTCAAACAGACCAACAGCTCCCCCACAAAGAAAACCAGCAGCTACACACTACTATGGAGAGTAACTAAGTACTTTTACTCAACTACTGTACTCAAGTATACAGTTTCTATGTGAGTCTACTTGTACTGAACTCAAATATCTTCATTAAATGTATAATTCTTTCTATTCAGAGGAGAATATTCTCCTATTTTTTACTCAATTACATTTATTTTACAGATACTGATCATTTTGAGATGAAGATTTTCCATTAAAACATGATAAATGTATGAATTAGATTATTAATACAGTTATTAAGGCGACATTTTCTAGTTTGGATCCTTTATGACTTCTCACATGTCTTTAAATTTCATTTAAATAATTGTTTAAGGTGCCAAAACGTAATATAATCTAATAAAATCCCCCAAAATAACAACATTTATTTGAACTTTTTTCTCACAATCCCTCACAATTTACCTGAGACCCTTTGGAGGGATTTACCTGAGACCCCTATGTTGGAGGGACCCACTGGTCGACCCCTATGTTGGGACCCACTGGTCATAACTATCTGACTTTATATAAATTACACTGCACTTACACCGCACCACCGTTCATGCTACACATTATAATCTGAATCACTGTTATTAAAAATACTGTTAGTATCAGCTTGCTTCGTCCACCACTTTGTGATTAATAATGTAATTATACACAATGTAATTAAGGTTATATATCAGAGAAAATAAAATAAAATCATAATAAACAACATGTTGTAAATCAAAACGTCTTCAATAAAGTTTTTTTCAAATTTTGCATCTATGTCCTTCAAACTAAAACAACTTTATTTTAAAATGACTGATATTGTTTATGAATATGAGTTAGTTAAAACGAACTGTTAGAAGGGGTTTACCAGGATATAATATATATTTAATACAGAAAAATCCTACATGTGAAAACATCAATCTGACCTGTTTCTTTTCTATATCTTCACCTCTGAGATTCATCTTACTTAGGAATATATTATTTTCTGTATTTGTTATCAGAAACATTATGTACAATTATTGTGTCCCTTCACCTTAACTTACATGTAAAATAAGTTAAATTTCACATCATTTAAAGGAAGTCTGGCCTGAAAATGAAAGACGATCTCAGTGGAGACATGGTTGGTTCGAGGTTTGTGGTTCAAGGTTCAATCACACTTTAAAGTGTCCGACAGAATAATTTATGAGCTGCAGGATTTCAGAAAGCGAAACTTGAACTTTGATTCAACCTGCTCAGAAACAAAATACTTCATGATGGCAGAAATCTTTCTAATAGTCTCTTATAATCTGTTGGACTATAATATTCTTTATTTTTCTCTTTTCTTAAATTATTTTTCTCTTTTATTTTATCACAAGATGCAGAATGAGATGCGATCAAATCATCTGGTGACAGAAACATTTAAAAAGAAGTAATCACAGCTCTTTCTCCACAGTACAGACACACAATTCATTTCCAGCTTGTTAATGTGAATATTTTCTGAAGAAAATCCCCACGAGCCGCCCCTAAAGGCTTTAATGTTCGTTACAAATTTTCCAGGCGTCATGTTCACCTCCTCATCTGTCGTCTCTCCAGCCTTCAGTTTACTGAACAAACATGTCATCTATATTTCTGTGTTTTGGTGTTTTGTGTGTTTTGTTTCCTTGTTTTTTTGGATTTTAGGATTATCTTAGTGGTCATCTCCCTCACGACAGATCGAAGCGCTTCACGGTGTCCAAGGACAGATCTCCATTTACAATCAGTATACTCACATTCAAATGCAACAGAGCATCCAACAGTCTTTAAAAATAAACCAAGTTAAATTTAGAGTTTTTCTGTACCACAGAGTCCTTAAAGTCAGAGTCCTTAAAATCAAAAGGGTTCAGTCTCTGGAGAGCAGGAAAAACAACCAGCCTGTTAGACAATCATGAGAAACAATGTCTTATGTGAAAAGTTGACATTTAGTCCTGAAGGTGAAAGCAGAAGGACGCTCATGGACGCCCAAAATGGAAATTATTTTTCCTCTGGGGAGCAGAAATGTGTTTGACCCAATGGGAAATGGAAAGTATTGACAAATTATTGCTAATGCCCAATAATGGCTGGTAATGACAAGAGGAATCATTAACCCTGCTTCACAGCAAAAACATTGATATGAATTTATTACATTTGCACTGAGCTTGAACATGTGAAGTCACACAGATATCAGCATGTAGTTTCTGAGGGAAACTAGATTTATGGCACAGAATATTATAGGAAAAGACAATAATTATTAAGGTTATTACAGGTCATCTTGAGGGGAACATGAATGTCTGACAGAAATTTCATGATAATCTGTTGTTGAGATATTTCAGTCTGACACTGAAATCACAGGAGTCATGTCACCGGTGTGACTAAAACCAAACAAATACAAGCAAAAAAAAGAAGAAGTGGAATCTGAATGATTGATTTGCTCATGTGTTTTCATTATCAAGCCTTTCAATCATCGTGATGAATGACAATGTGGAGCTGTAGGAATTGATCGAAGCTCCTGTCTGTAATAAATCAGGGTGTGATTAATATCTGGCAGCACATCCTGACAGTCCAGCAGGCTGCATGTTCATGCAACCAGATTACATTAAAATCACACTACACAGCAGAAGTCTAACATACACTGTGCAATAACTGCAAACACATTGTTTAATGTTTTATAGACTTAAAAGTAAGAAAGCCTCCATCTCTGCAAACTCTGCAAAAACAGATGTACTAACAGCGAGCAGCCAGAATAAAAATTTCTTTAATTTATATGCAGTGGAAGCTTTGCCTTGATAAAAGCATAGCCTTTTATATATATATATATATATATATATATATATATATATATATATATATATGAAGATGTGGTGTAATATTAAGTCTTGCAGGCAGATTGAAGACAGATTGCAAATACATCATGTAAGTGTGGTTTCATTATACGTGTTCGCACATGAAACAAATGGAGCCATTATTGCAGAATATTCCAGCACTCGCTGTCGACGCTGTGAACCTCCGCCTGCAGGAAAAATGCACTGATGGCTTCTGGGTAGACTGAGCGGCTGCGTGAACGTGATGCTAACTGTTGCATGACAGAAACTTGTAAGTCATGACTGCAGATTTTCTACAGGAGTTTAAGTGCACAAAGTGGCCAAACATTTGTGGACATTCAAAATAAAAGTATGTGAACATTATGCAGCAACATGTGTGTTACAACACCAATACCTATCGTTCATTTACTTACTTTAGCCACGTTTCAACCTAAAGTACCTGAACTTTTATTCGCATGAATCTTCTTCATGAAGTAAAAAGCTTCCTGCAGCCCGTTGTTGTCTGCGTCTCCACCGTGGTCTAAAGACCCGTGAAGATCAGGCAGATTAGTCCGCTGACGTTTGAGAAAGCGATCACGGCTGTTTTTACACGTCGTTTCTGCTGAGCTGGATTTCCTCCTCAGCATAAGTACTCAGTAAGGACCTGGACTTGGTCATCGCTCCGTCTTTCTTAGACCTTCTTCTGCTCCGTGTCCACATCCAACAGAAACAAACCGTAAATACACAGCCATTTGTTTGAAGATGCAGGCTTTTCAAAATAAAATGCTGGGAATACTCAACCAATCAGAAATGTTCAGCCAAAGTTCCTGTACTTTTGAAAAGTACGACCCCCACCCTGAGAAGGGACTTTTTGGGGGGTAAAATAGTGTCCCTGAACTTCATTTAGACCCTGGTCCAAATGAGCTTTTGATCTTGCTTTTCAGTTTTATTAAACACCATGAACTGTAGCTCCTGAACAGCACAATGTCTGCCGTTTACCATCCTTAGCTAAATTTAGCTTAACAGGAAGAGGTTGAAAGCACTGAGCAAAACATCAGACACGTCCTGAAGAAGAGAGAAAACAGAATGACCTCCACATGGCAAGACAATATTAAAACTGTCTTTCCAGCAGAGACAGTGTTAGAAAGCTTTTATCTTCCTCCCATCCTCCGCCATCATTAGCTGGTTTGGACGTTAAGTTTCACTAAAACAACTGAAACAAATGAAACAATCTGTGTCATCTGTGTCTAATTATACAGTCCTGTTAGTCAAAGTTAATCTACACCTTCGAGCCAATCAGAATCTAAAATCTTCAGTGGTCATGCTATAATGCACTATGACCTTTATTTTGAAAAGCTAAATAAAGTGTAATGAACTGTATAAGAAGAGTCCTAGATGTTTATGTACTTTAATTATTCAAATATTGCTCAACCTGCTAAGTTACTTAAGACAAACTTGATAGCTGCACAGAAAACTTAAAACATCATCTGAGCTATATGAGCCTCCACTTGTTAGCAGAATAAACTCATCGCTGACATTTTCAGGGGGATTTCTGATAAAATCTAAAGAAGATAAAAGTGTGACAGTCATACTGAACCTTCTGTAATCCAGAGTACAAACACACACTGTCACTGTGAGCACATTAACCTGCAGTTTAAGCATAATAAAGCTTGACTCAGCTCCCCGTCTGCAGGAGATGTCAGCTCCAGCTGTTCCCCTGAAAGAAATGCTGGAAGTCGTCAAACAAAAGAAGGAACACCAACCTCTGAGCAGCTATTGACATCTGACAAACACTCTGCTTTCCTGGACCTCCCACAGCTCGATTCAATCTCTTTGCTCTGAGGAGAAAAAGTTGTGTCTACTTTTCTCACCGAGGCGGAGAGCTGTGAGGTGGATCTGAACACTTTAACAAACCATCGTCTACCATCGATTCATATTTACTGGGAGGTTCATGCATGTTTGTTGAGTCAGGAAGTAAAAGACGGTGCTGATGGATGGGCGTGGAGGTGTTTGCCTTCAAACTTGGCATCTCGCAGTCACATCCTGTCTCATTATTGCAATCACAATCTGCTTGTGGCACTTGAAGAAAAGTCACCAAATTCATTAGGACTCATCCTTTGGGATCAATGATCCATCCGATCAAAGACATTTCAGTCTGCACATTATCTCAACACAATAATGTGCAGACTTTCAGTTTACTGTGATAGATTACACATCTCAAACAGCTGCTAACAGGGTAGAAGTACAAACTGCCTGAAACAGTGAAAAATAGTTTATTCACATTTCTAAAAACAACATGGAGGACTCACTGCAGGATCCTCTCACCACTTTGGTTGTAAGACAAAAGTATTGAAGGATTAACTAAATAAATGCAGATAGTAAACACTTATCTGTCACATGCAGCATTAACATTTTGTCTGAGAAAACATATTAATCTTTATAATTTCATATGAACATTATTTTTAAGAGATGAGTTTGGTATCTGCACTGTGGTAGTGTGGTAGTGTTCCCACAGGAACATAGTTTCACTCTAAAAAAAAGGCTTTCGTGTTGTCTCAGGCAAAGTTTTTCATCATCCTCCGGAGAAGTATTTTTCTTGTGTTCCCCCTGCAGCAACACTTTCAACCTGAAACCTTCAGAATAAAAGTGTCATCTTCATAACAATACAAAAGAGGTACATTCAGAAGCATAAGAGTTGCACAGATTAGACATCAAAATACTGCCAAACACACACTGTCATTTAATCTGTAGGAATTTCTTCTATTTTAACATCTTAAAAAATTTACTGCATGTTTGGATGAACACTTTGGCTGCTGTTTCCTAAATGACCTAAAAAATATTCACATTGGTATTTGAACATTTTCAGAATAATGCGAAAGAATCTTTGTCTTTTTCTTGTCATTCATGATATTTTCCTGTGTGTCACTTTCAGAGCTTGGTGGCTTTCAGACTTTTGTCAATATCTGTCAAGGAAAATGTTTTAGCTTCCGGCTCATCGACAGCTGTCAGAACAGTTCCTGACAATCCAACACACTCTTTGTCAAATTTAGTAAATATCTCCTCACAGTCTGCTGTCTGGTCTGTGTGTGAGATTAAAAACAGTCCGGCTCATTTTCAGCACTGAGTCTGTAGATGGGAAACAAACAGAGACGCTCAGATCGAACCACCAACCTGTTTTTATTAAGATCATCAAATATTGACAACAAGAATGACAACAATGCTGTGAGTCTGTCATGCAAGCTTGAAGAAGCTCGGAGAGGAGGGGTGTATTTATGACTGGAAATATCAACAAGTTTTCTCCATGATTGTAGACAACACCTTTAAGAAAAGAAATAAAGTTCAATATGATTAAGGAGACTTGAGAGATTAACATTATTATGAATTTACTTTATGAAACATAAGAATATTTTATTTGTGTCCATGCATGCAGTAATCAGGTGAAGCAGCTAATCAGAAAACAACCCCACACCGAACTGATGGTTAAACAACCAGTGAACAGATAATACTGAGGATGTCGCAGTTTATAGTCTGTGATGGATTGATGGGTGGATGTATTGACAGATAAATTAAATGATTTGTTTCCTCTCCTAGTAATACATATCAGTTATAACATACATAAAATAAAGTGTTCAGAATCACATACGTTGTCTCTGAACTTGTAAGAAGGCAAACCAGCACAGCTGCAGGGCAGACAGACAGACAGACAGACTTACAGAGAGTAAGTAAATATTCAGATCAAAGTGATGATTCCTGTGTGGGAAACTTGGACTTTAATGACCCTGCGGTTGGGAGGCAGAGTAAAAACTTTAATTGACACACGAATTTCTAATCACGGCGACGGGTGCAGCTGGAGCGTCTGCATGAAAGGAAATGTGCTGAAAACAACTTTAAATATTTCACAAGCAATCCCTTAGCAATCAGTCACACAGTTGTTGGGAAAAGGAAGTGTAAACACTCTTTGAGAGTCTTGATCGTTCAAAGCGCACTGAGTAGCCTTTCCTGAATATTTGGTGTCAAATCGACCAAACACTAATGACTTGAAATCAGCTCATTAAAGGTTTGATCCCAAGTTGAACACGGCTTTCTTGTCAAGCGCAGGTTTAAATAAAGACATTAACAACTATCATGCCTCCAGTGCTGGTAGGAACTCCTCTGCTCCTGTTGCTGCGACAAGTCAAGGAAATCCTTGTTCTTTGTAACAAAACCAAAATGATTTTGTGAGATATTTGAAGAGCTGCAACTGCAAACAAGACAACAGACTTTTCTCAGATCAGACAAACACATTCATATCTAATAACTTCTTATTATTAATACATCAAAACTGCAAGTCAGCTTGAAGGAAACGTCAAAACATACTGAGGAATAAGTTCATTGGCAGCCTGTTAGTTCACCTCAGTGTTTCCTCCTTCTGTGTGTAAGACAAATTTCAAGCTTAATCATTCGTAGGTTTGGTTTTAAAAATGACTCAGTTTTAGCAATGTTAAAAATTTATCAGACTGGAGGAAGTGCTGCCTGCCAAGACAACAAAAATCTAACCTGTGAACATTACCAAAGCTGTTTGTCAAAGTGTCTGTGGCAGCATTTTAAAAACATGAAACCATCAAGTGTTTCAAGGGTTTCCTTCAGCCGTGACTAATGATGAGTCACGTCACTTCGTCTTTGCTGTTTTCGTGGTTGAACTAAATTAGACGAGATGAGAGTTTCCACCACGTTCGATCGTCTCTTAAAGGTCAGACGGATCCCCGCAGGCGTAAAATCACAACCTCAGATTAGGATGATAATTATGATTACACAGCATGTTTGTTCAAAGGTCCGGCCGTGTCGTTGGCTCAGATGTTGTGATGCATGAAGTGACATTTGCATTGATTAATGTTCTGTGGCTTTAAAAATGCTCTCAGCAAACCACTGTAACACCTCAAAAATACAAATTATGAATGCACACGTGGCTGCCAAGTGTTTGTGAAAGTCAGAGATAAGGGTGGAAGTAAGGATTTTAAAAACACTGATAATGCGCCTAAAAATGGTGCAATCAGTCTGACTGGAAGGCGAAGCGGTCCTAACCTTCAGTTTAATTGTTTTCTTTCGGAGGTTATTGCTGCACAAATATACATTTTAAGTTTAGCACAAGTAACCTGATATGTTTCTGTGTCGTGGTTAAACACACATCAACACACAACAAAAACACAAGTAAGAATGATTTAAGAAAACACCACTTTTATTTGAAATATACAAATAACAGTTTAGATACAAACTACATTTCTGTGAAGACCTTTTGATAATCATCAAAGTCACATGACTGAAAATGTTCATAATCAAACACATGAACAGGTGGCACTGATGAAGTTTGTGCTGTAAATGAATGTCCGTTACATTCAAGCCAAACAAGTTCACACAACGTTGATTAAGCCTCTCATCGGCAGGTAAATCTAACTGTATTTCACTGTGTACCAAAGTTTTTAAATCAGGTGTCTGTGACATTTCCACACTGGTAAACTGAAGGGGGGAGCAAAAGAAAAGAAGACAAACCTCCAAGAAAATCTGTAATAAATAATGAATTATTGTCTTAAAACTGTGGAGATTTCTCTTTATTTTTGCAAAACGTTTCACACTGTAAAGAGAATTTGGTGGAAAAAATGTTCAAGATAAAAGGAAATATCCTCCAAACGTTTGAGTTTCAGCGAAGTTACAATCATCTCTCTGTCTTTTCTTTGTGACATTAACTCATCTCTGCCGTGGATTTTAAAACATGCTGCTTCACTCCTCAACCGAGTGATTGATTTTCTCCTCTCACCATCAGACAGTACTCAGAAAAACACTCACTGCTTACAACCAAACATCCACCTGAAAAAGCAGCAGCCATTTCTCCTGCCTGTCATACAGCTCGAATCATCATCCCTCAGCGGTGGCAGCACATTAAGAGCAGGAGGAGGCTTCATTACTTTACTTAGAGAGAAAACAGTGAAGTCTCTCCTTTGTCTGCAGTTTAACCATTAACATCCATTCACCACTTAGTTTGGTTTCCATTTAACTAACTTTTAGGTAATAGAAAAATCTGATTCTACTATCTAACATCAGCTTTTCTCTTCATGAGCTCATGTTTTTCATTTCTGCATCATTCCATCAAACTGGAATATTCTTCATTTTAAACGCATTTCCCCAAATTCAGCCCAACAGTTTTGGACAATTTGGGATCACCACCAGCCTTTAAAATAAAGATCTTTGAGTCTGAATAATGCTTGGGAGCTCAGCATGTGCTTGTTAGGACTGACCCGGCAGCAGGAAGCTGCCATGGGAAGTGAAATGCAGTAATATAAAAGGAGATACAGCATAAAAGGAGATTAATACCATTCAGACACCAGGTTATAAAATAACATAAAGTTCATTCATATGGCTCCTCTAAAAGGTAAAAAAAAAAAACAACAATCATACAATCATACAAAGCGGGAGGATGAAAGAGATTAAAAGAGATTAAAATGACATGAAATCCTTTCATGGCATGACGGAGATGAATTATTCAAGTCGACTCCATTATGATTTAAAAAGTGCCAACAGACCAAATAACTGAAAGACTTGGTCCAAAGCTGAACGCAGAGAAAAAAGCTCAATCATCCTTCATCAGATGATCAGCTGACAGCTCCGACCCAGCAGATTTATAAAAGTCTTTCTGGGTCAGCAGGGAGTTAAAAGTTCACCATTTAAAACAGATCTGAACATGAATTCTGAAGGAAAACTGCAAACCAATGTAAAGATGCTGAGATTGCTTTGGTTACTTATAAACTGCGAATGAAGATATAAAATTGTGGGCGTTTCTCAAATATTGAGTCCTTGATTCAGATGAACACAAACGTGGCCTCACTTTTACCATCATCTCCCTCTCAGATTTCATCAGCTAAAGCCAGTTAGCTGATTAATGATCACTCCAGGTTCATTGTTTGTATTGTCAAACACCATCCTCCACTTTTATGAGAGAAAAGCCTTCGAAGATGAGGACCAGTGAAGGGTTTGATTAACATATTTTGGGCCCCCTGAATCAAACAGAGCTGCTCACATCAGGCTGAACTGTGGTGGATGTTCAACCTGCCACCTGACAGAGCGATGTGATGTACAGCTAGCTAAAGAAATGGCTAATGTCACTGTCTTTTCCTTGGTGTTTCAACAAATATGATACCAAGTTAATGTAAATTTTTATCAACATACTGCCGTTAGGTGGAAATGACATTTTCAGATCTTCACCATTGCTTCAGTCTAAAACCAGACGAGGCAGGAACTGATCAAATCTTAAAACAAATCACATTCATTGCAGGCGGGTGTGGAAACAGTGGACTGAAAAACTGCATATATACTCTCTGTATTTCGCCTCGGTATCAAAACAACACGCCTGTTTCATGATTTCCTCCCTGAGCTGAGGGCTCTCTGTTTTCATTACATTTACACAGTCTAACTTACTGCTCAAATCTACATGAGATATGGACAAAATTACAAATTCAATCAGCTTTGCCCATGACTCCATTTCTCCAGCTCATGTGGGACTTCAGTGTATAAGAGAAAGATAATAAATATTTGATGAAAGAGGAGATTAATGAAAAAATCCAGCGTATTCTTAGAGAATAAAACAGATGAGTTGGTGGCGTTTTAATGTCCCCGAGACGGAGACGTGTTGTCATCCATCCCCATCAGAAATGCTTCTCAGAAAGAGCTGCAGTGTAAAACCTCAATCTGCTTTGGAATGAAGTGCTTCAACACATCTTCTGAATCCATCACATCCCCATTACAGCCCACTTTCTCCCACAGAAGCACTTCATTCTCTCTTCACGAGCCATGCTGAATGGTGATATGACACACGCAGGCTGAGCAGCATTAAAATTCAGCTCACAGGTGAAGCTGAAGAACGGCAGAAATTCTCGCAGGAAACGCGACTTCAAGTGTTCTCACTGGGGACAGAGAGAGCTTCTTCTGCTTCTTCACCCGCTCACACACACACATACACTCATTGTCGTGCACACGCGTGCTTTTCTACCTGCAGGCTGTGCACATTGACACATGCGTGATGGAGCGCTCATATTCACGTTCAGACAACATGCCGACATGCAGTGATAGAAGAAGTATTTAGTTTTACACTGAACTGTTGCTACTTTTACAAGCAATCCTGCATCCAAGTAAAAATAATAACATTGAAATCTATTCAAACTAAAATGTTCTCATTACGCAGAACAGCAAGAATAATTTATAGGTTATTGCTGGATTGTAATTAGTGATGCATTAATGTATGTATTGCTTTGATGTTGCAGCTGGTAAATATGGAGCAGGTTTGAATGACTTTATATACAGCTGTACATAATAATAACATCATCATTTATTAGCTAATTATTATTTTTCTATCAATAATGTGAATCTGCAAAGAAATTAAATCTGTCAGATAAATGTAGCTGAATGAAAAGTGGAAAATTTTCCTCCAAAATATGGTGACTCAGAAGTGTAAAGTTGCACGAAATGGAAATACAAATGCATATAATAAACACAATTGGTTATGTTCATTTATACGACCTGCGATTTTAAAGTGTGTCATTAAGACTTCTTGCTCATTTCCAGGTGACACCAAAAACTATTAAACACGCTCATAAACAAGACAAATAGTTCAAAGCAATAAAAACAGGAACGGCAGGCTGCTTTCTGTCAGAATGACACTTGACAAACGATCTCAATCTGATGCTCATCGCTGTATTCTGAAATGTTCATCATGTTGTGTTGCAGCATTTCTTCATTTATGAGTATATGTGTGCTGGATGTGGTGAAGATGTCTTTGTTTGCTTGTGTCTCCTAAAGTGTGTTTGGACCAAAACTGAACAAATCAGGGAGATTCGTTCCACCAGGTATCACATAATTCCTGTAGTGATGGAGGACAGACTCCACCAGAAAGTTGAGCAAAAGCCAATTTGCTCTGTAAGATGTCAGTATCTTTTTGTTTTCACGTTACCTTCTTGACCTCTTTAAATAGAGAGTTGAATCTCATTTAGACTTTTACTTAATTGAATAAAGGAAAAGATAAATGAAGGTTGTGTTAGTTTTCATACAAGTGGCCACAAAAAAGGCAGATTCAACCCTCACATGTCCTGTTTCACCCTGACTGCTGTGATTTCTTTGCAGCTGCGCCTCTTGTTCGCCACCAAATGGGGATTAAGTTTGGGTGATGAAACAAACACAGTTAATAATATTCCCATTCAGCTTGCAAACTAAATGACTGCATTCACAATCCAATTATTGTGATCCTCAGTGTGGCGGGACCTCTTCCTCCTCTCGGTTTGATGGCATTTGTCACGCCATCAACCCAAATAAAGCACAGACACACTGACAATGAGACAGACGCCTCGTTCACATCTGAGCAGGCAGACGAGTGACCGGCGGGCGGCCACTTCTCCCACAGCCTTTGATGAGTTTTTTTTTTTTCAGCCTTTGATGGAGGCCAGCGGTCTTTTTTAATAAAACTCTTTTTCTAACATATAGCTCATCGGCTGTTTTCTACTCTGGCAGGTATTTAAGTTTCCTCCAGGCAGCAAACGAGTTCACTGTCTCATTTCAAAATCAGCACCCCGCAGCAGCACAGTAATAAAGGAGGTTAACAAATGGAGCTGGGTATCGATGGCTTCGTTTCGAGGGTGTAACGGCTGGTTTACGACTGTGAGGGATCAGATTATTGTTTGGTTGGGAGAGAGAGAGAGAGCAGAAACAGCAAACACCTCTCGAAGTAATTCAGCCCAACACAACGACACCTCGAAGTATTAATGAGCTCCGTCATCTCATCGTGACTGAACAAAGGTTTGATTTAGTGCGGCGCAGTTAGATTGGGTTGGATTAGATCGTATATTTGTTCCTTATAAACTCTGAACTCGTTGTTTATTGAAGTAAAATACATCTACAAAAGTATGCGGACACACAAACACTCCAGTTATGTGACACCTAAACATGTCATAGACCCCTCCAAATGATGAACCTGCTGCAGGATTTTCTCCCTTTGAGACACCGAAGCATTGAGGTGATGTTGGTGATCTGATCAGGCTCACAGGTTTGTTCCAGTTTAATCCCAAAGATGCTGGATGGAGATCAGGTCTTTATGACACTTTTCTTTATTAAGAGGGTCTTCCCAAACTGGAGATGTAAAGATGGAAGCAAACTATTAAGTTTCATTATCATGGTCAAAAGATGAAAATGAGTCCCCAAAGAAAAGTGTCCACAGACTATTACGTGTATATTCATTATGAGAAAATGAATCTGAATGGATGCATGTCACATTAGTTAGTATTTGAAATATGATCATAAAAAGGTAAAGGAGCAAGATTAACCAACATAAACAACATAAATCTTTTCTTCATCCAGTCAAATGTTAGCATGTAAATGTGTAAAAAAAGAACATTAAACATATGTGAAGCTGGTCTGCCGCTCAGACGTTCATGAAGTGAACATCAGATGCTGCAGACACATTTTACTGTTTAGTTGCACCTCCAGCTTCACATTTTGAAGATCACTTGCGCTGCCTTTGTCCTCCTGCTACTTCACAGCTTTCGTCTAAATAAAGGGATTCCTGGTCGACAAAAGGCTTTTGAAAATTTGCTCCTCTGTTGGAACCATTGAATCACACAGTGGAGAGGAAAAGGCCCTTTCAGAGGAAAAGATGTTCGCCTGCTCGAGCTGAACAACCTCCTGTTTTTTTTCTGGACTCTCGAGCTGCTACCTGACGTTCATCCTGTTGGTTGAATGAGGCTTCGGCGGCATTTCTCTTTGATCGTACGTTACAAGCCTGATGCTCTTTCAGACCCTTTTCTTGTTTTCAGTCTTGGTGGCAAAAAAAAGAGAGAGCACTTTAAAGTGTAGTTCAGCTTTCTGTTCTGCTGACCTTTTGGCCATTTCAATCTGAATGTTCAGCAATGTCCAGTTTTAATGGGATCAAACAGGGCCTCCAGGGTGAGCTGCTACAGGCGAGAACATAGATTAAAAAACAGAAAAGTGCTCAAGCATTAAAGGAGATTAAAGATTTTTGTGTTTTGTAAGTCAGGTTTCAGAATATCAGATGAATTTCAGCAAGAATCCTCCGATCACCGAGCTGAAATCTGCTGTGAAGATACGACGGTGTGAAAATGAAAAGCTGTAATGATAAACTGTGGATGGATTTGGAAACTTTGCCATCAATGACTTGTTCTCAACTGAGAAAATAAACATTTTGGAATTGCTCCCGCTCTGAATCACAGCACTGAGTGGCCTTTTCTCATCCCAACAGCAGCTGAGGCTCATGGGTAATGTAGTCTTTACACCAGTCTGCCAAAATTATGGACAGTATATGATCTCTCAGAAACTAAATTTAAATAATTCAAAGTACTTTCCATAACATAAACCTATATGATCAACTCGTGTTTCTGTTTCTGTTCAGTAACACTGAGGTTTGTTTTGTAAAGAGAAAACTGAAAGGACACGACATCCAGCAACAAGCGACTTCTTTCATGGTCATCATTTCAGATCTGTGATTTCTGATTCTGTCGATTAATTTAACTTCTCGTTGCGTTCAAAAATTATTATCTGAGAGAAAAGAAACCAAACTATATTCAAAATAATCTTCAGTCTTTATGTTCAGCAGGTTTCTTTTTGGTGAAAGGTAAAATATAAAGGCTGGATGTTCAGACAGCCTTCAGGGGCCTGCACAGGTCGGACTGGGCTCCTGTAGTTTCTGCTGGTGGTGGATGTCGGGCATTAATTGGTTCTGCTGCTTTACAACTAAAGTTTGTTTGCTGTTTGCTGCAGGCGATGCCAGCAGGGCCTGGAAACAGAAGGACCTCAGCTGAGACTCTTTACAGACTTAACAGTGCTTACAATCACTTTATTGCATTCATAATGAAGACATTTTTTCATGTTCAGTCCACTTCATCAACTTTGCTCTGTGACATATTGAAATAGTTTAAATAACAAGTTTGTTCTTCTGCTTTGAGTTTATTCACTCAGTTTATTAGCTAATTGTATGTAAAGGTTCATGAAGGTTTTAATGATTATTCTTCTAACTATTTTAGAGAGCAAATGTTCTTTTCCTGCTTAAACTGCACTAGCTTTAGTTTGGCAACCGAATATGTGCTTACGCTGTCTTTTTCCCGAGTTGTTTCCTTCTCACTGCTCCAATAACCTAATTTCCACACTGGGATCAATAAAATCCAACATGCCAGATGCAAGTATGCCGAAGCATGCAGTAAATAGAAGACTTTTAAAAGAACAAACCTTCTGAGCCTTTGATCGGGGCCACGCCACTTTGAATTAATTAAGTTGGCAAAGGTGAAGCCTCCTCCAGCTGCTGACACAGGCTTGAGTCTGCTGGCAAACAGTGTCAATCAGAATTATGGTCTTAATTATAATGAGGTTGGCTCGACTTCACAGGCGGCTGCTGTCACTCGTTAGTTTGACCCTTTGAACTCAGGAGAGAAGACTCTGTTCGTCACAGACGTTTGGTTCAAGACTTTCTGCTGAGTCGACTTGGACGTCTGTTACGCTAACGAATCAGTGACATCCTGCGTACTGTGCAATACATCATGTTTCATCCTATAAATGGGCTGATTATGAGCTTTACTGCAGCAGGCGCTCACACAGATTGATACAGGTATACAGGTAGGAGAGCAAAAATCATCAAGACCTTTATAAAGTCATAAACAGAAACATAGAGAGTGAAAACTGGTGCTATAACCAGATAGATTTCTTTTCACATGGTGCTTTAACTCTGCAGTGAGTTTGGCCATTTGGGGCAACAGAATTAACCTCTTATGCTGCAAACAGAGCAACATGGTCATTTATTTGATGAAAGTATGTGTCTCTCTTTTAGCTCTGTGTTTGGTGTCCACCACCTCCTGAGGGAAATATCTGATTCTTTAAGATAAGATAAGATATTGATTTATTAGTCCCATGGCGGGAAAATTCACAGTGTTACAGCAGCAAGTGGGTATCAAAAGTAGAAAAACACTATTATTGCTAGTAGTATTAGTAGTACTAGTATAAGTATTGCAAATTAAGTGAAGTTGTTCTTTAGCTGCTAAGCGCTCCACAACGTTCACCAGCTGCTGTTGATGCTCAGCACGTTGAGTACAGAGCTTTTTGGAGCTTTTTTATTGAAAAGGCCCTAATGAGAGCCGTGAAGCAAAACATTAAAGTTGCAGATCATAAAACCAAAACAATGTGCTGAAAAATGCTGATACACACCGTCAAGCTGGGAACTGCAAAGTCTGTCGATCTCACTTTGTCTCTACATACAAGCTGTCATGTGAATCATTTCTAATGTAAGAGTATATAAGCTTTAAACTAAACTAAGTATGTAAGCTTTAAACTTTCTGTTAAACATTTGCAGTCTTTGTGACATTGTTAGGGGTATTTTATCAGACCTGGCAAAGCAAAGTAAAGTGCTTTAAACACGACCTCTGCGTGGTATTTCTTCATTTCCTGTCTGTCAAATGTAGGAAAATTTCCAAATATCGTTGATGACTCGTTGATGATGTATTATCTCGATAATGACTGTTGTACATCTTATGTATATTTAAGGTACCAGCTGCTGCACAGGTGTGGACTGAAGAGAAGAGGCAGTGTTGAGTCTTTCTTTTGTTTCTGTTGTTGTTAATTAGGGCCTGATTGAATGTGACTGGAGACACTTGTAGTGTTTCCAGACTGGATTAATCAGAGGATAAACAGCAGATGAATAAGAGAGAAACTGAGGATCATTTGGAGGCAACAAAATGACTTTTTCCACATGCGATCCAAATGTAGCTGCAACTTTAAATGTAGTTTCAGCAGCTAAATGGATTTGGAAACAGATTTTGGTGACCATTTATTACACAGACTAACAACAGACGACAAACAAATAAAAAGTTACTACATTTTAATGAATCTTTTAAAGGTTTGACTGCATTTGCAATTTCTGTAAACAAGCATATATGTGTAATTCTGATCAGCTGAGACACACTTATTTTGTCCGTATATCACCCACATCTCTCGCTCTTTAATGTGAAAATGTGTGTGTATATTTTCATGGTTGCACATTTAAACAAAAAAACAGAAAACTGAGAAACTATTTTAATGTGCGCTTTAAAAATGAAATAAATAAACACTCATTTTCTACCACGATTCCTCGTGTTATTTTGTATTTACCATGTGTAAATAATGTGTTGCCCTCTGTTAGTGTGTATTTATAATGCAGCCACAGACTGAGGAAGTGTTTCACTCCAGTTTAAACTCTGGTTTAGTCACACTGCCCCCTACTGTCAATTCAAATGTAATACACCAGATTGGATGTATGTATGTACTGTATGTACTTTTACAGTTTATGGTCTTCAACCTGCTGGACAACTTCAAACACTCATGTCAGCATCTTAAAATATCTGTGATTCTCTCATCAGTGCTTTAATTTATTTTAATTTCTGCCTATTTATCAAATTTTTGGTGTCTCTATATATTATATATCTATATTTTTAACACTGTATTTGAGATTTTTCTAATTTTGTGGCTCCAAATACAATTTTTAGATTTTGATTTTTATCAATTTATCCTGATACTACTTTTTTAATTTAGTTTCTTTCCAGTCAGCTCAAAGACAGCTCTTACATGAGCAGTCTATTAAAACATAAAATGCTGCTGTTGTGATTTGTTTCATTCATGACTTGTAGCTGATGTAGTTTCAGCATTCAGCAATGGATAAAGGAGATCCATATGTCAGCAAGCGTCTTAAAATCAGCAGCAGGTGGTTAGCTTAGCTTAGCATAAAGACTGGAAACAAAGGGGGAAACAGCTAGCCTGGCTCTGTCCACAGGTGACACAGTCCAGCTGCCAGAGATATTTTGGACAACTGAAGCAAATACCAGGTTTCTAATCTGAGCCAACCAACAAAGTGAGGTGAGAGATTGTTTTCATACTGCTGTGTGAAGATGACCTTTGACCTGTAGCTCATATGTGACCTGCAACATCATGTCCAAGAAATAAGACTTTAAAAGAGGAGGGGACTGGAGTTCTCAATGTTTAATACAATAATACAGAAAACAGCTGTACAGTATACAGTGCACACACACACACACACACACACTCATACACACACACACACTCACACACACACAGAGCCAAAGAGCACAGGATTACGACTATAGCACACATTGCATTAACAAACACAGTGCTCAGAGGATCCAAAGAGTTTTCACCAGCGGCCATGTTGGCTCCACCCTTCAGCTCATTGGCCGTTGCTATAGAAACTGGTGCTTCAGTCGCCCCTGTCGCCATGGTGATATCATAGACGGCGCTGTCCTTTATTCACAGTCAGGAGGAGTGACAGCGACGTGGTTTTATAAGCGAGCACGGAAACAACAGAAGCCGTCTGATCTCTGAGCTCCATTTAAAGGAAAAGTTCTGGTATTTTCTGACGACCTCCACCGCCTCATGTCCACACTTCCTACAGTGATGGTGGAGAGTACAACTTTACGCTAACCTATGGGTATACTGGCCAAAAGTACAACAAGACGACCCATGTTGTAAAATAAACTTCCTTTAAAGTGTATGTCTGACTGCCCATTTACAGGTGTGTGATTCACAGCTCCGCCCTCTGGGGGAGGGGTCCAAACATGTCAGGTCACGCCCCAATCTGTGATGTCACAGCAGGTACAGGTCAGGTCAGGTTGACATTAGGTTAATAACAAACTCTAATCCAGCTTTTTTGCCCACTTTCGTACGAAAGACAAAAGAGTGATTCAGAGCTGCAGAGGGGGTCAGCCGTG
Organism: Scortum barcoo; assembly: GCA_023238725.1. NCBI lineage: Eukaryota > Metazoa > Chordata > Actinopteri > Centrarchiformes > Terapontidae > Scortum > Scortum barcoo. The sequence goes on from CM041550.1 coordinate 2,175,595, forward strand.
TTGTTAGAGGATAAAGAAATAATCAATACATTAGTAATCGATCACACTTCTTGGAAAAACTCTCTTCAGTGATGATGACAAAATGAATTAACCAAATTTAATGACAATCAGTGTGATAGTTGTTGATATATTTCAGTCTGACTGTACCTGACTCATGTTATCATCCCTAAATCCATCAGCTCCAGTATCCTGAATTATCTATTGATTATCCTTTAGCAGCTATGACATCACATATTAGGGCGTGGCCAGATTCAGATGATGATGGCATGATTGATCGTTTGAACCCGGAACAGAAATCACTCTTCACACTCTGAACATATTATAAGAGGTGTACAACAACAAAAACTGTCGCTGTGCTCAGCTTCATTCACAAAAAAACCTCCACAGCCGCTTCAGCTCCACGTGTCGATCCTCACAGATAATCAATATTTAATTATGATCAGGAATCGTTCAACTCTTTGATTTTCACCTCCTTTTCTTTATTTTTATTTAATTCTGAAAAGTCTCTAATAAAATCACAAACACTTTGACTGGATGGACCATGAAGCTGCTGAGAGGCTGCTGTCTGATGAATGTTGTCACTTTGAATGTGATATTTTCATGGTGGGTTGTAAACATAAGGTCTGGGGGCCCTTTGGGGGCCCACCGAGGAGCCACTGCTGTGTTTTAAACAGGGGGGGGGTCTGAACCCTCGTTGTCACTGCGCCGCACCACCTGTTGCCGTGGTGATCTGCCACAGTCAGATTCAGTGGTGAGATGTCGCCGTGGAGCGACGTCAGGCGTTTTCAGGCACTTCGTCATCGTCGTTCTCCTCCCCTGGCCCCGCCCCTGCAACGGTTACCACAGCAACAGGTTAGCTCACAGAGAGTCACAACTTTAGGTTTGCGTTGTGTGACGTCACGTTCGTACCGTTCCAGGTCAGGTGATCCGCAGGTTTGTGATCAGGTGACTTGTCGTTGCGTGTTTCGTCCAGAGGGGGGTCGTCTGAGTTCTGTGATTGGTCAGACTGGTGTCCGTCGGGGATGCTGTGATTGGGCAAGGTGTGTGATTGAACGTCTGAGTTGATGTTGGACTCCTGTCTCTCTTGCTCCTCCTGCTCCTTATTGGCCAGCTCTGTTCACAACAGACACACAAGAAAGTTTCAGTTACAGGAAATTATTTTTCTTTAATTTATTAAACAAACTGAAATTTTGCCCTGATGATCCTTTAAAGACTTTTGATTATCTGAAGCAAAGTTCACAGCAGTTCATCAGACAGCCGTCAACACATTTGGGAGTTGAGCTTCCAACAACCAGAACACGACAGAGCAGAAAGATCAACCCAACAAGAGAACAAAATACAAAGTCTGTTTGTGACGGAGCTGAAATAAAACCTCACAAAACTCTACAAAACTCCAAAAAAATGACAAAACAAGCTATTTCACTTTGTATGGATTTGTAGCAAGCATCAAATTAATGATGCAGACAAGCCAGAAAGTAAATAAAATGTATGCAGGACACAAACTGCAGACCAGCAACTTGTTGAAAATTGTTTATCCAGTTCTGTTTAAAGAAGATGATGATGTTTATGAAGTCCTCCAGTGCAGTAATAAATAGGATGACATCTGGAGTATCATCACAGTCTTCAACATCCAAAGCTGGATCCACAAATCTCAGCTCAACGTCAAAATACAACTGCATTAAATCAAAGTGTCAAAGGTACACAGGGAGACATCAGTGGAAATGTACAGGTGAGAGTGTGTCCTATTTCAACATCATTCAACATTTTTCAGTGTGATGAAACAAAGATAGCCCAGGAAATACAGATAATAACTTTAAGTACACTAATATAGAAGCAATTTACATCAATCTGTGGCATTTTCAAGGGCTGATGGCAACACAACATCCATCATGAATACACCTGTACCTTTGAATTTACTGTGTGTGTGTGTGTGTACCGTGCACAGACAGCTCCTTCCATCTGTCCTTGTTGCTGGCGATGACGCCGGACAGGTGGAGCCTCAGAGCCGGCAGGTCGATGGCCGTCAGGGAAAAATCCATCTGTCCATCATCGCTGTTGCCATAGCGACCGCTGCTGTGCCTCTGCACCGACTCCACGGTAACCGAACCACTTCCTGTTAGACTGAAGGAGAGCAGAGTTATGGAGCAGACTCACAGGAGTGACAAAGTCACATGGTCCATATTTTTTTATTTTATTATATGAGACTACATGTTTGATTTGTTCTTTGTTTATCCTGAGTTTGAGTATTGGTATGATGGATCAGTTTTATCTTTGGAGTGATGAAGAGCATTGTCTAGACCTGCTCTTGTGTGTCAAGTGTCATATATAAATAAAATTGACTTTAATGTCCAACATTACATTAATAAGGTATTTCTCAGGCAGAACTATAACTGGGAGTACTTTTGTGATAATCACTTCTCCCAGAGGTAGTAGTATTAGCAGTAGCAGTAGTAGTAGTAGCAGTAGTAGTAATAGTAGTAGTAGTACCTGGACCTCCTGTTTCCGGTCTCTCTGGCCTTCCTGTCCTCTTCTATCAGAGGACCAATCACCTTCTCCGTTGTGTCGACCAGACCACTAAAAGTCGGCTCCACGATGAAGTCTATGAAACCTGCACACAGACAGACGGAGAGTCAGGATGGAGAGGAGAGAGATGGAAAGGTAGGAGGATGAAAGAATAGTAAGAGAGTATAATTAGTAATATTAGTTTGTCTTATTTTTATAATTTAATAATCACTCATCGGGATCAGACTGCAGTTCCTCAAATCACCAGCAGGCGTCACTGTTGAACCAAAGTTAAAATCCTCGGTCAGGAGTCCTGGTATAGTTTTAGTACCTGTTACTACTGTACGGTACTCCTCACTTTCCTGTGCTTCCTAGATTTGATTGGCTGGTGGTTTTTCTTACCTATCTGTGATTGGGCGATCATGGTGGCCTTGCGGTCACACAGAGGAGAGAAAGGAAGGCCGAGCTCCACCTCTTTATCTCCCTGAAAAAGAGACACAGTCGCCATGGCAATGTGAACACGGTGCACTCACATCATCACCTCTGTGTGGTATTTACATCCACTTTTTGCCACTTGAGCTTGATGAACACAGCAAAGCAAACAAACACAGAAAGATGGGGGGCGGGATTATAAAGCGTCTCTTTGACTGCAGCTCCATGTTCCCAACTTCAACACGTAGACACATCCAAAACCAGACAGACCTGCTGTGAGCTGTTACTGCTGGAGGAGAGGTTTATGCAACAATCAGTACTGATTACACTGCATTATCACGACGTGTGTGTGTGTGTGTACCTGTCTGAAGAACTCCTCCATCAGACTGTGGGTCCAGCGGTAGTGCAGCGGCCAGGCTTTAGCAGGATGACTGATGTCTGCAGCGTGAAGCATCAGAGACAAAACCTTCACTTTGTCTATACTGAAGAGAGAAGAAACAAAAACAGCTTCAGTCACGATTCAATAAAAAGAGAAAAGTAAAGTAAGAAAATCCTACACTCCTCCTGGGTTTGACACAAAGCCAACATCTCCTCATTTAACCTTAAAAATGTTGGAGAAAATGCTTTACTGAATCTTGGACGGTCTCAAAAGAGCTTCATGTCTTTTATTCAGTATTTTGCTCGTAGTTTGCAGATCTCAGACAGCTGCTGCAGCAACACAAGCAGAACCAGCAAGTCGACAGGCTGATGACAGCGTCTTCTCCGAAATCTCATCCAAGCGTGAGCTGAGAAGCGTGACAGCTGCCCCCCCCCGAACAGAGAGGGGAAGCTGGACTCTGCTCACGCTCCGTACTTTTCCTGTGAAAGGCCCCGACAGGGACGCTCACACCAATCTGCTTCAGCAGCCTGCAGGACCTTATGTTGTCCGTTTCTCCAGACTCCCTCTGATGATCTGGTCGAGTTCATCAGATGGAGCAGACACACACAGTCTGAACACATCGAGTCTTTATGAGGCTGATAAAGCATCTAATATTATAACTAATATTATAATTTATGTAAGATATAATTATCTCCCTTTAACTGTTATTATTGGTGAGTTCAGTCCAGGATGGTCGTATACAGAGAAAATCAAAAATGGGACTGACTCCAGAAATGACAGCATCATGTTAGAGTGACAAATTTTCTCATAATCAACAGAAACCAAATGATTCCCTTTTTTATAAGAAACTTTCCTTATAACAGCATATTATTTCATCTTTCTATTTATATCCAGTTATACAAAGCATCCCTGTCATTACACAAAGTCAATGCATCATTTTAAAACAAGTTAACATCTGCGATCCAGTAGCCAACACTGCACAGGCGTGTATGAGTTTATTAAAGATGTAATGTGGCACCGAATCCACACAAATTAGTTAAATGTAGGAATACAAAAGCATCCCACAGACCTGTACAGACAGAAGTTTTCTTGTTAGACAAAAAAAGAAACTCATCAAGACAAGTCATTTTGACAAAATAGATTTTTTGTAATAACGGGAGTGTTTTGTGATTCAAAGTTCAGCTTTTTTGTCATTTTACAACAAAGAACAGGCAATACGATAGAACAAGCTGTATAAAAGAACGCTAAAGGATGAAATAAGAAGTAACATTTATTGAAAAAATAGATTTAGAGTTATATATAAACCTATGTGTGTATATATACACACACACACACATATATATATATATATATATAACTAAATTGAAAAATTTGGTATGTAGTAATAAAAAAGATCAAAAGAAAAAAAGATCCATTATATCAAGAAACACAAGAAATAATACTTCACTACACATTTCACATTTAATTAATCTGTTGATAAGCAGAACTATAATATTTCAACTGAAATGACACGTGTATGTAGGCTGAAGGTCAGAGGTCAGAGGTCACAGCTGCAGCACTGACCTGTGTGTCTGTGTCAGGGCGTTCCTCATGGTCTTGATCTGCTGGAAGTGACAGGACATGTCTGTGGACATCACCATCTCAATCACCAGAGCCCTCAGCTCCCTGCAGGTAATCAACACACACCACCAAGATAATCAGTGATCGATCAGACAGGGTGTGTGTGTGTGTGTGTGTGTGTGTGTGTGTGAGCACCTCCAGTCGTCCTTGTTCAGGTTAACCAGGATGTTCATGTCCTCTTCAGCCATCAGCCTGTAGGCGGCGCTGACGTGATGATTCTCCAGAACCGACCTGTCGTTGTACAGAATGGCCACCTCCGACCTGACGGACAAATCCACAGGTTTCAGTGAATTTACACTAACAGTGAAATGTCTCTGAACATCAAATCTTTTAGTGTTTTCAGCCACATCTTTTAGTTTTTTCAGCCACACCAGCAGCAGGGATGACATCTCAAAATTCAAAAATTAAAATACAATAAATTAAAATAATACAAAAATACAAAAATATTATGGACAGCCATGAAATTTGTGACGTGCTCACTGCCCCCAGAGGATGAATCTTACTGATCCTCTGACTTTTGTGATTTTCAGTGAATTAGTGAGTGTTTGACAAACACAACAAAACAACCAAGCTGCAGCTGCTTTTCAAATTACACTAAAGACTAAAATATAAAAGGGGCTGTATCTTATTTTGACAGAGACAAGACAAACAACTGTCCAGCTATCCAATCAGATCCTTTCTTATGTTCTCGTCCTTTAACAGGGAATAATCACATCACATTACTGTCCTCATCACCTGGTGTGGATGTGGAAGTTGTTGGTGGTTCCTGTGTGTTCAAAGTCGTGAATCGCTGCAGCAAAAACCATCGCAAGGATCTCGAGCTCGCTGAGCCAGTGCTGCACACAGACACACACACACACACACACTGTTAGCTGAGTGTGCTGATTCACAGTGAGTCTGTCGATAGAGACGGTGAGACAGTGTCTCACCACTATCCAGTGACAAAGTGGTGTCAGCATGAGTGTGTGTGTGTGTGTGTGTGTTACCATCAGCCCAGTGTGCAGCATCAGGAAGTGAGCGGTCTGAGTGACATCAGCAGCGTGGATCAGGTTGTGGTAGGGGTTCCTGTGTTTGCTGTATCCGTTTTCCAGAGCTTCAACAAACTGCACCAGAGCCTGAACTGGGATCTGAACACAGAACTGCAGCTAGTACAGGTGGTGCAGGTGGTGCAGGTAATGCAGGTGGTACAGGTGGTGCAGGTACAAGAGTACTACAGTGTGTCTATGTAAATACTCAGTTATCCAGGACCAAAAGCTTTGAGTAACACAGCTATCTTTATCTGTCTGTCTCTATCTGAAACCAGGTATCTTATAAATGTGAAAGAATGTGATAAGTTTTAATTTAATTGGGAGTTATCCAACTTGTAGTTTTAAGTTTTGGTTTTAAATTAAACAGACATAGTAGCATGTCAGAGGCTTTAGAGGTGCTGGTGAGCAGATTTATTTGTAACTTTCATGCAGAGCCAAACTAACTGTTGTGCTAAGCTAAGCTAACCACTTGCTGGCTTCGTATTTTAATAATTCATTGTTGTTTGCTCCTTGTTGGGGATATAAAGATTCAGTTGCAATCAATCATCTTGAGTCTTTTCAGAAAGAGACCTGCTCATCTCGTCGCTCCACCTACACTGACATTAGGCCACACCCACTCTATCGCCAGGCCAACCCCACAGGTGTTAACGATATGAAGGTGTGTGTACCCTGAACCTGTTGATGAGGTCATAGCGGGTCAGAAGGTCGTAGACCAGGAACTTGAGGGCGTGGTCTCCGGTGCCCTCGTGGAAGGCGAAAACATCAAATGACCACTGATCCACTTCCTGGAAAATAACCAATGAGACTCACTAACATGTAATGATGTAATGATGGACAGATACTGCAGGTAAGTCTGTGTGTAATGCAGGATATCTGCCAGCAGAGGGCAATATGACAATAATGTTTGCTCACAGGAGGTGAGACTGCACATCCAATTACATTAAAGTCCTAATTAAAGTTGGATCTTGATTTCCTCGCTGTTGTTTTCCAAAAGTTCAGTTTTTATTGTTTTTATTGTTTCCGTGTGTGTTTCACATCATGACAGCAGCATAAATCAGAAACGGCTGCACAATAATTACAGTTCAATTTAATCTTCTTTTCTGAGTTTGTGCAGGAAGCACCGAGGAGGAAACATCCGTGATGACACACAAACAACTGACAGTACATATTTCCTCCTGCTTTCGTCTCTACCTCCTCCTCTTTGTCTCCATGTTTTCATGTCCTTCTCTGTTTCCTCCTTTCCTTCCCCTACCCTGACATACCTCCTCTTCCTTGTGGTCTCCAACCTTTCCTTCTTTACCTCCTTGTTTCCTTCTCCACCTCTTCATTTCCTCTTATTTCCTCCTATCTCCTTATTTCCTTCTATACCTCCTTCTTTCCCCACTAAGGTCTCCAAACTTTACTTCTCCACCTTTTTGTGTCTGTTTTCTATCTCCTCTCTTCCTTCCTCACCTCCTTCTTACCTTTCCGTTATCTTCCTTCCTTACCTCCTATGTTCCCTCCCTGCCTCCTAACATCTCTGCCTACTTTTTCATTTCATAGTTTTCCTCCTAATTCCTCCTCTACCTCTTTCTTTTTTAACATTATTTATATTATTCCTTCATTACCACTTTCCCACCTTTCCCTTTTTTTTCCCATTTTCCTCCATCCCTACGCTGCTTCCTCCTTTCCTTTCCTACTTCCTAACTCGCTTCTGTCCTTAACTTTTTAGGTTTTTATTTGATATTTTTCCTGACTGAGACATTTTAACTTGACTCGATTGGATGTCACTTCCTTGCAGACAGTTTTTACCTTCAGAGCTCTCAAAGCCGTGGGAGGGTAGGTCAGACCGGCCATGTTGGACGTCCGTCTGTACATCCTGATATTACACACACAGACAAAAATATCTTGCACAAATCTCACACATAGAGAAATGTAGACAGTCGCATGCATATAAACACTCCTCGCAGACCTCCAGCCACCCTCCTCCACAGTTTGTGACCAGGATGGATTGTGTGTCACTATGGAAACCCTTTTCTAAACACACACAGCGAGTGCCGCCGCGGTGCAGCAGATATTTTTTGATTTCATGCGTCATTAAGCTGCGGCAGATGAAGTGATACCGCTCTATCACTGCGAGTCATTTACAATCTAATGACATTGGACCTCATGGTTTCCCTATATGATCTCCATCTCCACTAACGTTGTTACACTTCATGTTTCGACCTCGTAATCACATCTGCGACGGAGTCAGGCCGGATGTTTTCTGATGTTTATTTCGAAGGAGTTGATGATTGTTTTTCTGCTCCATCTTCAGGTGCTACAGATTTCTACTGCAGACAAAAATAACTCTGAACATCTGAGCATGTGAGTCAATCATCCGACTGGACTTTCAGGAGTCACAGTTTTTCCTTATTACTACTTATTACTATAACGCACTTTATGGCCTAAAGTAAGTGGACACTGCAAAGCCAGATGTTTTGATGACAAACTGCTGACACAAAGTTGGAAACAAACTAGTGTCCAAAATACTATCCAAAAAAAAACAGACTAAAAGTACACCACAGTTAGTGGGCGGGGGTGTCCATATCCTCCCAGCAGAAACATTAAGAAATGAAGAAAGTCTGTTGCGTCTTTGTGGAGGTGTTAGTGAAGTTTTGTGGAGGTTGAATGTGTGAGCTGCATGTTGCTGCAGATGTAGATCCTCACACATTTACCACCAGTGTTTCTATCTGTCGGGTGCTTTCTTTGTTTTCTTTGGGTCAAACATTCGAAATGATTCATAAAAAATCACATTTTTGTAGAACTGTAGAACGCCGCATTACATCGACCTATCGAGTCCACTATTATTGGAAAAACGTTCAGATGACACCTTTTTTTGTTTGTTTTAGTTTGTTTTTTTGTTTTTATAGAATGAGGGTTTGATGTAGAAATATCATAACTTGGACAGAAATGTTTATAAACCTACCGACACTTTCATTCATATTTGAATGAAACAGGTGATAACAATAACAATCAATAAAGTGTATTTATGTCTTTCATGTCTTCTCTTTCTCTTTTCATATTTGTCTTACTACTGAACTGCTGTGACAAGTAAATTATTTAAGTTTATCTCATCTTATCTTATCTCGATACGTTTTCTTTTTACCTCTCAACAAATATCCCAGCTTGCACTGCATGGACGATGCTCCTGAATCTCGGCTTCTCTTCGGGGCGCCGCTTGGCCACGCCCATCTTCCTGCTGAAGGTGCACGCCAGCCAATCGCGTACTTCGCTGGGCACTGACTCCGCCTGCAGGTCGCTGAGCTCGTCCTCGGTGTCCAGAAGACGCCTGCAGGAGAGAAAGAAAGGCCTGTCGGTCACAGACCAGGTAAGCAGAGATTTATTTAGCCTCGCATCCATCTGTCAGCCTCTTCGGTCCTACTTGGTCTCGTCGGTGTAAACAGCGTCCAACATGGCAGCAGCGAGCTCCAGATTCCTGCGGAGCTCCTGCAGGTCCACGACACCTCGGTCCATCTGCTCCAGGACCCCCTTCAGTCTGAGAACAACACACACAGGTCACACACAGTTATTGGAGTGTATATATAGCAAAGGACAAAGTAAACAACATTACACAGGGTATATGTCAAGATTAAAGACTTTATTTGTCATCATATGCACAATAATTACATGACGCAGTCGCTAGAAATGAAATTCTTGAGTCTAACAATATTCAATTTATATTTACGAATAAAACCACACAAGTAAATATTACTAAAAGTTCAAGATACAGGACTAAGATGTAGTATATTACATAAAATATTAAACTTAAATAAAAACTACAATGCTAAAATAAAATATGTAGATAAAACTAAAATACAAAATATGGAAGTAAAATAGATCAAATTGAGTATAGATAATACTGTTATCTACAATAATAATAACTGTACATTAATGTCTCAGTTATTAGTGGATTTGTGTTGTGATCCAGGGAGAAATAATGTATATAGATATATAAATATTTCATATAATTTATAAAATAGCTTGGAGTGCTGATTTTTATTCATCTGTATTCTATTATATATTATCATTTCTATTATTTATTTATTTTTATGAATTATTAATATTTTAATTAATTACTTCAGTTTATTTTTAATTTTTTGTTTTCTATTTTCTGCTTGTGTCTTTTTTCTTTCCTAAATATTTTTGAATATTGTTTGAGGGAGCCAGAGACTCCAGAGTTTCATTGCCAGCGTCTGCTCCATGTAATTGTTGTGCACATGATAATAAAATCTTGAATCTTGGAACAACACAGCACGTCACATGTTAACGGCTGTTGATTCATGCTGTCTTCAGTTTCCTCACACTGGAGATTCCTCTTCCCAAAGTGGATCAGCAGGAAATCTTTCGGCCCAGCTGTTATCTCCATCTTCTCTTCAGAGCTTCGTCATTAAGGCTCCTCGTGCTGACTGAGTTCAATCAGACAATCACAGCTTTCAGCTCACCCACCCAAAACTATTTTTAACCGTCCACTCCAGTAAAAAGTCTCGCCTCGCTCTGACAGCCTCGTCCGAGCCGCTGCAGAGAGCTCAGGTACACTTGTAATCACATGTAATCACATTATCATTTCAGAAACTCAAAGGTTTCCTCCATGTTTGAGCTGAAATCTGAGCGGACACGCTCCAAAAGGTCAGCGACAAAGAGGAGGGGTTAAAGGTCAAATCGTGTGATCTGTGAGTGCAGCAGCGAGAGATAAAGCTGCGCCTGAGCTGCAGAATTCATGTGATGTCTTCTGTCAGGATGTAAAGTTTTCAGCAGGCCTCAACAAGAGCGACAGTGGTCTGCAGAAATCCTCCTCACATCACACCTGCTGACTGACAGAAGGAAGCACCCATCTTCATACTTTGCACCCACACAGCTGCCATCCTGTTCACACCACACAACCAGAACACGAAAATCTGTTTCCTCCAGATGGACACACGACACTCTGCCTCCTGTCAATCAGCCGACTCCCACAGTCAGCAACAGGAGTCTCCTCTAGGAAATGAACAGGTTTCCTTCTAGACCCAAACGCTCCGTTCTGTCTGTCAGCCGGGACAGCTTTCAGTGTGAAACAAAGACTTGATGTAAAAAAGATCCTTACTTTATATACTCTCAGTATCTTATTGCTCAGAGATGCTGAGTGGGTGTGAAGCGGCATTTTGTACCCCAAAGAGGATTTATATATTCATCCATACAGTCCGAGTATGGACAGACAGACATATGGACGGGCGGATATGTTGCACTGAATCTGTTTTTTTACAGTTTGTATGTAATGATGGGATGGTTTTGAATGTTTACAGCAGAGGAGGCTGACGACAGGGAGACATAAAGACTCTGCGGTGGCTGGGCATCGTGCCGTCGTCATGGTAACCAAACACCTTCCTGTAAACTGGAGGAAATCTGTTTTAGTTGCCATGGTTACCGCTGGAGTAAGACAGGGAGGCGGAACAGGAGAGAACCAAAAGTTCAAGACTGCAGACGTTTGAGCGTTTTAATTTCCTGAAAAATTATATTAATTCCTTTTGTGCAATTAAACTATAATCATGAGTAGACATAGTAGAGATATTAAGTGCTGCTCCATCCATGATGAGGGCTTTAAACTGGCTTCAAATTCACCCTAAACTCAGGATATATTCTTTTTTTTTAACGGTATTGATTCATTAACATTTCTCCTACTACAGATCACATTTGTGTGTGTGTGTGTGTGTCTTACCTCTGTGATGTACTTTTATATTTCTGCCTGTAAACAGAAACAAAAACAGAGACAGTCAGAAAGTCACAAACTGACAGAAACTTTTTTTAGAGCTTCAGATTCCAGTATGAACAAATTATCTTTTATCGCTTATAAATGAATATAAGTCGATATTCATGTTATTGTGAAGACTGCTGCTGCGTTGTGATGACGATGGAGGACGAATATTAATGGGGAGTATTTCTAAATATAACTGTGTGCTGTAACCAATCATTATCGTAAAGTGGAGCCTTCAGCTTCAAGCGGCCCCCAGGTGAGAGACGTTTATTTGACCCACAGCAGCAAAAATCTGATGTGTGATCAGGAAGTTCCTGAAGACTCATTTATTTTATTTATTTCTCTGAATACAAAAGTTTTAATAAACTACCTGGTTTGTCAGAAAGAGTTTGATTCTGTGAAGTTATCTAAAATCTCTTAACAGCATTTAAATGGTAGCTCGTAGGTTTTTTTACAGAATCAGATAACAGGTTGTGAGAGATTATAAAGACTTGCAGATACATCATTATTCATTATACATAATATTTACAAAATGTTTATTCCAGATAAGTGGGCTGCACAGACTGCAGCAGATGCAGCGCAGGAGCCTTTTTGTTTTCCACAATGTGAAAATGTGTTAAATATGATTTTGTTTGAAAAGTGTGCTGCAGAGTTAATATCACTTCTGTTCAGGGCCCCACACACAGAGAAGGTTTAGATATATAACTATAACTATATAACTATAAAACATGAAAAATTTGAAATAATTTGGTGCAGTAACACGTTTTTGAGAAAATGAGGCGTCACCACTTCAGTGCTTTTCTACACTTTGGGTTATTATTACTCTATTTACACATGCAGCAGGCTGATCAGCGGGACATCAGTTGGAGTTAATACGTCCGCCGCTCACTCGTTAATCCTCTAAATGAATTGGACAAATGAAAAAGCTCTGGGATGCAAAGATGTACATCAGATATAAACTCCACAAGTTGATGACGAGCATCCAAACACCCCATTTGGTCTGAAATTAGCCAATCACAGCCCTGCGATCTGACCCTGAAGGCTAATCACAGCTCCGACACATCTGAGCTTTGATATCTGACAGCAGGAAGCTGTTATTTCATGGTTGGTTGGTAATTGTTCCCCGGCCTGCGTGGGCGGATCAGAGCTGAATTACAATGCAGGGTGCGGCGGGGTGAGTATCGCCGGGCTGCAGGCTGCATTGTGTTTTTGGTCAGAAAAAAACAAACATGCTGCAGCACCAACAGTGACAGGTGAGGACAGAGATACTTTCTGGAGAATGACTCACCGCTCCGTCATGACTTTTCCAGGCTGACGCCTTCAGTGGGAGAATTTGCATTTGCTCTCTCTACTTTCTCGTCCTTGAGCTGCAACGTTTCCTGCTCTCACCTCAAACCTCTTCCCTGTGTCCTTGAGCGTTATTAGTAATGAGCATATGAAGTGGATTTTATTCTTAGATGCATTATTTCTCTGCCTCACTCTGTTTGTGATGCACCACCGCGGGGTGCACTTCGCACTGTATTACTGCTTAACTCCATCTACACCGCCTACATCAAAACCAGGCGCCCCGGCCTGAAGAAGAAGCAGAGCATCCATTAAAATGCAGCAGTGTGATAATAGACCAACACACACACACACACATTGCAGCATCCTGGGTTGTTGTTTTGGAGTCAGACTTTAGCAGGGAAAAGTGTAAATGCATGAAAGAATGAAAGCCAGGAATAAAATCTTGGTTTCTTCAGTGTTTTAGTTTCTGTGATAAATGAACTTCAGTGTTGTTCATTTGAATAAATTCAGTTTCAGGTGAGTGGTTCACCTGGTTTTTATTCTGTTTCTGCTGTAGTCTCTGGACTGTTTCAGCCGGTTTATTCTATTTTACGCTTCAATAAACTGTCTGATAAACTCTCCAGTGCACATTTTTCTCTCTTTCCACCTCACTGTTTTATCACTCTCTCACCAAAGCACACCGATATGAAGAAATAAATCAAGAATTAGTGTAATTCAGAGAATATAAAACAGATAAAACTGTTGTGTATCTGTCCCTCACTCCTCATCAGAGTTCGCTGCATTGAAATGCTCTGCGGTTACCACGGAAACTAGGGAGGACGACAAAAAAAACAAATCTGTACTCTTATTTGTTTTCCCTCCAAACAGCACAGACCTCTGCTGTTTGTCGATCTGCATCCACAGCTCACATCTATCAGGGAGAATTTACAGGATCAATCAGGAGATAAATGAAAACACAAGGAGGCACTCGGCGGTTGGAGAGCTGTGTCTCCGAGGACCAAACACACAAAAACACAAACACACACAAAAACACAAACACAATATACAGCCGCTGATTCTGTGATGAAAACAATGAGATTAATTGATGTTTGGAAAATGGCACATCCTTAAAATAGCATTACTTAACATCTATTTGACTTTTTTCTTATTTATTGATTCATCTAACAGGGACAGCAGACATTATTAAGCATTTCTATAAATGTGCCTGAATCACTAAGAGGATTTTTTCGTCTTTAGTCCCTGGGCGGATGTGACAAATGGCTCTTATCTCTGTGGATTTCACTGCAATTGAACAATCACTTGTCACTACAGTTTTCAGGGCTGCTTTGCTGCAGGTGGAGCGAGTTTTAACATCGATGTAGCTTCAACTTTCGACGGCTTTCTTTGAGCAACAAGCATCAAAACTTCACTCAGATTCTTTGTCTGTCGGATGATCTAAAAATCTGCTCGAACTTCAGACTGAATGTAATTTAGACAAACTGCTTTATGTAAGACTGACTCACTGAGCTATTGGGAACATTTTGTCTTATATTCCCCAAACTGAGGTATCAGGGGGAGTATTGTGTGCTGTAGGTAGATATCAAACCTCTCTGTCCTCATATTGTCATGTTTTACTCTGAATTTCTAAGCCTCTGTGCTGGAGACAGCAGCGGCTTGGAGCATTATGTTTTTGTGTTGTGCATCCACTTGTCTTTCCTATCCTTGTGAACATTAGATCTCAGGAAAGTCTTGAGGTGAGTCCTTCAAATGTCCTGAAAACATCCAGTTAAAGAGGAACTGGTGAGAACTTGGTGGTCAAAGCTCACACAACATGTTTTTGTCCATAACTAAAGAATTCAGTTTATTGTGACTGCACCACGTGATGAAGCTCTCCTAGTTTGATTTTGTAATTTGAACCCCCAAAAAACTGCTCTTTTCTTTCCCTGCAGGAGGCACAAGTTGGCAAAGATCTTCAAGTTCTGCTCGCAGCCTTCGTCTCAGCATATTTAAAAAATGCATCGACATATTGCGTGATGTGGAGGGTGGAGAGACACACAGACTGACCCTCGCTCAGTGTAGCACAGATGGACGCGTGGAGCTGGTAGTCGGAGCTAACCAGCCATGAGCAGCGACTGTCAGACTCTCTGCGTCTCTGCTGGAGTTTCGACTGGAGGAGAAACATTTTAAGGCCCTTTGAGAGCGTCACTGTGTGGGGACCTGTGATGTATCTGAACAAGCAGCTCAACAACAAGAGACTCTGTTTGTGTCAGTACAGTGTCATAAAGGCTGGGACAGCTTGTGCTTTTATTATATTTATTCGAACATGGTCTCTGCAGACCTCGTGTAAATCCAGCCCTCCAAAAAACAGATGTGATGTCACTGAGCAGCACTGTAAAGAGCCACGCTGCACTTTTCTATTAGACTTGCTAGTGTAAAGATGTCTTCATGTCTGCAAACATCTTCTCTCATCTGCATGGTTTAACATGATCACATCAAAATAAGAAATGCGTGATTTACTCCAAAAGTACACAAGTGATCTTTTAAAACTGATATTATTCTCTCTGTATAAAAGAAAGAAGCATGCAGGCCATCAGATAAACTCAGCATTAACGATACGTCAAATACAGAGAAGAGTATTCTGAGCATAATGAGTTTATTTCCCTTTGGCAGAAGTAACTTGAAAAGAACAGCTAATTATATATTTAAAGTTATCTGACAGCTCATAATTAGACCTTGCAGTGCTAAGCGAACGAACCGGTGATCCACTGTTGTTGTTTCAGGCTCATGCTCATTATGCAAAGCAACAGACAGACAGAAACTGAGGCGATGTTTCTGAAAATCTCCACTTTAAAAGGACTTTCCACAGAGGTTTGCTTTTAGTGACCCGAAAAACTTTTTTACAGGTCGAAGTGTGTTTCCAGGTGTTCAGGAGTTGTTCTACAGATTTTAGTTTAAAGCCTTAATTGATGTCTGATAAATCACTTGAGGAAGCGTCGGTTGAAGTTTGAAAATGAAAGAAATGTGACCGGACTTCAGCTCATCCACTTTTAGTTTAACACACCTGAATCTCTGAAACTGTCTGCAGTCCAGTTGCATTGTGGGTAATGGAGGCGTCAGGTTTTGACAAGGAAGACGAATGTGTGGCATAAAAAGATGATAGTCCTGGTTCTGTTGTATCGATTTTGATCCTTTTTAAAAAACTGTCCATCGTGGATCTGGTGGTGTTAAATGAGCGAAATGAAAAATCAATTACTGATTTATTTAATTAACGTCAGCCAATTTCAACATGAGCAGAGAAAGAAAAACTGTTTCCAACGAAGTCTTTCTGTTTTAAATGTGCAGTCTCCGAGCTCTTCCTGAGGTAACCTTGTTAACGTCACCTCCTCTAAAACAACTAAACAAATCCTCAGTAAAGTGACAGAAGCAGTTTTCCTGATGACGAGTTCCCCCTAAAGGTTTAGTCAGTTTAGTTGTTGAGCTTCTATGTTGAATTCTGCATTTTTATTTTTACACCTTCAGTGTTTCCATCTCATTGCTGACAGATAACACCTTCACTTGCCAATGTTTATTACAGGATTTGGCTAAATTAAACACTTCTCTTGGCCTCAACTTTTTCAACCAGCACACCAACTTCTGCTGGTACATTTCTGTGTTTTTTGGGAGATATTTTGCTCAGTTGCCAAATAGTAACTGATACAAGATGCTGCAAAGCGAGTAGGGTCTGTTAAACAGAACAGGAGGTGCCAAAGGGGCATACATTTCTGTGAGTGTTTTATGGAAATGATGGCATGCACGTTTCATTTCACTGCTGCTGATGCGAGAAAAATCATAAAACATTGCTGGCGACACATGATGAACGACACCACAGTGACGTGAAATGATTATATTATGAGATGTAAATGTATAAATACATCTTATTTAGTAACAAGAATTGTGTTTGACTGCAAACGCTGTTTACAAAATCTGTTCTTTGTCATTCATCTGATGTTTCTGATTTGAGGAGTGTCAGTCTGTGGACCGATGAGTCATGATTCAGCTGAGGAGGAAGAGGAGGATGAGGACTCTCGTGTGGTCGAGAGCTCCACTTCTGAAGCTGCACGGTGTCACAAATAAAGAGCATTTGAAATTCAAGTTTTCACATGTGATATTTTACATCTGAGACGCAAATCATGTGAATTTCTCTTGGAGATCAATAAAGTATCTATCTATCTATCAAAATACACCATGTGGACAAAAGTATTTGGACACACAAACACTCCAGCTATGTGAGCGAGGTCCAACACTGATGCTGGTGATTAGGTCTGGCTCGGGCTGGGGGGGGGTTGAGGTGAGGTGAGGTGAGAGAGCCATTTCTTTATGGAGCTGATGATGAAACAGGATGAACACAAACTGCTGACACAAAGCTGGAAACACACTCCTGCGTAAATCCAAAAAATCATCCAAAAAAAACCAGCCCCAGATTAAAAGTACACCACAGTCAGTGGGTGAGGGTGTCCACATTCTCCCAACAGACACATTAAGAAATGAAGAAAGTCTGGTGCGTCTTTTAGAAGTAGGTGTTAGTGAAGTTTTGTGGAGGTTGAATGTGTGAGCTGCACGTTGCTGCAGATGTAGATCCTCACACAGACTAATTCTTCCACTGTGAAAAACACTTTCTAATGGGGCTGGTTTGTGCACGTGGGCATTGTGCTATTAGGACACAAACTGTAGACACAGAGCTGAACGCACACTATTGACTAAAACATCTCTGAATGCTTGAGCATGTGAAGATTCGCCAAAAATTCACTCAGAGATTCAGACTTGTTTAATTTTCTAAACGATGCTGACTCAAGTGACGTCACTTGGGAACATTTATCAGACGTCACTCAGCTGAGAGACACCGACGGCTTTAAACTACTTTTAAAACATCTGCAGCAGAACTACCGAACACCTGGAAACACAAAACAAATTAATTTCACGACAACAAGAACTATTTCTATACGTTTTTATATGTTTTGTGTCGAGCTGCTCTCTGTTAAAGACACGTATGATCTCAGAGTGTGTGGCAATGATGACACAAGGCCGTCCTGAAACATCAACAGGACGTTAAATCGAACTTCAGCTTCAGTTTTCTTCTGTTCTGTTCGTCCTGCCCTGTTTTCATCTCCCTCTCTTTCTCTCTCTGTCTTTCTGTCTCTCCGTCTTTTGCAGAGAGTTTTTGCTGCATCGCAACGCTCTGCCGTCACCATGGCAACTATTGAGAACAAAAAGACAGGCGAGCTGTTTTACATCTGCAGCTACGGCCTCAGATTCAGACAGATGTGGTGATGCTGCTCCCACTGCGACGTTAGCTTGTTAACGTCCACCACTGAGAGAGAGAGAGAATACCTGACAGACAGACAGACAGACAGACAGAGGGAAGGACGGGAAGCTGTGACCTCATCAAAAACACTCTCTCTCTCTCTTTCTCTCTCTTATATTCAGTGATGTCGCACGCCCACAGTTCTCCACTCATTTTCTGTCATTCGTCTTCCCTCCGTTCTCAGTCACTGCCAACATCACCACGGCAACCAGGCGACCACGCTGATGCCGTCCCCGAGGCTGACGGTCTGATCGGTGATCGAGGGATCTTCACAACATGATCACCAATGATCAATAGTGCCAATAAATCATCATCATCATCATCATCATCACATTACTCACATTCCTCTCAGGCGGATCAGGACCTGGTTGTTATGGTTCTGCTCCAGAGCGTCCTCAAAGTCCTGCGCCTCCTCAGTCTGCTGCTCCTGCTCCTGCTCGCTCTGCTGCTGCTCCTCCGTCTGCTCTTCCTCAGTCCGTGACATCTCCTCCGCCTGCACCTCCTCCTCCTGCTGCAGCTCCTCCTCCTCCTCCTCAGTCTGCTGCAGCTCCTCAATCTGCTGCTCCTCCTCTACCTGCTCCTCCTCAGCCTGCTGCACCTCCTCCTGCTCCAGCTGCACCATCTCCTCATCATGTTGCAACTCCTCCTCCTCCTGTTGCATCTTCTCCTCCTGCTGTTCTTCCCCCTCCTCCAACTCCACCTCCTCCTGCCCTACGTCCTGCTGGTGCACCTTCTCCTCCTGCCCTCCCTCCTGTTGCTGCACCTCCTCTTCTTGCTCTCCGTCCTGTTGCAGCACCTCTTCCTCCTCCTGTTGCTGCACTCCCTCCTTCTCCTGTTGCTCTTGCTCCTCAGCCTCCTGCACCTCCTCGTTCATCTCACGGTGTTGGAGGAGGAGGAGGAGGTGGGGTTATTTAGTGAGTGTAGAAGTGTTCACAGGTCGGAGTTTGGTCTCCTTGAGGTGCCCGGACGTCTCTCAGACTGACAGAGTCGTGAAAACATCGACGCTGATCACAGCGGGAGCATTTGGGCTCGATGGAACTTCATCCAACTTCCTGTGATGTCACCTTAAAGCTCGGCCAATCCACAGTAATCTCCGATCTGATCTGTTGGAGCACCCAAGGGGTTAAAGGTCACAGAACAAAGTGTAGATCTCCTTTAAAAAAAAGCTGAAAAGCAGGAACAGACTGACGGCGTCTGGCAGTCGATCAAACAAGGTGAAGGAACTGATCGGCTGACGGCTTCCTCCATCAGCTCACAGTCGAGCTCTGCGCTCCGACGCTGCGGCTGCGAAATGATCCAGATGAATGTCCCAGAGCATCGCCGTAGCAACGCAGGAGGGAGGAAGTCGACCAGCAATAACAAAGACAGGATGGAGTGGAGGAGAGAGAGAGAGAGAGAGGAGAGAGAGAGAGGAGAGAGAGAGATGGAGGAGGACAAAGGAGAAGCAGAGAACATCGCAGAGCGTTTCCGTGGTAACTCAATAACGGTTGCTAAGAGTGATGGAATCCTGCATCCGACAGACCTCCCTCCTCCTCCTCCTCCTCTCCAAATTCAAATACACATAACTTTACGATCCGTTCAGACACAAAACAGCAAACAGACATCTTAATCTGTCCTCCCCTCGCTCGCCATGCGCTGCGTCTGACAGAGAGAAAGTGTGTGTGTGTGTGTGTGTGTGTGTGTGGTTTTTAGACAATGATGATGTAATGTTCCTGAAAATGAGAGTCACAGAACCTCTCCAGTCAAGTGGCTCAGCCAGACCATCAGCCTTCAGTCCTGCTGGCGTCCCCTGGAGGCCGCACAGCTCATTACACCATTGTCTGTTAGAGGCAGTAATTAAAAAGGTGTTTATCCTGAGGGCGGTGGTCATTCAGATCTACAGGCTTTATTCTCTGAGGAGCAGACATAAAATTGTGAGAGAAAGATTAAAAAATTAGCTGAGCTGTTCTGACTTTTACTCCCTCGTATGGTCAACCTCCAAAAACACTAGATGCTCCCACATGTTTAGTCCCTGTTGGTCCATCCTGAAAAGGGATCCTTCCTCTTCCTGTTCTTCTTTTCTTCCATTTTTTCTCATTTAAATGTTTTTTTGTGTGTTTTTTTATCTGATCTGACTCAAGTGTAAGAGTCTAAGGACAGCTGGTGTCTGATGCTGCAAAGATCGTAAAGCTCCTTGAGGCAAATTTGTGATCTGTGATATTGGGCTATATAAATAAAACAGACTTGATACTACATTTCCCATCATGCAACTTAGTGGCATCTTGTCTTAGAGCCTTTTTTCTCTTAAATGCAACCACATTTCCAACTCCATGCTGCACTGTGGTATTACTACTTTTACCTAAAGATGCCTCTGATCACAACTTCATTCATCAAACGAGTTTTTAAAGTTGTTCATTTGTCGTCCTGCAGACCAACCCGATGAAGCATGAATTCAGACTTTTTATAAGTCGGCATCATGATGTAGTTTTTTCAGCATCCATTTTGATCTGTTTGCAATAAAATCACAATAATAAATTTGTTTATTTCAGGATCATACCGCTGTAGTAAACCAGATTAATTCAGCCGACATGTGACTTGCTTGGACAAACCAGTTATGAAACTGCCACTCACCATATAGATAGATGAATATTTACAATAAACACAGATGATCCTGTGATCAAACCGCTGCTCTCTGCACGAGCACAAGTTGTTTGTCTCAATTCAAGCTGCTCTGTTTGTTCACAGAGGCAGGGCCGTGAGGAGATATTCGCTCAGTTGGAGAAATAGTGGATTAGAACTGCTGACTACACCTGTAAGTAAAAAATGAGTGCTTCTTTTCACTGTTAAGAGCAGAGTCAGCAGCTGCACCTCTGCATGGTGCAGGATTAAAACAGGAACACCAGAGCCTGCAGAGACCAGAAGAGAAGAGACAGCTGTGGGCATCACTTCGTCCTGTGACGTCGGCCATGAGAGAACCTGCAGGACGGCTCATAACTATCTGGATAATATCTGGACTGCTGAACACATTCACTTCCCTCTGAGCTCGGCACCATCCAGCCTTCAGACAGTCAGCTGAGCTGTGCACAAAACACTGAACCTGTTTTTAACGTGCTGCTTCTATTTCTCAGACACTCAAACGTACAAATCTGCAACTTGTACATTAAAAAGAGTCTGTTTCACGGGACGAGTTTCAGGGCAGCGTCGTAGCGTCTGTGTGGTGATAAATCTTTGAATGTTGAATGTTTTTACCAGGTCTTGGGGTTTTTCACAGCGCAGTGATTGGTGGGCCCACAGACACGCCTCCTGATGCTGCACCTGGTCCTGATTGGATGCTGCAGCCAACTCACTCCTTTGATTGGCTGAAGTGAGTCACCTGAATGAGGAAGAAGAAGAAGAAGAAGAAGAAGAAGAAAAGGAAGAGAAAAAATTTGTTATAAAAACTCAGAGTTTCACAGATTCTGGGAGTGAAGTTTCAAAACTGAGCTTGCAAACGTGTCTCTGTTATGATACGACTCTGCTGAAGGCTGGAAGAAAATATTAAAGTAAGTATGAAGTGTGCTCCTCTTTTCTCTTAGAGGAAAATATTGCACTTTTTATTGCACTTTTATCTGACAGCTTTAGTTGCTTTATAGATTCAGATTTTTGAGAGTTTATCAGCAGCTGAAACCATCAGCCAATTAATCAATTAGCTGATAAAACAAAATTAAATGACTATTTTGATAACTGTCATTTTCCATGTAAAATCATCTCTTAGTTTCAGCTTCTTTAAAGTGAAGATTTGTGAAGATGTGAAGAGGTTTGAGCATTGTGAAGGTGTCACTTTGGGCTCTGGGTCATTGTGACGGCATTTCTCACTATTTTCACTCTTTTTACAAAGCAAACAATCAATCAATGGATCAATGGAGAAAAGAATCAGCAGATTGATCCAGAATATGAAAAGAATCATTAGCTGCAGTCCCAAAATACAAACTAGTTGAAAATGATCCACCTCAACCAACTCCAACAGTAAAATCCTGCTTTTACATTAATGAGGAGGAAGAATCATCTAATGAGAGAACAGACAACAGGACAACAGACACAGGGGACACTTTACTGACACAGGACTTTACTTTATGGACTTTAACTCCACTTTACTGAGACTTTACAGGACTTTACTTTATGGACTTTAACTCCACTTTACTGACACAGGACTTTACTTTATGGACTTTAACTTTACTGAGCAGGACTTTACTTTATGGACTTTAACTCCACTTTACTGACACAGGACTTTACTTTATGGACTTTAACTCCACTTTACTGAGCACAGGACTTTACTTTATGGACTTTAACTCCACTTTACTGAGCAGGACTTTACTTTATGGACTTTAACTCCACTTTACTGAGCAGGACTTTTGGACTTTTACTTTATGGACTTTAACTCCACTTTACTGACACAGGACTTTACTTTATGGACTTTAACTCCACTTTACTGACACAGGACTTTACTTTATGGACTTTAACTCCACTTTACTGACACACAGGACTTTACTTTATGGACTTTAACTCCACTTTACTGACACAGGACTTTACTTTATGGACTTTAACTCCACTTTACTGACACAGGACTTTACTTTATGGACTTTAACTCCACTTTACTGAGCAGGACTTTACTTTATGGACTTTAACTCCACTTTACTGACACAGGACTTTACTTTATGGACTTTAACTCCACTTTACTGAGCAGGACTTTACTTTATGGACTTTAACTCCACTTTACTGAGCAGGACTTTACTTTATGGACTTTAACTTTACTGAGCAGGACTTTACTTTATGGACTTTAACTCCACTTTACTGACACAGGACTTTACTTTATGGACTTTAACTCCACTTTACTGACACAGGACTTTACTTTATGGACTTTAACTCCACTTTACTGAACTTTGAGCAGGACTTTACTTTATGGACTTTAAACTCCACTTTACTGACACAGGACTTTACTTTGCTTTTTATGGACTTTAACTCCACTTTACTGAGGACTTTACAGGACTTTACTTTATGGACTTTAACTCCACTTTACTGACACAGGACTTTACTTTATGGACTTTAACTCCACTTTACTGAGCAGGACTTTACTTTATGGCACTTTAACTCCACCTTAAGTGCACTTTTACTTTACATACTTTAAGTACTTTTTCCTTATTATACTCACATACTTTGACTTCAATAAGATTTTAAGTGCAGTATTTTTACAGTGTGTTTTACTTCAGATCTGAATATTTGCTGTAGTTTCAGGTCTCTGGATGACGGTGACTTTTTTCTCTCTGACCTTCTTTCTCTTTTTACTCCACCTCAGAGGAACTTTCCACATTAAACTGACCCTCGCAAATCACACGAGATGTTAGACCTAAAAATAGATAGATAAAAAAAAAAACAGACTGTGGCTGAAATGAAAAGGATCCACAGGAGCAGCTGCAACAGTCTGGAAACAGGAAACACTGCACTTTAATGTGACGTCAGAATTATTTTTACTTTTTTTTATATCTGTAAGACAAAATTCAGAGCTGTGCTTTGAGTAAAATCACAATAAATATACAGATGATTTTAACTTTATCTGTTTTATAAAACATCATTTCTTCTGTTATCTCTTGTTCATATTTGTAGTTTTTGTTGTATATTTGTTATCAATGACACAGTGAAGAGGAGAGGTATTTGTGTGGTCAGTCAGCTGTGTAAACCTTTACATGACAGATTAATCTGATCTGGATCGATCAGGGTCAGTGTGGGTGGTTTAAATATATTATTTAAAGAGACCAGAAGAGACCAGATGATGGGTCCTGCTGGGAATAGCCCAGACCAGGATAGGCCAAACCAGAGACAGAGACTAGAAAAGACTAAAAGAGTTGTAGAGGAGATACCAAGAGAGACCACCTGCAAAGACCAGAGAACAGATCAGACCAAAGACCAGAAGAAACCAGACCAGGGACAGGAAGAGACTAGATGAGACAAGTCCAGAGACCAGAAGAATTAAGAAAAGAGGGCGGAGGATACCAGACCAGAAGAGACGAGAACAGACAATGGCTGACCTGAAGAAACTAGAAAAGACCAGAGAGACCAGATAAAGAAACAGGCAAGATGTTAAAGGGGTCCAGACAAAGAATCAAGCACAGAGTCCTGAAGAGACTAGAGGAGACCAGACAGGAGACCAAGAGCAGCCAAAGAGACTAGAGGAGAGTGAAAGAGGCCATTACAGAGACCAGAAGAGACCAGATAAAGAAAACAGGAGAGAAAGCAAAGGAGTCCAGACCAGAGACTAGAAGAGACCACAGCAGACCCGAAAAGACCCAAAGAGACCAGACTAGACTGTGTCAGTGTGTGTTACGGCCCGTGTGTGTCCATGTCGTCCGAACGAGCAGCTCTCCTGGTTGTAAACAAACCCTCATGGCAACAGCAGACTGTCTGATTGGTTTTCTGGCTAATTGACAATTAATTGGTTCTTCATAATCAGCACCAACCCTGAAGAGACAATTAAAGATGACCGTGTGGGCGGCTGGAGGAGTGTGTGTGTGTGTTTCAGTAATATATTCAGGTCTTTGTTTGTCAAAAGGCCTTTGAGTAGAACAACACGGGCAGAGCTGAGAGACGTGATTTTTATTTTTAGACCTTCATCTGACAGAAACTATAAAATCACTTCTGCAAACACACTATTTCTATTCATTTTTATTTTATTAACTCTAAAAAAAAAACCTTAAGACATGTTTCAGGATGTGTAAAACAAATCCATGTCAATGTTTTCCACAAAAAAGTTCAATTAAGTAGCAATAAATTATTTTAAAATAGCATCAACTCCTCTTCCTTTATCAACAACATTAATGAATATTCAAATATTTCTCACGTCCACAGTTTAAC
Source organism: Scortum barcoo (assembly GCA_023238725.1). Lineage (NCBI taxonomy): Eukaryota > Metazoa > Chordata > Actinopteri > Centrarchiformes > Terapontidae > Scortum > Scortum barcoo. Next base: position 2,200,776 of record CM041550.1, read on the forward strand.
TTCTAAAAACTAAAGTGTCCTGTTTCATTGAAAAGCCTATTTTTAGCAGCACTGGAGGCTTTAAATTTCCACAGTGAAGTAAAAATAATCCAAACACATTTTATCCTGAGCTGGACTTTAATAATCTGACTGTTCTTGTTACTTTAATGCAAAAACATTTTAAATATCTTAATGTTTTAACTGTCTAATCTTTGAGCCAGATGTTAGATGTGAAAATGAGGAGGACGAGCAGGAAGCTTTCAGAGTGTAAAAGTTCATATCAGACAGATCTCAGCAGAAACGTACAAAATGACTTTCTAACCTGTCACCGTCTGAAGTGGCGACTCCTCACGTGGCGTCACCGTCACCACGGCCATCTTTCTGTCCAGAACCGAGCAGAAGGAGCCCATCGTCAGCAGAAAGCCCAGGAGGAGGAGGAGGAGGAGGACGAGGAGGAGAAAGGAGGCTCCACACTGACGGAGGACTCTGTATCTTTGTGTGTTTTCACGTGGTGGACAGACATCTTCGTCCTGCTGTCATACTGCTCAGCTCGGCTCTCTGAGTGTCGTCGCCTCGCCGCCTCTCAGACTCAGAGGGGTAAAGGAGGCTCTCGTCCTTTTAAGCAGGAGGTTGCATTCAGGAAAGAAGGGTCATTGTGTGTGTGACATCAGGTGTTTGCAGATCATTCTGCAGCAGCAGCTGCACAGTTTTTATCAAACAGAAAGCTCATTTCTGTTTCACTGCCCTGCTCGGATACGTACTGTTGTTACACCCGTCAATCTTTCCCTTCCAGCAGAGCACATGTACAGTTTACAGTGATGACGGCTGCAGGTTTGTAGTCAGCAAACACTGATTTTACCAACTGAAATTTTAACTATTTTTAATCATTTGACAGGCTGCAGCTAGCTAGTTAAGCTCCATGAACGTATTGATAACGCAGCTAAATTGTGAATGTTTCCAGGTGAGTTGTTCTGAAACAAGAATCTTTAAAGGATCTGAAACAGGAGTTTTAAAAACTGAGTTAACCAGTTAAAAAGGAGTTTTTAACTGGTTATCAAACAGTCTCAGTTTAATGATCTACTGAACAAATGAACATCAGCAGGAATGTCTGTCACCACCAAACCAAATGATTTATGACACAAATCTAAAGAGCCCGAAGAAAACAAGATCTTTCCCTTTTCCATTTGACATGTAGTTATATAATTAAGAAAACACATGTCAGGTACAGAGCCTTCACATAAAGCAACACCTGAATGTGTTCTGTGTTCAATCAGGTCATTTCCATTTCCTCAAAGAGACGCGCAGTTTGTAATGCTGTAAATGCTGCAAAAACTTTACAATCAGTGATTATGTTACCTTACTCTGCAATAGTTAACAGACTTTATTAATTATTAACAGACGGTATTTAAATGAAAACTTTTGAGATTTGAGATATCTTTGAGATTGAGCACTGAAGAGGATTTTGGTATCATGGCCACTGTCAGTACTGCAGCTCATGTGACGCCCACTCACCAAAGAAGACACAATCGATTAGAAAAGAAATATACAACAAATAACAACAAATACATTTTTATGATTGAATCTCTGCATCATAATTTCAGGCAACAGGTAAAAAAACTGTTCAGGGAGGAAAAGTGGCTAAACTGGTTTTTAGAAAACAGGAGGAAATTGTGCATTTTCAGCAGCAGATTAATAAATATCAGTATCAGACTCTGGATAAACAGACTTCTTATCAGCAGATTTCATTGTTGGTTTTATGTTTTTAATGGGATTTATTGACGCTTATAAATATATGGATAGCAACCAGCCTTATCTTTTAAATGTGGTTCGATACTCAAAGTGAAAACAGTTACAGAAAACATTTGTGTTTCTGCCATTTAAGTTTTTATTCATTTTTATGTTTAGAAATCACATTGTGAGTTTGTGGCTGACCCGCTCCATGACAGTGAGGATGGGTCAAATGTAAAGAGAAATCTAATCTAACTTAACAAAACACAGAAAGGACTATGAAAACAGCAGCACCAAAACACGAAGAAGACATTCGTTAATAATTACACACAAGCGAGGAAATAATGTTGTGTCTCAAAAGTTAGACAATAGAAGTCAAATATGAAGGAGGGAAGACAAAAACAGGGTTTTTTTGTGGTATTGTGTGTGTCGAGAAGATTTTAAAAAGTTTAAAAGGAGTCCAGTATTTTAAATCTAACTCAAAATCAAACTCATTTGTTCTTAAATCTTCTAACCACCCCAAACGTTTCCTCCTCCTCCTTTTAGTGTTTGGATCCGTTAATCATCGGCGTTTTGTAGCTCTTCAGTTGCTCCACGAAGCCGGGGTTGGGCGAGGAGGCGGGCCGGGCCGATTTGACCAATGAGAGGGCATCGTTAAAGGACTGGCCGTCACATGACATCAGGTAGCCAATGACCACAGCCGGCGCCCGCGACACGCCGGCGTTGCAGTGGACCAACACGACGCCTTTCTGAGGGAGAAACAGAAAAAATGGTTCTTATCGAGCTGCATTTATTGATTTCAGGAGAATTCCACCAACAAACAGGCCGGACATTTTATTTTATTTGGCAAAAAGTCCAACATTGCTGCTAGGTCCTCGGTGTTAATCAGCTGCTCTCTAACTGAGTCTGTCTGCTGTTTGACGACACACTTTGACTTTAAATTGAACTGTTTTACTAAACAGAAAGAAATGAAACTGCACACAGTCTGAAATATAAACCTGACACTTTCCTGTGAGCAGAAATGTCTCTGTCCAGGTAACACAATCTGTCCCCTTCTTCATAAAACAATTTGGGCCTTCACACCTGCACAAACACACCTAGACTGATTAAAATTCGGTGCTCGGGGGGGTGTCTACAGGCCAACGGCTTCACATCGTGACGAGCTGCGCTGACGAGCTGTTTAGTTAATAGGTGGCTTGTTTGTTAGTATCTTTAGATCCTCATTAGCTTCTCCATTACAGCCTTATTTTCCTTCACATCAGGCCGAGCCGCTCTGCGGTCACTGCCAAGCTGGAGTCGACCTTCTCATCTGAACACTGGCAGGAAAACAAGAGCTTCTCTCAACAGTGTCACAGCTAACAGAGTCATCTGGAGGATTTTCTATCCTCCTTTTCACCAAAAGGAAAATCTGATGCAAAAATGAGAAAATGTGAACAAACTTGAATATTCAGATAAAACCAGACCAAAAAAATGTGTCAAAATTTAGATTAGAAAAAAAAGTCAAGCCAAAAGTTGGGTGAAATTCTTGAATGTTGTGGTATATTAGCCAAAATATTAAGCAAAAACACAAAAATGTGAGCAAAACAAGAGTCCAGACTTTGGAAAAAACCCTCAGAATGAATTTAAAGCATGTCCGAATGAGTTTTTAAAAACTTAAAGTAGTGACTAAACTAAAACTGAAAACTGTTCGTTCATTAGTTTTATCAGTATCCGTGCTGCCGTCATGAATTCAGTCACGTGGTGCTGTCATGGTTGTTGCTGTTGTTGTCATGACAGCATCGATATCTGAGGGTCATTACCAGCCAGATGGCCTGCTGGGTAATCTGACCTTTCAAAGTAAAAGCATCAGTTTGATTATCAGGGCTGGAATTACCACATATACACACACAGAAACATATCATAATGAACACACACGCTTCCTGTAATCATACACCCCTAATGACTGCCTAATGACTCGCTGTGTGTGTGTGTGTGTGTGTGAGTGTGTGTGTGTGTGTGTGTGTGTGTGTGTGTGGTGTCACGTTAAGGTGAGCCGCATGGGCTTCGCTCCTAAAAGCTTGTATGACACTGAGATCTGATCTGTGTGCAGTTTAATAAAACATGAACAAAACTACACATCTATTATTCAAAACAGCAGAGAGGAGGAGAGGAAAGGTGAGGAGAGGGGAGGAGAGGGGAGGAGAGGGGAGGAGAGAGATGTCGAAATGTGTTTTTCCCCGATTTTAAGACCCTTACATCTCCCTCATCCTTCCCATAATCCTTTGTCCTTATGAGGTCATTTCCTGTTGATGCACTTGATCTGCTTTGTTTTCACCTTTCACCTTTGTCTCACCTCTTTATTTATTTAGTTTATGGTATTTTCAAAATTCCTGTTTCTTCCTATTTGTGTTATCAACAGCACAAAAGCCAGTTTGTCTTTTTAATCCCGATCATCCACAGTGAAGTGAAACGTGAGCTGTGAGATGAGAGCATCTTCAGAGACAGGTGGAGTGATTTTCCTGCAGAGTGAGACATCACTCGCTGTGTTTGCAGACAGGAAGTCTGGAGACGATTCACACTCTGCAGATTGTTTTATGTCGTAACAGAAGAGCTCAAACCATTTGTCAACTAATCCATCTGTCAATCCCTAAAAAACTCTTTATATCACTGTTTCATTTCAGTCTCAGGGTTTTAAGATTCAAACTTTGAAGAATCACTTTTAACATTTGGAATAATTTTGAGCCATTTTACAGACTTTAAATACCAAATGATTAATTGCATCATTGATAAATAAATATATTACTGTGTGTTACCTCACTGCGGGCCTGCTGGATGAAGTCACAGCAGTCCTGGATGTGAAGCAGCAGATCAGCGTCGGGATGATCCAGAATACTGACGGTCTTATAAATGAACAGGTCGGGAAACACGTTCTCCACCCCGAAGGCCACGTTCAGGATGTGAGACACCTGAAGAGGAGGAAGAGGAGACTTTATCTCTTACCGGAGTGAAGGTGATAGACAGTAATAAAATCAGAGTGACAGACAAACAGGAAGAGACCAGCAGTGCCTTTATAGGACTAACAGGCTTTTCACATTCCCATCATGCTTTTAGTGATGTAAACATGAAGTATAATGTTTCTGTGGAGATGGCAACTTAATTTGTGGTTGACTGATGTTAAAAAGACCAGATCTCAAAGAAGAGCCATTCACAAACACTGAATATATTTTGATTGAATTCACTATGATTATATTCTGTCACACACACAAACTGTCACCTATATATAAAGACATACACACTGATGTACAGTACATAGACACATGCATGTACTCATGTACATCTGTCCTGTAGTTTTTAATCTGATTCTGTTTTATCCACATATTTGTTGGGGTATTTTAATCTAAATTAAAAAGGATAATTATGCAAATAATGAATAAATTCAGCATCAAGTGTCTGAGAGCCTTCTCGTGCTCTGTGGAAACCAAAGTTGCTGTTTTTAAATTCAGAAGGAAAAGATCCTCACCTTGTGTTTTCTCAGAGTACTAAAGTCATGAGCAGCATCTTGAGAACCTACAAACACACACACACACACACACACACACAGTAATAACTGTTGTTAGTTACTCTGGTGGAAAAAGTACTTCTCTACTTGCATGCGAACACAGTCATTATGGCCGATCTCAGAAAAATATATATTTAGTAGTTTTAGATTTATATTTTGCATTAATAATCTACCTAAAGTTGTCAGATAAATGTAGTGGGTTAAAAAGTTCATCATTTAACTCTGAAATGTTGAATTAGAAAGAAGCTTAAAATGGAAATACTCAAGTAAAGTAAAAGTACCACAATATTACACAGTATTTTAGTTCAGGTTTGTGTTTGAACAGTTTTTTGACGCCGTCCATGGTGCTGATCAAACACGTTGAACTGAACAGGTGATCCCCTCCTGACGGCGCCTGCTGCAGGTCAAAGGGTCACGTATGTTCCACCTGTGAACCCGTGAGTCTCCCCCCGTCCTCCCCCACGTCTGCACTCATGTTACCCTCGACTCTGAGCCGATAGTTATCTGTGTTGGTGGACTGAAGGTGACGTCCAGGTGGAGGCTTGGGGGGCGGAGCCATCCATCACCTGGAGCAGCTGCTCGGCTGCTTTTTTGTTTTTCTCTTAAGGAGGAATGTGGGTTGTAGGTGGAAGCAGATAAGCTTCTGTTACTGCTGTGGAAACCTGCGTATGACACTGTCATTTACCGAGAGCCTTTAACAAGAAACCTGTCCTGTTGAATCGATTATATTTTGAAAATGTGATCATCAGAGGCCATTAAAATAAAGCTTCTGATATTAATATGAAACTTTTCAGTCTGTTCTGTTATCAGCTGCTCCACAAATCAGCTTCATTTTCAAAACTCTCCATTAAATCTTCATGATTTTATCAAAGGACCGATCAAACCAAACGATTTAACCGTGTTTAGTCCAAACTGAGCTGCCATTCAACATATCTCTTTCTTACATTTCTGTGTCATACTTTCCACTTTCACAATATTTGTATGTGTTTTTGTTTAATGATGCACTCTTCTGATTACAATGCAAGAAATCATGCATTTTAAAATATATTCAAAACATAAACTGGCAAGTCCTTCCTGCTGGGTTTAATTATCTTCTGCACACAGCACGTTCACGTCCACACTGTCGGGGTCGAACAGAAGAGCTAAATTAATGTTATTATCTCCCAAAGTCTGTGTCACAACCACTTTCAGATTAGAGTGTTGAGGCTAAATAACCATATGTTGGAACGACTGCCTGCCGACTCTGATTAACCCGAACATCTTTCACTGTCAGAGTAAGAGTTCAGCTGGAGACAGATTTTTATAGAAGAGCATTTTTTTTCACGCTGCTGCCCTGAAGAGGAGGAGCTTTCATTTTACATGTCACGCTGTCAAAACGAGACGGACAGGACAGGGGTTAGTAAGAAACGCTTTATTATGAAAGAGCCTCCAACTAAGTTAGACCTTTGTTTTTGTTGATTTTAGCATTCTGGTGAGAATATTCATCTTTAGATTGGTTCATGCTGATTCGTTGAGTTTTTCAGTAAACTGTGTCAGTCTGTTTCTTAGCTTGATTATTAAGATGCTGACAGAATATTTGTGATTGTTTCTCGTTGTTAGTTTCGATGATTATCAGGCTGTTTGTAGACTGAACAATCATGTAAGAATGAGTTTTACTGGAACTGAAAACATGGGAAATCCCTGGTGTGTGATGAAATCGTCTGAAACAACTTTTAAACTAACATAAAAAACTCTAAATGCCAAACTTGCTCTTTCCATCAATTTTTGCACCTTTTCATCACAAATTGAATTAAAAAATGACTAAAGGTGGACTTTTCTGGGTTTAGGAGGTTTTCTTGCGGCTGACGGTGTCGTTCAGTCGCTCATTGTGCGTCACCTTCACTCACCCAGCAGCAGGAAGGGCTTTACAGTGCCGACCTGCAGGTCCCAGGAAGTGTCAGGGACATATCCCAGGATCCTCTCTGGGGGGACGGGGTCTTCGACCACGGTGATCGTTGAACCCTTCCAGGTCTCGATGATGCGGCGGCCGCTCAGTGATGTCACTCGGGTGCATTGCTTCCTCAGCCGTGTCCGAGAAAAACTCTGGATCTCCTCAGCGAGGGACTGCATGACCAGACCAGAGCAGAATAAAGCAGAGCAGGCTGGAGTGGACCTAAGAGATAAGAAAGGTTTGATGATATTTATTCAGATACAGTTTGTATGTATAATGATGCAGGATGAGGCTTTTAGAAAATAACAGATGAGGTTAAAACAGGGGCACTTATGTAGCTTAATGCTAACAGATTGCTAACATGCCTGCAGTGATGTTTAGTAGATGCAATGTTTACCATCTTAGTTTAGTGTGTTAGGATGCTGATATTTGCTAATTATCTCAAAACAAGTAATTTCGCTTCATCATTAGGAGAATAGTTTGAGGCATTTTCTCCCAAACCATAAAAATAAAACTGAATCACTGAAGTCTGATTTGTCCTCTGCAGACCATTAAGTTCTCCAAACCAGTTGCACGTTTACTTTAGTTTAACCAAAGTGGTGGACTGGTGCTACACAAGCATGGATAAAATCCTGATCTTTCTGTGCCCTTTTTTGTGGTGTTCCTCAAGGCTCTATCCTGGGTCCTATTTTGTTTATCTTATTTCCCCTCCCACTTTGATTCCCCTCAGACAGATTATACAAATGCAACATCTGTTAAATTGACTAATCTACAACAACCAGATTAAAAACAAACTCAAAACAAACACATTTCAAAACTATATATTTGCATGTTGTTTTCAAAGATTTAGATGTTTGATTCGCTTGATGTCTTAACAAGACATCCCTGGATGTCTTACAAGTGTCTTACAAAGATGCTGTAAAGCTTTTCATTTGGCCCTCTAAAAGTGCTCATGTTATATTGATCTTTATTTCATTTCTGGCTCCTGATCAAACTCAGATAACAATCAACGATCCTCCTGGTGATCACTCTGCCAAGTCAAACATCCAAAAGCTGCGGATGTTTGTACATCCTCACAGAGATAACATGGCTGTAGACTCATCTTTGTTCTGAATCAGGACTTCTCCAGTGTGTTTTCACTGTTATACCACAAGAAATAAAGGCTTCTTGTAGCTCCTCTGTTAGGTATTGTTGTTCAATTAGTTAAATCATTAGTGAGTTTACACACTGACAGAAAGTGCAGCATCAGTATTGTTGTTATTGTTCATTTTGGGACTGAAATTAAGTTTGGGGTGATAGATATCACATATCTGCCAGCCATAAAGTATCTATGTGCTGTGGTCATACAGTAGTTTGTACACAAGTCAAAAATGTAAAACAAATGTTCACTTTGACAGAGAGAGCATCACTTTGTAGAGCTGTTCATGTTATTTTGTCCACCTACTATACATGGTTGTTATGATTATCCTTAATGGGAATAAGATGACCAATCAGATTTCATTTCACTCAGCTGGACCAATAACAACACAGAAATTAGTCTATAATGTGATATACAGTCTATGTATATGTATAATGTAGTGTTTGTGATAAAAACCTGTTTCCTCAGATGCTCAGTTTTGGTCCAGTTCAGCTCAGAACTGACGGCAGATCGTCCAGTTTAAACAGCAGGAACCAGCTCAGTTTCCAGCAGAGAAACACACTTCTTCCCTCATCATATTCTGCTCCAGAGAAACACGAGTCCAGTCCTAAACCTGGTCCACGTCAGACCAGGTCCAGAACCATCCGATCCAGACTCACCCTGCAGTCTGTCTGTGAGCTGGACCGACTCTGCTGGAGGTGAGACTGACCTGCTGCTGTAACATGAAACCTGCTGCCTGTCTCTGTCTGTCTGTCTGTCTGTCTGTCCTCTCTATAACAGTGACAATCCACCACGTACACAATTAATAATACAAATCTAGATCAAAGTTAATGAATTTAGAAATGATTGAACATATATGATGAATAAATCATACGGGATGCTTTGTTGTTGGTTTTGTTTCTTTGATCTCTTTCCTTTGATTTGGATGAAAAAACCAACACACATATAAAAACAAAACAAATCTAAATCTAAAGTTAGAAAGAAAGAAAGTTAGAAAGAAAGTTAAAAATGAATGGGATGGTTGGTGGAGGATGTTGTTTCCTGTGTGGTCCACTAGAGGGAGCCACATCCCTGTTTCATGAGCTGCTCAAGTCAAAAGAGACTGGTTGTTGATAAAACAAGCTTTTACTTTGAAATTTTGTGAATAATCAATAATACATTTTACTGTGTAACATTTAACCCAATGATTTCTAGTTCTGAAAACACACAGTGGCAGACCTGTGTGAGTTTAAACACCACAAAACAACATTCATCAAATATCTTCTCAGACGCCTGTTAGGTTCGGTTCAATCAGACTCTCGTGTTTCTGCCAGTTCAGCTCATTTTGCTTGGACTGGATCATGAATTTAAATCTGATGATCATGAAATGTTCAGGTGTCTGATCTATGGGAATATGAACATGTGTCATGTATGAGAGTGTGAAGAAGCTCCCTGATACATTACAAAGTGAAAATGACTTTAAACTGAATACACTGAATAATATTACATGAGTGTTTGTCTGTTGAGCATCTTTTTTGTTATATTTCCACCATTGCTGCTCCACAGAAGATGAACCCTTTAGATTTAATATGCTTTAGATGAAGTGTTTGTCAGATGGTTGGACACTGTCTGAAACTCTGTCCTCTCACATTTTCTCTTTCTAGCTTTATTTTTTCATTTTTATCTTATTGTGTCATTTTTGGTGAAAACAGATGAGCGCAGCACCACAAACATCTTTGAGGAGAAACTAAAGAGACATTGTTATCCACCATATTTAACATTTACTGCATCTCTCCTCTCTGCAAGTGTGGCTATTATAAAAGTTATAAAAAGCAGTGTGTTTCCAGCAGCGCTCAGCCTGAAATTGAAGCTTCATCAAGTTAACAAAGTGTGTTGTGAAGTTCTCCTGCAGATGTTGTAAAAGTAAAGTCTGATAAACGTCCTCTTGTGATGTCACCTGAGTCAGCGTCGACTACGAGTTTGTAAATGAAGGAAGTGTGATCCAGCGTCTGCAGCTGGAGGCTTCATCAGGTGATATACCTGAATCTGTCAGCTGCCCAGTTGCATTGTGGGTATTGTAGGTACCGTGTTTTGAAGGAAGAAAACTGTGTGTAAAAAAAAAAACAACTTTCCATCGTCACAGGAGTGCGAAGCTAAATCGGTGCAGAGCTGCTTTAATGCCCTGTGACCTCTCCTCCACCCTCAGGACAAACATTACATTTTTAGCTGCACTGTAAATCTCTGTAGCAAAATCAGTAATTGTCATAGATTACTTTTAGTCCTTCACAAGGCTGTGTGTGTGTGTGTGTGTGTGTGTGTGTGCGTGTGTGCGTGTGTGTGTGTGTGTGTGTGTGGACAGCTGCAGTCTTATTTATGTTGGAAAAGATTCTGGTAGTTTCCAAGAATATTTCCACATACAGAGAGAGAGAAACAGTTTTCTTGCTGAAATTGGACCTTTTCATTCCCCAAACACACACGACACACACATGAACACACACACACAGTGAACACACACACACACAGTGAAGACATACACACACACACACAGTGAACACACACACACACACATGGTGCACAGAGAGAGAGGTCAGGTTTCTTAAGAGGTTTGTTTTGCATCCCAGAAAGAGAAAGAGGAGAAAGGAGGGGAGGAGAGGAAACAAGGAGACAAGGGAGGAGGAGAGGTATGAGGAAACAAAGAGAGAGGAGGTGAGGAAACAAGGATAGGAGAGAATGAGGAAAGAAGAGGAAAGGAAACAACAAAAGGAGAGAAGAAAATAAAAAGAGAAGAGGTTTTTGGTTGCTGCACTGGAATGTGTGTGTGTGTCTGTGTGTGTGTGTGTGTCTGTGTGTGTGTGTGTGTGTGTGTGTGTGTGTGCTGATAAGATTTTCCTGCCTAAACATGAGAGGCTTTTTTTTTTTTTACATCAGAAACGCAAACACGCTTGCAGGGATGAAATCATGAGAACACAGAGAAGAAAAATGAAAAAGGAGTAAAAGGAGGGAAGGAAAGAAGGAAGGAAAGAAGGATAGATGGAAGGGAAAGTGCTGACTCAGTTCTCTGCATGTTGATCCATGAGTCAGAAAACCCAGAGTGTGTGTGCGTGTGTGAGTTGGCTGTAACTCAACCCTAACATGGGAAGCTCCTCCAACATCTGACAACCACATACACACACACACACACACACACACACACAGTTTGCAGCGTCATATTCAGCTTTAATGGACCAATAACAAAGCTGCTAATGCAACAAGCCTGCCGGGGTCAAAGGTCAACGCCAGCCTCTGGGCCGGTCACTCAATAAAAACAGTGACATCACAATCAGGCACTTCAGGGTTAGGATTTTTATTTGCTGGTTAAAATGTTGATACTCCATCCCTCACTTTTTTCCCCCAACTTTATTGACAACAGTCACAATCAGCAACACATAAGGAAGATTAAATAACAATAAGAGAAGACAAAATAGAAGAAAAAAATATATAAGGAGGAAAAATAAATGCATACATTCAGGAGCATAGATTCATAATTAATTAACATTAGTCTGTAATTTTATATGTTTCAAATGTTGTTTGGGGCTTTGTTGCTTTTCTATTTTTCAGATTGATTAGAGAATTTAAAAGAGGTTAATGTCCATTATAAATAAAAATATAAATTGTTTTTTTTATTGGTCCATTTTATTTTATATATAATTTGCCAAAAATGATCAACAGTTGGATTAATTTGATGATAATTTAAGGACCATTTGACCTGCTTTTTCAAAATAAAAGGTTTTGCATATCAGTGGAAAAATAAGTGAAATAAGTTTCACTGTTCAGACCACAGAAATCAAAATTGAATATTCAGTTTAAACCTTTCCAGACTTTCACAAGCTTTCCAGGATGTATTCTCTATATATTCTCTCTTTAATTTTATTGTTCTTACAGTTTTTACTCTATCCATTACTTAGTTGTGTGTTAAGGATATGGGTTGCCATGGTTATGGCGTGGCGGGGTTGTTCCTGCAGGGCATGCTGGGAGATATAGTCCATCACAGGACAGCAGCCTTCAGCGTGAAGCAGCGATGGGTGGAGTGAAGAGACGGTTGGAGGCCACCTGACACTGAAGGAGAGGAGTTAAAGTACAAGTCAGTAAGAGTAGTGCTCTTATTTTGAAAATTAGAACAAGGAAATGTTCCAGTGTCAGTCGCTTTAATTCTTTTTTTTTTAACTCTTCTTCTGTTTATTTCTCTTTCCTGTGAACTGTTGTTTTCTCATTGTCTGGTCGTTCGGTTGTTGTTTATTCTCCAATACAACGCTCAGAGTTCGCTCATGTGGGTGGAGCTCCGTCAGATACTCTGCTCTGATTGGTTGGTTTGATTCAGGTGGTGAAGTCTTGTTAAATATCCTCAGAGGCAGCAGGTGGAGTCTGATTTTTATCAGATTATCTGTCTCATGTTACTGTCAGGACAGAGAGACAAATATGACTAAAAGTTAATTTTTTAAATAGGTTACCAACCTTTAAAGTTAATTTACTGCTTTTTGACCAAAGAGAGCTGCCGTCTCATAACTTCAGGAAACAGCTTTGAAACTGCATCTAGTGCTGGAAAGAAACTACAATTACTGAATTAGTGAAGTACTTAACTGTACTTAACTTAGTATTTCCATTTACTGTTATTTTATACTTTTAATCCATTTCAGAGGGAAGCTCAGTGGTTTCAGAAGGTTTTACCTATAAAACATAAAAAAACCACCACGTTAAGATTAAACCAGTGATTCAAACCTTTCTGGCTTCACTGTACAAAAACTCGTTGTGTCTCCTCGTCTTGTTTCTCAGAGATTTCTCCTCCTCTAAACCTCTCACATGGTTTCATTTAAACAACTGTTCAAGGTCCAAAGAGGTGAAATTATCCAATAAAATAAAAAAAATCGAGAAAAGTACAGAAACTGAAAACAGATTTGTGTATCAGAACTTTTTCTTCTTTCTCCTCCTTTTAATCATCATTTAGACGGCCTGACCCTGAGGTGGGTACTGCAAAAACACTGCAAGTAAAGTACTGCAAAAACACTGTACTTCAAACTAACTGCATGTAAAGTACTTCAAACTGTATGTAAATATACTTCAAACTAACTGTATATAAAGTACTTTAAACTAACTGTATTAACGTACTGCAAACTAACTAATGCAGTACTTTGACAGTTGTAGTTTTAGTGGCACTTTTACTGCAGTAAATGATTTCATGAGATGTGATGAGTCTCACATCGAGGAGCTTTAACGGATTTACTGCTGTTGACTTTTCATCTAAAAGGAATCTGTCTGTTAGGATGGAGGATAAGAGGAGGAGGAGGAGGAGGTGAACTGTAGACAAGGAGAGCTAGAGTAAGGAGAAGAGGAGGTGAACCGTTGAGAAGGAAGGATAGTGTAGGAGGAGTGAGGAGGAGGAGGAGGTGAACTGTAAGGAGGGAAGGCTAGAGGAGGAAGAGGAGGAAGAAGGAGAGGAGGAGGTCTGTGAGGAAGGAGGGAAAGAGGAGGTGAGCCGTAGAAGGAGGGATATTGTAAGAGGAGGAGGAGGGGGAGGAGGCAGAGGAGGAGGTGAGTGTGGATAAGACAGCAGCTCCTCCCTGTTCCTCCAGCTGCCTGCCGACTCTGAGCAGCGGAGTCCGGCTCAAGTCTCTCCTCCTCTCCGACCGACCGCCATGCTCCCCCCGCGGCTCTCCGTGGCTCTGCTGGCCGTGTCCTGCGCGCTGTGGCCGGCCGCCGTCCGGGCCGCGTCCTGCGAGTCCGTGCGGATCCCGATGTGCCGGTCCATGCCGTGGAACATGACCAAGATGCCGAACCACCTCCACCACAGCACGCAGGACAACGCGGTGCTGGCCATCGAGCAGTTTGAGGGGCTGCTGGGTGAGTGTTTGATCACCGATCGTTAACTGATCGTTAACTGATCACTCCTTTAATTAACTGACTAATGAATAATTAACTGTGAAACTTCAGTCTCCATTCAGATCTCACCTTCTCCTCATCTCACACTTTCACTGCTCTTAAAGTTTTTGTGTTTGCTTGGCAGCGTTTTTCTAATCATCACACTGATATACTGATACTTATATAATATATAATATACTTATTATTAATAATTCTCTATTTTATGCTCTAAAAACAATTAAAAGCTGGTTTATTTAAGGAAAAGTACCAAACAATCATCGTTTTGTCTCTAAAATGTGAATATTTGCATCTTTTCTTGATGTACTGTGACACGAAGATGAATATATTTGATATTTATGTCTAAATATGTCAACTTGGGCTGAGCTAAACTGTGGTGTGCATCTCTTTTCTGACTTTGTCACTGATGAACCTGATGAATGATTTGTTAAAACAAGCAGATTATTTAACATTTTTATTTTCTAAACTCATTTAAATGCTTCAGCAGGAGACATGACAGTGACGACATCATGACAACCATTACTGTGTTTCAAAAATATTCCAAAACATGATGAGAAATATATTAAATTATATAAAAGACATCAACAGGTTAATAAATTCAAAGTCTTATTATTCTATCGACTATTTAATTTGCTCTCTGTCGGGACCAGACAGCTTCTGAAGTTTCATCATCCTGATCAATATTAACAGCTTTAATGTGACTGAAACAATTTATTGATTAATCAATTATATGATGACATAAAATAAATTTTTATCACTGAATCAAAGTCAGGTTTTGTAGCAAAAACATAAAATATTCTCACGTTTCAGCTTCATAAATGTTGAGTTTGTTGTTTTATATCATTATAAACTGAAATTAAAGTCACTTTGTGCTTCAGGAAACTGAAGTTTTTCACCATTTTATCAACCAAATCAACAAAACAATAGATTAATCTGTGAGGAAACAATCATTAGGTGCAACTTTAGGTTGTTGTTTTTTAGAGTCAAAGAGGAAGGAAATTGAAAGAAAAGTAAGAAAGAGAAAGGACAGAAAAAGTAGCTTCCAAAAAAAGTCAGAATGAGAGTAAATTTGAGTAAACTCTGTTTCCTCTGGTGTCAGTTTTGGTTTTATCAGATTTTGAGATACCTGTCTCGAGTTTTTTAAAAAGGGACTACTTTCCTCTGAAGAGACAGCACTGTGTGGAGGTATGGAGACAGTGTTTATGGAAAGAGACGCTGCTGTTGAATATTTTAAATCCACCTGTATGAAGGATGATTATCGACCTCTTCTGTCCTGCAGACGAGCTGTGTCTCCGTCCCTCTTTGATTAAACTGACTGACAGAGTTAAGTGTTTCATGTTTCCTGACCGCCTGCTGCAGACTCGTAGATCATTTTGTGTTTGTTCAACTTTCGACCATGTGGATGTGATGAGCGGCCAGCAGAAACACTGATGCGCCGTGTTAGGAAATGGAAAAGACATTATTCCTGAGGTGGGCCGTCACCAGCCATCCGCTCACATCAGATCTTTTTAAAGGGAAATGCAGCTGAGCAGAAAGCTAATTTAAAAACACTGACAGTGCTGCACTTTAGTAGCATGCTAAAGCCGGGCGGGCTGATGCTGGTGTGGTCTTTTACTGAACATAAAGAGGCAGGTGCAGCTGTTTTATTCCTCTCTTTTATCACAGAATAACTTTCTTTGTTGACCTGTAAACACACCCAGCAGAGTCCTGGAGTCCACCTGAACGTCACTCGTACAACACGAGAAGTTAAACCACCGTAGGTCTGTAAAAACAGGATTTTCAGGTGGTGTAATGTCACTCCTTCAGTCTGTGCGGTCAGCTTTACTTTTGACGAAGCTGTGATGTCATGTTTTTCAGTGCTGCACAGGTTGGTGGTAAAAGACAGCAGGACCATGAAACAGGCTGCGGATACTGTTTGGATATAAATGTTCAAATCTGACATTTCAAAGCTGCGAGCATCACAACCTGAATTCATTCCATTTGACTAAAACTGAGGCAGAAACCTCAGACCTCAAAACCTGAAAAAATAAAAGTATGACTTTATTAATTAATTTCTGGGTGAAGTGATCTTTGACTCGACGTGGCCCTGCGATGGTCTGAGAGCTGGATCTGAACCCTTCTGAGCGAGCAACAGGAAACCTTGAACCATCAGTTGACTTGGAGAGCATGAAAACATTTTTGTGGAAACCATCGTTCTGATTAAGTTTATTCAAGAAGGGAAAATAAATTGGCTCTCGCAGCAGCAGCCGGTGATAAAGCAGCCATATTTTGGAGAGTCAGTCAGAGCCGCGGCCCACCGTCGGTTTCTGGTTTGACTGCAGCCGTGATCCAAGACGGCCTCACCACGTACCGCCGTCCTGGAAATCTACTGGACGAACCAAAATATGTCAGTCAGGCGTTGGTAAAATTACAGGAAGGATCTTGAAAATTACAAAAACGGCTGGTTGAAATTATCTTTGAGTGCTAACATGAAAGAAACTGGTACACATGCAGAAGGATAAAAGAAGAAATCCAATACTCACACAAACACAGACAAACTTTGAATACTGGGAATTAAGATCATGAGATTTCCCAGGAATTCTTGCCAGAATCTGCTCCAGTATCCTGGGAATTTAGCATGCATGCGCTCAAATAAAAAAATCATTTGGTCATAATTGATCCAATTTAGGTCATTACGTCACCAAACACAACACATTAACTTCACACAGAAGCCACACAAACAAAAGGTTGTTTTGACCCATTGTTACATTATGACGGGTCAGACCCTCTGGTCCTCGGTTTGAGTGTTTACTGGAACAAAGACGCCTTCTCCAAACCTCACGAATGCTCAGCACGTCTATTTTTCACCTGCAGCTGTTTACTTTTCAAAATGGCAGTTTACAGTTCAGCCGTGTGGTGAAATATTTCTCAGGCCAGGAGAATAAAACAGAGCGAAAACGCTGTAAACAGAAAGAGTCTGCAGACGCTTCAATCTGAGAACGGGAATGAAAACAGGCTGCAGAGATTAACACTGCTGCTCCTGAAACCACACAGAAACATCTGCATTTAATAAAATCAGGACAGAAGATCATCATTAACCCTCATATCTCACAGCTGAACGTCAGACTGAGGAGCTGATCAAATGATGATCAAAGCTGATCAAAGGATCAAATGATGCCGCCTGGATGTCTGATTAATCATCCACAGTTGTATTTTTAAAATCTCATTACAAAATACATCACCGGGAAATAATAAGATTAAGATTACGGGAAAGTTTCAGCCCCAAACACAAGTCTTTGTTCGTTTAACATCACATCATTGTGTCAACATCATACCTGCACACGTCTTCATATCTTCATCATCTCTTATCACCTCCTCCTCCTCCTCTCTCAGCTCCTTTTACAACTAAAGTTATTATTAACATATCTTCTTTTTACAGCCTGCCTGTTTACCAGTGGTTTTATTTTCATCACTTTTATCTTCAGACGTTTTAAACCTGCAGCTGTCTGTCCTCACCTTTCTACACACACAGTTCTACAATGTGAGGAATGTGTGCTCACCTGGGATTTCTCTTTCAAGTCAGTGAAAGGAAAATGTTATCAAAAGTGATAAAACTCTTAAAATAAGTACCAAAAAAGGCTGTAAATCCTGAACAGAGTTTTTTGGTATTTTGGGAGGCAGCTCTACTAGAGAAGCAGACTGAAGGTCAGCAGCTCTCTGAAGCTTTACTGATGCTCAGAGCTGCTTTGAGCCGACATGTTGACAGTGACGAGGATGGTCGGCAGGTTGGGTGTATAAAGGTAAAACATCAGGGTTCAGAGCATAATCCTGCTGAAGTTTGTTAATTAGCAGCTAAATTAAGATAAAGCCGATGAGAGTGTCTGCAGCTGATCATAAACCAAAGTAATCAATGCGCTAAAACTTTGACCTGATGATGCCGCTCGATTCAAAGTCAGAGGATCAATGAAGTTATTAGAGTTTATCCTGAGAGGAACATGAATATCTGAACCAAACGTCAGGACAGTTTATTCAATGTTTGTCGAGACGTTTAACTCTGATCCATAAATGCGAACCTGTGAGAAGCACTGGAGGAAAAGTCAGAAAATCACCATGAATGTCGCAGCGATCCTTCCAGTGTGACTTTAGATATTTCAGTCTGGACCAAAGCGGTGGACTAATATCATACTGACTAATATGTCTGTCTATCGAGCTGCTTAATTCAGTAAATATCAGCAACGTGAGCGTCGTCTTGTTCTTTTTGTCGAGCCAAGGTTGTTTTACTGTATGAATGTTCCGGTCCGTCCCGCTGCACTGCAGCCAAACTTCGGTTTTATGATTTGCTGACGTCCAAAAGGTAATAAAATACAGTTGGATTAATGCGGCTCATCATTACATACAAACTGGCCTGAATATTTAAAGTCCACCCGAATAATAAAAAACATATTTTCTTCCAGTTGTTTCTAACAACGCAGACAGTTTTGGTCCAAATTCTTTTGAGATTTTGAGACCACATCTGCAGTGCATTAAAGTGCATTCACTTAAAGTGAATTATAATGAATTCATAATGCTCTGTGACGACACATATAAACATACATCATGATTTCTGATAAACTATATAGTGTGGCCTCTGGTAATATTGTTATATCACACTAAGAGGCCTGACTACAGCTGATAGTTTAAGTGTGTATTGGTGATTATAGGTAGTCATAATGTGTTATAAACTCCGTCAGTCAACCTCGAGTTTATAAAGTCAGGACATCCATAAGACAGTTGAACTTTATCATAAGTCAGATCTATAATGTTTTATAGTGCATCAGAAAGCTTTATGAGGGTTTATGAGTGTGGTCATAAAGCATTATGGACGCATTATAAATCACTATGAATGCCCTCATATGCACCACAGCTGTGGTTTTTACAGAAATGTTGCTTTTGTCTGAGTTTTGGGTGAAACTGAGTAGCTGATACTGAAGCTCTGTGTGTTTCTGATAAGTTGAACTAACAGCACGTTCTGTACATACTCTATCTCTGTCTCTAAACTTTCTATTTCAGATAGTTTTTTGGTTTCTTTTAGTGCACAGTTTGTCTCCGGTTTTACTCTCTTTATCTTGACATCTCTCCGTACAGAGTAAATGTTTCACACTTCCTGTAGTTAATTGCTGCTTTGCCTCCAGCAGTTCAGGTTACCACATTGATTTGAACCAAGCTGATGTGACTGTTGGACTGTGAGAAAGAAGAGTTCGAACCTCCCTCTCAAGTTTTTTTTTTTATTATTTTTCACACAGCTAATTCTGTCACTTTTCACACGAACACCACAAATAACTATGAGAAGAGCTCGTCTGACAGCGTGTCCATCCGTCTGATTCATCGAGACTTTTCAAACCGGAGACAAAAAGTTCTTGGAGAGAAATCAAGGGGTTGCTGCAGCCAAGAGGCTTGGACGGCCAGTTTTTCACCATCCTTCAAATTTTCAGAAAAGCATCACTTTAAACTTCGACACGTTTGGACGACACATCAGACGAAAATTAATAAAAAGAAATAAACCGCAAAACACAAGTTGTTAGACATGTTTGACATTTGCCTCAAATTTATTATTTTATGTTTTTGGCTGAAGTTTTCTGGGAATATTTTCACTTCAAACTGGATTAGTTTCTGCTGTTTTTCATCACGCTAGCAGTGGGATGTTAAAGTTGATCACTTCAGTCCAAACTGAAATATCTCAACTGTTGGCTGGATTTATTCAGAGATGGTGTGTCCTAAAATATTAGTTTAAATTGTTGGTTTAATGACCAAATAACCTGCGAAACTAATGACATAACGTGGTAAACATCTGTTAAACATTAGCACATTATCATCCTGATTTTAACATTTATTTTAAGTTCAGCGCCACTAAGATGCTTGTTTGGCCGTAAACTCTTGTTTCTAATCTCACAACCTGCCACTGAGGTTGAGCAGGATGGTACTTTGAATTTTTCTCTTGCTGCTGATTTTTGGTTTCCACCCTCAGGCCATTTTTTTTAAATCGCAGTCTTAGTTTTTTGTGTTTTCACCACTAAAACACACACATTTCAGTAATTTTGTCAGATCAGATGTTTTTTAGAGACAATTACACCTTGAAGCACTAAGTGGTGATGGAGCTGACATTCCTGCGTCCAACTGAGTATTTTTTATTCCTGTGAATCATAAATATCACTGTGTATTACTTGAAGAAATTGCAGCCTTCATATTCACATTTTCTGTGCAGTGTCTAACTATGAACAGGTTTTTCATCTGTGCTGTTTGGAGTTAAACTAAATCTCGTGGCATCTAAAACTGAAATAGAGAACATCAAATTTAAAGGCATGTAAACAAACTCATTACCTACTCATGATACTTCATGTAGCACACACGTCTTCAGTGAATACATTTAGATATTGGCTGAAGTTGGAGCTCAGCTGAGGTCTGGGCAGCGAAGAGAGAAAGTGGAAAGGCAATGATCTTTAACCAGAAAAATGTCCTAATGAAAGACCTGCAGGCCAAAAACCAGGAAGCAGTTTCAGGTCACAAGTTCAAAGTATTTCTGTGACTTCATTGTGAAGCTGTGCAGCCAAACCTCAGTCCTGCTCTGCAATGAAAACACTGATCCGTCCTCCAGCGAGCACTGAACTCTCTCTGAGTCCATCCTGTGTGAAACTCCAGCAGGATGGCAGGAAGAACAAAGTAAAAGACCCGCATGTGGTCAGACAGATGTCCCTGAACGCACTGTCTGTTAACTGATATTGAAGAACGACCCAACACGAGAAGAGACACCAAACAGTTAACACAACGCTCAAAGTCTTCAGTGTGAAAGAAGCAACAGAAACACACTGTTTTATCTAAACTTTTCAAAATGAGCGTTTGGTCGCTGAGATCTGTTTTAGTTTGGTTACGTTACTCGATCAGGGGTTTAAAGCATGATTTCACCTTTGTTTCTCAACCTACATCTTTTTTAGTGATTGATGAGTGAGTCTTCATCGGAGGCTGAGATCGCCATGACAACAAGAGGTGTCAGTTAAAGGTGACATGAGCCTCTACCACTACTGTCAAGACGAGAAGTAGTGAATCTGAAACATTTTGTTGTTTAATTTGGGAATAAAACAACAAAATACGTTGCCATAGTTGCTGAATTCTTTAATTGATTTAATTGATTTAATTAGCAGATAGTATTAATAAAGGTGATTTGATATTTATATGTAGAGGACACTAAAAGTTCAGTTTGACATTTTAAAGCCACTTTAAACTGAACCACAGACATCGTCACTGTTTGACAACAGAAACACTCACTCAGGTTTTCACACACTTGTCTGTGTTCAGGTACTCGCTGCAGTCCGGATTTGCTCTTCTACCTGTGCGCCATGTACGCTCCCATCTGCACCATCGATTTCCAGCACGAGCCCATCAAGCCCTGTAAGGCGGTGTGCGAGCGGGCGAAGCAGGGCTGCGAGCCGGTGATGAAGCGTTACAACCACAGCTGGCCCGAAAGCCTGGCCTGCACCGAGCTGCCACAGTACGACCGCGGAGTCTGCATCTCACCTGAGGCCATCGTCAAGGCGGAGGGACCAGGTATCAATACACTTATCATTTATTTTAATATATTTATGAATGACACTTTTATCTCTATCTTGTGATGACAAAGATGATAAGAAGATAAAGATGATGGCAAAAAACACTAAATCAAACACAGACAAAGGATGATTCAAAGAGCTTTTAACAGTTTAATTTTATGAGTAAAATCAAAATGTATGTAACTAACACAATGACTTACCCACATATCAAATTCGTGTGATATATTTGGATTTAGATAAAAACATGACATTTTTATTGAAATGCAATATAACTAAAATAATAATGAGTCTCTTATTAAAGTACAGGTTCATGCAAATACGGCAGGTAGAAGAAACAGTATCAGTCTGATATCAGCGACTTGTTTGATGTCATAAAGTCTCATTTACTCCTGTTAGAGGCTCAATATGGAGGCTTACCTCTGAATAAAGATATTTCCTTCTCACCGTAAAACACGGCCCATCAGGAAGCACTTTTCCCTGCTTAGCTGGGCCCTATCGGTGGTTTCTATCATGTTTCTGCTCTCAGCAGTTTGTTTCTGCTCCCTCTCGAACAGATAGCGTGAGTCATTTCCCCTCCAACTTCACTCCCACTGACTTTCTCAAAGAGCTCCTTGATACAGGCGGCCCACTCGTTTTACACTCAATAAAACCCTCCCTGTCCTCCGCTTCTTTAAACAGACCCTGGTCCAGCGAGTCCTGAAGAAAAAAAAAAAACTCATCTCAATCCCCCTGACCTCCATAACGATACGCCCACGCATCTCCGAGCTGCCCTGGCTCGGCTCGGCTCAGCAGGGTTTGGGGATTTTCCCTCCTTGTGATTTGTTGATTTGCTGAGGTTCAGTCAGGGTGGATGGCTCGAGATATTCCAGTGATTTTCAGCAGCAGTCCAGCCTGAAAGGTTGTCTCTGGTTGGAACAGAAACCTAAAGCAGCCACAGTTCATCTCCATTACAGTCGGCTCCACCGTCACGAGATCCGATCCAATGAAAAGTCATTTTTCCAAGTGAAAATAAACTCAAGGTACATTTGAGGCTGGTGGGGATGTTGTTAGCTTTGCATGTATAAATCAAAGCTGCTGATTACTAAAAGACAAAAAAATGTCAGCTTCACAATGATGCAAGAGGAAAAAGTCAGTGGATCACCAAAGTCAGGAGAATTCTTCCTCTGGGGAACATGAAACAAAGTTTTATGGAAATCCATCAAATAATCCAATAGCTCCAAACCTTTTAAGATTAACATTTACATTTAGGGCTAAAACAGCTGAAAACATCACTATGCTGTTTGTTCTGTTCAATACTTTAATAAATTATGGTTGTAATGAACACTGCAGCCTTTTGGGGGCGCTGTAGCAAGACTCCAGATTCTGATGTTGGTAACTGAATAATAACTAATTTTCCTGAGAAAAACTGAGCATCATCTTCACCTTTTCCTGCTGTACTGAGTGTTTTTTCTGCCTCTCTGTGTCTCTGTAGATTCGTACTACCAGGACCCAACCAGGTGTAACCCAGGTGAGACTGACCTTTGACCTTCTTTTAGTCGGTTTGTTTGTTTGATTGGATGTTAGTTTATTCACCCAAATAATTAATCTAACATGAGCATTTCCACAGAACAGCCTGTCAGTGAGTTTTTATTTCTGACATGCATCCGAACACAAACCAATTTAAACATTTTGCTGATATTTTCTGTGTTTGATCCTCCGACAGAATCCAGTCCAGACTTCCCGATGGACTCCAACAACTTCCACTGCAGAGAACGGATTGGAGGTAACCTGTCTGTTTGTATGTCTCCACCTGTGGTCCAGTTCAGGGCAGCAATAAGCCTGATGCCACTCTTATGTCTGTATTTAAATATAAAGCAAAAGTAGCAGCCTATTAGCTTAGCTTAGCATTAAGAATGGAAACAGGAGGACACAGTTAGCCTTTCTCTGACCAATACCTCGATAGCTCAACAATAAACACACTATATCTGGTGTGTGTAATCCAAACAATACCCAAAGTCGTGGTTTTAAAGGAGTTTATGAGCCTGGAAACCTCATTCATTACTGTGAAACTCTGATAGGTCCAACTTAATACTTAAAAACACAGAAGTGTCCAAGAAGGCAAGTTAATCAAACACCAGATAGATATAGTGCTATATTTTTAACCATCACACAACCAACAATTAAAAAAACATCTTGAATAAATGAAGACTTGCAAGTTGTGAACATGGGACTGTTTCCCTTCATCCCACGTCGTGAATACAACGTGACAGTCTCTGTCCATTGTTTTTTCTTTAAAATAATATGATTCCCATAATAACCCACTTTGTGTGTGTGTCTATAGATTCCTGTACATGTAAGCCAGTCAAGATGGGTTTGAAAACCTACAAGAAGAACAACTACAACTATGGTAAGTCATCTGGGACAGTTTTTACATCTCTTTGATAGAAGGTCATTGAATTTTACTGAGCTACACTCTGTGATGATGTTGTATTTTGTACTACCTGCTGATACCTGCTGATAACAGTCGGTCTGCAGCTCTGAGAAGATGTCAGGACAGTTCAGCTTGCTTTCATGTTTTGTATTATATTAATATTAATGTTTGCTATAACAGGATGAACATAAGGCAAACATAAAAGTTCACGAGAGGCTCCACATGCAGTGATTCAGAGAAGAGGTGATTTTGCTGGTACATTTACATATCAAAGTTTTAAAGTAATCACATCATCACATCATCATCGCTTCTCACTTATATATGTGAGACACCAGCATGACCACAGATCTGTTCAACGAGTCTGAACTCATGACTTCATTTGTTTGAAGGCTTATCTCTGCTGCTCGATGAGGGTGTAAAAATCTTTTTAACATCACTCATTCTTCAGCGGATTCTTTCTCGCTGAGCTGTTTTTTGTGTTGAAGGAAAGATTTCTGAGCAGAGGCTGTTAGGTTACTTAGATTAAATTAGACACACAAGAGCTAAAAGACCAGAGAGGCTTTTCCAGATGATTACAGCACACAGGCATGATTTGGCAAATCTAGCAGAAATTTCCGTGCGGACTTCTTGAGCTCGCTAATGCCTCTGGCCACAGAATCCATTTGGAGAAGATTTTAGATTTTTTCCAGCCATCATTAAAAAAGAGCTCACTTTTCAAATATTCAGATATAATTGAAACAGAGGAGTTTAGTGAAGCATGGTGGTATGTCAGAGTGCACGACAGGGTGGTCTTTATAATGTGACTACTGGCACCCTCACTGCCGATTAATGCTGCTGCTAGCTTACTGTTAACTCCAACCTGCTACAGTCACTTGTTTAGCTCGGTTTCTGGATCTCATTATTTCACACAGGCTTTTCTGGTCCTTTCCTCACAGTCTCACACTGCTTGAATACCTTAAAGGAGTATTTTCTGACAAAAACAGCTACATTTCCATGTGCTGAAAAAGGTTAATCTGGTATTGAATCCTGGCTGGTTGAATCCACCTTCAGGAAATAGCAGGTTTTACACTAGAAAGGTACTGACGAAACAGACAGGAAGGGCTCCAAGTCTGATGAAACAAGTCTTAATTGTAATGTGTCTGATGTATGTCTGCTCTTGTAGGTCACTTACTACATTCCTTTTCACCCAAAATCCACCCCAGAAATTTTGAGCACTACCAAAGCATCCAATCCACAGACTTTGACCTCCATTACACCATCGCTGCCCTTAGAGCCAGCGGTCATTTCAGCACCAAGGACAGCAGTCGGTCTTTTGTTGGTCCTCAGGTTGACTCGTTATCATCAAGTTATCAAGAAACAAACAAACAAAACTAATGACAAAACTGGACAAAGGTTTCAAAAAAAGCAATATGAGAACTATTTTGGAAGTCTGTGGACTGAAAGTGGAGGTTTTGATTAATTGTTGTACACAACATAAAGTTGTAGATCTGTGTGATTTGAATGGTTTAAATTGGCTTCACTTGATGCCACAGACAAAAGTAGATTCAGCGTAAAATTAATTCAATCGACAGTAATTTGTTGGTACCATCTGAGTTCAATAAAGGTTACCACGGGGAACATTTTGCCGATTTTGTTTCATGTCAGTATTTGGCCTGATATTTAGTTCATGTTAGCTGTTTTATGTTGGAGAAAGGAGTGTGGAAGTGCAGACACAGTTGCTGACCTCAACAAACTAAATGTCTGTCATGTTGGTCAAATAAATATGTTGATTTAAGACTTTAAGACTTATTTCTTCAGGTCATATTACAGCTTTTTTTTTAAGCTTGTTGCTGTTTTTTGGACTCTGGCAGGAAGACAACATCACCTTTCTTTTCAATTCAGTTCCTTGTACAACGTTGATTCATCATTTGTTTCAGTCATCAATAAGTTCACCTCCAGTCTTACTTTAACTGCTAAGAAATCATCTGTCATCTGCCCTGCAAACTCTAAGTCCAGTGTCCAGTGTGTCCACGTATGCTGATGACACTCTCCTTCAGTGATCAGGGCGAGGGTGAGGGAGGTGAGAAATCGCGGCCTGGAGCCCACAGCGGTGGTGGAGGTGAAGGAGGTGTTCAAGTCTTCGCTGGTCAACATTCCCAAGGACACACAGACGCTCTACTACTCCTCCTCCTGCCTTTGTCCTCGTCTGTCTCCTGGGGAGGATTACCTCATTATGGGCTACGAGAACGAGGAGACGTCCAGGTATGAGCAGCAAAGGTCGTTAGTAACCAATGTTTCCTCCAGGATACTGTCGAAAAAAAGTCCAGTTTATCTTCAACAGGACTGTGACTGACTGACCTGTTTGTCTCTTCTTCCAACTTGTACAAACCACTTGGATTGATTACATGGCACATTTACTTCACAGAAATTAATCTATCACATGATGATGATTCTCATCTGCGGTGCAAAAGCCAAAGTTGGAGACCCTGCATAAAGCTTAACTCTGTGTTTGTGTTTGCAGGTTGCTCCTGATTGACACCTCCATTGCTCAGAAGTGGAAGGACAGAATGGGCAAAAAGGTCAAGGTGCGATTCAAACTCAAATCCACACAGACAGCTGCAGTTTTCAATCAAAAATACTGATGCTGATGGTGTCAGAGTGTC
Organism: Scortum barcoo; assembly: GCA_023238725.1. Lineage (NCBI taxonomy): Eukaryota > Metazoa > Chordata > Actinopteri > Centrarchiformes > Terapontidae > Scortum > Scortum barcoo. The sequence goes on from CM041550.1 coordinate 2,227,589, forward strand.
ATTTTCTATGTAAGAGATTTTTTGAGTGAGGTTTGAAACTAAGTGTTGACGAAACCGCTCACCTGAACAAAGATTGTGCTGTCATAGCTTAGCAAGCGTTTGTTTTGTATTGTTAAAAATGTGAAATGCAGTAGACTTGGGGGCGCTGTTTGGCTTATTTCATTTGAATATTATCCACTGTAGAGCAGGTTAAGTCTTTGAATATGACAGGTCATTTTTGAAATAATTAAAAAAATGTATTTTAATTTTAATTGTGACTTAAATGTTGCTTGCATGAACGGAAAATCACTTTCCATTCTTTATTTTTGCACTTTAATTATCAAATTTGAATTTAATATTTAAACATCTTTTCCATTTTCATTTTAGTATGGTTGTAAAATGACCATGTTAAAATGTGAAAATGAAAATACAAATTGGACTATTGCTTTTGCATTTTAATGTTCCCCTCAAATAACACATTACTATTAAAACTTGATTAAAAACTTGATAGATAAAAGTTCTGAGTATACAGTTGCTGATATGCTTAACATTACCATAGCAACAGAAGTGATCAGGAACACGGTGTCTTTACATGATGATCATGTCTGTCTGTCAGTTTCACTTCCTGTCTGTTTATTTGTCTTTTCGTCCAGAAATGGGATCAGTCCGTGAGGGCGGGCCAAACTCGCACGCCAACACGCCAACGGAGTCGCCACTGAGACCTAACAAGTGTAGAGTGTGTGTGTGTGTGTGTGTTTGTGTGTGTATGTGTGTGTGTGTGTGTAGATATTGCACTATCACAGGCTGTTGTAGCTGAATGTAGTTCATCTCTTCATCTATCAGACTGTTTGGAGGCTGATTTTTGTCATTTAACTTCTTTGCACAATCATTATTTAGTGTGCGTTTAGTGTGTGTGTGTGTGTGTGTGTGTGTGTGTGTGTGTGTGCACAGTGTGTGTGTGTGTGTGTGTGTGTGTGTGTGTGTGTGTGTGTGTGTGTGTGTATGCTGTGTGTGTATGTGTGCGTGTGTGTGTTTGTGTGTGTGTGTGTGTGTGTGTGTGTGTGTGTGTGTGTGTGTGTGTGTGTGTGTGTGTATACACCTAAAGCACTCATTAAAGACAAAAGAGGGGGTGGAGCTTCCATGCTGTAGTACTAAACCTACAAGCAGCCATACGGTATGTACATGACACTTTTCTGGAACAAATTTCTTTTCAGTGGCGGCCATGTTGGCTCCACAGCTCCTCTCCATGGTCACAGTCTTTAACGGTCCTGGATGTTGGCCTTGTCACCATGGCAATGAGACAGAGGACTTTTAAAATGATACAAAAGCCATTTGGACTTGGACATTTTGGACTATGATAGATGTGCAGCCATGAACTTTACTGAACTCTGCAAAAAAAAACAAAAGAAAAGAAAAGAATAATAATCACGCTTTGTTCAGACAGCAACAAAACACCAAGACCAACAAAACCAACAGCGCCAAGACCAACAGCAGAAAGACTAACATCAACAAGACCAACAGAAACAAGACCAAGACCAATAAAACCAACCAGAGCAGCAGCAGCAACATAATGTGTGCAGATGGAGAGTTTACTTACCTCCTCAGTGTTGTCAGGTCCATCGTCTCCTCTGATATCAGTCTGTCACGACAGGTACAGAAACAGAAAACAACAATTGTACATCAAACCTACCACTTAATTAGGTACACTTTTATGATCTATTGCAGTTAAATACAGATTACAGATGCATTAATTCAGCCTTACAAAGTTGAAATGTTTTGTTTTTTGTTGACATTGTGGGAAATGTTTCAGTTCAGTTATATGTTTATTAGCGTTAGATTTTTAAATTAAATAATAAAGCACATTTACAGTTAATTCATAATGGCACACTCCAGACTCCATATGTACAATGTGTGTGTGTGCGTGCGTAAACAGTATATGTGTGTGTTTTTAGGTTAGCCCAGGTTGGTTAGGTCATGTGACATACAGCTTTTCCTCTGATCCGAGCACTTTCAAACAATTAACAAGCCTGAACTATGATATTGATCTCCACACTAAAACAGTCGAGATAATCTGCAGAATAAACGTAATGACATTACAGATGTGTCAGGATGGCACCTGTGTGAGAACTTACATAAAAAATAATAGGTACGAATGTTTTAACTTCCTTTGTTTTTTTTTGGTCAGTGGTATGTTGATGTGAAGCTGACCTCATTTGAAGAAGAGCCGTCATTTCCTTTAGTTACTCTGCAGCCAGCTGGTCTTCACCCATACGAATAAACTCTGAGGTGTCCATCAGACCCTGCTGTGAGGAAGAAACCAGGAGAAACTTTCATATTAAAAACAGGAAAGTTATTTTAAAGGTCATTTTCACAGCAGTAGAGAAAGCACAGGTGTGCTCCTTTCAAGTGTCCCAGTAAGGCATTAAAGTGAGGCATCATGAAGAAAACCACAAGAAACTGAAGCTAAATGGACTTGAGCCTTCAGTCATTTTATTATTTACACCATGTCTGAACTTTTGATGAAGAAGTCCTTTCTGGTTGTACTGCTGCTCTGAAAATCAGACTGGAGTTTATGTTGTCTGAAGAATCAAACGGTGCTCTCTTTATCACACAGTAACTCTGATCATGTAAACACACTAACACTCAGTACATCACTATGTCTGTCAGTAAACTGTACTAACCCTGCGACATTTTGAACTCTGGAGTCTTCACAGCAGTTTGAACCATTAAACATGAATTTAGACTAAAAGGTCTGATGGTGTTTGTGTCTGAAGGGGTCAAAGTGTCATGAAAGACAAACATCCACGCTCACATTCACACCCAACATATGTAAAATAATAGGAAACTACTTTAAGACAATGTGTCATGATAACTGAAACTGTGGAGGGCTGCTTGTATGTAGAAATGTTCACTAACTGCACAAACTAATCTTAAAACTTCTTGTCTTCAAACTGAACATCGTCACATTACAACTTGTAATAAAACATGAAAAGTGCCGCAGTTCTCCGTGTGGTTGAGTTACTGACCGAGCATATTTAATCTGAAATATCATTTTCTTTGCATCAATAGTGTAAAACTTGTAGTAAAAAACCCTTTTCTCATCTGTTTTGTGTGATGGGTTGGTTGTGTTGACAGACCCTGTCAAACATGAAAAAACAACAAATGGACAACTTCTACTGAGGGATGCACACAAATGCTAACATGTCAACTAAAGATAATGTTTTAATTTTCAATAAATATATCTAATGTATATAGCTTAGAGAAAAGTAAAACATTTATTTGGTGATATTTTAGACGCAATTGTCATATTGGTCAATACAAGTGAAAGGAGAAAATGGCCAAGTTACTCTTTAAGAAAAGTATTTTCTCATAACATTGTTGACGAGAACACTTGAATTAAACTTTAAACTTTGAAGACACACCTCAGCACATATTTTGTGTTTTTTGCAGGTCATCAAAGGTTTCAGGTCCTTCAACCCATTTTAGAGAACGCCTCTGATCATACTATCTAATCATCAATCAATCATCCTTATTCACCTATGATCTGTTGTTTGGTGATTAACATTAGATATTTTTGACCGTGAGCTTCTTCAGTATTGTGGAGTGTTCAAAGACAACTGAGCAGGAGAGACAGCGCGGTCGGCCACCAAAAGTCACAAACATCGACACACTTAGTTTTAACATGTCATTGCAATGTGACTTTACACCCTAACTTATGAGAGGACGTAACATAAAGCAGGTGAACTTTAAAAAACAGAGATGGCAGTTACTGTACTGAGACCAGGTGTCTCGGTTTAACTGGGATTAGCCCAAATTCAAGATGGGTGCCAAGAATTCCAACAGATATCTGTATGTCTTAGTGTTCACCATAATGAAAATACTAAATGTAATATTATACTTGTTTTCAGTGCTTACAGAGACATTCATCATGTTCATGCCCATTCATCACTGGCTCACATGATATAAAAACATCAACACTGCTTTATCTGTATGCCTGTCTATCAATCACTGTGTCGTCTTCATGACAAAGAAAATGGCCATTGTGCTGGAGGGTGTGCTCATTAGGTATGTTAATTGTCCCCCACCTGGTGAAAACACCAATGGTTGGTGCATAAACACACACATGAAAACATGAGGAGTGAACACCTGGTCACCTTAAGTTTCTGCTAATCTACTTTTTCTGCTACTCTGGTTCAGTTGTTTTTATTCTCCATGACTGAATTTATCTACTTCATTTATTAACAAACAAAACTTCAGAGATGTCCATCAAAATGTACCTGTATGTGATGATCGATCACATACAGGTACATCTAAAAAAAAGAATATCATGAAAAAAAAAACCCATATATTATATAGACTCATTACACACAGAGTGAAATATTTCAAGCCTTTATTTCTTGAAATTTTGATGATTATGGCTTACAGATAATGAAAACCCAAAATTCAGTGTCTCAGAAAATTAGAATATTGTGAAAAAGTTCAATATTGGAAAGTCATGGTGTCACACCGCTAATCAGCTAATTAACTCAAAAAACACCTGCAAAGGTTTCCTGAGCCTTTAAATGGTCTCTCAGTCTGAGTCAGTAGGCTACACAATCATGGGGGAGACTGCTGACTTGACAGATGTCCAGAAGACAGTCATTGACACCCTCCACAAGGAGGGTGAGCCACAAAAGGTCATTGATGAAGAAGCTGGTTGTTCACAGAGTGCTGTATCCAAGCATGAGCTGGGCTGAGCTGGGCTGTGGAGAAAAAGAACTGGACTGTTGCTCAGTGGTCCAAAGTGCTCTTTTCAGATGAAAGTAAACTTTGCATGTCATTTGGAAATCAAGCTCCCAGAGTCTGGAGGAAGAGTGGAGAGGCACAGAATCCACATTGCCTGAAGTCCAGTGTGAAGTTTCCACAGTCAGTGATGATTTGGGCTGCCATGGCATCTGCTGGTGTTGGTCCACTGTGTTTTCTGAAGTCCACAGTCAATGCAGCCAATCTACCAGGAAACTTTAGAGCACTTCATGCTTCCTTCTGCTGACAAGCTTTATGGAGAGTTGCTGATTTCATTTTCCAGCAGGACTTGGCACCTGCCCACACTGCCAAAGGTACCAAAAGCTGGTTCAGTGACCATGGTGTTACTGTGCTTGATTGGCCAGCAAACTTGCTTATTGTCAAGAGGAAGATGAGAGACACCAGACCCAACAATGCAGATGACCTGAAGGCCGCTATCAAAGCAACCTGGGCTTCCATTACACCTGAGCAGGGCCACAGGCTGATCGCCTCCATGCCACGCCGCATTGATGCAGTAATTCATGCAAAAGGAGCCCCAACAAAGTATTGAGTGCATAGAAATGAACATACCTTTCAGAAGCCTGACATTTCTGTTTAAAATATCTTTTTTTTTTTATTGATTTATGTAGTATTCTAATTTTCTGAGACACTGAATTTTGAGTTTTCATTATCTGTAAGCCATAATCATCAAAATTTCAAGAAATAAAGGCTTGACATATTTCACTCTGTGTAATGAGTCTATATAATGTATGGGTTTCAATTTCTGAAATGAGTGACAAAAATATTGAACTTTTTCATGATATTCTAATTTTTTTTTTTTTAGATGTACCTGTAGTGATTATGCCCTGCGACTGACTGGCGTCCAGTCCAGGGTGTATACCCCTGACTCTCATCCAAGATAGCTGGGACAGGCTCCAGCAACCCTGCGACCCTGTGGCTCTGTGTGCTCAGGATAAGCAGGTTTAGAAGATGGATGGATGTAGTGATTATCTCACTAACCAGCTTTAACTGGATTTGGCTCTTTTGTTCTGGATGTTTGGTTTTAAGATGTTCTCGTTGAAATTATACATGTTGGTATAAATGACAAATCTGATCTTGATTATTCTGACTGAATATAAAGTTAGTACAGCTGAGCTTTGTGACTTTTTAGGTGTAAATAATTAGTAGACAACCTCAATGTGGTGCCTCCATTTTTATTAAATCCCCACTTTGTTAAAAACTGCAGAGACTGACTTTATGAGGAGCTGGTGGAACTTGGTGTTCATCCTCATGCTGCTGTATTGTCTGTAGACTTGATCAGCTCTGATATTCTTCTTTCAGACACAAATGGTAAAAAAAACTATTTAAAGTTAAGTTTTAAAATCTTGATATAAAACGAGTTTAGGTACAGAAATGTGCAGAAACATGACGGAGTATCAGAGCAGAGGAACCTTCAGTGTTTCTTACTGATGAGAGCAAAGTTTGCTTAACAAAAGAGCAGCAGCGTGAAACACAGCCAGCCGGTGTGTGTATGTGTTGGTATGTTCAGTGTGTATTAGTATGTTCTCTGTGTGTGTGTGTGTAGGCATGCTTCCAGTAGTTCCTGCCTACTAATTTCCAGCAGTGTTTTCTCAGCTGCAGTTTCCATGAGAGAGAAGAGAAAATGTTTTCATGGATTTACTGCTATTACACCTCCTTATCCCCTCCTCCTCTCTCTCCTCCTCTCCTCCTCCTCTCCTCCTCCTCGTCCACATTGACTTCAGCTGACTGAAAACACACCTGGTGTTGGAATAAGGTGTAGTCTGTTCCTGCAGCCTGAGTGGCTCTATTCATGTCTCTGAGTGCTGACGCTGCAAACAGTCACACACTGAAGATTTTCATCTGACCGGCCTCGCTGGAAGAAGTTAAAGCTGCATTAAGTGATTTTTCAACACTAGAGGGCAGAAAGTGGACAAAGACAGATAAGAGCCTCGATATATAAAAACTCATCAAGTATTTAAAGGTAATGCATTAATAAAATATGAATAAAGAAGCAGAAGCATGGCCGCCTCATTAGAGTCCACTTTGAGTTTAAATATCACTCCAGTGTAACAGTGTTTAAATCTCTGTAATCGCTGTTTTAGACCCATTTTTGTTTAATATTCACTGGTCTTTTAGCCCCGGTTTGGTCTTATATTCTCTTGTATTTTAAACCCAGTTTGGTCCAGAATATTTGATGATGTTTGGTTTGATATTTGTTATTTTGCTCCTTTTTGTCCAATATTTCTGTCTCAGTTTAGTGAAGTAATAACAGTGTTTTATTTCTGCTTTGGTTCAATATGCTCTGTTGTTTTAGCCCCGGTTCAGTTCAGTATTATCTAGTGTTTTAGTCAAGGTTTATTTCATTTGGTGATGTTTTAGCTAATTTGGTCCTATATTCTCTGTTTTGTTCCTCTTTTTGACCAGTATTTTCAGGTGTTTTTGTCTCAGTTTGGTCCAGTAATTACAGAGTTTTATCTCAGCTTTGGTTAATATTTTCAGTTCTTTTAGCCCTGATTTGGTCCAGTATTCTCTGAGGTTTTATATCTGACTTGGTCATATTCATTGGCCTGTTTAAGGTTCATTATTCTCTTAGTTTTATCAAATTTTCATTGGTGGTTTATCCTTGGTGTTGTGCAGTGACTCTTAGTGTTTATTCCCTGCTTTGGTCCAATATTTGGTGATGTATTTAGCCAATTTGATTTGATATTCTCTGGTGTTTCGTTCATTTTTGTCTGATATTTTCAGGTGTTTTTGTCTTAGTTTGGTGCTGTAATTGGCAGTGTTTTATCTCAGCTTTGGTTTAATATGTTCTGTTGTTTCAGCCCTGGTTGGGTCCAGTATTATTTAGTGTTTTAGTTGAAGTTTGTCCAACATTCACAGGTGTTTGTGAGTTCGTTAAGACTTTGCCATATTTTACTTCTTTGACAGTGTCTATTTCTTTGCATGCATCAAATTTTAAGATGAAAACTATTTTATTTATTCAGTTTATTTGTTTCTGCTGCTGTCATTCACTGCTAAATTAATTAAGTGGTTGAAACACACACGAATTCAGTCTGATAGGAGTTTCTTTTGACCGTTGATCACCGCCATCGGCATTGTTCTCCGACTCAAACAGCCAAAGCTTCGACACAATCCAATATCTGACGTCATCATCCACACACACACACTCTCTCCACCAGGTTGGTTCCCACAATACCTCGGTGAGTGTTTGTCCAACTTGCTGCTCCATTTCACATCATGAAACAATAGCACGCACCCACACTAAGTGGTTCCAGTGGTTTATGGAGCAGTGCTGCGTCAATGCTGACCTCCAACTGCCCACAAACCAGAGAGAGAGGGGGGGTTAAACATAAATGTCTCACAATACTCACAAGTGGAAAGTACAGTCATTTAGCTAATTACATTTTTCAGAAGTTCTTTTGTACCTGAGTGTTTCCAGTTTGTGAGACTTTTTTACTCAAAAGAGCAAAAAGAGTTGAAACCGTCCAACAGTTTTCACCCAACAGTAATATAACAGATTTAATTAAAAATCACTTTTTGTTTGATTTTTTACAAAGATTCATAATCAATCATGTGGTTAATTGACTTGATTTAAATGTTGCTTCAGATTAAAATATCACAATAATTGTAATATGGATTATCATAAAAGTTTATTCAGATATTCAGGTTTCCTGGAGGATGAGTCCTGCTGAGTTTATTCTGACTTTTCCTTGAGTGCCACCATCAGGTCAGCGTTGTTGTTTGTCAGTAATATTTTTAATTTATAATTTTTCTGTGAACTTAAATCTGCTCCAGAGTGACACTCTTTATATTTTAATCAGCCCAGTTTGACTTTTAAGAAAAATTTAGGAAGTCAGAAGTTTTTTCACGCCAACTTTTGGATTTATTTGGGAACCATTTTAACAACCATCAGAAGAAAGAATCAAGAGAAATAATCAAAAGTAATGCCAGCTTCAGGTGGCTGCTGTTATTCTCTTTTGTTTTCAAGCCTTTAGTTTTTATTGTGTATATATATTTCTGCTTCTTACTGTCTCCAGCTCAGATTCTAACTAAAGGTGTTACCACATCAGATATGCAGACAGTTAAATCCTTCTTTGTTATTTCATACTTATTGGAGAGATACTTTGCCATGTTTCAGCTTTTCTGTCTGAAATAAGCATTTGACAAATGAAATCTTCTGTTTAATGCAGTTAAAGGATCAAGAGAGAGAGATCACAAGACTGAAGCAGTAACACAATTTAAAGGAGTCATTGCCTCAAACTGAGGTCACCTCAGATAAACGTCAAAGATAACACAGGAACAAAATGCACTATATGCACAGTGATACTATAGAGATATACAACAAAGACGTACCTGTAAAGAAATCAAAACATCATGAACCTTTCTCAGTCACACAAAGAGAAATAAGAGAACAGACTTGATTTATATTCAGACATTTTTCATATTTTAACATTTCAGAAACTGAGCTGCAGGCCATCGTGCATGTTGGTTTTAAGCTCTTTCAAACACATTCAATCTTTTTTAAGCCAAACACAGACTGTGACCTCGGCCTCCTCAGTTATGAGCTGAGAGTCTTCTTTACCTCAACAACAGTGTGAAGCACATTAAATGATCTCAGAGCTGAAACTCTCTGAACTCACTGATAATCAGCTTACAGAGACACTTGAGGTACTTCCTGTTCTCTGCACAACTCTTTCCCAGAGGACCAGCTGAACAGAGGAACAACAGCGCCACCTGCTGGTTCAACTGGAAACACACGGCCATCATTACAAACCATCAGAGAGCAGATTAACAGGTGACAGGTTCTTTTTCTGTCACATCACAGATCCAGAGGAGGTGAAAACACACAGTCAGTGAGTTTCTGTCTCGTAATCACAAAGATCATTTCATTTCTGAAAGCCCGAGTTTAAAACCGCTGATCCTTCATGTACTGCACACACACACACACAGTTACTCATCAGGCTGAACATCACGCAGGTTCCCAGCATGCATCAGCGACAGCATGCATGCAAGGCATCCTGAATTTATTACCTGGTTTCACCCCTGACTTCTGCCGAGTGTGAACAGCAACGCCTTCTGATCAATGTGGGAACAGCTTACAAAATGTTCATGATTTCCTCCAAACATTCAAGCACTTTTCTTTAAAAAATACACTCACATAACAGTTTGTATGTACATCTAACCAGGAGTAATACAGTATCAGATAAACGTCCTGAAATAAATCGCCCATGTTGAAACATGTTGATTCAACTTTTGATTATTTTGGATCAATGCGATGCTGTTTCTGGTTAAAATGATGGGTATTTCTATTATTTTATGAAGCTCTCTCTGGAGTTTTTAACATGTTCAGAAACAGCCTGAGTTTAATCCTGATGTGTCTTTATGAAGCAGACAGAAAAGCAGACAGCAGGTTGTCTGTTTCTATCAGTTTGTCACAGTTCTTCTTAATGTTTGCCACCGGAACATATTTTTACATCGACGTCAGACTAAACAGTGCTGGGGTTTGTTGTGGCTTTGTCCACAAAAAGCACCTCAATCAACACCAAATAAGAAGTTCCAGCTATAAATAAATAAATAAATTTAACTGGGGATTTATCTGTTAATTGTTTGGCCAATAAAATGTCAGAAAATTGGAAATATGTCTGTTGAAATTTGAGGTGGCGCCACCAAATGTCTTGTTTTGTCTGACCAAAAGTTGAAAAACCCAAAGCAACAAATGCTTTCATTTAAGAAGCTGCAACCACAGACTTTTTAAACATTTATTAACTAATCACTTGATGACCTGATTTCAGTTCTGTATTTTTGTACATCTGTTTGAATTTTTCAGTTGAAGTCACAGAATTTGAATAAAAACTGCAGCGAAGTTTTTTACAACTGATGTGACTGTTGAAGTTTTTTGTAATTGAAACACACCGTTTTATTAACAGTTTCTACATGAACAATAAAATACAACACTATGTCAACATTTGGCCGTGTGTGTGTGTGTGTGTGTACAGTATACAGTGTCCCACAGTTTTACTTCATAGAGTAAATACGAACAATGGAGACAAAATAAAAACAGATAAAAACAAGGCATAGCTCAGTACATTCAAGACAGCACGTAACAGTCAGTGTGCGGTCCGTCCGTCTGTCCGTCTCTTTGTTACAGCTGTTGTCTTCCCAAGGAGTGTTGACTGATTGATACTGAATCAATCAAATTCACGTCTGTCCCTCCCCTGACCAATCAGATTGTTGGTCTCTGTTATGGCTCAGCCTCCGATAATCAGAGTTCGTCCTGCGGAGAGAAAAACTCGTTAGTCTCCGGCTCGCCATCCGGTTTGTTTGTTTGAATTTGACGTTTACAGTGTCTCACCTTCACTTTATTGTGTGACTGCGGCAACAGCTGCTGTAGTCGCTGTCTGATAGTGTCTGCGATCATGTTCGCGTCCCGGCTGTTGATGTGCTCTCTGCTCTGTTCATGCTGTCGAAACACACACAGACGAATTTACCTCCTTTTGTCACAAAATTTAAAGTTTTAATCTTAAATATCAGTTATGGTCGGTGTTTTTTAAACACTCAGAAATTACGTATTTGGTTTGATCTGACTGATGTCAGCCTAAATGTTCACTCTCCTGACACAACATTTCCTGCTGCTGCTTCACATTAAAAGCACTGAACTGGAAAAACATACAGAGGTTTTTATTGTGAAGCAGCTCCACACACACACATTAACACGTCTGCAGGACTCAACAAAACAAACCGTAAATACAGTTTGAGGATGCAGGTTTTTCAAAATAAAATGCTGGGAATACTCGACCAATCAGAAATGTTCAGCCAAAGTTCTAAGTTCTGTACTTTTGAAAAGTACGACCCCCCCGAGCAGGGACTTTGGAGGACTTTGGTCCCTGTGGAGGAATAGCTCTGAGCTCCTCCAAAGGTTCCTGGAGAACACGGCTAATGTCTATGAAGGAGCTGCTGTGTGTGTGTGTGCATCTGACTTCTACTTTCAGGGGCATATTTCAGATTTAGGAATAAGTAACTGGGGGCGGTTTGTTTACTTAAGGACAAAGGTCATGTCCTAAATTAAGAAAAGGTTGATTCTTGGGTCAGTGGTTAAAGTTAGGTTCAGTCTACAGGAAATTAATGTAAGTGGATGAAATTTACCCAAAAGAAGTGACTTAAGACTTAAGTGTGTGTGTGTGTGTGTGTGTGTCCTCACCCTCCTCGTTCCCAGGTACGGGTAGAATCTGACGGTCGGGTAGGCGGTGATCCCAGCTGACTGACAGACCTGATAATGAGCCTGACAGTCCACCTTCCCCGCTCGTACCTCCCCTTTAAGGATCTGTCGGTCACACAAAGAAAACTTTGTCTTTAATGTCGCAGAACAAAATGTATTGAACAGAGAGATTTATTTAGAATAAAAAAGGCTTCTCACCCGAGCTACGATCTCAAACTCCGGGGCAAAGTGTTGACAGGGACCACACCACGGGGCGTAAAAGTCCAGCACCCAGTGATCCTGACCGGACAGAACCAGAGACCTGAAGGACTCTGGAGTCAGGTCCACCGACGCTCTGGGCAAAGAGCTGCACACACACGAGACATTAACACAGGACTGCACATTCACCCAGACACAGATTCTTCTGACAGCAAGAGACAGAAAAAGAAGAAAGAAAAGACGGTTTGTGTCTCACCTCAGCGCCCACGCTCTCAGGGAATGAGCGTCTCTGTGCCAACCACTGTAACTCCTGACGAGACACAGAGGATCAATCAGGATCAATAAACCAACTGAAAACTCAGAGACTAATGATGTCAACACTCAGTAATAATGCTGCAGAGCGGTGTAATAATCCTCTGTATGCTCATCTCTACAAGTGACACTTTTCTCAATTCACATACAAGAATCAGATGAGCAGCAGGCTGTATTTTAAAGTGTGGCACATACGTGTAGCGGTCTGGCTGTCGGGTGCTGCTGCCGTACAGGCGGAGTTCAGGATACGCTCTCACACTCTGACTCTGACAGAACGGCTGAAACCGCTGACAGTCGACTGAACCCACGAGGATCTGACCCGACAGCATCTGCACAGTGAGAAAAGAAAAAAACCAACAGGTCAGACTCTGCAGTGTTTATCACAATCTAAACCTTCTGCCTGCTCTGTTTGTTGTCTCTTATTGCTCTTTTATTTTGTACAGAGATTAGAATTGTTAATCGTCCCTAAGCTAGTAAAGTCTAACAGTTCTCAGAGTATCGCTGTGTGCTTGTCTGTGTGTGTCGTACCCGGGCCATGCGTCTCCACTCTGGTATCAGAGCCTGACAGGGACCACACCACGGAGCGTAGAAATCCACCGCCCAGACCTGCCCCTCAGCTCGACCTGCAACCAACACGACAGGAGAGAACAGAGGAGACGATGTGTTCGAATCAGACGAATCAGATATAACAGGAAGTAAGTTTACTAAGTTTGATCAGTCTTAGTTTTGCTCTTATGCTCAGCAGGAGCATGACAGAACTATTTAAATGTGAACGTCCACTCTTCCTCCAGGTTATTTCTGAACTGAGAGCTTCGTTTTAACTCTGCTGCCAAAGGAGCAAAGAGTTTTTAGAGTCTGCAGTAACACCTTTAAAACATACTGATATTTATTCTGTTTCTGTTAAATGGAGTTTGATCAAACTGAGAAGTTGCTCCAGGATACATACTGCATGGTTCCTGCTGAAGTGCTGACACTTTCTGAGTTTCTCAGAATGCCCAGTGAACTCGTCCCACTAAAGAACAACCCGATAAACTGAAGCATCTTTGTTTGTGTGACCAGCTGCCTCCTGGTGGAGGAGGTAGGACCCCGGCTATCTGTTCCATCTCAGAAGGAGTTTTACCTTTGACTCTCTCAGAGAAGCTGGAAGGATCCAGGACCACCACAGATGGACTGACCAGATCCTGCAGAGACAGACAGAAAGAGTCTCTTTTAGCCAAAGATGTTCTTCACTTTGTGCTGATGCAGCTATTTTTAGTTCTGACCGCTGAGAATCACTCCCTGTTAACAAAGACGCGTGTTAGTACCTGTATGAACTCCAGGATGCCGTCAGCTGAATGTTGTCCTTCGTATTCATGAACAGAGGAGCCGTTAAAGATCACTGTGGTGGGATAAGCCTGAATATTATACTGAGAAACAGAGAGAGAGAAAAAAATTCAGCCCATCTGTGTTGTGTATATAATTAAATAGGCTCATAATTAATGGTACAGTCCAGATATATATGTGATATGTGTGTGTGTGTGTGTGTGTGTGTGTGTGTGTGTGTGTGTGTGTCCTTACTGTAGAGCAGAGGCTGTGGTGGATGGTACAGTCCAGGGTACCAAACTTCATCTGTCCTGCCAACTGGATGGAGGCTTTTCTCAGTTCAGGCAGTAAGGCTCGACATGGAGGACACCACTGCAAATATGATTTATTAAATTCAGTTTAAGACTGATTTTAATGAATGAACAGGACTTCGTTACAGCCTGAGGATGATATGCAGGATATTAAACGTGGAAGCTTGACTGTGACAATCAGCTTCTACATTGTTGAATTGGAGGGAAAAAAAAAACAACTACACATCTGTTTCCAGACGGAGGAAAAACAAGTGGACTAGAGGATTTTTGCATTAAGTGAATTTTGAGACACATTTTGAGTCTCAGCGGGCAGCACAGGGGTGTTTGGAGGATGAATTCACAATGAACAACAGCCTGACGCAACTCCTGTGTTTGAGTCCATATGTATGAACAGGAGATGTGCATTTTTAATTTGCAAATAAAAAAACAAGTTGGATAAGTGGAAATATTCCCAGAAAGTAACAAAGCATATTTCCTTTCACTGAGGAGCTGAAAACTTTAGGAAGGCCGTAACCTTCCTCACGTTAATACGTTAATGCATGAAACTAAGAGATGACTTTGATTACGTGATTTTTGTTGTGTCTTCTTCTGCAAACGTTTAATGGCACCAAATGAAGAATCAGCTCCACCAGCTGTTCTCCTCCACCAACATTTGCAAAACAATGGTGGATAGAAACAAGCAGTCTTTTGCCAATTTTCTGAAATTTGCATAGAATTTGGATTTGGATGAAAACTCGATAAATAACATACTGTTCACACACATAAATCTTTCTCTCGCCTCCCACAGGCTTGAAGCTTGCTGTTTATTGTTCAGCTCGTGCAGTAATTTAAATACTTTGCTCCAGCTATTTTTTCCCGTTGCCACAATACTGACGTGCAATGAAGCGGTTGATTTCTGCCTGTCTCGCTATCGCTCACTGTTTGTGTTGTAGGTGTAACTCCATCACCAGCCCTGAAGGTAAACAGGGAGTCACACAGGCTGGGTCATCAAGCAGCAAAGTCAAAGTTTGAAACTACCTGAGGTGAAGTCAAGCTTATCTGTAATTACGTGGCATTTCCACTCGTATATTTACAGTCAGGAGGATGTGCTTCCCTGAAGTATCAGAGGCTCGGAGTGAGTAACTTTCCTTCTCCCAGTTTTTCTGATTAAAGTAGTAAGTTACGCACCGGAGCAAAGAAGTCAACCAGCCACGGCTCCTTTCTGTCTGAAGGAAAGTTGTCGGGTCTTAGAGTCGTCACATGAGCACGAACACTGTCCTTCGCAAAACCCACAATGTTGTACAACACATCTTTACCTACAGATAGGACAGACACACAGGTTAAAGAGACAGACAGGTCACTGCTTCTAAATATGAATATTTGTGGGTTTTTTGGTCATTTTTGAGAGTTAACTGAATATCTAACATCCAGAAAGAAAGTAGAACACTAGAAAGGTAAAAGGACATTAAAGTACAGTCTGTAGTACTGACCATGGTGGATCTCGAAGTCGTGGATTCCCAGTCCTTTGAAGACGGCCACGCAGGGTTTGTGGATGTAAAGAGACTGACACAGCTTTGAGTCCGCTATACAGTCCACTCTGCCAACCTGGAGAGACAGAACGTCAGTCAGACATATAGACAGACAGATGGACAGACAAGCTAAGAGACAGACAGACAGACAGACAGGTACCTGTATGTGGTCACTGCGGAGGAAAGCTTGTAGCTTCTTGTACTCGTTGGATGTCGGGTTTTGTTCTCCAAATGTAAAACTCACGAGCCAGCGATGGTGTGCCAGCTTCCTCTGGAGACGAGACGTTTTGTACGATGAAAAGGAATCAACATTTACTGCAGAGTCCTGATCTCACTCTTTACCTAAAACCGAAGGTGTGTTTGAGTGTGTTTTACCTGGAAGGTCTCACTGGTCAGCAGCTCCAGATCAGGCAGATGATTGATGGCCTGGTTGTAAATCTCTTTACTGTCCAAAGTTTTCAGCCACTGGAACACATGCACGTTGAGTTATTGATGTAGTACTACACAGTTTTACTGCAGACAGTACTACATACAGCATGTAATGCAGTGCTGTGTCTTACCAGAATGCTGCCTTGTTGATCCAAAGAACTTCCAGGTGGGAACAAAGCAGTCGCTCCAGTGGTCACCTGAAATATAGATGAAGGATCACAGCCTGACATTCAGTACCTCAACAAATACTAAAAACAAAAGAGAACTGAAAATAAATGTTGACCTGTTCAGAGCAGCTGATGGCAGAAACAAAATATCTAACTCTGCTTCTTTGCAGATGATACTCTGATTTACCTCTCAAATAAACTCAACTGGCAGAGAATCACAGGAGTCTATTCATCAACGCTCTCCTTCACAAACTGAGGTTTTTGTATGGTTTCAATCAAGACTGACATGTAGGTATCTTACAGTAGTAGTACTGGTAGTATTGCAGTAGCGCAGAGCTTTACCTGGAAACTCTCACAGAGCTGCTCCTGCGAGGTACAGTCCATCCAACCAACCTTAACCAGACCATCCTACAAACACACACACACACAGATAAGAAATAATATAACCAACCACATCAGTAGAAGGTACCACAGTAAAGACATGTGTAAGTATACAGTATAAACATTACCTCTATTAACATAATTCTGTTTTAAGGGTTCATCAGCTAAAAATGTTGGGAGCTGCTGTTCTTAAAGACACTTCAGAATCACTGAATATATCATCTTTGCTGTGTGAAGCAGCATCTATGCTTTTTCCATTATGAAAGCTTTTATTTCTTCTTCATTTGTTTAGGGTGTATTAATTTATTCTGACATTAACATGAGATCCACAGTCCAGTGGAGGCAGCCTGCCTCTGCTGTAAATAGCTGTGGGACACTGTGATAATAGTAGTTATGTTCTCACCAACATCCCAGCCAATTTCTGTCTGGTTCTTGGCTCCAGGCAATCTGAGAGAGAGGAGGAAGTAAATTATTACTAAATGACAGACTATCTATATACTCAGTAGTACATTAGTGTTCAAATATCTGAGTGTGTGTGGTAATAGAGAAGATTTATGATATCCTTAAAATACCAAAATATTTTAGTCAGTCATTATGCAGAATGGTCTATTTCAGGATAATGTATATTAGATCATTGGATTATAATCACTGATAGATTAATATATGCATCACTAATACTGCAGCTGATTATGGTGGCGCTTTTTTCACTGACTTTATACTCCTTAATCAATACCAACATATTTTATTTTCTGATAATATTTTGTATAAATAATCTGAATACGCCAATTTCGACAATGCAGAGTAGAGTTATAAAGGAAGTACCTCATAACTGTACTTAATTACAGTAATTGAGTAAATGTACTTTCCACCACACACACCTTTGTCTGTGCATGTATGACACCCATGTGTGACTGAGAGTTTTAACTGACAATCAGACATGCAGAAAACTTTACCTCCAGTGTCGGAGCAGAAAGTGATGAGCCAGCCGAGCCCCGCTGCAAACGCACTCTCAATCTCACTGAAGACGTTACCTGCAGAAACACACCCAGCTCAGACCACAAACACAACAAGATAAACAGAAGTCAGATCTGTAAATGAAGAATATCTCAGAGCAGTTCACCTTGCCAGAGCTGAGTGACGGTTGTTGTGATGAACTGCATGGAGAAGCGGACCAGGTTGTCTTTAGAGCGCTCTCCGTTAAACTTCTCCGGTTTCTACAGAAAGACAAACAAATGTTAATGATCTCTCTGATGATAAACAGACAGAACTGTAATTTGTATTTTTTATTTGCACAACAGCAACTCTTGAGTCATATTCTAGATTTCCTTTCTACAAAACATAAGCCTCCAAAGGGCAAAACAAATGACAGAACCACTGAGTTAACTAATGACATTATATGTTCATCTTCAGTAAAACTTAAGCACTGGCTGATATTCTGAATTTAACTCTTAACCAAAAGCAAAAGCTCTCATTGGCTGAATGTTATTAATGTGTTAATGTTATCAAAATAAACATGGAAAGATGATGTGAATCATTTCAAATGGAGACAAACGGGAAAACAGAAACTGATGTGGGTTAAATTTCAGACGTCCCCCTAACTGACCATCTTTCTTTATCATAGCAACTCACACTTTACTCACATTACTCAGATAATCAATAAGGGAACAATCAATAAACAGACCTGTCCTGCTCTGAATACAAACAGACTGGGGTAGCTAGTGATGCCTTTGCTCCTGCAGAGAAAGTTGTTGTCTCCACAGTTCACAGCTCCGATCCTGATGACTCCGTCCATCTCTTTGGCAAACTCCCTCCACTGAGAGACAGACAGGTTAGTTAGAGAGGAGACAGGAGGACAGACAGATGTTTTATTAATTGGTTAACAAGAGAATGTCTCAGTGATTTCTACTGAAAACAATGTCCAGCATCCTAAATACACAAGAAAGTCTCCAGGTGATAAAATTCAAGGTGTAAAATTAAACAGAAAAAGTGTAAAATTTATATTTAAAACATAAAACAGAGCAGAAAAGGAACAATTACACAAATCTACACTTGCATTCAGGGTGTGTATTCAACACTGAGTGTGTTTGGCTTGTGTTTAATATATGTGTGTGTGTGTGTGTGTATTTGTTCTGTATTTTAGTGTTATATTACCGTTGGAGCCAGCTGGTGACAGTGCGAGCATCGTGGGAAATAGAAGTTGATGAACCAGATTTCTCCAGAGTTCACTGCTGCCTCTGAAACACACACACACACACACACACACACACTCACACAGTCATTACCTGTCTATCTGTGAAGTCTCCTATTACACACACACCACTGATAGCCATGAAAACCTCTCTGATGGTGATACAGTACGGTGTAAGTATGAATGAAAATAAAGTTTTGGCTCACATAAAAAATACAGTATTGGTCATATATGTTACACAGGCTGATCATTTGTTGGTTGGTGTATGAAATTTGCCACAAAGGGCAGAAATGTAAACATCTCTTTTATGTCTATCAGCACGTTTACTGTTTTGTTTGTACTTTATTCATTTCACACAGCTTGTTTTCTCCGTCAGCTGTTTTATTCCTTAAACTTAAAGCTACATTCATCCAATTTTGGCCACTGAGATTCAGAAAAACATTAAGTCAGATATCCTGATGATGCCTCGGCTTTGGCTTGAAGACTTTTTATTAAAAACCTGAGCTACAAGCTGGAAGTGGAAGGCAAATAAAAGTCAGGATATCTCTGCCTTTGCAGCTTCAGTGTTGCCCATTCTTCTTTTATCCGTTTCTAATCAGTAAATAAAACATTTAATGGGATGATAATCTATATCGCTGGAGAGAAGATTTAACAAGCTGCTGACTATTCTCATATTCTGTAGACAGAAGAACAATAGCCAATAATAGCCAATAATATTTTACTGAGCCAGATGTGTTCGTTAGTACGAACAAAAACCACAAGAATTGAACTCCAGGTTTCTGTGATGGTGGGTGGGAACAATGACAAATGATCTGTTTGACAATAAAGATCTTACCAAAGTCTCCGCTGTCCAACGTGATGATCTCCAAATCATCATCATAGATACCTGGACAGACAGACACATTTAAAAAGTTTTAGACTGCAGATTTTCTTCACGGTAACATCAGTTTCAAGCTGAATATTTGAATGTTCTGTGACAGTTTCAATACAAACACAGAAAACAAAAGCTCTTGTAGCAGACTTACCAAAGTCGTATCTGTAGTAGCTCCAGCTCTCGTAGCGTCCGCCCTGCTGCTGCTCGTCCAGTCCTTTTTCTCCGTATTTATCATATTTCTTTCTCAGGTCCTCGTCTTTCAGAACCTCATAGGCTCGATTCACCTGGAGGAACTTCTCGTGTGCTGAGGAGTCGCCCTAGAACACAAAACTGTGATTAGAGATCAGGTTGGGTACACTGACTGAGGCTGTTTTTGGCAGCTGCAGGTTTAATCAGGGTGTTTTCAGCAGGTTTAACGGAAGATGTTTTGGGTTAAATCAGCGTGTCTCACAGGGTTTTTGTCGGGGTGCATAATGAGCGCCAGCTTCTTGAAGGCCTGTCGTATCTCTCTGGTCGTGGCCTCCCTGTTCACTCCCAGCAGTTTGTAGTAGTCTTGGCTCTCGGCCCACACCGCCGCCAGCAGGATGACAAGGAGTAGCAGCGGCGGCATCACGAGCCGAACGGGGCGGGGCCGCCGAGCCCCGAGGACAAGTCTGCTCTCCATCACCGGTCTTCCCTGAACGGCCGCAGTGAGCAGCAGCTAGCAGAAGCTGAAACAAACACACATTAGTCTGTCTTTGTTGTGAAGATGAGATTTACTGCTGTAACCTAAATGAACCTGTAACCACCCGACCCTGCAGCCGTTTCATCGTCCAGTCATGTTGGAGATAAGCGATCAGTGGATGGTCGGCTCGAAGGTTACAGCCAAGGACGTAACTGAATTAGCTGCTTTTGAGGTGGATTGGCTTGAAGCGTGGGAGCGGCTGCTTTTACATCCCACTGAGATCTGAAGGTTTTTGACTCATTTTCCTAGTGATGAATTATGGTTAAGTCGGGCTGCAGCTTTAATTATAGATTAATCTGTCAATCACTTTCTTGGTTAGTTTCATCAACTAGAAAATGTTATAAAATGGTGAAAGATGTTGATCAGTGTTTCTGTTTCGTCCAATAAAACAAAGATATTCAGTTTACTCTCAAAGAGGATGAAAGAAATCTGAAAATATTTAAAGACAGTAACTCTCTTTTCAGATTTTTTATTATTGTGCAGTTGTGTTTTTTCTGATATTTTGTGAATGTTTCTTAATCTTCTTAATCTCTCTTGAAAAACCTTACTAAGACGGTTTGACTACATAAGGATTAAATCAAAATACTAAATTAAATATATCATTAAAATGGATAATAAATTAGTCACCTGCAGCTTTCTGGTCTGATCTGGAAGAATCATTTACATTATTGTATTTTCTGTAACAAAATGGCAGAAACTCTTTACCAAAGAGAAACTTTTGATTAAATGTTTGAAGAGTTTTCTGTTTTAATGCTTAAAACAAGTCAAACACTGATAATGAAGTCATTTATCTGTCAATAGAAATTAATACCAAATTTAACACTTTTAGAGAAAGACAGTTACTGCAGATAATTCAGAGTAAAAGTATGTTTAAATGTGAATATGTAGCATAAATATACTGCAGTGAAGTACAAACACTACTGCAAATACACATTTATAACTAATAACTGTATTAAATCAATATAAAAACGCTCTGATATAAAATCACAGAGAATATTTACTGTACACGATGTTTTCTGTGTGTTTTCTGTGTGTCTTCGTTGAGTCCTCTTTGTGTCTTCTTTGTAAAAACAGCAGAAAATTCTTCAATTAAAGAACCTGAGCTAGCTGAGCTAAGCTAACTCTGCGTCTCCAGGCAACACAACTTGCTAATTAGCCTGCTAGCTTCGCCTTTTAGCACTGCGCTGCTAAATCTAACGCGATCGACACATGTATAGATAAATAAATCAATGTCGATATTTCCATCTGATTAGAACAGCAGCTCCGTTACCTCCAGAGGAGTCCCAACTTCTCCCAAAGTCTGAAGATCCGGATCAGACCGGGATCAAGCGCAACTTAACTCCACGCTCCACTTCCGCCCACAGCGTGTCACAATAAAAGCCGTTTACTGCATATCACAGTAAAGGCCGTTTGCTTCATGTCACAATAAGATGATAGATAGATAGGAGATAGGAGGTAAAAATACAATATAAATATATTGTATAAATACAATATAAAATAACAATATAAAATAAAAAATATGAAAGTAAAACATCTGGCAGTTCTGGTTCTAAGGTGC
The DNA here is from genome assembly GCA_023238725.1 of Scortum barcoo. Taxonomy (NCBI): domain Eukaryota; kingdom Metazoa; phylum Chordata; class Actinopteri; order Centrarchiformes; family Terapontidae; genus Scortum; species Scortum barcoo. The sequence goes on from CM041550.1 coordinate 2,249,518, forward strand.
AGTTGTGCAAAATGGCAGTGTGTGACATACAGTTGTGCAACAGTCTGTTTGTACATACTTGAGTCCACATATAGATGTGTGTGTGTGTGTGTGTGATAAAGTGTGTGTGTCCAAGGTGCGTGGTGTGAGTGTGTGTGTAGTGTGTGGTGAGTCCGGAGCTTGTTTTGTGTTATCGCTCCCCCCGAGAGGTGTTGTAGAGCCGTATGGCATGGGGGAGGAACGATCTCCTCAGTCTGTCCGTGGAGCAGGTCAGTGACAACAGTCTGTCACTGAAGCTGCTCCTCTGCCTGGAGATGGCGCTGTGCAGTGGATGATTAGGATTGTCTATGATGGACAGGAGCCTGTTCAGCATCCATCGCACCAGTTTGTCCAGGCGCGCTGCGTCCTTCTTCTTGAGGCTGCCTCCCCCCCAGCACACTACTGCGTACAGGAGGGCGCTCGCTACCACCTGGTAGAAGATCTGTAGCAGCTTCTTGCAGATGTTGAAGGACGCCAGCCTTCTGAGGAAGTACAGACGGCTCTGTCCTTTCCTGCACAGAGCGCGTCTGTGTTGGCAGTCCAGTTTATCATCCAGCTGCACTCCCAGGTATTCTGTAGGTGTGTACCACCTCCACACAGTCCCCTTTGATGATGACCAGCTCTGGGTGCGGCCTGGGTCTCCTAAAGTCCACCACCATCTCCCTGGTCTTGGTGGTGTTGAGGAGCAGGTGGTTGGAGTCACACCATGTGACGAAGTCCTTGATCAGTTCTCTGTACTCATCCTCCTGCCCACTCCTGATACAAGTCCGCGAACTTCTGTACATGGCAGAGCTCCGAGTTGTACTGAAAGTACAAAGAAAGAAAGATGTAGACTTAACATGCTTTACTTCAGTTCACAGTGTGTCACAATAAAATATGTCTACTGCATGTCACAATAAAAGTCGTTTACTGCAGGTCACAATAAAATCCATGCACATAACAAACTCTAAAAGTTATGCACAAGACAAATGAGCTTTTAGAGAAACATATCTTTAATTCCATATGTTGAAAAACGCACTTTTATTTATTTATTTATTTTTTGCTTTTGTGGAGTTTCTTCTAAATATATTTGAGCATTGTTTTTAGGGAACGTGAGACTTGTGACTGAGTCTGAGAATTGTTATAAGACCATTCTGACTGACATCTAACTATACAGAGACACATAGTCATTAAAAAAATTGAACTTTTGGAAAAATATCTCCTTTGTGCAGGTTTAACTGACTTATATTTCTGACAGTAATAAATAAATGTAAAGAATTGTAACATAAACCATTATATTACTAAAAATTACTAATTCGCTACCATAATGAGCTGTTAGAAAAAATAACTTTTCATTATTTGTTAAATAAAAACCCTTTGTGTTTAACAGGATTTAATAAGCAGTTAAGTCACCACCTGTAGTTTTCGGTCGGCTTTTATTTTGACAAGAAAATAGTCTTTTAGCCTGGGGTAACTTGACCAAACTCGTGGCCTACCGGCCGCATTCCGATGACGTGAGCCGTAAAAAGTTAATAAAACTTAAATTCCAATACGGTGACCAATATCAAATTAGTCAGATATGATTAAATGAAAGTTCAAATGAATAAATGCAAACAATCGAATAAAATGACACAGTCATCAGCCAGTGAAATTATTTTATACTGTAGTAAAATCGATTAGAAGGTCTTAGAAAATTAAATTTAACTATTCTTAATTAATAAGTAGTAGTTCCAGAAGTGGAAGTAGTATTTATATGTTGTACTTAAGTAAAAACAGTGATACCACAGCGTAGAAATACTCTGTTACGAGCAAAAGTTATGCATTAAGAATTTTACTCAATTAAAGGTAATTAAGTATAAGCATCCAAATATACTTAAAGTGTCAAACGTAAAAGTACACATAATGCAGAATGACCCATTTCAGAATAAAATATATGATAATATTGGATTATAACCCTTGATCATTAATGTGTTCATCATTTTAATGTTGCAGCTGGTACAACTTACCTATGGATATTCCAGAATTTGTCTCCCAGATATCTGTGAACTTTTATCTTAATCTATAATATTTTTCTTATCATATATTTTTTGTTGATTATATCTTATGTTATTAATCTGAATCTGCAAAGTCAGCTATAATACACATACAGTGAAGAAAAATCTTAAAATACAATGTTGAAGTACTTGAAGTACTTTAAGTTTCTCATATACTTCTCTTTCATTACAGACAGTACTGTACTGTTTTTTTTGCAGGAAACATTTCACCGCAGATAGTACTTTTACTTTAAACATTTGAAGTACAGTTTCACTTCAGTAAGATTTCCAATGCAGTACTTGTACTTGGGCGGTGTGGTATTAGTACTTTTCTTCCTCACATCCTCTAACTTTAAACCTCAGTTCATCACAAACAGCAGCTTCAGATTGTTTTTTCCTTTTCAGATCGTGTGTAAACCACATCTCCCATGAGCACCTCCTCTCAGTGACGTCCTCTGAACGCGCCGGCAGCAGATCCGTTAGCTGAGTCGCTTCTTGCCCCAGTTAGCTCGCCTCAGCCGAGCTCCTGAAACAAACAGCAGCGGACTGAAGCATCCCGTTTAAAACATCTAAACTTCAGCTAGTTTAGATGATATAAGTCAGACCCAACTTTATTCCGGTAGAGGTTTTAATATTAGTCAGTAAAAGTGCTAAATCAGTTAGCTTAGGTAGCCTAGCGTCACTTCCTCCGTTTGAAACTCGCGGCCAGAGACAGAGATGGAGCTGCCAGGTAACTTTCCAAACTGTTTATCTGCTGTTTGTCATGGCCTGTTGTTGTTTACATGTTTATCAGTCACCTGTCTGCTCTGACAGCTGATAGCTCAACGTCAGTTTAACGTTGGTAGTTTTAATAAAAGGTTAAATCATGTTTCAAGATGCTTTCATTATTGATCTTTATAGACTTTTATTATAATGATGGCCTAGATTGATAAAAGGAGGGTGATTTCCAGCTGTTGCACACTGTGTATGGACTGAGCTCTGCAGGAAGAAGGCTGCAGTTAATGATTATCTTAATTATCGATTCATCTGTTGATCATTTCGCTAATAATCAATTAGGTGTTGGTCCATAAAATGATAGAAAATGGTGACAAATGTTGATCACTGTTTCCCACAATAACCACACTGACCAAGATTTCTCCTTATAGTAATCAGCTCTGATCATTTCAAAAGGCAGCATATTTAAAAGTGTTTTTACTTTACTCATTATTCAAACTATAATATTTTATTAAAACTGTGGACAAACATCTGTACAGTACTGTGAGAGTGCAGGGCATGATGGTTTAGGTTTTTTACACACACATGTACACAGATCAGAATGAGCCAGCCCATTTTCTGTAGTTTCCCAGAATCCTCAAGGGCTCCTCTAACCATCTTGAAGGATAATTATTCAGAATAAAATAAAAAAAATGTTTGCGAATGTTTTCTAATCTAATGAACATTGTACCCCGAGGTCACATATGTTTTTCTTTAAAATGTAAAATAATATTCTTACTCGTGTGGTAAAAAGTCAGTGCAGGAGCTACATTTGATTTGCTGCAGTTTGCATTATATTGAATTAAATAGAAACATCAGATCAGTCAGTCCTGGGGGGGGGCACTCATCTCTAACCAGTCTTCACGTCTCTGTCTCTCAGTAGGAACTGAACCAATGACCCTGGGCTCTCCCACCTCCCCCAAACCAACCTCTGGAGCTCAGTTTCTGCCCGGCTTCCTGATGGGTGACCTGCCAGCTCCAGCTACCCCACAACCACGCCCCTTCAGTCTGGCCACACCCATTGCAGAGAGCATAGGTAAGCACAGAGGTCAGCAGGAGAACCTTCCCATCTGTAGATCAGCTGACTGTAGATTCATCAGTGCATCCTGTCCTGCTCTGCAGTAGGAGGTGGCAGTGGAGGAGGCTCTGCCCTGCAGCCCGTTGTCCCCACGCCCAAGGATAAGAGTGGCGCCCCACCTGTTCGCAGTATCCATGACGACCTGGTTAATGTTGCAACACCCCTCCACACACACAGACAGGTTAGTACACAGCACTGTCTGGTGGATGCAGAGCAGTCACCCAAACATGAGGAAGAAGAAAAAACATCACTTATCTCGCCAGTGATGGAAATGAAGAGACAGTGAGTTTTCTTAAAAAGAAAACACTCTCATGTCAACTACCAGAAATATAATATAGCATAATAATTCAACAGTCATTCATCTCTGTCACACATCGATGTTTCCATGTCAGTCTGTTCAAAAAACCTCAAAAAACAATCAACAAAATGATTTAATGAATTAAACTTTGTGAAATGAAATGTTTGGCTGTAAAAGTGAAGCTATGAGGAGAAAATGTTGTCAAGGCGAGGAAATCATAACATTTTTTCAATCTTTCTCTCCTCAGTCTTTTCCAGTTATGCAGTCTCCTCTGTCTGCACGCGGTGCCTCGACTCCAGGAACAGGTACAAGCTGATACCCTCACTACCACTGGTACTACCTATTCTACTCCTGATATTAGTCGTGACTCTACAACACCAAGACTGATACTACTGTATAAAATCAGAGCTCAAATTAGTCAGTTCATAGATTAGTCGTTAACTATTGAATGAATCTGCAACTATTTTGATAATTAATTCATCATTTTTCAGTCATTTAAAAAAAGTGTCAAAATTCTCCGACTTCACCTTCTCAGATGTGAATATTTTCTGGCTTTTTTCATCCTCTGTGACAGTAAACTGAATATCTTTGGTGTTGTGGACAAAACAAGACATTTGAGGATGTCACTTTCAGATTTGGGAAACATCTTTCACCATTTTCTGAAATTTTATGGACCAAACAACCAATCAAAGTCAAAGAGAGAGAGAGCAGCCACAGCGTGTGCACGCGCCGCCATCTTAGGCACGCGCCACCACCAATTACTTGCATGAAAAAATAAACCACAGATTAATTGATAATGATAATAATCATAAGTTGTAGCCCTAGTTCAGATTTATTATTTGCAATCTTACACTCCTGATACAGCTAGTCTGTATTTAGCTGTCTGTCTCTCTCTTCCTCTGCCTGTCTCTGTCTCCAGGTGTGCAGCAGATGTGCTTGTCTCCAGCTCAGGTGGATCCCTTTTACAGTCAGGGAGAGTCTCTGTCTTCTGACGATCAGCTGGATCAGACCTGGGTCACTGTTTTTGGGTATTTATACTGCAAATTATACTTCTAATACTGCTGCACTGCTTAATATACTGTGTATAAATGTATATGATCTGTGTGTGTGTGTGTGTGTGTGTTAGCTTTTCCTCCAGCCTCAGCCTCCTACATCCTGCTGCAGTTCGCTCAGTCAGCACGGAAACATCCTCAAACACATGGTGAGACTCACCCACAAAGTCCTGTCTCGTTCCATTTGACGTTTTATTAAAAACTTTATTTACAATCATTTTTTGCTGCTTTGTGAAGAGAAAAAGCAAAAAAGCAGATCCACACAGGTGAAATGGTCATGGTAAGTTCTAAGAGTTGGAAGAAAGTCACAGGAGAGCCAGCTCCTCAGGTCAGGGTTCAGCAGTCCACCTACACCTGAAGGATGAGGGACGCTCTTTTAAGGAGAGCAACATACATGTTTCAGCCGGAGAAGACAGATGGTTTGAAAGAGGAGTGAAAGAAGCCGTCTATGTCAAACTGGACAGAGGAGGTGACTTATGACACCACTTATAAGACACTTATGCCCCTTTTTCACTAGTACCTACTCGGCTTTCGACTCGACCTACCGCCTTTCGGTTTGTACTGCTGCGCATTTCCATCACGCGCATGTTAGTACCTGGTACCAGGTACTTTCAGTAGTACCCACTCGGCCGGTTCCAAGCGAGCTGAGTCGAGCCGAAAATGTGACGTCTGCCGTCGACGGCAGGCCACATTTCTTTGTCTGGTGGCCTCCATTGCTCCGTGAAGTCGCTTTCGTGTTTGTGTGTCGCATAACAAATGACATCACTGGAGTTTCGGCCGCGTTGGGCTATGCGACCCCTAACACCCACGCTGAGGTGGTACTCTATTGTAATGGAAAACGACCGAAACTGAGTCGAGTCGAGTCGAGTCGAGCCTAGTAGGTACTAGTGGAAAAGGGCAATTACAGTGCAGTCCTTAGTTCCTCCATAGACAGATCAACACCCATTCACACCTTGATTCATGTGACCTGAACAGCTCACATGATGGCCGGGTGGGGCAACGATCCACAAATCACCCATACGACTCTCAGGGGTCAACCTACATACAACTCTGAACTAAGCTTTAGGCATTATAACAGTTTCATAAGCTGTCTTAATTAGTGTAGTTAAAATCTGCTCAGGCATAAAAAGGTGAAATAACAGTAAAGAAATACTATTTAAAATGACATTTGCAGCTTCACGTTAATATGTATAAGAATGATCCGTGAGCTCCATGCAGTGAGGGAGTGTTGCACAGATCTGAACATCTGTGAAAAGGAGACATCGGAGTGGTACTTGGTATCGACAGCGTAGAGGTATCTGAGGTGGTTGGAGAGAGAAAGATAGATTAATGTTTCCCTGTGGTGTTTAGAAGCTGAACCGAGGTCTGCAGGTTGTTGTTTTTTATTTAGTTTACATATATATCTGATCCGATCAGTTTAGTTTCACATTGCAGTTATGTGAGCACACAATACACAACTGTCGTCATCACCTAGCTGAGCTGTGTCTACTCAGACCTGTAACTAAACCTGCAGGAATTTCCTGTTAATGATCCAAAAGTCTGAACTATCCAAAAAATGTTTTTAAGCTAGAAATGAACTGAGCCGTGGTTTTGATTCAGACTGAGGCCAGATCGGGTCCAGCCCGGTCTGGGAAGATTTCACACCTGTAATTTTGGTCCATATCCGATTAAAAAGTTCAAATGTCTGAACCGAACGAAGCACAGTCAGTGTTAAAGGGCTCTTAGTCTGTGACGTCCCTGTTCTGTTCATTTAGAGTCCCTTCATGTCATTAACTGCTGTATGTAGATGATGTCAGCTATCACAGTCAGCTCAGGCTTCAGAGGTGCACTGATGTGAACTGACGGATGTTTTGATGATGTACCGACAGATGGCGTCTCCTGGTAACTGGATGCACCTTCAGTATCAGTCCAGGCTTCAGGCCAGGAAAGCTCTGTCTAAAGATGGAAAAGTGTTTGGTGACGCCATCATGGTGGGAGTCAAACCCTGCATAGACAAGGTCAGTACCTGTTTTTGAACCTGTCGTCTGATTGGTCGTTCAGGTCAGGTGACCCTGAGCTCAGCAGTGACGTCGCTTCTGTGTGTGTGTGTGTGTCTCAGAGTGTGATGGACAGCAGTGCAGCCGTTTCCTCTCCACTCTCCACCTCCTTCTCCTCCTCCGCCCTCCCCTCCACTCCTCGCTCTGCCATCAGACCGCTCAGCGCCGCGTACAGGAGCTCCGGCAGCGACTACCAGGTGACCTTTGACCTCTGAATTCACTTTGATGTCCACTTGAGAATCTGAAATGTGTGTTTTGTTGAAATAAATGTGTGTGTGTGTGTGTCTGTTCAGGTGGTAGCAGACAGACAGACACCCAGGAAGGATGACAGTTTTGTTTCCAAGGCAATGGAGTACATGTTTGGCTGGTGACATTAAACAATGCATCGTGGGTAACCTGCAGCCTTGGAGGAGAGAGAACGATCAATCGATCAGTAGACAGACAGATGAACTGATTCACTACAGTGTGTGTGTGTGTGTGTGTGTGTGTGTGTGTGCATGTGAGCATGCTGAGGTGGACAATCTTTCTGTCTTTCTCTCCTTTTATAATGAATATTTTTTAATGTTTTGTCTCAATAAAGTTTTCTCTGTTTTGAATTCAGTGACGATCTTCTGTCAGCAGCCATCACATCCTCACATGGACACTACAAGTTTGTGGACACTCAAACATTTCAGTTAAATGTGATTGTCAGACATTTTATTCCAAAACCATGTGCACTCATCTCTTTTAATGCCTAAAAACCAAAACACATGTATTTGTAACACACTCCTCCTTTTATTAGACTGATTTTAGCTCCAGCGGTGGTGATAAGGGGCACAAACCCAGGTGAAATGAACCCATCATATGAATTCTGTACACCATCAAAGAAAAATACAAAACCCACTAAATAATTCAGTAATAATAGGATTAAGAATCAGTACATTCACAGTACAGCTTTGGAACTTGTGTACACAGATTAACAAATTATAATCATCCAGCAAGAAAAAGGACAAGTCACGTATGTAAAATCAAAGAACCCTTTCCGTATTTAATTCAAATTTTACAGCAGGTTTTAACCAGCATGTTGAAAGTTTACTGTCCCTGGATGGTTTTAAATTTACATTTTACATCTTGTCATATTTTTTACAAGATCACTTATTGTTATAACTTTAGCAGTGATTTGTTTATTAAAACAACTTGGAAAGTCCCAGCATATTCTTGTGCCTTAATCTTTTGCATGTGTGAAGTCTGAGAAAAGAGAAAGCAGCCGTTTGTTGAAAACACATCTGCAGATCCAGTGGAAGCTCTGCAGTAAAAGAAAAAAGAAAAAAAGAAAATGTTCAAAAGTTTAAAACAAGCTCATGTTTTGAGGAAAGTTAGGGTCTGGATGAGCAGATAATTGTAGCAGACCAAGCAAAAACTAAATGTGGAGGAGTTAAAATACATAATTAAGTTTGATATTAAAAATGTCAGAATTAATGAGGTGAAAAGTCTTTTTTTAACATGCACATTATTAATGCTTTGGTCTGCCTTATTGAAGGAACATGTTTTTATTAATCTATATTAATAGATTACCAGTAAAGTACAGAACAGCTGTATGGGCTCTGCTGTGAGTGGGAAATATTATTTTGTCCAGCAGATGGGGTCATAAGTCCTTCAACATAAACCTAAAGGAGTCCATTATGTGAACGACAGAAAAAAAGTCTGCTAATACTTCTTTTATGTTGTGGAGAGGAGCCGCTGAAAGCAAAGGTTCATAGATGTAGTTTCAGTTTAAATTCAGAGCATAATGATTGTTGCAGGTGTAAGTGTCCTTTTCACACCCACTCTCAATTCTATATCAAGTTAAGCAACATTTTTTGAGTGGGCAGACCCACCTTGGTGCGTGCCCTGTCTGCCGGGAAATACACTGCGTCAGTGAATGACTCATGGATAATAACTGATGTCTGCTGACACATGAAGCGAAAGGTGCAAAAAGTTCAGCTGCAAAAGCAGATAAACTCTGTTCACCATTAAATCCCCTTGAGGTGATATTTGACTATAGGAATAAAAATAACTTCTTAAATAATTCAGCACATGTCTGATTGATTCTTGGAGTGCACACAAAAATGATTAAGGAGATGAAATAAAAACTGAGGTATGTTTATTTTTGCAAATGAACCCTCTGAATATACACACTGTTGTCCCCTTCTGACCTACCAAAGAGGCTTAAACAAAGAGTGAACAATCAATATGGTTTTAGTACCAGCTTGTAGAAAACTGAAGACTTTGAAGTGACGTCCCGTTTTCTGTCTTATAAACATTGTGACATCGACTCATATCAGTGATATACTTGGAGACACAGCTACATTTACCTTTAATACTGATGTAAAGGAGGGGGGGGTTCCTGTCCATCAGAAATCTCTCACCAGCTGACCTTTCTCCCAGTAGCCAGTTACTTCTAGCGTACCTTATCCCCCACAACATATGGTCTCCTCGGCTCTCACTCTGATGGTACAGCATGGCGGGGATGAATGAGCGGAGCAGGCCTCACAGCCTGCACTGCAAGCAGAACAGAAGGCAACCTGTGAGAGAAAAGAAAGAGGGGGGGGGGGTTGTGAGTGGACAAGATGGGGGAGGATGGGGGAAGGCTTTGGTTGAGCTTATGTTTGACCCTCCTGATCCCACAAAGTACATTTGAAACTGTATGATTAAAGGATGTCACATGGTCAATTTTAAACAACTTACAGAAAGAGTTTATGTAAATGATAATCTATACATACTGTCTGTACACTTTAACCTACACTTACATCCATCTGAACACCTCACAGTAGTTTGCAGTCTTGTATGCATCCATGTGCGTACAGGCAAACTCCTTTCATTTTTAACTTTTATATCAGCACTTGTGTTTGACCTTTTTGCTCTATTCTTTGTACCTTCTGTTTGGTTTGTTCATGTGCTGCTGCTGCGACATGCAAAATTTCCCCCGGAGATGAATAAACTATCTATCTATCTGCAGATCAGTGTTTATGGCTGTGTTGTTTTTCCTGTGTGTGGTCTGTCCTCTTTTTGTTGTCTTTGTCTTTGTGGTAGAGGAGGCTGTGAGGCCTGACTGGAATCTATTTAATCTTTTTCTATAGCTTTTTCTTACTCTATCTATCCATCTATGTTTAGATTATGTATGTTGATTGCTAAGGAAAATAATGTAAATATTTTAAGGATTTAAGTGATTTGTTTTTTAAAATAAGGAGACTCCATCTGTCTTGATAAAATAAATAAAAAATATGTTTTAAAGGTACAAATGATTAATTTAGATTATTTACAGTGAGGACGGAGAGGCCATCTCTCTATCTAAATAAAATAAATAGTTAGATATAAATGATATATTTAGAGACAGAGGATCATCAGTTTCATGTGTTTCGGTGGGCCGTACCGACGCCACGTCAGAGTAAACTCTCGCGATACTTGCTCGACGGCCCGCCTGCTTGCGGCTACAGAGCCCATATCTCGCGTTAGCTGAGAGCTTTTAGCCTCACTCCGCCGCGATCGAGCCAGCAGAGGAAGTCAGTCCAGCAGCTCCGCAGAAAACACGTCGTTTGGAAACCTGAACGGACACTAAATTAACACTTAATACCGTCGTTTTATTTATTTAAAGTAAGCACTCGTGTAGCTAACTCTGCAGGTAACCCGCTCGCTTGTAGTTATATTATTTTGTACAGAAAAACGAAAAGCTAAGTAAGTGATCGTTTGAGCCAGAGCCGGTCGTGCTAACAAAGAAAATCCGCTTTCTCTTCAGAAATAATCCCCTTCTACTCTCTTTAGTTATGAGTCATGTGGTCGTTGATAATCCACACGGTCTAGAGCAGCAGGTGAGTGCTTTAATTTGTTGTTTTTATCGTGTTTTGACTTGATTTTGAAGGTGTTTTCAGCGCCGCCGCTCCGCACATGCAGTCCGGGCAGAGAAAGAGGCAGCTAAGCTAAAATGGAGGCGGTGATGTAGAGGAGATGGCGGCTGCGCTGGAGCCCAAACTGCCGCAAACAACTCGCTTTTTAGAGCCCAGTTTGCGTTGAAAACGACCTACTGCGGGTTTAAAATGAAGTTAATATGATTTGTAATAGAGCCATCGTGGTGTTTAGTGTGACTTTGTGTGGTTTAGCTGAGTTTCGGGGCTCCGGCCGGTGTGCCCGGTAAGCTAGCCGGCTGGTGTCGGGCCTACTCGACCTGAAACGTGGCGCAGGAGAAAATGTTGGCAGCGCCGTTTGATGCATGAATGTCTTTTTTTTACAAAAGTCCAGATTTACACAGAATAAACCCATGAGATAGGACAAACAACTTAAATGTAATTAACAAAGCATTATTTTAATGCTTTTTGTCTGTTTTTGTATTAGTCAGAAACTAGAGTAAGTGGTTAGATAAGTCCATTAATAACGCAGAAAACTGGATTTATGTGATGTTTTAGAGTTAAATCTTAAATCCAAATATTTGAAGTTAAAGGGTGTTTGTGGTTTTGAACAAAGTTACTTAAACTGTCTCTTTTTTGTCTTGGTGGTGTTAGATAAGTCTATTAAAACAAAAAACGGTTTAATGTTTAAAACTATAAAAAATTTTGTCTTTGTCTCAAATTGTTTGCCTGTTAATCCGATTCTGGTCGTAGGATTTTGGATAAGTCCTTTAATAAGACAAAACCATTAAAGTGTTAAGTTGATATTTATTGTGATTTTTTTTTAAACCAAGTTACATTAATATTTTCCCCTCGTTCTCCCTTAAATAAGTCCATTAGTCATTGAAGGTCAAAACCATAAATGGATAGATAAATAAAAAGATTCCCCCTTTTTAAATAATCTAAAGATTAAAACATCTTGTTTGATTTAGAGCTCAAAACAACCATAGCCAAGTGTTTAAAGTTTGTGGATTGATGTTTTTATATTTTAATCTGATTTTTGAGCCAAGCTATATTAATTTTTTCTTTTTTTTTCCTAGCTTGCTGTCCTAGACTTGAACTCTGCTGACGGACAAGGCGGAGGAACTGGCAGTAAGTAATAAAACAATGTCATTTGAAGTTGTAAAGGTAGTGATTGATTACTTTACCCATAGCTTAAGGCTAATGTAGTAACTGCTCTAACTGTTCTGTGTCTTACGATCAAATGCAAGATGAACTTATTTTATTACAAAATAAGCAAAGGAAATCAGTGTTTAAAGTTTTACAGTACAGCTTTATTGCAGGATTAGAAGAGTTGTAAGGCAGAGTTTCTGAGTGAAGGCTTTTGCATGCATCTCTGGTTTGTAAACAACAATAAAAGTCAAACTGTATATGACGTAATTTTTTTCCCCATCCAGGGCGTTACATTCCACCTCACTTGAGAAACAAAGATGCTCCTAAAAACGGTGAGTTTCATCTCAAGCTACAGTCTGGCCACCAACACAAGTTTGACTTGTGCTCTTGTTTTTAAAAAAAAAAAAACCCGTCAGAGCATGGTAAAAGCAAGCACAACTGAGAATAAATTGGCAAGGCCTCAGTGCCACACATGCTTAATCTTTACCAGTCGGGACATAGATGGCTGGTTCTGCAGTGTTTTTCGCTGCTGCAGACCAAATGAGCACCCACGACGTTCGTCTAATCTTTACAGGCGCACAGAACGAGGAGAGAAAGCCGTGTCTTGCGGATTTTCTGCGTCTGTGCACAATAGCTCATTTTGGCATCGACAAAGTAGGGCAGGTGGTTCTGTAAAATGGCCGTAGCCTGGAATTATTACCCCAGACTGCAGGGCAAACTTCAAAACTGTCCTGATTCAGTCCAGCATTTTCTTTACCTATTTTCCCAATTTGATTCTTGTTCCACGTGAACAAGAGGAGTGCTAGCTGTTGGCTGCTCTGATAAAGGGAAATGTTGTGGGTGGGTCGGTGGTATTAAATTACTATTGTAAGACCTTTTTAAAAATGTTTTTGTAGCCAGGATGAGGTGGTTGTGAGGTGGCTTTAATTTTTTTCCTGTACTTGTTTAGCCTCTTAAAGGCTTTAAGTCAGGACATGTTGTGCCTGGCATTCTCACTCAGATAATTTTACATTTGAAAAAAATCTTGGAAAAATGGTACTGTGTCATTGCACACTTGACGTTTTTCTCGTTTTTACTGTTTTCTTATTCCACAGCAGGAAATGCTTATTCCGCTGGTAGACAGTGCGGTTATTCAGTGGCACCAGTAAATCTCTGTAAGTCCCTTCTGTCTGCTTTCGCTGAGGGCAACCTGCATTTCCAGATGCATGAAATAGCCATTTTACACACCAGCAAAGCCAGTGCGAAGGGGGGAGAGGGTTAGGTCAGAGCTACACACTGCGCAGTAAAACTTAGTAATGGGCTCATCATGATTAATTAATGTGCTTCTCCTTGCTGGAATGCTTGCAGTCAGAGCTAGAAATATTATACTTACAGGGCAGTCTTATTTAAGCACAAGCTTGTTGGATTAATGTTTTACTACAGTGAGCAGGGGGTTTAATCTATTGAAGGTAGATTAATTTAAATGATTTTTTTTCTCACTGTATATTCAAGCCCATATTTCACCTGCAATGTCCCCCAAGTTTCTCCTAAGCAGTGTGCACAACCATGGCAGGCAGAGTGTCAGCAAAGAAATAACTATACTTCAGGATGGGATGACTGTAAGATTGGTAACTATTAGTTTAAAGCCATACCCCAACACTCATACTGCATGAGCCAGTGATTGTGGGTGAGTCTTTTTATAGCCTGCTTCCCTACCTTTGCTCAGGTTACCCAAGACTGGCCTCTCAAGAGCTTGCCTTTTACCATGCCTACAGTGGGGGTTGGCGAAACAGATGTGGTATACCTTGACCTGCATGCCACGCCATCTTCTCATTGGCAGAGTTTTCGTAGCGTATACAGCTGAGCACTTGGGGCTGCATTCAGCCCCGTGCCCTTTGCTTTGTTATGGTCACTTGGATCAAGCAGCAGAAATGTGGGCCTAACAGTGTTTGTCAAAGCTTGCACATGAGGTTGCTTATGATGCATGGTGCCTTAAATACTCTGCACTGCATCATCAGTGTGACTGTCTTACTATCTAATATCAATTGTGGATGAATTATCCAATGTTTTTTTTTTTCTGCATCGTCCAACCATTTGCACCCACAAAGCTGGAGCAATTGAAGTAAGATTTTATTAAGCAAAGGAGCTCTGGCAACATATTTGAATCCCTTCCTGTTTTTGGTTCCTTGTAGCTTTTTGTCCGTTGGTGACTAAGTGATTATTGAACATCGTGCAGCGAACTTGAGTGTCTGCAGACTTTCATCGACTGATTTCTTTGATTAGTAGCTTCTCTTGTAAATTTGTGAATAACGACTGGTGCGACAGAAACCTGCACATGGTTTGAATTTTCCTGACTGAATTTTCCTGTCTGAAAGGGACGTTTGTTTCTATCGAGGTTATTTCAAAGCAGATTAGCAGGTGTTCTCCTTGGCCTTTTCTTTGGCATTTGCAATTAAATTGGTAGAATAGCTAAATATTAGCGGTCTTGAACTGGTTCTGCCTTTTTAAAAGCATCAGAATGGTTTTCTCTTTTAGGTTAGCAGGCTGTCAGATCTAGTTTATACCATCAACATGGTGTTTGAAGTTGAGCAGGCTTGAGTTGATGTAAAGGCATCTGTACAAAATGCTGTTAGTTTGAGTTAAGATAAGAAACTTGATTAATCTCACATTAGGGGAGAACTTTACTAATGTTAGTGAATGGCAGACTCACCTGAAATGTCAGCCTGTGTTAGAGTACGTATTCTTCTCCTTTGCATGAATGAGAGTGATTACCCTGCCACAGTTCTTATGTATGTCTTCACAAGCTATTGCAGTATCTTTTCCTTTCCCTATAAGCTGGTGTAACTTGCATTAATTTGAGTCCTTCTGGAGTTGGTCTTATTTTGGCAGTTTGGTTTGATGTGAACTTGAAGGTCGTCTGCGTTGGTTTTTCAGAAAGTTGGGCCCTGATATTGCTGCATGGTGTGCTTTGCAACGTTTGCAGAGTTCACTTTTTGTCTGATACCTCTGAGCGACTAAATTCAACCCCAAATCCTGATGCAGCACTTTCTACTATTTTTATAATTAAGTTGTTTATTTACCACACCTCATCTATTTAGGGAACATTATTTTGATGTGAATGCAGAGCTGTCTGAGATCCCAAATACGCTGTGAACTTGAACTCCTCATCTTGTCAGCAACTCTTTGAGTTCACTTACAAAAGACATTTATTCTTGATACTGTGAATTTAATTTCTCAGATCTGTATCAAAGACAAAACTCATCCATAGTACTGGCTTAAAACATGTAGATCAGTGTGTCTGTGTGAAGCGTTACAAGGATTTTCCCTTGTGCTTTCTTGAGTTGGGGGTCCTTAGTGGAAGCATTTACCTGTTGGCCCACAGGTATAAGTTCAGATCCCCACCACAGATCTAGAATCAGGCCCCCTTTTTGGCTGAATTCAGTCTCCTTCAGAGCCAGGTTTGATCTGTGTGGCCGCCCCTTGATGCTGCCGTGGCTCAGCCTCAGCTACTTAGCAAGCCATCTCGTGGCAGCACTAATTGTCCGTCCACCCCCCAACCTCCCCACCAGCCTCGTCCTCAGCCTGCACTGACTATAGTGTGGCCACCGATGGAAACAATGACACAGCCAGTGTCCACAGCTGGGCAGATCGTTGTGGTAAATGTCCCATACAGGCGGAGAAAGGGTTCAGTGTGTCTCTGGGTTAAACAAGTCATCCTACCAAATAATAAAGCCAGTGTCTGAGCAGTTATTTGAAAAAAGTCGGTGGATTTGACCTAAAATTGATTTCTCTGCATCTCTTACTTTGTAAAGGCATAGAACTTGCTCTGTACTTTTTGCTAACTTTTTTGAATTGGACAAGATTGCAGCATTTTTCTTGATTCAGTGTGCAAGCTTTCAGTCCAGGTTCAGTCTTTGGGGTTGTTTGCATCACATCTATCAGTAAATTAGACCAAAAACATGTCAGTACTTGAAGAGAGACTCACAGATAGTAAGGCCAAGAGTGTCCTTGCTTACTGATTTTTAAAAAGTATGAGTAACATGTGCAGCATTGTGCTCTTCCTCACATGCCTCTTACTGTTCTTCTCCTTTCCCTCTAAATGAAGACTCACCTGGATGGGACGGCGGACGCAGCAATGGATTTGTGAATGGTTACCACGACAACCGCTCAAACGGGGGCTTCGGAGGGCGAGGACCCCCTCGCAATGATAGAGGTGGGCGTGGTGCCTACCGTGGTAACAGGGGTGGAGGCTCGTTTAATCAACCATTGCAAAATGCAGGTGGGGAAACCCTGTTGTGCCTTTTTAAAATATCTAAGTAGAACTCAAGTGGTATAGTCACGACAGTGTAGTTTAAGATTCAAACTATAAGCCCTCCCCCACCCTTGTTATACAGTTGGTACAATATCAGAATACTGTTTTTATACATATGCATTAAGGATCAGCAGTAAAGTTTAAGTTCAGCAAAATTAGCTTTTCAGTTAAATTAAAATAGTTATTTAATCTTAAGCAGCTGACAGCATTTTCCCTTAAGGGAAAGAGTGCGCTCTGGCATTTGGTAAGAAAGTGGCGTCATCCAATGACGACCAACAGCTGATTTGGGGAAAAAAACGAACCTGCCAAGTACATTACTGAGTCTTTATCTGCTCATTTACAGGGTTTGGTGGTTATGACAACAAAGACGGCGGCTGGGGAGGAGCTCCAAGAGACGCCGGCTACAGCAGCTTTGGAGGACGTTCTGATAGATCCAAGGGTAGCTTCTTCAATGACCGCGGGGCAGGTTCAAGGGGAAGGTGTGTAAAACGTACATTTAATAAGTGCTTACATTTTTGTCTTTCCTTATTTTTGTATATTATAAAAATATCAGACATTGTACTAAACAGAGCCAGGATTCAGTTTAATCTCAAGCAAGCTAAACAAGTGTTTTGTTTAATTTTATAATTTATATTCAATAACAGTGAATATGTATTTGTACTTTTAGTAATTTTAAAATGACTTTTTTGACATTTCCACATTACTCAGTAAAAGTAGCTTCTAACTTGTACAGCTTTAAACAGCACCACTTTACAGCCGGTCTCAAACATTTTATTTCACGTGAAAAGCAGCAGTGAGTGGACAATAAACTTTTTAAAACTGGGGGGGAAAATGCTACAAGTTTAGGATGTGTTGAGCATTTTTCAGCTCTTTAGCTGCTTTAAAACACTGCCTTTTTGTTCAGATATGAGCGTGGAGGCTTTGGTAGCGGAGGAAACAACCGCTGGGTGGAGGACTCCAGAGAGGAAGACTGGTCCAAACCCACTGCTCCCAACGAGCGCCTGGAACAGTAAGACTGATTCTCCTTACAGATAAATTAACTAACACATCTCATTTCTGCATTTGATCTCAACTTTTGTAAACCTTTTTTTCTAGTGAGCTTTTCTCTGGAAGCAACACTGGGATAAACTTTGAGAAATATGATGATATTCCCGTGGAGGCTACAGGAAGCAACTGCCCACCTCACATTGAGAGTGTAAGTCTACACGGGTTAATATTTTAATTTTAAAGGTTTACCAGTTTGTATCTTGTTCTGATGGCGTGTCTGATTTGTTCTGTAGTTTCACGATGTGGACATGGGGGAGATCATCATGGGGAACATCACCCTGAGTCGCTACACTCGCCCCACTCCAGTCCAGAAGCATGCTATCCCCATCATCAAGTCCAAGAGAGACCTGATGGCTTGTGCCCAGACTGGTGAGCATTTTCTCTTTTCCTGATTCATCTCATATAAAATATTCTCCCACCCTTGCATGTTTTTTTTTTTAAATGTATAAAAATGGAACATGAAGCTCGGTGGCTTACTCAGCTTGCACCGTTCGGCTCTGTGGTTTTATATTCAGGTCTAAAAACGGAGCTGTATGTAATGATCTCTGCTCTATTTCAGGCTCCGGTAAGACTGCGGCTTTCTTGCTGCCAGTGCTGAGTCAGATCTACACTGACGGGCCAGGAGATGCTCTGCAGGCCGCCAAGAACAGTGGACAGGTACTGAGCAAAGACGGCTCCAAGTAACTGAACACACATTACCTCTTTTTACTTGTCCTCATAAACATTTTTTTTTTTTCCATCCTCAGGAGAATGGAAGGTATGGTCGCCGCAAGCAGTACCCAATCTCCCTCGTCCTGGCTCCCACCAGAGAACTGGCTTTGCAGATCTATGACGAAGCAAGGAAGGTGAGTTAAACATACAACTGGCTAAGTCTAACACAAGAACATAACACTGTTGTCTGGGCATTTATTATGCATCTAATTATTTTCCCCTTCTCCCTTTATTCTAGTTTGCCTACCGCTCCCGTGTGCGGCCCTGCGTGGTGTACGGCGGCGCTGATATTGGCCAGCAGATCAGGGACTTGGAGAGAGGCTGTCACCTGCTGGTGGCCACACCAGGACGTCTGGTCGACATGATGGAGAGAGGCAAGATTGCTCTGGACTACTGCAAGTGAGTAAAGGCAACAAGGCACCATGTCGAGGTTTTGGGAAAATTTGTTTGTTTTGTGATGAAATATTAACAATCTCTGCAGCTACCTGGTCCTGGACGAGGCTGACCGCATGTTGGACATGGGTTTTGAGCCGCAGATCAGACGCATCGTGGAGCAAGATACAATGCCCCCTAAAGGCAGCCGTCAGACCATGATGTTCAGCGCCACCTTCCCCAAAGAGATCCAGGTACACTCAACCTTCAACGAGTACACAGAATCTTTCTAAATGTGATGGATAATATCTGCATACTTAAATTCTTGATTTGTTGGTCGGTGTAGATCCTGGCTCGTGACTTCCTCGAGGACTACATTTTCCTGGCAGTGGGCCGTGTTGGTTCCACCTCAGAAAACATCACCCAGAAGGTGGTCTGGGTGGAGGAGAACGACAAAAGGTCCTTCCTTCTCGACCTGCTCAATGCCACAGGTGAGAAATGTGTACGCAAAAAGGAAAATGGTTTATCCCCTCCCATGAAGGTCCCACTGGGCTCTAACCCATCATCCTGTGTTTGTCGGTCTGCCTCATGTCAAGCTAATATTGATCTCTGCTAACAAATGTTCATTATAGCGACACAGTGCAGTGAAAAATAAAATCTCGTGCAGGGGGTGCACAGGCACTGAGATCTCCGTGTTTTAAAGGGGTTTGCTTCTCATAATAATCTAAAGCTGTTATATTTTATGTACTGAGCAGCCTCACATTTACTGGCTGGTTTGGTTTTATCTTAGTTATTCCCAGTGAGGTTCAGGAAAATGTGACAGAGGCCCCAGAGAAGCCTGGTAAGTATGAACATACCATAACTTCACTCTGACCCACAAGCCAGACACATCACATCCCACAGCTCATCCTGTCCCTCCCCAGCTGACATGCTGCCTCAGTTTTGTTTTTTGTTGGTTTTTCTTTTCCCGTCAGAGCTTTTTGGACGTCCTAAACATTTGCCTTGCGCCAAGTGATATGACAGAATCACCCAATAGTACAACCCCCCCCACCCCCCACCCTGCTGAAAGGGAGTCCTCGTTTAGTGTAATGTTACAGTGCGTTATCAACACCGGCACTGAGGTCAGCTGGCACAGCGTGATCATGTTGGCTGGCTGTCATAGAAAGAGCTCTCAGTTTCCACAAGTCAGATGGCTGTGACAGATTTAATGACACCAACCTGTAACTGCAGTGACCTGAACAGTTGCCTCTACAGAAAGTACACACAGTTTAGACCGTTTACTTACCTACTGTAAGGTATGAACTAAATAAAGTACCATTGATGTTTGGTTTTTTTGTTTTTGTTTGTTGAGCCATCTCGCTCTCATTTGTCACTCCTTATTGGTGTTATGCAGGCATCCTGTGTTTTTTGTCACAATTTTTACCTCCAAAGAAGTGACACGCATTGCTTTTGTGCTGTTTCCTTGGTAACTTGCGCAGCTCTCACTATAAAAGGCAAACAGATGCATAGTTTGTGTCACAGACAGCCACGCCAAAGCACAAACTCTTTTGTTTAAAGAAAGAGGCTTGTCGGAGGAGGAGGGGTCAGCTGTATCCCATTACTATTTTTAGCAGGTCTGATTGGGCTGAACTGAGCTTAAAGTACTCTAAGGCTTAAGTAAGAGGTGTAATGGATGTTTTATTTATTTATTTTTTTTCCCCCCCTTGGCTTGTGCCAAAACAGTTGCAGGGTTAGCTGGGAATTATGCAACTTGGAATGGCCTGTCCTCCCATCACCCCTATGCCATTTTTATTATCTCAAGCTTTTATTCTGATAGCCATTAATGCCGAATATCTGGATAGTAACTTAATATCTGCAAACACAACTGTTGACCCTGAGTAGTAGACAAACTAAAGCCAAGGCTGTCAATTAATGGTTGTCAGTAAATGTAAAGCTTTTTATGCAACCCCTGTGTCCATTTCTAAGTTGTCATTTTGATTTGTGATTTTCCTTTTTGTTTTGTCTTACTTCATGATCTTGCAAATGCTAACCTTTTTTAGTAGACAGTTCCTGCTCCCATCTTTTTTTTTTTTTTTTTTAAATTAAACAATCCACTCACAGCTTTGTTCCCAGTTATAAATAATATATTTTCTTTTCTCCTCTTTGTGCTCTTCATCCTGCTCTCCTCCCCCCTTTTGTCCCGTCCTCCTTTTTGTTTCCGGCTGTACAGGCAAAGACTCGTTGACTCTGGTGTTTGTGGAAACCAAGAAAGGGGCCGACGCTTTGGAGGACTTCCTTTACCACGAAGGTTACGCCTGCACCAGCATCCACGGAGATCGATCCCAGAGAGACCGAGAGGAAGCTCTCCACCAGTTCCGCTCCGGACGCTGCCCCATCTTGGTGGCTACCGCTGTGAGTAATCTTTACTCTTACCCAACTTTCATGTGTTAAAACGGTTTGTGCGCTATTTGTCACAAAAGCCCAATAAACCAACATGTAGGCAAAAATTACACTGAGTATTTTACACTTATATTTGTACACAAAAACTGAAGCTGCAGATCATAAAAAGGCCTGATTCAAATTTATAAAGTTGCTGTATTTGGCGACTGAGATGTTTAATTTCATCTACTTACATCATTTACATGTTGAGAGTGGATCTGTTTGCGACATTTGGGCTGATTTGAGTTATTTCTAAGATTTCTGGTAACCTTGTAATATCTTTCACCTTTTCTGAACACAAGTGATTATATGAAGATTAATTAGCTATATCACAAAAAATAGATCAGAGTTTTTGATAAGTTTCAGTTTGGTTAATGAGCTGAATTTAAGCTCATAGGGTAAGAGAACTGACAATGTTTTATTTCCTGTTTTGTAAAAGAACAAAGATACCAAATGGTGCAAGCTTTTTATTGGAGTGCTTGAATCACATTTGGCAAAAACCCCGGAGGAAACTGTTAGGACGGAAACTGGTTTTGGCAGAACAGACAAACATTGTTTGGAGATTTTATCAGCTGTTGCTAACTTAAGCTCTGTAATTAATTTGAAGAGTGGACAAAATGAAACTCTTAACTGAGGTCTGGTGTTAAATCTAAACCATTTTTCTTCCGTCCTCTTTGTCTCCAGGTGGCCGCACGAGGTCTGGACATCTCCAACGTGAAGCATGTCATTAACTTTGATCTGCCCAGCGACATTGAGGAATACGTTCACCGTATCGGCCGTACGGGACGTGTGGGCAACCTTGGTATGAACATGTTTGATTTCAAAACCACGTTTTTGTTTTTTAATATTCGAATGACTCTGTATAACCGTACCACACCTCTGTTCTGTGCAGGTCTGGCCACGTCGTTCTTTAACGACAAAAACAGCAACATAACCAAAGATTTGCTGGACATTTTGGTGGAGGCCAAGCAGGAGGTCCCCTCCTGGCTTGAGAGCCTGGCCTACGAGCACCAGCACAAGAGCAGCAACCGTGGACGCTCTAAGAGGTGATGGTCAAACACAACAATAACCTTTCTTGACAGTTCTAGTGTATCACAGCAGATCTGCAAGTTTCTCGAACCAGCTCAATTACATGGTCATTTTAGCTCCCAGCTGGTGACGGCAGAGACATAAAGCTTGTATAAACAACGTGTGGCGTTAAACATTTAAACTTTGTGCCTTTTTTAGAAAGTCTGAACCATAACATTCAATTAACAAACAAATGTTCTCGTCGGTTTAGGTTCTCTGGCGGTTTCGGAGCCAGAGATTACCGTCAGACGTCAGGTGGTGGTGGAAGTTTCAGTAGCAACCGCGGAGGGCGTAACACTGGAGGCCATGGAGGAAACCGTGGCTTTGGAGGTGAGGACGCGTGAAATCCCCAGCCTTGATTCTGTGGTTAAACATTTGTTTCTACAAAGACGTCGACCTCACAACACAAGTTCCTTTTATTCAAATCTGTAAATCTGTCTCTTACACAAGCCTGAAGTTTGATTTGAAATGAGTTCTGTCGCTGACCTCTGACCTCGTCCTTCACAGGTGGCTTTGGTGGCAACTTCTACAGCAACGACGGCTACGGAGGCAATTACAGCCACTCTAGTGTGGATTGGTGGGGCAACTAGTCGCCATAGGAATAGGTTGCCATGCCAACCCGACCCAATGGAAACCACATGTTAACTTAAGCCAGACCATAACAACCCTCCCTGTGTAGCTTCACTGACACACAGTACATTACCAACCCTGGTTCTCTGCCATTCGCTTCTCTCAAAAAGGAAGTGCAGCACGACGCAAAGGAAAACCACCAGCACGTGCAACGCACCGGAGACTGCAGAGATTCGCACACCTCAGAGTGAGCATGGATGCTGACATGCATTGTCCGATAGCAACTTTGGACTTTCATTGTTAAAAGTATTTTTGTTCTTTTTGTGGAAAAAACAATTGAATAACCTGAGGATCATTTGTATGTTAATGTACTGTGCCTTTGGAATTTAAACAGGAAATTTTACGTTTTTCATTTCACCAGATGAACATGGCCAAGAGCTCTAAATTAGATTTTTACGATTATTTTTGTTTGGTGAAAAATTTAGAAAGGTAAAATAAGCTTGGACTTAATCAAACCTTGGCAAACACTGGGGTATTGTGGCTCTGAGCCATGATTCCATTTGAACTTCAAATTTATTGCAGGAACATCATGTAGCCTTTTCTACAGTCAAACAGCTAATGGAGCCATTAGTATGTCTAATACAAACTGGGCCACTCTGTGAAGCATTTTAATCCTTAAGGACAAAGTTACATTTGTTTTTGGTTTTTTTTTTGTTTTGTTTTTTGCTCACTCTATCCTGGACAGGCTCCTTTTTATGGATATGATGGTCTTTGAAATAGCCATTCCTATTGTAATCTTAAGAAACACAGAAGTCATTAAGCTCAGTGCCAACTGTTGCTGAGGTTAAACAAGAAAAGCACTGCTGGAACTTGTTACTCCACATTTTTCAATTGACTTGACAGTGTTATGGCAGCTAGTGTGTTACCGAGTGCTAGCTACATAAAGTGGGCGGTGTTTTTTGTTTCTTTTTACTTGAGACATTTTTGGTGCAGGTGTTGTGCAAAATTGAAAAACTGGTCAGTTTTTTTTTTTTTTATTTGTTTTGAATCGTTTCTTCTACAAATATGTATCAAAACAAAAAATGCCTGCCATCTTGAAAAAAGTGAAGTTCAAAATGGCTGCATAAAAGGACCACAGCATCGGGAGGGCATAGAGGTGTTAAGTGTTTACTGAGTCGAACCGACAACCATGAGGCCCAGATGGTATTCTACGCTTGCAAGTGTTTTGTTTTTTGGTCAAGGAGGAGGGACACGTGAACTGAGTCGCAGGCTTAACTTAATTACAAACGTTTTCTCTTTTCAAGCTGCGTTGTGGAGGCATGGTTCATCTTTAAGAGACGGGCATGTGAACGATCACTGAGGTTTATCAATTTAAAACAGGCGAAAGAACAGAGAGCAGGGTAGAGCAGCACTCCGACCACTGTGGGTTAGTGGTGGGGGGGTGGGGGGGTTTAACTTGGGGTGGGGGTTATCAGTGCACCGCCGTCATCAGTGGCTTTGGTTTCCATTGCTGCGTAGTGTAACCGTGGAGGTGGCCAAAGACTTGAGGTGGAGGAGTAGGGGGGAGGGAGTGTCCACTTCCTTTTCAAAAGTACTGTCAGGTCCTCAGAGTTAATCTGCTCAGACGCGAATTTTAAAAAAATCTGCGGCTTCGTTAAAAAAGCCAAGAGCAGGCTTTTCCTCTCAAAGAGGTGCAGCCATGGAGAGGAGGAGAGATGGGACGTTTCACCTCAAACGCTCCCAATTTTCTTATCGGGTGTGTTGTGCCTTGAAACCTTTTTTTTCCTTTTTTTTTTTTTTTATTTTAAAGAAATTGAACTAAAAGCGGATGCACTGACAGTGTTGAGAACTTGAGATTGAATGGTGCTACTTGATTTAGATGTGTAGGCCCTTGTACGTCGTGCCCATCAAGTTTTACAAAGTTCTTTTATTGCACATCTAGAGTTTTATATAGATGTCTTGGATATGTGTCCTTAAGCTTCCAAATATTGTGTGTGAGGAGATTGTGGAAAAAACGCAGCTTGTTTACAAAGGGGAAGGGTTCTCAACGTTCAAACCAGGATTTATTTGGGACCAGGGGATTTAGCAGTCGGGGAATTTAGCCATTTGCACAGATTTCTAGATTCTACTTTTGCTGCTAGTTTTGTGTAATTTATTAAGCATTTTTGACAAATATTTATTTTTGTAAGCCTCAAAGTGATTCTTTGAAAGTTTCAGAAACTTGACCAAAAGACAGTACAAAAAACACTGGCACTTGAATGTTGAATGTCACCTGTATGCGTGAAATTTATATATTTCGGGGTAGTGTGAGCTTTTTAATGTTTAAAGATACATTGGACTCAGTAAATAATATCCACAGCTGTTTCAGGGCCTCCTCAGGGCCGGTCATCTCTATTAGATTATACTGATTGGTCAACAAAATTTGAAACGGAATTGAAAAATTAAAAGAAGGAAAAAAAACATGCCAAGGTTTGGAATATAGCTGTCAAAAGAGCAAATACATTTCCTAAGCATATCAGTGCAGAAGTGTTCAGATTCTCCAATTGTGTGCATTATTGATTCTTTACTCTAATTTGACCTGATGATTCTTTTTCTCCAGTGAATGTCTGGCACATGGCAATCCTTAAAGAAACAAACATGTGGTTTATTCTCATTGTTGTATTTGCATATATGACGCCTCTGGAGTTCTCCTCGAGTGTGGAGCAGGTCTGCAGCGTTGATTTCATTTTTCAAGGCAGCTGGCCGGGAGGTTCTGCTGCGGGTCGTCGCAGGCAGAACCTGAGACTTGTTCCACGTTCTCCGGAGAACCCCGGAGCTCTTTAGATGTAGACTTTGCTTTCTGTATTAGCTCATAGGCTACTGCACTGCATGAGAGAGAAAACTCAGCTGTGCAATTGTATGATTTTACCAAAATAAAACGTTTGAATGCAAAAGTATCTGGGAAAATCAAGCATGTTTCATGAAGACTTGTTTACTGTAGTTGTGCAGAGAAGACCTGTAGCAAGCGGCCTGTTTCTTCGTGTGGATACGAGGCGGACAGGCGGCGAAATTCAATTTGGTGTAGATTGGATGGGCTTCTTTCTTTTGAAAAATATAAAGATTTCATTTGTAAATTCAACTGTGTTACTTGTGTTATTTTACCCAAACGTGTGTGTGAAAGATCAGGGAGGTTGACGTCATCTTTTTCTATTCCATACTTTAATTATTGAATAACCAAAGCACTAATGCTTTAGGTCATAAATTAATTTTTTTTTTACTTAAATAGAGACCACATGGTTGAAATTTACTTGTTACAGCAGCTGAAATGAGACAAAGTATAAGAAAAATAGAAGGTAAAAGTGACATAAATGCTGTAAACAGTAAATATGCAGATTGTTAATTCTTCAGTGTGATCTCAAACAACATTGATGCTTCTAACTGGCAGCAGTTTGGAGGGAAGGTAATTCTTTCTGTAATCAGGATGCATTGATTAAAATCTGCAGGCGTATGAACATGAAGATATTTGAACTATTTGTGTCCCTCATGTAAAGTATTTATACGGTGTGATAGCCATCCATCTTCTAAACCTGCTTATCCTGAGCATACACAGGGGGTGGAGCCTGTCCCAGCTATCTTTGGGCGAGAGGCAGGGTACACCCTGGACTGGACGCCAGTCAGTCGCAGGGCTAACACTGAAAGACAGACAACCACTCACACTCACATTCACACCTAGGGGCAATTTAGAGTCACCAATTAACCTGCATGTCTTTGGATTGTGGGAGGAAGCTGGAGTACCCAGAGAGAACATGCACATACAAACTCCACACAGAAGGGCCTGCTTCAACTGGGATTGAACCCAGAGACCCTCTTGCTGTGAGGCAACAGCACTACCTGTCACTGTGCTGCCTTGCTGATACATGTGAAGATAAAATGGCTGATTCAGTTACTGAGAATGTGACAGATTATACAACAAATCAAAAACAACACTGAAGCTTTCATCACAAAAAAGGCAGCAGTTTATAAATTTAGATAAATTGCACACTAAACTCATGAAATCTTAAATGTTAAACAGACCAAATAAAGATAATATAAAACATTTAGACAGAAAAGTCTGTCTCACCATCTGACCTTTGACCTCTTCCAACATGGCGCACAAAGCCAGCTCCATGAAGGTAAAATGCTTTTCACTGTTTGGTTTTAAAGAAGTTGACCCTCCTGCACAGTTTGAGAGAAGATCCTCTGACATGTCTGTAGTCCAGGTGTGAATAAACCTGAGAGCAGCTCGTGGATGCAGACGGTTGTTTGGGTGTAATTTTCATTCAGACCAGGCAAGCTGAATCCAGACGACCCAAATCCAGATCTTTGTCACGTCGCTGCCGTCGTCTCTTTTGGTAACCAGATGTGCAGAAAGTCTGCAGCGTGTGCTGAATTTTCAAATGTCTTTTTTTCACTCTGCTGAAATGAGGGTAAAATGATCTACAACCTAAAAGAGAGCTGACCTGTATTTCGTGCCTCCACAGATGGCCTCCACTTTAGCCGTCTGTGCAGCCTTTTAGGAAAGACAAAGACAAAGTCAGTTACACACTGTTCATCCTGCAGGAAAACTGCATTTACCCCAATTTCTTTTTTTTTTTAGGAGGTTTTTTCATGTTACTCTTCAGAGGTCACATGATCTCCAGTGTGCTAAGAGGGTTTTGTAACAGTGACACCAAATTAAAACCCTGTTGTATAATTTCTGTCATTTTTTGGAAATGAGGTTTCAGGGGCATTCAAGTCGGCAGACGGAGCGGCGGCGAACACGTTGAGGAGGAGGAAGGTTCATACAGCGTTTACAGTAATCTTATTTAACCAACTGTATTGATCACGTGTCATCAGATCACACCACCGACAGCCTTCTGATCCCCTAATCCATTTCAACATCTGCATTTCTGATAACTTTTATGTCCATCTTCATGCTGTCTGTGTGTGTGTGTGTGTGTGTTGGGACGGGTGTAATCTGTGTGTTTCTGAGTTACCGCTCTGCCTCGGCCACCGTTTGATCTGAGAGCTTCGCTTTACTTTCTGTAATCCCACCAACCACCCATCTCCATCTCCCTCCATCCATCCATCACTCCATCCAGGGGATTTGACTGCCATTAAGAGATGGCTTTTTGCTGTGTGTGATGAAACACACACACACACACAGAGTGAACAGGGGGGAGGATGGATTGTAAAAGCACACACACACACTCTTGTGCTGAGGAGGAGGCGTCCAGCGGGGCTCGGCTCAGTGATGCCGCTGAAGGTGCACCGTGCAAGCTGACGAGGACAGGATGGACCCGGGCGAGAACATCTGGACTCTGACCGTTAACACACATGGATGCAACCATCCGGAAACATCTACAGGTACGTTTCCTCCATTTCTCATCAAACGTCTGGTGATAGACAGTAAATTAGCCTCCATAAAGACCATGTAAGATCATAACTCTTCCTTCTTATTACCAGTTAAAGTTAAACTGAACCACTGACAAACCTCCAACCACTGGTTTTGTCACATTTTTCTATCGTCCATAAAAGATCATCATTAAGTGCTGCTGTGCTCTTTTTGTGCCGTTTCAGACCTCCGTTAATCCTGGCATGTCCCAGATGAGAGACTACAGTAATGACTGTCATCACTTTCACGGGTCAGTTTCAATCCCTCCACTGTTTTTTTTCTATCGCCTCCTCAGATGTGAAAAATTGTCCCACTGCTCCAGTGAGAGAAACGTTTCCTCATCGTGTGTTTTAGAATAATTATAATAACATCTGGACTCAGGAAAGAGTCAAGATTTCTTTCAGTGAACCGTCCAGACAAGGCCTTCACACACAAAGACTGATTGATCAGACTAAAAGGCAGGAACGAACTGGAGCCAACGAGAACTGGATCCAGGGTGAAATCCCAGGCACAGACAATACCTATTGTTGTGGTGCTAATCTCTGGTGTAAGCTGTTCTTTCTTAATCACATCATCGTTTCACCAGCAGCTGGCAAAGAGACAGCCTTTAACCTGCCGCTCAACGTGACTCAGACATCCAATCATTCCTGTCGCAAAATCACTGCAAGTATGTAATCTCAGATAGGACGGAGGAAACTGCATGCTTTGTTCTTTTTCTGTTCTCTGATGTTGAAAAGGTTTGTTGAAAAGACAGAGCTGTGTTGTGACTCCAAGCCGAGACTCCGACAGTAACTTTATCACTTAGTGATGTGTTAAGAAATCTGAGCTGCAGAGGTCAAACCTGATGATACTGAGGCCAAACTGAGTCACAGTAAAGTAAAACATCAAATCTGACATCAAATTTTTCATATCAAGGTGCGTTTAGCGTTTCGATCGTCTCTCGCAGTCGTCAGTGAACTATTTCTCACAGAAAACATTTTTCAAACACAGCAGCTGTCACTGCCAACAAACACCTGCTTGGTTTTTCCTGCGATGACAACTCACAATATCTACTGTGGAAAAACATAAAGAGACCGTCAGGCAAAAAGAAGTCCAAATATGTGAAGATTTGACAGGAGAGATAAAATGTTAATGGAGCAAACACGTCAGTCAGTCCTAAAGATGAAGCAGGTTAAACTCCAGTTCACTGTCAGCGAGGCAGAAGAGGCCTGTGTGTGTTTTATAGGAATGATTATAAGACTTTAATATAGTTAAAGAAACAGTCCAACATGTAAACACTGCTGTTGAAAGTGTCTGTTATACACTTTGGTTTTTAGTACAGATGACCTAGAGTTAGTTAGAAACTTAAAGGGAGTTTTGGAGCTGCTGATAGGTGGATTCTTCTCTTCAGACAGAGCCAGGCTAGCTGTTCCCACCTGTTTCCAGTCTTTATGCTAAGCTAAGCTAACCTCAGCGTGAATCATCCTCTCATCCAGCTCTCTGCAGCAAAGAGACTCAGCGTATTGCTGAAAATGTGCTGCTGCTCTACGTACACACACAAGTGTTTCTGCACAACAGAAACACTCCAAGAAACACAATTTAATGTTTCTGATTTTTCCAACCATTTGACTCCTTTTGTTTCTCACAGCCTCGATATTGTTACTTTTGATAAAAATACAGTTTATTCATGTGCTGGTGAGGATGTATTTTCAAGTTTGTCATTTTAATGGAAATGGAGCACGTTTTCTTTCCTCCTCAGGTTTTCTGTCCTGATACAACAACAACAACAACCTGAATTTGGGTAAAAAATGCAGAGTAATCAAATAATACTGCAGCAAAATGTGAATTTACGTCTAAACTTTTTATCTGCAGCACGTCTGTTCAGTCAGTCTTTACCATCCTGAATCCTGTTTGATTCCCATAAAATCACAGTATTGATCCAGTATTAACGAGGTGATGGCTGCAGTGCTGATGTTCGCCCCCCTCCCTCCTCTCTGTCCTGGTTTCAGTCTCTGTGTTGTGCCTGCTGCCTCAGGCGGCGCTGGCTCGTTGGGCGTGTGTTCGTGCCTGCCCGCCGTCCTGCTCCTGTACGCAGGAGAAGAGCTGCAGCGTGCTGTGCGACCGCTCCGGCCTGGCTGAGCTGCCCAGAGAGTTTCCCTGCGAGGCCTCGGCCATCAACCTGGACAAGAACAGGCTCAAGTTCCTGTCGGAGAGGGCCTTCGGCACCCTGCCCTCCCTCAAGTCTCTCTCTCTGGACCACAACAACATCTCCTTCATCACCCCCGGAGCCTTCAAGGTCTGCTGAGCCTGTGTGCTGAAGTCTGATTTCACTTTTAGAGATAATTAAAGGGAGTTTGTTTTGAGAAAGGAAAAGCAGGTTAATATCTCTCACTTTAAAATCATTTTATTCCTGTAAAAGACAGAATCTAAATTGAAGACGTGTGGAGGACAGATGACCTTCTGAAACGAGGTGCAGAGACAAACCTGCTGTTGTTAATTTCTTCTTTTTTACTGCTGTAAAGTGTAGGGACATTTTGTTCAGTCTGTGTCACACTTTATTCACTTTATTAGAAATGTTAAAGGGTCAGTTCATCCAAAATTAACTAATATTTTCTTACTTATCAGATAGTTCTGGTTTTATTAGTTTTCGAGAAATTTGCTGCAACACCCAAGCATTGAATGGAATCAAAATGGTGACGCTCAAACAATCACAAGATCACTTTGGAAAAGCTTTAATGAGAAACAAGGTCCTGGTTAATCTTGATAATACACAGATTTCTTGGTCTGACAGCTGATTTCAATTTTATTTAATAAGCATAATTGAAGATCCATTCACCTCCAAACTGAACAAATAAAACCAGAACTGTCTGCGTGATTAAATAAGATTTAGTATAAGTAGGATTATATATTTTTGGACAGACAGTAAGAAATCCTACAGCTTGGTGAAACTACATATTTAACACACTGATCTGAACCTCCTGCAGGGTCTCTCCAACTTGGTGGAGCTGAAAATGGCGCACAACGAGTACATCAGCTACCTTCACACGCGAACCTTCACAGGGCTGAAGAAGCTGGTGCGCCTTGACCTGTCTGACTGTAACCTCTTCAACATCCCCGACCGAATCTTCATCGAGCAGACGGCGCTGAAGGAGCTGCTCTGCTTCCAAAACAACTTCAGGAGGATCCCCGGGGCCTTCAGAGGGATGGAAAACCTGACGCACATCTACCTGGAGAGGAACAAGATCGAGGCGGTGGCCTACAACTCCCTGCTGGGCCTGGGGAGCCTCAAGTAAGATCGCTGATGGAGGAGGAGGCTGATGTAATGAAGGATGAAATACCACAGAGTGAAAATACTCTGTTACAAGTACAAGTCCTGCATTTAAAACTAAACTAAATATACTTTAATTACCAAAAGTAATTTAAGACTTTATGTTATATTACTGGATAATAAAGTGTTGCATTTATTTACTAAAGGTGGAGCTCATTTTAACTACTGCTGCTGGAGCTACATGAATAATAATATATAATCATTTTTCAGCAGATTTATATTTTATATGAATAATCTCAATCTGCAAAGAAACTAAAGCTGTAAAATAAGTAAATGTTTCCCTCTGAAATGTTGTGCAGTTGAAGTATTAAGTGATATAAAATGGAAATAATCAAGTAAAATACATACACATAAAGTACAAATACATACAAGTTGTAGTTAAGTGAAGTACTTGAGTAAATGTACTGCATTACTTTCCAGCCCCGCTCACTGGATCGATGATATCAGGCAGATATCAAAATGAATAGATTATTAAATAGATTTCTTTCTCTGACCAAACTATTTTTATTGAATTTAGAAATGAAAATGTTTATTTGGAGGTGTTTTTAAAGATTTAAATCTTGAGAGGGAACAAATGAGCTCGAGGCTTGTTGAGTGTTGAGAGATTCATTAAAAGGTTGTTGTTTGTTGACCAGAAGAAAAACCCAGAATAAAGCCAGCCTGCTCCTCCTGGTCTTGTGGACTTTCCTCCATGATTATTCTCTCTTTGTACATTTCTGCTTTTGTTTTTCTATGTTAGAATAATATATTTTATTTGAGGGAACATTTCTCTTTGTGCTGTGTGTTCATGCAGGATTTCTGGGTTTGGCCTTTGATGTTTCTGTTTGTGGCCGTCGGGTCACTGTAGTCCTGATGATGTGCTTATTATTGTTAAAAAATCAGTCCTTAGTTCAGTCTTTTAAACATCTCCGTCTCCTTCGTGTCTCAGGTACCTGAACCTCCAGGAGAACCGCATCAACGTGATCCACGACCAGGCCTTCCAGGACCTCGTGCGGCTGGAGAACTTCTACCTCAACGACAACCTGCTGTGCGATCTGCCCCGGCTCGCCTTCAAGGGCCTGAGCCGCCTCAAGATGCTGAACCTCGGCGGGAACCAGCTGACCAACGTGTCCAAGACCTGGTTCAGCGACCTGGTGGAGCTGGAGGTCCTGTACTTGGACAGGAACCAGCTGCTCTACATCGAGGAGGGCGCCTTTGAGAACCTGACCAGCCTGATCACTCTCCACCTGAACAGCAACAACCTCACCAGCCTCCCCTTCCCCGTCTTCCAGCCCATCTACTTCCTGGGCCGCCTCTACCTGTTCAGGAACCCGTGGGAGTGCGACTGCTCCCTGGAATGGCTGAAGGACTGGATGGAGAGCTACAAGCTGGTTCGGGACATCCCCTGCGCCTCCCCGTCCTCTGTGGCGGGGTTGGATCTCGGCGAGGTGGTCTTCGCCAAGCTGAACGGCACGTGCGTGGACCCCGGAGAGCTGAACCTGACCACGGCATCCTCGGAGGTCGCCTCCACCACGGAGAACCGCTTTAACAGCCTGATCTCCAAGTTGCTGCAGCAGGAGCTCAGGGAGGAGATGGGGAACGGGACGGAGAGCCTCCGCAACGCGACGCTGCTGGATCCCGAAGACAAACTGCTCTCCGGAGGGGTCGGAGGTCAACGGGCGCAGGCAGGCCAGTCGCTTCTCTGCTTCCTCATCGTGTGGCTCATCCTCGCTCTGATTGGCCAGTCAGATAACAAGTCTTTTCTTTTTTGCACATGAGAACAGCAGAAAAAACGGTTTGCTTCCTCAGTAGCTTTTCAAATTGCCGAAGAGATAAAAGATGTTTTATTCATCCGGGAAACGTCCTGTGAGTCCGACCTGCCGAACGGAGGATTAGGAGGTTTTATTTTACGTCGAACTGAAGGTGCGGTGTGTCAACTTGGAGACGTTTATTTCACATGAGATGTCTGTTCACAATAATCTATGATATTTATAGATGAACTGCTTATATAAGAGGAACCACAGCTGATATGCATCTCTTCTCCTGGTTCAGCCTCACCAGAGCTGCAGGATTCATTTCTACAATTACAGAGACGGGTGTTGATTTCAAACTGTGGATTACTGTGACTGCGGTGATGAAAATGTACATGTGAACCTCCACCTTTAGTTGCATAATACTCAATCTTAATTAATATTATGTAATATTTATAGCATTACGGTGTTTTTTTTTTTGTATTTTCATTCACATCTATGTGTAAAGTTGAAGGAGATAAGAGCTCCTGTAGTTATCTCCTTAACAGATGTGTCCTCTCTGCTCGTTTCTGTTCATTCATTTCTAAATGTAGGTTCTGCAGCTTTTCCATGAATGCATTAATCTTCTTATTGCGTGCGGCTCAGTGTCGTTGCTGCTTGTGTACACTACAACGTAATGGAGGGACTTTCTCGTCGCTTTTCACCTGCGATGCGTGCACTTGTTTTCCCCTTATGCACGTGATCTCCCTCCATACACTAGGGGGGCTGTGGCGGGTGTGATTGCCATATGTCAGGCTGCAGATGGGGGAGGGAAAAGTGTCGGCTCTCTGTGGGATAAAACATGCTTTCAGGTACATTATAATGCAAACAAATGGGCTGTTTGCAGTAATAGATTCTGCAGAGTTCGTATGAATGTGTGAGAGGAGTTTCCCTGTTCTGACACCAGACTCTGCTTTCTCTTTCTCTTTTATTTAAGTAGTTTGATCAGTGGTGTTATAGACAAACACGCTCTGTCACATGATATATTTTTCTAAATAATAAAAAATAATGTGCTGTTGAACTTTTTACACGCCTGCTCGGTGAACTTCTTTCAGCCTAGGTCAAGGAGTCGAGCTGTTTCAGAGTTAATCTGCGCGCCGGGGATAATGTGGGATTAAACCGGGACGAAGACAACTGGGGAGGCTGGTGTGGCCTCTCGTCTCTCTACCATCATGTATCTGATTTTATCTGAAGAAACGTAAAAAAAGACGAGTGTCTTTAATTTATCTGAGCCAAAGCTGAAATGTCGAGTCTTTACTGGTTTTAACTTTTCAGTTGTACTGAGAGAAATCATTATCATAATATTCCTAAAAGGTTTCCTGTAAACAAACACATCATTTTGTACTATTTTAAAGAAAAAACAGCATCACTGTTCTCAGTATTTCAGTTTGCTGTGTTGTGTTTTTAAGCAGAAAGTCAGATTGAGGTTGTGCATTTTCATCTGACCTGCTCTGAACTGCCTAAAAGACTTTCTAGATTATTCTCGTCATTACTCAGAATTAATTCATCGAGCAACGTCTCTCTGTTTCCCTTTAATTGTTTCCAAATCTCTCTGTGCTTTCCAGGTACGGCCAAATATCAGCCACCTTTCTGAGAAACAGAGATAAAAGGCTGTGTGAATCCAAAATTAGCAAGTTTCAGCTCTTAAATAAGTGTATTTATCTGAAAATATTACCATCAAAATGTTTGTTTTCTTTTGAATTTTATTCTGTTGAGGGCTTTCACTCAATGATTCTTTGAAATTTAATAAAGGTTGAATGATTTAATGAACACTCAAGTATAATATCTCAAAACTGTACCTGAGTAGATTACTTGAGTAAATGTACTTAGTTACTTTCCACCACTGTTCAATCATTGGTGAGTTTCTTGAAGTGGTGAAACAGCGCCCCTCTGGATGTTAATGGCTCGTCCATGCTGTTCAGTGGGTGTGGTTGAAAAGGGAAGTGTCTGAAGGTGAAACAGGTGAGTCTGCAGCTCTGATTAAAAACCTCTCACCTGTGGTCTGCTCACGTTCAGGACTCACAGTTTCACTCTGTCACCAAACCACAGAAACAGCCGCACATGTTGGTTTTTAGGTGAAAACGTGGACATTTTGGGGTTTTATGGATTTACATCAGCCTTCATGAAGAATAAAAAGAGAAGGAGCTTCATCTTAAAGTAGGTGAGTCCACATGTTTCTGTTCTTTTTATCTTTACTGAGCTTTTTCTCACTAAACTGTGAACATCAGGTGGAAATTTAAACATTATATTCAAACTTTTGATCCAACCCAACCCTTCTGTCTGTTAAAACAAACATTTAAATCAGAGATTTTCACACTGTGTCGCTGTGCTGATCTTCATGGTGGATCTACCTGTGCAGGTGTGACCCATCAGAGTCTGTGACCTGAGGACCAATTACTGATAATCACTCTGCTGCTGCAATGAAAAAGCAAACTTAATATCACTGTAGTTCAGCGCTTTTAATAAAAAAAGATATTTTTGCAAACTTTTTCATAGATTTTTCTTTTACTTGTAAATTTTATATTTATGATTCCTGGATTTTGCAGAATAAGTTTCCTCTTTTATTTACTATATTTATCTTTATGCACCAAAATTTTATATAAAAATCTGTTCTGATTCTGTTTCTGATAATTTCCAATTCTATATATATATTTTCTTTATCATATCTTTGTTACAAAAAACATCTCACTTGACAATATTTATTTGACATGTTGGTCTTTTCATGTAATTGACTGTCCAGTGTGACAGATTTTGGTCCATTTAAATCTCAGTTAAACATTTAATTAAGTATTTATAATCCCTGATACTTCAGATTAAAACTGTGAAACAGAATAAAATAAGTAATAAAGTTATATTGGTCTACATATCTGATGTGTAAAAGGTAAATAAATCATTGAATCACCACACTGCAGTGCTCCTCAAACAGAGATAAATATTCACTATATTTAAATATTTATATGTACAAACTTTACTTTTAAAATATGTCAGGTTAGTAATTTACAGGTTTATTTTACAATCATTTAGATTAAAGTTTTGTCGTCTTCAGAGATAAAACATGACTGAAAATTATAAACTAAATTCACCCTTTGATTTTTCTGATAAATACTCTTAGTCGTGTTTAATATAAATAAATATTTGAAGGAGCATCTTCAGGACAGCTCATCTCTCTGCGAGGCCTCATCACTCCACAAAAACCCAAAAACAAAGCCAGCTGTCCTCTTTTTTTTTTTTTCACGTTAATGCTCTGAGATTACACAACAGAAACACTGCGCTTCTTTCTAATCACTCACTTGGATTGATTGAAATCCCAAAAATGCTGCTCCTGACTGAGGTCGGCTCATTCACCTGAGACGAGTCAGCCCTCAGCGCTGTCTGACAGGCAGGTAAAAGACATTTACATTCTGGATGATTTTACAGATTATTTTCTGGATTAATCATTTGATCTATGAAATGGCACAAATTTTAAATGCTGTGTTTGTTGAACAAACAGTCCAAAAATCAACATATTTAATTTATTATGAAGAAATATGAAGAAAAAACAGTAAATATTCACGTTTCAGGAGATGGAAGTAGAGAAATGTCATTTTTCTCATAAAGGAGTGAAATCAATCAAAATGTTTAACTGATCGATTAATTGAGGAAACGTCTCAGATGTGTTTCTGTGTGTGGTCACTTTTATAGTTTCAGCAGTAATATTCTGGTTTTATATTTTATATATAGAGTTTTTCGTTGTTTCATGTAATTTTTTTAAAGGCTGTTTGTTTGACCCTGTTTGACCTCAGTAATCCAGGCCTGTTTTATTTCTGTCTGCTCGGCCTGGTTTCACCACGTCCTCTGCACAGCCTGACGTTACTGCATCATGAAGAACGATTAGTCGATTATTAGTCGATTATTAGTCGATGATCTTTGGGGATAAATTAGAAAACTGACCGTGAAAGGTCGTCGTGGTAACGAGCACAGATAAACAACCAGGAATCATTTTATAAATCAGAAGTCCACTGGAAGAAAACTAATTAGTGGGTTAATAGTTAATTATTACTTGAGCAAAAACACCAATTATTCACTGTTTTTAGTTTCTGAAGCGTCATTATTTACTGGCTTTATTATTCTTTGTATTAATATTTGATTATCTGCTATGATAATAAGCAGTTTCATCTTCAAAACTAATCTGAATATGTGAATTTGTGATTTTAGACCAGACTATTAAGTGATTAATCTCTAATTATTTTGTAGGTTAATCAATAAAGAAAATGATTATTACTTTGTTTTTACAAGTCACATTCATGTCAGATAGTTTTCATACTTTTACCACCTCTACAGCTCCAGATAACACAACAGGCAACATGAATTAACATTATTAATTATTAATAAATAGTTTTAGACTTGCTAAGATGATAATTGTAAATAAAATAAACTATTGAACTGTTTATAAACTATAAACTAAATTATTGGTTAGATAAACTGATCATTTCTTCCTCAGGCCTCTGTTCTTTTGCTCTTTGAACACTTAATACAAGGAGTGGAAGAAATACTCAGATAATGTACTTGAGTAAATAATGCAACACTGATATTACTCAAACAAAACTTTTACATTCAGTATTACCTATCTACAAAAATATTGGCAAAAGTAAAAAAAAGTAAAGTACCAAAAGTAAAGAATTAATACAGAATGATTTATCAGTTTTATATTTTTATCTTATTGGATTTTTATTATTGACACATTAACATGTATATTAATGTTGTAATTGGTTTTAACTGCTTTATACTTTGGGATATTTTGATTTAGTGGGTGTAAAAAATACAATATTATCCTCTGAAAAATAGTAAAGATGAAGTATCAGGTAACATAAAATTGATTTTAAGCCCATGTAAAGTACAAATACCTCATAAATGTACTTAATGTATTTAGTGTTTAGTTGCAACTATCAGTTGATTAATTGACGAGGCTATTTGCTAGACAGAATTAATCAGCATGATTATGACTTAATTTTAATAATTGAATTATTTATTTAAGATAAAAAGCCAAAACGTCAGCTGTTCCTGCTCCATAAATGTGAATATTAGCTGGTTTTCTTCTGTCTTCTGTGACAGTAAACGGAATATCTGAATAAACTAACTCAGTATTTGACTTTTGGACAAAACAAACTATTTTAATATGTTAACTTGGACTTTGTGAAACTGCATTTAAAAAATTTGAGTTTTTAATGACTAAGTTATAATCAGTTGATTTATATATTTGTTTATTTATCAGTCTATGAACGAGTATAATAATTTAGCTTCTAAATGAATAATATAATACATAATATGATCATATTTTACTATAATAAACATCACTTTAGTAACCTTAGCTCCCCACAGAAAGGCCTTCAAAGTTTCATCTCATGTCTTATGAAATATTCAGATTTTTCTGCTTGTTGATTTGTAAAAAACTCATGAATGTGCTCGTGTGAAAACAGACGATGTGCAGTGGAAAAGATGAAAAAAAAAAAAAGAAGAGCCACTCCGAGGTTCACTTTTCCAACACATAAAAGGAAATATATTTAAAAAATTGTTCATACTGAAGAACCTTTTTATCATTGCAGACTCATTTACACAGGGGGCAGTTTGTCATATTCATATACATGTTCCTGCCTCCTCTTCCCCTCGCAAAGCAGAACGTCAAGCGTACACTTCCTTTGCAGACAGATACACATTTTTCAGAATAAAAATCAGCATTTCATCTCCCGTCGACTCTTAAACTTGATTTTGAACATTAATACTCTTGGACATCACATTTCTGAAATGGCAAATGAAGAAGGAATAAGGTGAAATTCTTTTTCTTTTTTGTGTATATGACAAATCAAAAAGAGCAAAATCGAGACTTTTATTAGATTTTTTTTTTTTACAAAACATCTAATACCATATGTTTCATCTCACTACATGGTCGATTCTTTTTTTTTTTTTTTAATTATTATTATATATAAATCTGGTTTAGAAATGTCACCCGAAATGCAAGGGATGTGCATAGGTGTCAGGTCACCGTCCGTCGCTCCGTCGCTGTCGGTGTTTTCTCGCCCCCTCTTGCTTCCCTTGGCTGAGTTCAGTCTTCCAAACAGCTGGAATGTTTTTTTTCTAATTTTTGTCATCTTTTCTTTCTTGGAGGTTTACACGGGAGGGGGGGGGGACACTGACTGACAGCATGGAAGCTTGCAAATGTCCACATGCATGATAACCTCATTCAAATCTCTAAAACATTTATGGATTTATTTAGAAGAGACAGTACCTGACAGGTTGGTGGGCAGGTGTGTGTGAGAGTGTGTGTGTGTGGTGATGCTGTAGGATGTAAACTTGGCTGACAACAGACGGGGTCGTGAGAGGATGTTAAGTGGGCGTTAGAAAAGAAGAGGAATGAATAAAAAATTATTTATGTGATCTGCAGATGAGACATTGCAGTGTGTTTGTGTGCTTTTACTTCAGTCTGACGGCGTCTTTCTACTGATGTTTAGTACGACAACACCCAACAGGACTACAATGTGATGGGGAGGCTCGTGGACTGGGGTGGGACACACACACACACACACACACAGTACTGTCTCTTTAAAACAAACACCTAAAAAAATGTCGCCTCCTAGCTAGTACAGACATGACAATATTCACTTTAGTTTACTCTTTTTTTTTTTTTTTTTTTTTGTACAACACTATGACTAGGTCGTCTGTCGGGGCAAGAGTCCGATTGTTTTCCCGCCGCAGGTTGTTTGTGCAGCGTTCAGGAGGGTTGGATGCTGTGGTGGCTTTCACAGTACGCTGAGGGGGGGGGCGGTGTAGAGGAAGGTTTCTCTTCAGTTTCTGGTTATAGTCTTTTTCATTATTCTTATTTTGAAGAGGGAATGATGGAAGTGTGGCCGAGGTGTCGTCACTGGGAGGAGGAGGTGGTGGATGTAATGGAGGGAGGGGCTGCAGGTCAGTAGACCCAGGACACGGGGACCCACTGGTTGGTGGTGCACACCAGGTCGATGGCCTCCTCCAGGTGCCTGATGGTCTCATCGATCTCGTTGTTGATGATGGTCTGGTCGAAGTAGTGGGCGTAGGTCTTCTGAAGGATCTCCGACTCCTTCTGCAGCCGCTGGAGAGACTCGTCCTGAAAGAGGAGGAGGAGGAGAAGAAGGAGTGAGGGAGGGGTCAGACAGATGAAGAAAGCGATGGAGACAAACGGGGCTGAGAGAAGCGACAGACTGTGCTAAGAGAGCCCGCTGTGTGTTAGTCTGACTTGAGAAAACATGTTGATCATCTCTCCTTTTTATCTCCCTGCTGCGTGGAGTAACACAGAACTAAACTCTGTTCATGAGCTCTAACTAATGTGCTAAATGCATTTCCTCCTTTGTAAAACATTTGTAAAGACACATTTCAAATGCAGCAACATCCTTGTTATCGCTGTTAATGTCTTTTTCACTGCCTTCGTTGATGCATTGCTGCATATTTGGCTTCTTACACACACCTGTACCTGAGTGTAAGAGTGTGAAACCATCAGCAGGAAAGTTTATTGTGTCGGCTGTGAGATGAATAAGATGAGGACTAGTTTACTGCACCTCTAACCATCAAAATTCAATTTGATTACGATTCAGAGGCTCATGATTCGATTATCAAAAGATTCTTGATCGTCTCAGTTTCAGATTTCTCTGCATGGTTTATTTTTCTCCATCAGTGTGTCCAAACATCGTCTTTTAAAAAAGCCTGCGGTGGTTTGATTTCTTTTCGTCTCTTGCAGCTGCTCTGACATCTTGTCGTGGTTTTAAAATGGAAACACGGCGACACGTTCTACGTAGCAGCAGCACCAAACTCCAGAAAACTGATCTGATAATCGATTATAGACTTTACTGATCGATGAGGAATCATTCAACAAAACATTACAATGCAGCGTCAATCAATGCATTAAGTTTTTCATTTACAAGATATTTTAAGAAATCGGCTTACTGGGGAAAGTCAGCTCTAACTGGGCTGGTTAAACTTACTCTGTGGAGTTACTCTGTATGAAGCAAACAGACCAGCAGACAGCAGGTTGTCTGTTTTTCTCAGTTTGTAATACTTGTTCTTAACGCTGCCACCAGTGCCAGTAAACACACCGACTGTCAGAAATTAAAGATATGATTCTAACTAGAGCCAAAATAATTAAACAGTCAATTAACAGTGAAATGAATCAATAATTTAGGTCAATTATCAAGCAAAAATTGTAATTTTAAATAGCATATTTTGCAGTTTTACAGCGTTTAGTGTATAAATGGCTTAATTTAGTCCAAACGATTAATCAATTGCATAAAAATAAAAAATAGATAATGAAAATCACTCAATTAAGCCTAATGCTCACAGTGTGGCTATTGCTAATGTCCAATATCTGCAAACCAACCCACAGAAATATAAAATTGTGGCGCTCTGACTCACTCAGCACAGTGTGAAGGACCTTTTTCTCAGCGGAGGAGGACGTGAATGGGAAAACACAAAATGCAGGACTACCCACTAAAACCATCCACACTAACATATGGTCAGAAATACACACTGATAAATAAAAATAACATGATGCATCCTGTCAGGTTTTACTTACTGGCAGCGTTCGACACCACCTGGGCATCTGAGGGGGGCAGTGCCAAAGAAATGAACACATGCAGCATGTAGAAATAAACGAGTGCAGAGAGGAATGAGAGGAAAGAAACGACAGACTGAGAGGCTGCTGATGGTAGAGCTGAGATGGTTTGATTTGATGATAAAACCTTAATGAAGTGAATGAGAATTAAAAAATGTATATAATAATGTAATAACTTGAAATATGGATAATTAATTGAAATGAAATTCATCATTTCAGTCATTTGTTTTAAAGCTCAAATGTCAAATATTTGCTGGTTTAAACCTCTAAAATTTGATTCACTGCTGTACTTTCATATAATACTAAACTGATTATTTTGGGGTTTTGTACTGTTGGTCGAATAAAATTTGCATAATCAAAAAAGATAAAATACTAGGCAGATAAAAAAATGATGCATATCACATCTGTAATTTATGGTAACCAGGTGATATGATAATAAAATATGAATAAATAATAAGCAGGTTTTTCATCTTAACACTTAGTGTTTAGTTTTTGATTTTTAAAGGATCAGACTGATGATGAAATCAGTCGTTCCTATTGAATATGTAAACCTTTAAAAACAGGTTGCATTTTTAAAAAACACTGAATTATTGATTTTCACAGCTGGGACTTTAGTTTTTATCAAACAAACTGGAGGAAATATGGTTGGACTATTTTCAGCGGTGGATTAATCCACATTTGGGGCACAGAGGAGGAAGATGTTTCAGGCTTTGACACACACACACACACACACACACTCACACACACACACACACACACTACTATTAATTACTAGTGTGTAATTGTTAGTGGGAACAATGACTGTTGGTTTGAGTCTGATCATGATAAGAAAATGTAGAAAATCTTCAGCCTTTAAAATGGATGTGTGTGTGTGTTTTAAGGTCTTCCTACCTCATTGATGCCTGGCGTGATGGTTGGTGCAGCAATGAAGACGACGTACGGGGCAAACTCCGCCGTTCTCAGGACCTTCAGGGCCTGATGGAGAACAGGTGTGAGACGTCAAAATGTCCTTTAGATATACATGCGAACACACTCACACACCTACACCTACACACACACACACCTGAGGTTCCACGTCCAGTATAGCAACGAGTCCCTGCTGGTGGATCTTGCGGATGGTCTCCAGCCGCGTCCCGTACATGGCGTCCTCGTGGCTGCCGTACTCCAGGTACTCGTTGTTGCTGATGTCCTGCATCATCTGGTCGTGGGAGACGAAGTAGTAGTTCTTCCCGTTCTCCTCGTCCTTCTTTGGAGGTCTGGTTGTGTCTGTGGGGGGGGCAGAGGAGACATTTACACTTCCTGA
Source organism: Scortum barcoo (assembly GCA_023238725.1). Classification (NCBI taxonomy): domain Eukaryota; kingdom Metazoa; phylum Chordata; class Actinopteri; order Centrarchiformes; family Terapontidae; genus Scortum; species Scortum barcoo. Next base: position 2,292,639 of record CM041550.1, read on the forward strand.
CACGTGAGGCAGCGCTGCTGAAAATGGAGGATCGTGGATCGTGAGGCTTACGTGGGATGGGGTAGGCGAATCTGTCGGGGTGTTTGGTTATGAGTGTGTTCTTGATGTGTCTTCTGCCCACTCCATGGGCCCCTGACGGAGACACACAGTTGGTCAGCGAGCTCGACAGGACCGCAGACGTCCTCGTGTGCTGCCGTTTACAGAACTTACCTAACAAAACGAGCGTTTTCCTCTTGAAAGCAGGAAGCTTCACGACCTCTTCATATGTGACGAGGTCTAGTTGGTCGAACACTGGAAGGAGAGCAAGACAGAGTGAGAGGATGTGGAGAGGATGAAAGAGAGAGAGAGAGAGGGGAACTAAAGAGAGTCACATCTGGTTACTATGTGGTGACGAGAAGAGGAAGTTGAAGGGGGGTGACTTGTCAAAACAAAGCAGATAGATAAAAAAAAAAAAAAAAATCAAACTGGCAACAAGCCGAATGTCAGAACAGAGTGGAAATGACGAGCTGAGGTGATCTGTGACTGATTGTATAACTCAGCAGAGACGGAGCTATAAAAGCAGACGTGTTAAATGAAGATAGCGAGAGAAGAAAAACGGCTGCTGAGTTAAACGTCTGCCCGGTTGAGGAGGAAGTGAGCAATATTTCTGTTTCTGTGTGAGGTCTGGCAGGACTATAGGGAAGTTTCCATGGCGATGACATCACTGTTAATCAAACTGATCTAAACCTCACAGACGTTTCTGTCTTCACGGTGAGTTAACGAGGACCAGTTTGAAGGAAACAAGCTAATTAACTGATTAATCAACCTGCAGAAAATCCACATGCAACAATTAACTTTCACTGCTGCCAGCTTCTCTGATGTGATTTGATTATTTCAGCTTTGAGAGATCATGACGGAAACGTTTCACTCTTCACTTTTCTTCCCCCCCCCCCAATTTCTGGACTAAATGAATCAAGAATTGGCAGATCAGTCGATAATCTGTTTGTTGCAGCCTCTCATCTGAAGTTTTTGCTGCATCCAACACTTGTTTTCATTATCCACTTCTCCTCTTATTATTTTCTTGATTGGTATTTTTATAAAACAACAGAAAATAATTAAAAATGTCCATAATGATGCTGCAGAGGTTTCAGGTTGCACATTCAAATTTCAAATGTTTCAAAAACAAAAACCCAAAGAATATTCAGTTTTTGATCAAATACGATAAGAGCATCAAATCTTCACATTAGAAAAGCTGCAATAGATATTTTTCCTAGAAAAAACTATCAATTTATACTTAAGATGGATAAAATACATCAGCACCAATGAACTCATTATTTTAATTCTACCTTCCTGATTTAAATAGTTCCCCGGGACATGATTTAAGAGGCATTTGAGGAACAATGTCTTCTAAATAAATCACAAGGATCGAGGTCATTTTGGGACTTTCTTAAAGCTTTATGCAACCGTGCACAGATTCTTTCTTTTATCCCGACTTTAGAAACAAAACTAAAGATAATAGCTAACTTTAGTGTATCTCTTTCTATAAAAACAGTCATTAAAATGAATGCTGGGTTGGATTTTCTAAGATCGTCTGTGTGACAAAATGCAGAGAAGAATTATAAAAGGGGATAATTGCAGGTTGAATTTGGTGCAGAGAGGATCACATGTTGGAGCTGCTCGCTGTACAATGTGTTCTCTGAAACACAAGGCTCCGTGCAGCCTCAACCTCAGGGCGCTGACGAGCGAAATACAATACCCACAAGTCACCGGTTCTGTTGTGCAACAGGCGGCTGCAGCTCGGACCGTCTGCGAGTAATTGTTCAAAGTTTGGATCGACTGTGTTAGTAAATAAATCTATTACTGCGCGTCTGTTTATGGATTAAAAACGTGTTAAAGGTGAACATCACAGCACGCCGTGTCTCTCTCTCTCTCACACACACACACACACACACACACACTAAACTAAAAGGTTTCAGTTTTGTCCCAAACTTCTGTTGCTCTGATTGTCTCAACAGAAACAAAAGTGAAACGCTGGCAGTGACAGCAGAGTTATTCTACAGGATTAATAAAAGAAGAGAGAAGAAGAAGAGAGTAACAGAGAGAGGAGGTTGCTGTCACTGGTTGTTACTTACATGCAGAGAGGCCGTTCAGTAGGAGAAAGCGAGAGAGATGAACAGGAGGGGTCATAACATGGTTCGGTTACAACAGCAGAAATACAAAACGTTACACACAACCAGCAAGATACAACAGCTGGGCAGATGTGCAGCAGGCACAGAGCCAGTGATGGAAACACACAGTATACTGTTGTTGCTGCTGTTGAAGTGAAGTCGCTGTGAGAAATGTGGTGATTGTGATGAATTAGAGCTGAAGGAGTTTTACAATCAGCATTTCCTGAGAATGCGTCACCTTTCTCCTGGGAAAACTGAGATATCTTAACAGGAGAGACTTTATCGTAAAAGGGATTATTTACTTTTCTAGTTTGACGTTACTCTTTTAAATGTGTTAGATTATATGGTGCTGACCTGAAGTTATTAGGAGGACTATTAACATTTGGAAACTTTAAATAAACAAAACTATTGTTTTGCACCTTGTAAATAAAACAGTGTTTCCATATTGTATTGTATATCTTCTTTATCTTTGTACATTATTTATATTTTAGGTCTATTTTATTTTATTACTAAGTTTACGATTTATTTTAGTTCTATATCTATTTCTTTTTGCATGTGTGCTCTTTCATCTAAATATTTTTGAGCCAGAGACTCACTGAATTTCATTGCCAGAGACTGCTCTGTGTAATTGTTGTTCACATGATAATAAAAATATTGAATCTATTACTGTACTTTAGTCTGAGGAATATAAAATTTAAACCTTTTGTTTCAGGAAGCAGCTCGATATACAATAACACCATCACTTTCTATTGTATATTTTATTGTATACCTCTGTTTAGTTGGATATTTACTTAGTTGTAAAATTTAGATTTTAATTGTATAATTTACATTTTAGGTCTTTTTTTTTAATCTTTTTTTGTTGAGTGTTTCTATTCTTGTTAATATTTTTTAGCACTGTTTAGGGAGCCTGAGATTTAAGAATTTCATTGCCAGTGATTGCTTGATGTAAATTGTTGTGCAAATACATTTTTAATGCATCAGTGTTTAATGAAGAAATGTGTCTGAATAAGAGAGTTGGGTGTGTTTCAACGGTTTCAGCGTGTTTCTTGAAGTTGCACTCAGTGCTTCTCTTGTTGATTTCTGCTCTGCATGTCTGGATAAGTCCTGCTGATACACCTGCACAGGTGTATCAATTTTACCTTCAGTCCCTTCAAACTTACTCTAAAAACTGTACAACAGCTGTGCTGTAAGCTCCCATGAAAAGAATCACAAAAAGTAATTGACTGAATTTTAAAGTTCTTTGACATTTGATGGTGTTGATGAGGTCTGAAGACGGCGTGTGTTTTGTTTCAGTGTGTGCAGTAGTTTTCTTTATGTGAACAAACACATGCACACACATCAAAACATGCAGAAAATCCCTTGTTTCTGCAGAAATGTTCTGTTTTTGATGAAAATTCCCAGGAACCACAGAGTGTCAAAGCCCTGCCTTCAACCCTAGTCAGAGTTGATGGACATGAATGAATGATGAAGAGTTAAACATGAAGTGTGTCTGTATTCACTCATGAATCTGATCTCAGTAAAATGGGGGAGTGAGTGAAGTGGGAATGGGGAGTGAAGTCATGGTGGAGTCACACTATCGACTGTTTGATTTTAAACACTCATTCAGAAATTCATGCATTCATGCTTTTATGACTACCTAACTATGGTCTGTGCTGCATACTGCAGATTATTAATCCACGTCTTTAAAAGGTGCCGAGGTGTCCACAGTTTGACAGACATGCTCATCAACTGGATATTCAGACACACACACACACACACACACACACACACACACACACACACAGACAAATACACAGACCTCTTCTCATCCTTCACATCCTATAATCTTTTAGAGAAAACAACATGTACAGATGAGACTCTGTATGTCTGTTAGCAGAATCAGATCTGTTTCTGAGCAGCTCTGTTTTCCCTCCCTCCTCGTGTGCAGAGCAGTTCATAAACCGCCTGACCTTAAAATCTCAGCGACCGCTCGGCGTGCTCGTTTAAAAAGAAGCGTATCGTATAGGTTCATGTCGGCTCCTGATATAGACACAATGTGTGCTGCAGAGTCCACATGTGGGGTCAAACGTGCGACCGCACACCTGCTGCTCCGTCCACACGGCACAGGAGGCGTGACGCTCCAAGTACACGAGCTACAGACACCGGACACCCCCAACATGAGACCGCCACCTCAGTTCATCACCTCTAAACTGAGATCTGCTTATGAACTTCTTTTAATACGTGTGCATATCGAGAAAGAATAATCTGATCAGTCTAAGTCAGATAAAAGAATAAAGAAAAATATGTTTTTGTTAGACAGATATGTTTTCTTTTCACTCATTTTTATTTTTTATTTTTTTCTAAAAAGTCAGAAAAGTGTTCAATACTCAAACTATGAATAGAGGTCAAATTTGGTGATGAATTGATCAGTCGAGCGACAAAAGGCTGTGGTCAGTTTATTGTACCTCTGCAGAGTCTATTTGGTGTCAAATCTAACAGCAAACACAAACCTTTCCTGCCCCCCCCCCCCCTCCCCGGCTCAGCCCTGAATTATTACACCTCCCAAACTCAGCCTCTCATCCTGCCCCGTGTTAACTCAACCGTCACGGCTCCAATCACAAACACACGTGACGATCTTTAACCCCCTTAACGCCTCCGCCTGCTCTCACTGCTGAACACACACACACGAGCACACACGTTCGCCCTCATGCAGGCGCGTTATTTAAATCTGTGCAGAGATTTGCTGGCTCACACTCCGAATCGATGAGCTCATCTAAGATTTCTGCTACGCCGGCAGCTTCTGACTCTGCTGCTGGAGACGAACAAGATCCTGTTACAGACAGACAGACAGACATACAGACGGACGGACGCACATGCTCACACTCGTGTAAACGTGTAAAAAATGCATGCATGCGTTCTGATGACACTGAAATGTCTGCAGCGTGGTGTTTGGGGTGCACATGCATGCATGGAGTGTGTGTGTGTCTGTGTGTGTGTGAGTTCATGGTGTACCTGCGTTGTGCTTTGCCAAATACTTGTCTTTGTACTGCTTCTTCTTCTTGCCAAACCAGGTGCAGCTGGCCTGCTGCTCCTGCTTGGTCTTCTCCATGGCTATGCAGGCCACTCGCCTGAACAAACACATGAACGGTGTTGAACTCAGAGATTACAGAAGAGGAAGTGTCTCTTTTTTCTGTGTTTTTTTCCTCCTGTCTCACCACTCCTGCAGCTCCGGCGACGGGATGAGGCCCGCTGTGCCGTTTTTCGTGTTCTCCAGCTTTCCCTGCCACCAGTTGTGGTCGTCCTTGGAGATGATCTGGATGATGTCGCCCACCCGGAAGCGGATGCCGGCCTCCTTGCAGGGGATGAGTTCGTCTTTGGAGGGGTCGTATTCGAACTGAGCCCTCACGTAGATCTGTGGGTGAAAACACAGAGGTTAGACGAGCGAGCTGACTGAGGGATGGGGCGGTGGAGTCCGAAATAGTGAAGTGTCGACTGGAAGAAGTGATGTGTTGGTGAAAGAGAGAAATGTGAAAGATAAGAGTAATGTACTTTGTTTTGCTTATGACGGCAGCTCAGACTGAAGTAATGAGCCGGGGACTGTCGGGGGGTGAGAGCATGTGGAGGTGTTTTGGTTGCCAGGTTGGAAACTGGTTTCTACGAAAGGGCTTTCTCCAGCGAGATAAACTCAGACACCGCTGGGCTGTTAATGAGCCTCTCAACACGCTGGTAATTACGGCACAGGCATTGTTTATGTGTCCATTAACAACACATTTTAACCACACTGATGTTTGCTGTGTGGAAGTGTTTGGGATAAAAGTGTGGATGTCGTTTTTTTTGTATTTTTTGGGGGAGGGGGGGTGGGAGAGGCTGTCTCTTACCTTAACAGACATTTTGTCCTTGATTGGAGGTCTGGATACAATCTAGGATTTGAAAGCATCACACAAATCATGCAGCATAAAACGGCTATGCAACGTCCAAACAGCAGCACATGGAGGCCAAGGTTGGTGTTGGGGGGTGGAGGAGGAGGGCTGAGGGGTTGATGGGGTAGGGGGGTGGGGAGGTGACACATTACAGGAGGAGGTACAGCTCCTCTTTTGGAGTGACAGAAAGCAGGGTAAGGTGGTAGCACTTTGTTAAATATTTACTTCCTGTCAACATATCGTAAACTGTGAATCAGCTGTGTCCTGCAGAGATCAGGCCGGTGGTGGACTGGACTCTACTGCCCCCTGCTGGCAAGATCTGATCTGCTGTTGGTGCAATCACAACATCCTCCGACTGCACTTTGCTCATCTCACAACATTAAAAGAGCGACATTTTGGGTGAGTGATGTTGGATTATTATCTGAAGACACTGATGATGTTTGTGTCAGGGAGGTGAACACACATTAGGACACTGATGAGATGACAGTTATGGAGGATTGTTGTGCTGATAAAATGTCTTAGTTTTGAGGTAGAGGTCTGTACCTGCAGGTGTTACTGTGTCAGGCTTAATTCAGTGGTTAGAGGGGTTCAACAATGCCTGTGCCGTTATTACCACACGTTCAGTTTAAGTGCTACTCTGTCAGACTCGTATGGGTTCAGTGTGTTAGCTTAACATCGCTGTAAGAAAAACCAAGAAGAGGTCTTCAAAGGTCCAGATCTGTCTCATATTCAGGTCTTTTTCAGTTTGATATCTAAATCTTGATTATACAGCTGTAGCAATGAGAGAATAAATTGCCTGTTTCATTAATCAGATAATTGTTGCAGTCATTTATAATGCAAAAATACCAAATATTCTCTGCTTTCGGCGTCTGAGTATTTGCTGCTTTTATCTGTTTTATATCATTGTAAATTAAATATATTTTATGTCAGAGCAATTTGAAGAAATGACCTTGGGATTTTCCACCATTTTCTGGTATTTTATTTATAAAATGATTTCAATTAGGCAAAAAATACCTGACAGATGAATCATCTGAGAGTTGAGGTGAACTCTCTCTGTTTAGGTCTGTTTGGGTCGAGCACATCTCAATCGTTGTTCAGACTGGTTCTGACTGTGTTTAGGTCTCTTCTGGATCAGCTCTCATTTTTTGAACATTCATTTTTGGGTCGAGTTCTGGAAGGTTTTCGTTGTGTCTTCTTCAGATTGGATCTGAGATACTGGACTACAAACCAAACTGCAGAAGTGCTGCTGGTCATGTTAGATCCGCTCTGTTGGCGTCTGTTAACACTAAGCGATGGCTGCAATGTGATTTTTTTCACAATCTGGAGGTGTTTCGTCAGAGGAGGTGTTTGTGATTGTGAGATTACACATGAGGAGATAGCGGCGATGTGTGTGTTGCGGTCTGGATCTCTGCTTCCTTTACCAGCCGGATGCAGACAGACTGACACATTAGCAGTAAGAGCTTCAGACTGTTTTTATCTTGAAAGGAGAAGCATTATGTTCTCCAAATCAATAAAATCTAATTTCCCCAAACACCCTCGAAACAAAGCTTAATTTAAACCCAGATGCATTCTGTCTGCTCCTCTTTGGTCTGATAAAAGAACAGCTGCAGCTTAGTTTTGGGGGTAAATTATAGAATTTGAATGTAATGCACTTTGGAGCAGAGCCTAAAATCTAATATTTATTTTTGCAATTGTTTAAAAAAAAGGTCCGGAGATCAGTCAATGGACAGTCCAAACAAAACTACGATCGGCTAAATGAATCCAATTCATATTGATGAGTTTTGTGAAGCAGAAAAGAAGGTTAGGGAGACACACACACGTCTGTTTAAAGGGGGAGGGATGCAAGCGTTGTGAGCACAGGTGAGTGAGCGAGTAAGTTTTATTCACCTGTCGACCTTTGGGCTGAATGGTGGACGGCAGGTCCTGTGGAGGGAAAGCGTTGATGACAGAGAGACACGGTTAAAGCAGGATAGAAACACTTAAGTAAAACAAAAATAAAGATGTGCTTTTTTAGAAAACCACACATGCACATTCATTTATAACACAGCTGCTAAAAACAACATGAACAAAAATAAAACGACAGAAAAAGGAAAGTGGAGCGTTGTTTTTGTTAAAGCAGATTTCAGCGACCAAAAGCAAGCGAAGCAGCTGCAGCATCACTGGAGCCTCGGTGGAGAAATGAAAAGGAAGAGGGGCAGCAGAACCTGATTATAGGTGCCCCCCCCCCCCCAACAGTACCACTGCGACCATGACGGGGGGGGTGAAGCAGAGTGTGTTGTGTCAGCAGCGAGGCACAGCAGGCTTTATGAGGCACACCAATTTTTAACTGAGATATCGGACACTGTGGGGGCGAGCTTGTGCTTGCGGTTGTGGTTGTTGAGGGGGGGGGGCTGATGAACAGGGAAGGATGACACGTAGGGGCTGGGGGGTCAACTCAGGAGAGCTACTGTACGAGCCGTCTGCTGCTAAATCTACTGCTGCTACAACCAAAAACAGAAATAAACATGAGATGAACATCTACACGGACAAACGGACATGTAAAGAAGTCATGAACGTGACAGATGAGACGCACCGGACGAGAGGGGGGGGGTGTGGTGGGGTGGGTTGAGGGTGGGGGTGGGGGTCTGTGGGGTTTCTCTAAGGGACGGTAGGGGGGCGGGGGGGTCCTTACCAAGATAGAACTGTTAATGCTGGAGTGGCCATTGGCAGGAGACTGCCTGGAGGTGGTGGGGGACTCTTTCTGAAATAAGACACACAGGTCAGCAGCACGCACACACACACATACACACACACACTTTCATGAACACACACACTCACACACACATTTCTGGCAGCGGACCGGTAGGCGATGGAGGTGTTGGGGGGGGGGGGGTAAATCTGTAGAGCACAATAGAGACCCACCACAGTGCTGACGTAATGAAATGCGTCAACAAGACATGGGAGACAACATCATCAGCAGCCCTGCAGCCTGCGCGTCCTTACATCACCACAGGGGGGCGCTACGCGAACACGAGACGCTCCTCAGAGCAGCCGAGACCACAAGGTCATCCCTAACACAGACCGGCCCAGAGACGACAGCGAATATCTCTGAGAGGGCGCCAGACGGCCAAAGGAGCTGAAAGCACAGTGAGATAAGTGTTTTTATGGAGTGATTCAGGAGGTAAATATAAATATGACTTCACTATTTGGTTGTTTAACTAACTGTGAAAATCTAAATGAGACGCCAGCTGAAGTTTCAGCATGAAGTCAGAGGTGCAGAAAATAAATAAGTGCAGAGAGCTGCTTAACAAATGAATCATTCATAAGTGAAATGATAAATCACCTCGGTGTATAAATTGATAATTCAGAATTATTTTGATGCTGAAAAACTGAAGCTGTATTTTGTAAGTTTTATTTGTTCATCTTTAGCTAAAAAAACCCTGAAAAAAATCAAAGCAGGACTGTGGTTTGTGTGTCCGGCTTTTCAAAATAAAAGTTCCATTGTGTAGCAGTGGCAGCTGAGATGTCACTGAGTTTCAGCCTAAATAAAGACGACCACAATAACCACGTCATCCCAATTTTAGCGTCCTTGCACTGGTTTCCGATGTCTTTTTTAGCCTGTTTTAAAATAATCTAACTAATTACATATGAGATTTGACATGGCCAGGCGCCACGTTACATTAGGAAATTCCCCTCTGTCCTAAGATGGCTCTTGGATCCGCTGGTTTTATTCTTTCTAGTTTTCCAGAGTCCTCGACGGCGGCCAACAAAGCTTTTGATTTATTGGTGCTTCGGCTTCAGAGCTCTTTCTGTTTAGTTTAGTTTGGTATGCTGAGTCTGTTTTTGTGTCTGAATTGTTGGTTTCTGCTCCTTTTATGTCGCTGTACTTACAGTGCTATATATCTTCTTTTTATACTTTCTCTCCACTGGAAAGCTCTTCTTATAATATATAATATCTAATATCTACTTATGTATGAATGGTTTGCAAAAAAACACGAAGCCTCAAAGGTAAAAGGAGCAGCCGAGCATCATGAGGAAGATTTATTTACAAAAAATAGACAATAAGTTATCAATTTAGCAGCTAACAGTGGATCTGACACAGCAAACTGTAATGCAATATAATATCCTATGTGGTTTTGTCATTGCTGATTATCACTCCATGAGAATACTTTGCATTTGGGATGAATTATTTAATATCATTTAGGTTTATTTCTGCTAAAAATATGAAATTAGATACAAAACTGAGCTTTTATTCTGAAAATTAGCCGCTGCACTTTTTTTTTTTCCTGTCAGTCAACAGTGAGGGTGAACAAGAGCCGGTTCACGACTGCATTTCAGCTCTTTTGGTCGTCCGTTTCTTTATCTGTGTGTTTTGGGCAGAAAGAGTCAGAGTTTGTGTGGACCGTGTGTGTGTGTGTGAGGGTGGACAAAATAACAGAAATATCTTAGAAAACAAAGACTCTGCAGAGTAAATATTCATTTTCTCCATCACCTCCTAAAGTGAAACATCTGCTTCTTACTCTGCTAAATGCTTCACTGTGTTCACCTGGTGGTCTCTACCTTTGGTTTTATGGAGAGATTCAGGAGAGAAATATAAATATGACTTCACTGTTTGGTTGTTTAACTAACTAACTGTTTCTCAGTTGGCTGAAAAACCAAAACAATAAAAAGACACTAAATGCTCTGTGGTGCTTCTGGATAACTTTAACAAGCCTCTTTCACATTAACACATTAATCTGATCCACTAATAATGTTAATATAAGATGATATTGATTATTAAAGCGTCACATTATGTCTTTTATTTGGTTTTACTCCTTTTTGTCCTGTTCAGTGATGTTGATCAATGTGCACTAACACTGAAAGTGAATAAAATAATTAAATAAATATATATGTAAATAAACGTGTTCGTCATCGTGATTTAGGAGTTTATTATTTTGCTAAATTAAATAAATCTGCATAAATTAGAAGATTCGACTGTATAGAAATGAAAGTGTTTGTTATTTTGTCCACCCTGTATTGTGTGAGTGTGTGTGTGTGTGTGTGTGTGCAGGTCGGGGTCACACAGAGAGGTGTGGCTCATTCCTGGATCAGAGGGAGAGGGAGAGGGGGGGGGTTCCAGTGTATCTTGGTTGTGAAATTGGTGTGCTGAATATCAGACCCAGCCCCAGCAAAAACACAGCAAACACACACTCTCTCTCTCTCTCTCACACACACACACACACACACATCCTTCACACACACACACACACACATCATACACACACAGTCAGTAAACCAGGCGAGCAGTTAGTAACCAGATCAGGAGCAACAATCAGCAGTGAGGAGGAAGAGGAGGTGTTACCTCACACGAGGAGCCCTGCGTCCGATAACTTGGCACTATTTTAAAGGTGATGCTGCCTCGCATCTCCCTCTGTGAACACACACACACACACACACACACACACACACACACACACACACACACACACATATAATCAAACAAATCTTCAGTTGTGTGACATTTTGCAGATTAACCACAGGAATGTAGACACTGAACCATGTGCTAATACACTCAGTCATAAGCACACACACACACACACACACACACACCAGCATCTTCTGCAGCTGCTCCACGGTCTGGTTGGCCACGCTGATGCTGTTGATCTCTCTGATCTCATCTCCGACGTGCAGTGTTCCTGAAAAGGAGACGAAACAGAGAAATGTGTAATCAAAGGTTTCACCTCGTTTCTGAGCCGCACTTTAATTCAACAGTTGTTTTTTTGGGCCGTCTCAACTGCCGTTAAAAAAAAAAAAAAAAAGCCCTGTGATGGAGGTGGATTTCCAATTAGCACACAATAAAATTGTCTCAATAAAACAGCAGACCAACGTCGCCTTCAACCCGAGCAGCTGTTGTTTTGTTTCCTCCTTTAAGTGAAAGATGGAGGAGTTTCCTGTTTTTTTATTCTGACTGTCCATTTAGACCTGCAGACGAAAATCTGTCCTTTTTACAGATTTAAATAATAATGATATTTTATGCAGTCTATTTTATTAATTTAATGAAATACTGACACATGGTACAGCGCCATTTGACATTTGAGGTGAATGACCACATGAAATCATCAAAATAGTTTATAGTGACACTCTAGAGTAGAAACTACTTGGAAGATAAGAGCTCTTCTTCTGTAAAGCAAATTTGAGTATTTTACAGATGAGACATGACTCTGTGTCCACAATCAGCTCGTCAGCCTGCAGGAAGTCATTTATAAGATGCCCTTTATTTCCAGGTGGAGGCAGAAATGTCAGGTGTGAAATGAAATGAAAAGGTGTACCTTGTCTGTGGATCATTCCTCCGTGCATTATCCTCGCAACGATGCAGTGGTTTGAGTCATTCATCTTCAGCGTGATACCCTGCACGAGTTAACACACAGACACGTGCAGGTTTGGATCCGGTGGCGTCAAACGGTCCACGAAGAAGCTGCAGTGTTTTAAATGTGTAAATACGATAAACCACGTACCATCGGCTCATCCGTGTTCTTCTGGAACTGCACCAGGCGGACTCGGGTGACGTTCTCCAGGTCCATGTCTCCGTTGGCGCTCTCCGGGGAGTCTCCGTTCAGGTAGGGCGAGGTGGGAGGAGGGGTCACCCTCAGAGCCTCGTCGCTGTAAACCTCGTGGGCCACGACGTCGTGAGCCTGCAGCAAGGCCTGAGGACACGAAGAGAGTGAGAGCGAGGACAGACTTTATACTGAGGCAAACACAGCAGAGTGAGCACAATAAGAGAAATTCAGGAAAATACAGGTTTGTAAGGTAACATGTCCAAAAGTGACAGAATTAAACTAAACAAGAAAAAGTAACAGCATTTCCTTTTATTAATCACAAAAACAGCTAAAAAAAAAAAACATCATTCTGACTGTCAAAAAAAATTGTTGACACCTTTGGAAAAATGAAAAGGATTTGTGGAATACAGAGCAACACAAGGAGACGTTACAGATGATTAATTTTTTGGGCGCAACAGCTTGTTTGAAGTTTTGTTTGAACTTTTCCTTGAAGTCCAGCAGAGGGTGCTCTGTCAGAAAACTAAACTAATCAATAAAAATTTGAGGACACTACTGGACAAAACTGAGCTAATCAAAACCACGACACTGAAGCGTCTGAGAAACAGTGTGTAAGTATTTTGCTGCAGATTTAAATGACTGTTAGTGACTTAAAAAGCAGCTTGCTCATTGGACGATGATAACGACACACCTGACTAAGCTGTTTGAACGGTTCAGGTAATTTTACTGCAGACTGGTGTCGTTTATTCCTGATTTAATGAAGGTAAACACAGCGGATGTGCTGATTTAAACACCTCTATTTGTACAGTTTGTAATGAAATCACTTCATGTTTTTGAGCTTTATTTGATCGCAGCACTTTTATTTGCTCTTGTTGACAAAATAATAAAAACTGATCAGAATAATCAGACGTCTCTTCTCAGGTTAAGATTTTTCAACAAAATACCAACAACTCGCTTTGTGTCGCCTCATTTGAATGAACCTCATAGAGGTCATAAGAAATTTCAAGGTCAAGGAAAAGATCCAACTTTACAAAATATAGAAAGAGAAACTGCAGTTCGTTTTGTGACTAAAGTCTCAGTTTATTGGCAGTAAAGCCACACAGTCCTGTTAGACTTCAGATGGATCTACATCACGGCTTTGTCTGACTCTCTGCTCTGTCGTAGTTTCAGGTATTCCCCCTTTTTCCTCAGGTGTTTTTGGTCTGTATCCCCCCGTCTTTTCGAGTTAAAGCGGCATGTCGCCTCACACCCGCCGAGCGTTCGACTCCTCTGACAGCGCCAGAGGCCGCCGAGTGGCACTTTAACAAACCAGTCTGAACTTTAGAAGACAGCAATCAAACCTCAACAAAGGCGAAACCTGTCACTGTCTTCCACACAGCATCACACGCAAACACACACACACACACTCAAACACACAAGGAGAGCAGATCAGAGGCTGAGACACGATGGCAGCATCTCTAACCTCAAACTACATCACACACCAAAGAAACCTCATGTTGCAAAACAGAGGACGGTATGGTGTGTGTGTGTGTGTGTGTGCCCTAATGAGAACCAGGTTAAAGGGTTAACTAATCCTTCCACGCCAGTTGTGTGGGTGTGTTCAAGTGAGTGAGATAAAGGCAAAAAAAAGAAAAAAGAAAAGAAGAAGCGGCAGAGTGGCAGAGAGTAACAGGACACAGATTTAGAGATTAACTACTGCTGTAGTCCGATTCTCTGAAAAAAAGAGACAAGAGTCAGCTTCAAAAACAAACTCCACTTTTCAAAGCTTGAATCAGAAACAGCCAGAGGATGCCCGAGCTGCGGCCCGCTTGTATGTGAGGAGTTTGAATGAAAGATGATGTGAAATCGCACAGATCCTGTTCTTAAATTAGCTGAAAAGAGAAAAGGTCACTGTACAGAAGTTTTTCCTTTAAAATAGAAACTAATAAAGCATCACAGCGATATTAATGCAGGTTTTCAGTTTGTCTTAAAAGAGAGAATTAGTGCCACATATGGGTGAACCTCAAATATAAAGTCAGATGAGGCTTTATTTAAATTCACACACAAAAACACAGCTTATTTTTACACTTTTAATTTCACATCTTCAGCCACGCTAGCAGTTTCCACCTGTTTCCAGTCTTTATGCTAAGCTAAGCTCATCACCGCTCACACATCTCTTACAGAGGATCCTCTCATCTCACCCTCAAACATTTCCCCTTAAAAAAAAACGCTGAACTGATGAGGACCTCTGCTCCTTGAAACTATCCGAGTCCTCTAAAACAAACACGGCTCGTCTGCACTTGAACTCGCTGGAATGTGGAGCACGACGTTTTTTTTTTTTCATCCATCTCCCTCCGTCAGGTTTACGGCCTCTGACCCGACACAGCACATCACATCAGACACGCCTTATTGACCTCCGTCCACACCTCCCCTCCCTTCTTCCTCCTCCTCTTCCTCACATTCGTCTTGATTACCGATCTGCTCTCGCTCCTCATCGTTTCATTTTGACACAGTTTTCTCTCCTTTGTCTGCCTCCCCTCTCTGCCCGTCTGTCTCTCTGATATCGAGCAGGCCGCTGATCAGAGGAGGAAATCAGGACGCATTTCTGTGATGGGATTAGCAGCCCCACAGTGGCTTTTTTTCCTTGACTGGATTAACCCTTTGATGCTCAAACGGTTAAAGCTGAATTACTGTTAAAAGCTGTTTTCAAACAAAACAGCGTGACCTCATCTTTACTTCGTGAAGTGCAAGACGCTGAAACCAGGATGAAGAAAACAAAGCTGAAAAAGTCTTCTAACCTCATGCAGAAGAAGAAGTTAGAGGCCTTTTGTTACAAGGCCTCCTGCTCTCGTCTGAGTGTGTTTTTATTTTACTCACCATGAAATGTGGCTGGGTCAGTATCCGTCTGAGCTCTTTCGCTTCGTGGTTCTCTGGGTAGCAGGAGATCTCTTCCAGCACCTGAAGATGCAAAAGAGAGAAAAAAAAGTGAAGTTTGTTATAATCCACAGTCCTTCTCCTCCTTCTTCTTCTACACACTCGTACCTGAGCACCCTGCTGCACCTCGGACAGCGTGTTGAGAGCGACCTGACAACCCCACCGCCCCCCCTGCCTTCAAAACTCTCCCCGACGCCGCCTCCTGCACCTCCGCAGCCAATGTGAGACCGACTCCGGACGCCGACCGAGCCGAGTCGAGGCGACCGGTCAAGTCCTCGGCTCCTCCTCCTGAACCTTCGGACGTGACTCCGGTTTGATGTCAGCTCCAGTTATGTTGCGCCTGACTGGTGAATGTGGAGGTGAGGCCTCTGAGGGGGGGTGAGCGCGGCCGGGGCCTGCAGCTTGTGATGAACTGCTTTCCTAAAGCGTCAATCAGAGGTGTGTGTGTTGAAGTTTTCATTATCTCCGAGCTGTAATAATCTCGTTTGCTCGTTACGCTGCAGAGACAGACGCTCACCGACGTATAAAAAACAAAAAAAAACAAACAGTGCTGACGAGACGAAATGTGTTTTATTCTCCCAGTTGGTGCCTCGCTGCCATCCACACGCCCAAACAATGTGAAATTGAAATTTTTATAAACACCTGAGTGAATTTGGCTTGACGCTTTGAAACAGCAGCTGGTTCTGAAAATAAACAGGAAATCTGCCTCTTCACGTCAGAATAAAGCAGGTTTGAGGAAAATGTTTGTTGAGTCAAACCATCGAGTGTGTTTGAATGTGATGTGAGGAGAAAAATATCTTCCTCATCAATCTGAGCAATACATAACAGCAGAAACAGGAAGAGAAATACATCAGATATGTTAACTTTATCAAGGTCTCTTCCTCTTCTCACATCGAAAACCAGAGCTGATCTGACCTCAGACAATTGAATACTTAAAAAACTTTGTTCACTACTTGGCACTTATAAATGTAATAAATTTGAGGATTTTTTTTTACTTGAATGTTTCGACCTACTGGCTGATTTTTAACTTTAATGTCTGCAATTGTCTATTTTTAATTTTTAATTTGTGTGATTACATTTGTTTTCCTTTTCCTTCCTTTCTCTGACCTCAATCTTCCTGATTAAAATCAAATGACACACGGAGCAGCTCTGACGAATCTTCACGCTCAAAAAGTCATTTAAACGAACAAACAGAGAAAAGCTGGCAACATGAACATTTGTAAAGAAAAGTGTCACTCCTACACCGGTTTATAGGAAACATCATCACCGCTAAATCTCCAGAGACACTTTACAGAAACCTGCTGCTCTTTTCCAACATCATCACACAGTCACTTTTTATTGCCCCTATAAATTATTGATCAATGGTGGGATGAGATTCTTTAGCAGGTATTAAGATGGTATTAAGTCGTAAAACATGGTTTAATAAGATTTTATTTAAGTGTAATTTTGAGTTTGTTTTCTACAGATGTGAGAATTTCAGCTGCTTTTATTTGAGCTTTACTGATCATTTCAGAGTTGATAGTAGTATAGAAAGCATCTGTATCTATTATGTCAGACAGGTTTGTGTGTTGTTCTGTCTCAGGATTGTGAATCTGGAGGTTTGTTTATCTGAATAAAACAGACTTGGGGTCTGTCAGCAGTGTGTGGCCGTGGTGTGTTGAGGACTCGGGGCTTACATATTCCAGATGTTTCAAAGCGCCACTTGCTTCGTCTCGGGAGGAACTCTTAAGTGGAGGAAGACACAGGAAGAAGGTTATACAAGCCGTCTTTTTCTTTGTTTAAAGAGGTCAGTGATTAGAGGTGGATGGGGGGCTGGGGGGGGTGGTGTCTCTGCCTTTAATCAGAGCAGATTAGTATTACAGCCAAAGCAGGAAACTTCACTCCCAGAAAAGATTAGTCCCAACACCAGCAGAACTTCCTCCGCTGATAAGTTTGGAGGTAGAAATGTGTGTTAGTGCGGTCAGAGCGAAGATTTGTTGAAGCATCTTATCGCTGTTCAGTCAGAGTGAATCAGCAGTTAAAGCTCAAGAAGAAGAAGAAGAAGAGGAGGAGTCTCTAAAGACACAACCAAGATTACACGATGAGTTCATCTGAGCTGAAACAGTCTCAGATGCCCCCTCGTTAAAACTTTAAACTTTTAAAGTCATTTTTTAATCTCATCAGAAAAACGTTTTGATTCGTTTCACAGTTATGTGGTTGTGGTCGGGCAGAGGAGATTCATCAGCTGAGGTTTCTAATTAGTTGGACTGCAGATTAAATATGAACAAACTTTGCATTCATTTACTGCAGGAGGAGCTTTGGAGATTTTTCTGATGTCATGATCTAAGACGGTTGGTCACAAACGGAGCAAACTGATCATCCACAACCAATCACAAACTGCTGCTGTAATATAGATTTATTTTTTTAATTTGTAATGAGTTTGTACTTTATGATATTACGTAAGGTGTAAGCACACTGACGAAAAGTGCGAGGAAGCCAAGCGTTTGCAGAAAGTCCTCTAAATCATATCTTAGAGAGTTAAAGCGTTCAGGTAATTCAAGTACCCCTCCTTGAACCGCCACCTTACTGTGGTGGAGGGGTTTGTGTGCCCCGAATGATCCTAGGAGCTATGTTGTCGGGGGCATTACGCCCCTGGTAGGGTCTCCCATGGCAAACAGGTCCTAGGTGACGGGCCAGACTAAAGCGGTTCACAAGCCCATCATGAAAAGAAGAATATCAAGGACCGTTACGTCGCCCGGATTGGCGTTACCTGGGGCCCCACCCTGGAGCCAGGCCTGGGTTGGGGCTCGCAGGCGAGCGCCTGGTGGCCGGGTCTTTGCCCACGGGACCCGGCCGGGCTCAGCCCGAAATGGCGACGTGGGCCCGCCTTCCAGTAGGCTCACCACCCGCAGGAAGGTCCATGAGGGGCCGGTGCAATGTGGTTTGGGTAGCAGTCGTGGCGGGGGGCCTCGACGACCCAATCCCTGGACCAAAACTCTGGCAATAGGGACATGGAATGTCACCTCGCTGGGGGGGAAGGAGCCTGAGCTCGTGCGGGAGGTTGAGAGGTACCGGCTAGAGATAGTCGGGCTCACCTCCACGCATAGCTTGGGCTCTGGAACCCAGCTCCTTGAGAGGGGCTGGACCCTCCACTACTCTGGAGTTGCCTAGGGTGAGTGGCGGCGAGCTGGTGTGGGCTTGCTTATAGCTCCCCAGCTCAGCCGCCACGTGTTGGAGTTCACCCCGGTGAATGAAGGGTCGCTTCCCTGCGCCTTCGGGTTGGGGATAGGGTCTCTTGCTGTTGTTTGTGCCTGAACAGCAGTACAGAGTACCCGGCCTTCTTGGAGTCCCCTGGGAGGGGTACTTGATAGTGCTCCTACTGGGGACTCCATTGTTCTACTGGGGGACTTCAAGCTCATGTGGGTAGCGACAGTGATACCTGGAGGGGCGTGATCGGGAGGAACGGCCTCCCCGATCTGAACCCGAGCGGTGTTCTGTTATTGGACTTCTGTGCTAGTCAGTTTGGTCCATAACGAACACCATGTTCAAAATAAGGGTGTCCATCAGTGCACGTGGCACCAGGAGACCCTAGGCGGAGGTCGATCATCGACTTTGTTGTCGTTTCATCTGATCTCCGGCCGCGATGTCTTGGACACACTGGGTAAAGAGAGGGGCTGAGCTGTCAACCGATCACCACCTGGTGGTGAGTTGGCTCGCTGGCAGAGGAGGAAGTTGGACAGACCTGGCAGACCCAAACGTCATTGTGAGGGTCTGTTGGGAACGTCTGGCCGAGCCCTCTGTCAGGGAGGTCTTCAACTCCCACCTCCGGAAGAGCTTCTCACAGATTCCTGAGGGAGGCTGGGGACATTGAGTCAGAGTGGACCATGTTCTCTGCCTCCATTGTCGACGCGGCAGTTCGAAGTTGTGGAGAAGGTCTCTGGTGCCTGTCGTGGTGGCAATCCCCGAACCCGGTGGTGGACACCGGAAGTAAGGGATGCCGTCAGGCTGAAGAAGAGTCCATCGGACCATGTTGGCCTGTGGGACTCCTGACGAGTTGACAGGGTACCGGCAGGCCAAGCAAGCCGCAGCCCGACGGTCCTGGAGGCAAAAACTCGGGTCTGGGAGGAGTTCGGTGAGGCCATGGAGGGAGGACTATCGGTCGGCCTCGAAGAAGATTCTGGCAACCAAACCGTCCGGCGCCTCAGAAGGGGGAAGCAGTACTCTGCCAACACTGTTTACAGTGCGGGTGGGGAGCTGTTGACCTCAACTGAGGACATTGTCGGACGGTGGAAGAAATACTTCGAGATCTCCTCAATCCCACCGACTTGCCTTCCAGTGAGGAAGCAGGGGCTGGGGACTCTGAGGTGGACCTCGTCCATCACCCGAGCCGAAGTCACTGAGGTAGTTCACAGCTCTTTGGTGGCAAGGCGCCGGGGGTGGATGAGATCCTGCCCTGAGTACCTCAAGTCTCTGATGTTGTGGGGCTGTCTTGGCTGACACGCCTCTGCAACATTGCATGGAGGTGGGGACAGTACCTCTGGAGTGGCAAACTGGGGTGTGGTCCCTCTTTTTAAAAAGGGGGACCGGAGAGTGTGTTCCAACCTACAGAGGGATCACACTTCTCAGCCTCCCGGGAAGGTCTACGCCAGGGTACTGGAGAGGAGAATTCGGCCTATAGTCGACCCTTCGGATCTCAGGAGGAACAATGCGGTTTTCGGCCCCATCGTGGAACAGTGGACCAGCTCTATATACCCTTGGCAGGGTGCTGGAGGGTTTATGGGAGTTTGCCCAACCAGTCCACATGTGCTTTGTGGATCTGGAGAAGGCATTTGACCGTGTCCCTCGTGGTATTCTGTGGGGAGTGCTCTGCGAGTATGGGGTCCGGGGGCCTTTGCTAAGGGCTGTTAGTCTCTGTTGCGACCGGAGCAGGAGCTTGGTTCGCATTGCCGGCAGTAAGTCAGACCTGTTCCCAGTACATGTTGGACTCCGGCAGGGCTGCCCTTTGTCACCGGTCCTGTTCATAATCTTTATGGACAGGATTTTAGGCATAGCCAGGGGCCGGAGGGAGTCCGGTTTGGGAACCACAGGATTTCATCTCTGCTTTTTGCAGATGATGTTGTCCTGTTGGCTTCTTCAAGCCAGGACCTTCAGCATGTGCTGGAGCGGTTTGCAGCCGAGTGTGAAGCGGCTGGGATGAGAATCAGCATCAAATCCAGGCCATGGTTCACGGAAAAGGGTGCTGCCCTCTCCGGGTGGGTGAGAGGTCCTGCTCCAAGTGGAGGAGTTCAAGTATCTGGGGTCTTGTTCACGAGTGAGGGAAAGATGGAGTGAGATTGACAGGTGGATTGGTGCAGCGTCCCGTTTGCAAGAATGCGGTTCGTGTACCGGACCGTGGGTGAAGAAGGAGCTGAGTCGAAAGGCGAAGCTCTCGATTTACCGGTCAATCTACGCTCCCACCCTCACCTATGGTCATGAACTTTGGGTAATGACCGAAAGGACAAGATCGCGGATACAACAGCCGAAATGAGTTTCCTCCGCAGGGTGGCTGGGCGCTCCCTTAGAGATAGGGTGAGAAGCTAAGTCACTCGGGAGGAGCTCGGGTAGAGCCGCTGCTCCTTCGCATCGAGAGGAGTCAGCTGAGTGGCTTGGGCATCTGTTCGGATGCCTCCCTGGACGCCTCCCTAGGGAGGTGTTCCAGGCGTGTCCCACCGGGAGGAGGCCTCGGGGAAGACCCAGGACATGCTGGAGAGACTATGTCTCTCGGCTGGCCTGGGAACGCCTTGGGATCCCCCTGGAAGAGCTGGAGGAAGTGTCTAGTGAGGGAAGTCTGGGCATCTCTGCTCAGACTGCTGCCTCCGCGACCCGGTCCCGGACCAAGCGGATGAAAATGGATGGATGGATGGATGGGTAATTCAAGTAATCTTCCCTCCTGATGGCAGTGGTCTCTTAGAAATTTTTACTTTCATCCCTGTTACTGGAAGTGAAAATCCACAATCTGACAAATCAACGGAGATCACAGCGATCAAAACCTGCTTCAGTGTTCATATCAGCGAAAATGTGTGAATTAATCCTTTAAAGTCCTGCGAGGTGAATCCAGACACGGTCACTTCTCCACCAATAAAAATCTGATGAGATCATCTTATTGCTGCGTTAGAAAACAGGCACAAACATGCATCACTTTCCACTTTGTGCTCTGAGATGCTTTAAACTCACAGTAAGGCTGCGGCCTGGTTATGAGCTCAGTTTAGTGTGTTTGAATTGCTTTAGGTTTGGTTCTCTGAGGCCACAAAACTAATAAAAGACCCAGATGATCAAAAAGTCTGCAGCTGAACTGAAGTTTCACGTCGACTCAGACAGTATTACGCCTTTATGGTTGCATCTGCTGCGGCTCCATCCACAGCTCACAGACTGAAGCGGGGAAATGTGAAGCAGACGGGACGTTCTTGGACTGCGTTAATTAGCCAGGTCTCTTTGACATGAACCGAAACCACATAAAAACACAGCTCAACTCCCCTTAAATGGCTTCCTCTGTCTTCACAGCGCTGGGATTTCAGACGCCAGCCCTCTCCCACTCCCTCACGGCGCAGACTTTTTAATTGCTCCCTCAACAGAGCGCATGACGTAAACACGGCGGCGTTTTTGTGCAGATACGCTCACAATGGACGCCACTGATCCACGTTTCGCCCACCCACCTCACACACTCTCCTTCTTCTTTCCCTCTCCTTGTTAAGCACCACTTCCATCCTGCCGGAGTGCACCGCGAGGTAAACACAAAACCGACAGAGAGTCTGTGAATTCATCACAGCCAGGGTCGGTCCCCGGAGACCAGAAAGCAAACCCACGCTAATACACTGCCGGGGGTGTGTGTGTGTGTGTGTGTGCAGCATCTCTAATGAGGAAGGTCAAACACAGAAGCCAGAGATCTTTATTAAAAGCTCTCTGTGCAAACAGGCCGGTCAATGGGCAGCTGCTCTGACGACATCACATGAGCAACAAACAAACAAACAAAACAAACAAACAAACAAACAAACAAACAAACAAACAAACAGGTCGCTCGAGTTTGAGAGGAAGCTCAATAACTCAACATTAATAATTAAATCATTCAATCTATCTTTTCTTCTTCAGTCAATATCATTTCAGGAGTCTGTCAGCTTCCTCTCAAACACACCAAAGTAACTAAATACATTTTTAATCAAGTACATATCTGAGGTACTCAAACTATAGTGGAGGAATTTTCTTTTCATGTCACTTTAAACTCCACCACATCTCAGAGGGAAATATTGTACTTTTCACTGCTCTACATTTACCTGACAGCTTTATGAATCGAGATTAGAAAATATGGACATAAACTAGTTAAACATCCACATTAATGCATCATTAATGATAATCTGATAATATAATATAAGAACATTCATAAGAAGTCAACAATGGCTGCGCTTGCTTTGTTTTTTGTTGTTGTTGTTATCTTCAGATAACGAGATAATGAAATGAGTGTGTTTCCTCTTGTTCCTTGTGATATTTCTGTTTATTTCTAGTTAGTTTCCATCAGCAGGTGTCTGTAGGCTCTGTGGAGATGCTGTGGGGGTCATTATGTACAGTGGGACGGCAAACAGGATGAGCTTAATAATGTCTTCATTATTTCTATATAATATATATAACGGCTTTATTTGAGCAGCTGCTGGCTGAAGCAGAGAGATGGATCAACCTCTATATACTATAAAACCAGATTGTCTGCTCCAATGAAGAAACTGCAGCAAAGCAAACTCCACATTTAGGCCTTAATTATTGATCAGTTATGGATCCTCCCTGACAGTCATCACAGTGATCTTGAAGGTTGAAATCATTTTGGAGTTCGACACAATTATCGAATTATCACCGGAAGATGACTTTTGTTTTCTTGAGAATAAAGAGAAAGGATGTTTTGCTGTGGGGTCAAATAATGTGTGACCTCTGACCCCGACATATAAACACCTGCAGCCCTCATTAACCCCTGAATGAACTTTAATCCAGCTTCAATCCTAACACAGCGTAACACTTTCCAGTTTTGTCTTTAAGGTCGATATTTCAGAAACTGACTAAACAGATTTTTAATAGGCGACTCTCATCAGTTTTAAAATGAGAAAATGACTTATAAAAGTGCTCTTGTGCTCTCTCGCTGCTGTAAAATGTGCTCAAATGGCATAAATGACCTTTTAAAACCTTCGCTTCAGATAAACGAGGTTTTCTGCTGACAGCTCGCGATCGCATTGATCCAACATTAACCGTGTTTGAGCAAAGAGCAGGACGTGACAGGTGTCCGCGCTCCTCGTTAAAACACGCCGAGTGTGAGGTCGAGATTTCTTACATGTGAAATTCGTACTGAGCTAAAGACTCCGCTGCCCCACTTTTTAAAAGGTGATTCTTACAATCATTTTCATACATTTTTAAAGGGGATCTCAAATGAATTAAATTATGCTTGAGGTGAGCAGAGTGACGTTAGAGAGGACGCAGAGATTACAGCAGAAGAAGTGAGAGTGTCAGCCAGCGACTAAAGAGTGTGTCATCTCCACAGCGAATCATCATCACACAGGAAGAGCAGCAGGACAAACACATGTGTTAATGTATGTGTTAATGTGTTTGTGTGTTAATGTGTGCGTGTTCACCTCTTTGGCTCTCTGCACGGCATCACTGGGGGGGTTTCTGATCTGCGGGGACGACTTGGTGTTGATCTTATCGTAGAGCTGAAAACAATCAGAAAACACACAGTCAGTCACAACACAAATGAGCTTCATGATGAGCTCAACGTGATCAATGACTTTTAAACAGACGGCTGATGAAGCTGATCACAGCTGCACTTTTTACACTTTTCCACAAATGTTGACAGATTTCTAAGACAGAGTTTAAGAACAGATACTAAAGTACTTTTTCTATCTTTACTTAGAGAAATAAACTTTCTGCAAACTTTGTTCTTAGAAAAAAAAAAAAACAGAAGAAAAAGCAATACTTGAAGCTGCTGTAAAAATTGATTGGACAAAAACCACAGTAACTTCTAACATTTTGATTTCAAATGGATCCAAAAACAGGAGTTTACTTTATTTACCAGCTAAAAAAAATACAGTAAGAATCACAGTTTATTCTCTTTTTTTGGACAAAACTTGCTTTGCTGTAGCTGCATGAGGCCAAAAAGAAAATAATAACCGATCAGAAGAGAGACGATCGACCAAACACAGCAAAGCTTCCACTACATCAGATTTATCGATGGATAATTAAATCACTTATTCCTGAATCCTAAAAGAGATTTTTCTTTAAAAAAAAAAATCAATAATTTGGTGATTATAAATCTGATGCTGAACCTGTGACTGTCTGAAGTTGAACAGTTTGATCTTTCATGTCTGTCAGCAGAGGTTTGAAGGACTCTGTCTGCTGTAAACTGTGTTAATAATCTCTCTTACATCAGGACCACAGTCCAGTTAAAGTTTTGGTAAGTTAAAGTTAAAGTTGAATACTGACTCATTTATGCTACTTGTCCTCGGCTCTCTGTTTGGTTTAGCTTGTCTTAAAAGCTCCACGTTCCTGTTTTGTCCTTTTCTTCTTGACACGGAGCCGTTAACAAAACCAAACTGTTTTCTTGTCTCTCTGACTTAAGGACGACGGACACAAGAGCTCTGTTTAGAAAAATCCCAGCTGACTAATAAACGGTGACTCGAGCGGGGTGTGAGGGCCCAGTCAGAGACGAGCGTGGGCGGATTTAAGAGATTGTATGTTTGTAGACAAAATGCTTCAGAAACAGGCGAGACAAAGAAAAGGCAGCAGCTGAAGCACAGCAGAGGGCGTTTTTTTTTATGAAACACACAGAGGGCCGCGGTCATCTAAAACAACTATCATCGTTTTCAAAGACACAATCAAGATGTTTGATGAGCAACTTGTTGGTGTTTTTTTTCCATTTAACTCATATGCGGCACACCACATGTATGCAGGCAGGCTTGTACACATATTGCACACACACACACACACACACACAAAGCCACTCAGAAGCAGACACAGCGAGTCACAGACAAACAAAGCTTTTGTACCAACAGTTCAATAAAACCCTGAGAGCAAACACTCCTCTGTTCTTCGCTCTGACAGCAGCAGACATGTGATGTTGGACATCACAGAGCATATGATGAATACACAAACAGCTCAAACAACAACAACATTAACCTCAGATCATCTTTAAAATCTCAATTTTGTGCATCAGAGTTTTGTGTTAAAGCGTAAAGATCTGCTGACTTTCAGCATGCTAGTTTCAGTTTGTACGGCTGAAAACAAAAATGTTTATCTTGTAAAAAAAAAAACGTCACACTCAAAGGCGAGGTGACGTGATGAATCGACAAATGGGGACGCACACACAAAACGCACACACTTTCCAAAAGTCTCTCCTGGAGGACGTTTGTGATATTGCACTTGGCTGTAAAGAATAAAAACTGAAAGACACTGTGTGTGAAGAATTAAAGATTTTGAGAGATGCTCAGATTCTGCTCATTTTCTCACCTTTGCACACCTGAACAATTACTGAATTAATGTTCGAGCATCTGTCTGGTCAGAACTTGACAAACACTCTAACTGACTTTAGTGTCTGAGAGTTAAATTAAGATCTTTGCTTGTAAAAAGAAAAAAAAAAAAAAAAGAAAAAAAAAAAGAGGAAAATCTTTGATCTGAAAAATGAAAATGACAAAAAGATCCCGAGGACAAAGACTGAAAAACAACAACATCAGCATCAACAACATCATGGACCGCCATGGACCCCCCCAAAAAAACTGTTAAGTCACTACAGACTGATCCAGATTACAGAGATTCCTGAGACGGGATGATGCACTGTGACACCGAGACGAACAAAATGAATCACATACTTGTTGGAAGAGGGAACGTGACGTCGTCAGTCCTTAAAATCTCATTTACGTCTGTTTTTTAATGCGTGTTTTTCCAGTCATGAATAAATCTGTGCAAATTTCACAGACTCGTCTTAACGTGATATCTGATGTTTGATGTGAGCACCTGGCGGAGAGGTGCCATTATTTCTGACATAAACACAGTTTTCTAATAAAATCTGGGCGTGAAAGAAAACTTGGACTGTTACAGGTATTTTTAGGAAACATTTCGGTTGCTGTAATGAGCAGTGAAACACATCTGGTATATTTCTGTAAAGTGATCCGTTTGTGTAATTCCCCCAACAGGCCGTCCAGACGGACACAAAGACAAACTGGTCTGACGAGGTCCAGCAGACAGACAGAGGGAGTGGAGGGAAATAAAAGGAAGTGTGGGAGGATATGTGAAAGAAAAAGTGTGTGTGTGTGTGTGTGTGTGTGTGTGTGTGTGTGTGTGTGTTGTTTTTGTTCAGAGGAGGATGCTGCATCTGTTCCTGCTGTGAAAATCTGAAACCACCAAGAACAAAAAACAAAAAACAAAAAACCAAAAAACCAAAAAGTGTCCTGGGAATGACGACACGCAGCACACGTAACAACGCAACACACGTCTCAAGTGTGCATCTGCATCCTCCTTCATGAACAAACTCTCTGAGAAAGACAAACACAACACACTCCTCAGGAAATCCTTATAAGACTACCGAAATAAACGCAAAAGCCTGAGGGCTGACTCGTACTCGCAGTGAGCGAGTGCGTGTCGTCCCACATGCCGTCTGCAGCCACCGAGCTTACATACATATTTACTGCACGCTTGTTCCTGCGCTTTTCAAGGGCAGTTGTCAACATCTTTCTGCCTTTGTGGAGCGTTAAATAAAGCTGAACTGACCTCTGAGGGCTTTTATTTGAAAATGAACCAAGAGTACACACATACAAATACTCTGCTGCCCAAAAGCGAACAAAGTGTAAAAGAATATTTCGATATTTACACGCACTGAGAAGAAGCATCACGCCTTTTTGCTGCGTGTGAACACCGACAAACAGCAGCAGCTGTTATTATGAGATGAGAAACAGTCTGATATCTTAATCTCCTATAAGTGACAAGTAAATTCAGATATTATTTCCTTAAGGACAACTTTTCACCCTCCCTCCATTAAATAGGAAGGCTGCGAAGCTTCAGAAAATAGCACGATGTAAAAAAAAAATAGAAATGCACTTACTAATATACCTCATTATACATGTCAGATGTTTAAAAACAACCACGGGGGATGCAGGGCTGACTTCAAATTAGCTTCAGGCATCTTTTCACAAAACGCTCTTCCTGCAAACACATCAGAAAGAAAACACACTCACCCAGGAGACGGTAAGTGGTTTGTCAGAAAAACGCAGCCAACAGAGTGCAAACGAGATGCGAGTTATCTAACCCAGGAGGCTCCATCCCATCAGAGTCTGCAGGATTTCTGCCTTCCTTTCCTTGTGTGTGTTTCGGCGGCGTGGACGGCCAGCGCGGACACTGATGGAGGCTGTGCTTGTTGTGAATGGCACCGAAGGCCTGACAATAGACGCCATTGTTCGCTCTAAAGGCTGCACTCTGTCTGTCCTTTTCTGACTCCCCCTCCCTCCTCTCAGAGCAGGGCAGGGGTGTGAAACTGAGGCTGAAAAGGAGACATCTGCAGCCCCGGGCTCCCTCTGACACTGCTGCACACACAACAGCCTCCTGAAACACACTTCAACCTATTCAGCCTCCAGCAACCGGGAGAGCCTTTAACACAACACACACACCTTTAACACAACACACACCTCTCTGCAGCAAACCCTTTTTTCTCAGTCGACTCTTATTAGAGTCCCCGTAGTTCTCTCAAACACTTTCATTTTCTTTCGACTATTTTGCTTCTTTAAACTCGTTAAAGAATAAGTTCAGCCTCCTCTGCGTGTATCTGCAGCGGCACACGTTGCATGTCAATGTTTGCAGGATGATGAGTTTGTATCACAGAAGCAGCTCTGAACAGGACAAGATAGTGTCTGATGATTCATCTCTGCTCCTGCAACAACAACTTCAAACTTTTCTAACCAGCTGATCCAGCGCTGAGACGCTCGTAGATGTCAATGAACAAGCTCACACTGACTCCTGATCTCTGCAGAAAACTCTGCACCTGAAGCTGTGTGAAGGCATGAGCCTCTTTTTATAAATACCAGTTAAGCTCTGGGACGTGATGCTGCTTTGTTTAGACATCAGACCTAAGGTGTGATGAAGTGCAGCGACCTTAGCGTTTAAGTTTAGGAGTGTTATGATTTGTTTTCCTCTGTGGCTCCTCAAGGACGCTTTCAATCAGCTGTGAAGGCTGAAAGAGGTGATACGTGTGGTTTACCCTGGTAGCTGAACTGGGAAACGGATGTTTGTCTCTGTCACTAGCAACGCAATGTGTAAAATAGGAAGCAAAAGCCTCAAAGAAACAGGAAAGACTCAAAAATATACATGTGAAAGCAGCAGCCTCAAAACATGAAGGTGCACAACATTATTCAGTGGTTTTCTTCTAATTATTAGAAAGTACCACGGCCTGGATGACAAAGTCTTAACAGATGAACATTATTTAAAATTTTTCAGTATTTATTGCTACAACCGTCTGATTTTCTGATCATCTATCCTCAAAACTGCTCATCTGATAACTTTGTTGTACACTGTCGCGCCAGCAGAACTTCTGTTTGACAGAAACACAATGCTGAGAGAGAGGACAGAGTAAACAAAACGGATTAAACGAACAGAAAACAGAGACGCCTAATAACAACACAAAAAGACAAAATCACACTTTCATGGCGTCGGACTAACTGTGTGTAAATCTAAAACGCTGTCCAGCCTCTCTGTCGGCTGCAGGACTTTGTGACCAAATATGGACGTGATGAGGCGACACCGTTTTCAGACGAATTAGGGAGGAATTTAATTTAATCTAAAAACAACATGATCTTCCTCTCCTGTTGCCTCAGGAGCAATGAGCAGCCCTGTGTGTAGTGTGTGTGTTTGTGGGAGGGGGGCATTTATGCTTTATATTGCAGAAAATGTCCAAATCTTATTTAGGACTCTATTTTAATTATGCAGTACAAAGTGCTGAGTCATGTGGAGCACTGACAGTACAGCTGCTTGCAAAATCACCTGCTGTTTATTCATAAGGGGGGGGGGGCAGATCCAGCCTGATACACACTTCAAAAAGACCTCAACATGTTTAATATCTGTCCATATGTGGAGATTCAGACTGAAAACAGCGTGCTGTTCAGAGAGAGACAATAAAACATGATCCAGGAGGTGCAGTTGGACAAACAGACGAAGGCTCATCAGAGTCCAAAAACAGCACAAAACAGTTTTTCTATCACTCACGTTTCTTCATGCAGACTCTCATTTTAGTAAATTATTTCACTCTAAAGAAAGGCTGCAGAACTGGAGCGCTCTGGTTTACAGCTGAACGCCTTGTTTTAAATGGAAAATAAAGGTTTAAATGGAGGACAGACAGCTTCGGGAGAGGCAGACGATGGAGTATATTTACAAGTCAGGAGGGTTTGGGGTCAAGTGGAGAATAAATTGGAGGGGATGTAGTGATGAACCGTTATCCTCTCAGACAGCACACATCACATCACAGGTCCTGAACCTTTCAAACAGCTGAGTCATAAAACTGCTTGAACGTGCAGCGCCGTCTCAGAGATAGAAAGTCGTCTATTTATGATGTTAATGGTTACTGGTTACCTTTACTTCACTGTGCTGATGAGACGAATCCGACGACTGCATCTGCTTATATTTACGTATAACAAGATTTCTGCCAACTGAGTGAAACATTTGTCATTAAGAACGTCACATAAACCATAACATGAACTATCAGGTCCTGCACGTTTATTTTCGGAGAGACGTTGAAGGACCAGTTTCGACCACAAAACCAACAACCTCGCTTTTCTGCATCTGCATGAAACCTGAACTCAACATGCCTCTGCTCACACTTGTGAACGGTGCACGCTGCTGGACACGAAGACACTGCTGCTGTG
Organism: Scortum barcoo; assembly: GCA_023238725.1. Taxonomy (NCBI): domain Eukaryota; kingdom Metazoa; phylum Chordata; class Actinopteri; order Centrarchiformes; family Terapontidae; genus Scortum; species Scortum barcoo. Next base: position 2,322,995 of record CM041550.1, read on the forward strand.
GTATTTTATCCCACAAACTGCAGTTTCTGCCACTGGCAACATAAAAAAACCCATCATAATAAAAATCAAATCAATAAAATCAAAGTGAATAAAGGTGGATGGTTTCCAGCGTGTGTGTGTGTGTGTGTGTGTGTGTGTGTGTGTGTGTGTGTGTGTGTGTGTGTCACTTACATCGAGCAGTGTGTGTAGATGCTGGTCCTGGAAAACACTGTGAAGGAAGTCTAGATCCTTTTCGCTGCAGTCTGTCAAAGCGTGGATCTCCTCTGTAAGCTGTCCAACACCTGAGACACAGCGCCTGCACACACACACACACACACACACACACACACACACACCTCAGCATCTGTCCATCAGTCACCTCCAGGCTCTTTAATGCCTCTGCGGTGAGCATGCACATCCAAAAGATTTAATAATTTAACCTCTCTGTGTCCTTATAACTGATGTAAAGATTAAAAAATAAGCAGCTAAACACAGAAAAACAACTTTCGATGGTTGTAAGTTGAGTAAGTAATGAGCATCACAACACACAAAGAACCAACGGATACCTACGTTCTGCTGCTAGTAGTCCTAGCATGTGGGCAGCATGAACAGAAACAGACAAACAGATTTGAAATGAGCACAGATGTTAATATAGATGTTAAAAACAGTTGGATGGTTCTCATCTTTGCTGAAACACCAGCGCGAACACCAGCGCACGAGGCTGTAGTTCCTGTTTTTATATTAAATGTGTGAAAGAATATGTAAATAAAAAGTGAGAAGTTTGCACTCTCTGTTTGTTGATGCAAAAAATAAGCTAGAAAAGAGTTGGCCTGTGGTGATAAGAGCTGGTGCAGAGGCCTGCAGACAAAAGTAGAACTAAAGAGGAAGAAACGGCTTAAGAGCAAACCAGAGGAAGGAAATCTGAGGGAGGAAACGTGTCAGTGATGACAGAGTAACACACTGCAGTCTGTGAGTGTTTGTGTTTGTGTGTACCTGAGGAGGTGGGGTCATCGGAGAAGTCATGGAGTTCCTCAGGAGGGTCCCCGTAGAAGGAGTTAAACTTGTGACTGGACACTGCAGCCAGAACAGCCCCCTGAAAACACCACAGAGTTACCTCAGCGTGGTGACAACATGTACAAAGTTTCATGAGGCGCATGTATGTCCGTACTGCATTGTGTGTGTGTGTGTGTGTGTGTGTTTTGTGTGTGCAGACACAAACCTTGAGCTTCCTCCTGGAGTTGAACTTTCTCAGCTGTTCCACTGTCTCTGGCAGGTGGATTTTGTATGCATACCGGTCCCTCTCCTTAGAGATCCAACACAGAAAAAAAAGTTTTTACACAAGCAAAGTTTTCATAGGAGACACGAAACACATATATTTATCTATATAATGTCCTCTGTTTATGAGAGGTGCCCTGCATTACAAACTGTGGATGGCATTTTTCAAAGAAGTGGTTGTTTACCAGTCAGGGACGATCTCCTGAAAAGGTTTTATGATGGGAAATTTGGGATCCAGTGTTTTTAGAGTTTGACCCACTAAAAGTCAGGATGTCATTCGATCCTCCTTTTTAAATTTTTGAGAAATAATAAATATCTGGAGGTACTTTAACCAGAGCTCCACTGATTGAGCATCGCAGCCCTGTAGCACTGTCATCCAGATGATGGACGGTTAAAAAGAGGATTCACGTCGATGCAGCAGGATGAGAGATTTTCTCTTTATTCTACAGGTACTTCTTTCTCGTCAAAACCTACTGCACTCACAAAGCAACACGACAGATGAAAGTTTGGTCAGAGTTTGATAGCACACTGCAGCGAGAGAGGCTGAGCAGGCAGAGGTGATCTGATAAGTTCATTTCTTTGTAACTGCACACCGTCAGATCACAGGAGCTGTAAACTGTCTCTGAAGTTCCTCTTTAATAAATGAGAAACTCATGTTGTGAGGTATACTGGAGCAATAATTACCTCATGGTTTTTTTTTCTATTCGTTTTGCAGAAAAGGACTCTTTAGGTTAAATGGGGGGTATTAGGGGGGCTTTCCCATGTATGTGGTTAAACTGATCATTAGATTTTTACAGATTAAGGCACTAAATTTAGAGGTAAAAAATCCGGTTCTGGCTAATCAGCTGCATCACACCCTCTCTGTGTTGTTAGCGTGTCAGAAAGATGCTGATTAAGTTTTAACACGTCAAAGCTGCACGGCCGCAAACACACAAGAACATTTTTGGTTATTAACAGCACTGCGGTTAAACAGGTTAAAATGGCGGTGTTGGGTAACTATATCTAAGAAGAATTCATTCATGAACTGTGCATGAGTTTGTGTGGTTCTGAAGTAAATGTAATGTATGTAAGCTGACGCTGCATTCAGATTATTAATCAGTCTGATTATGCTGCTTCAGCTGGAGTCTGAAGTTGATTTTTCTAAACTTTCTGCAGCTACAGCAAAGACAAATCAGTAGTCGAAACATGAGTAATGGACCGAAATGCAACATTTTAGGCAGTGAGGCCCCTTAATATTGGATGATTTGAAGGATGTGTCAGACAGTCCCTGGAGGAATCGCTAGTCTCTCAGTTGAATTGTCAAACAGTCGTCTTTAAGCGCCGCTCCATCACTGTCCACAGAAGAAGACACAATAAAAGCTTCGGCTGACAATGCATGACAAGCTGTAACGCTGCTGCGCCGACGCTCGCTGTCATTGTTTTCCTGTGTGAGGAGCCGTGCCACTCGAACCACTGATCATTACGTGATGGCTCGAGGCTACAGCGGCTTTACTATTCTGCTCTCGTCTCTAAAACAGGCCAAAACTTTCCACAAACTTTCGATCCAAGACTCAGAGACTTTCTGAAGGGTGGATTTTGACCACGCTGAAGCAGTCTTCAGAAGATAATCCAACATAAACAACATGTTGATTTTGTTTCAACTGAATGAAAATGCAACTGTTACTGATTTTGAATTTCCCTTGGTGATGCTGCATTCAGGGTTTTATAACAAAAAGGTGGACAATGCAGACAACTACAGTAGGGGTCCACAGTTTTTCACGGTGGAAAACATCACACAAACTGTCGTATCAGCCTCTGAAATCAGGTTCACACACGATCGTGACTTTAGTGTGACTGAATGTCGAGCATCACCTTCAGCCAGGGGTGGTTAAGAGCCTCGTAGACGGTGATCCTCTCAGCGGGGTCCAGCATCAGCATGCGCCTCACCAGATCCTTCGCGCTCTCTGAGATCTGGCTCCACTGACGAGGATTCATCTACACACACGAAAATAAACTTTACAAAGATGCATCAACTTTCTTATCCTGCATAAGAACCAGAGTCTAATTATCCATATGTTCTGTGCTGTGGGGCACCATGCTAACATGCTAACACTTTTCAGCTATCCATGCTTTTAACTAACATTATAAATGAGGTATTAACTATAGAAAACACAGGATAAAATAAAAAAGGATGACTGATAATGTATAAAACAGGAGAAAAAGAAGTTACCACATAGGTCTGAGATTACTGACCAAGCTGTGCCCAACTTAAAGGATAACTCCACTTTATTACAAGGCGGGTCACATTTATGAAGTCTTGGCCATCGTTCCTGTCAGTAATAGTGATGCCGCAGTAATTATTTTCTGATGTCAGGGAACAAAATTTAGCAAACTTGTAAAAACCACTTTATGTAGATGGAGTCTGCTGTTCAGCTTAATGGAGCTCGACTACACGAACAGATCCAGTTAAAGTGCGGGTAGTTTCTTTTGTGTTTAGAGAGAACGACACCACCACACATCTGAAATGTGAGCTCCTCTCGTGAACTCCCGACCTTGTATTTTCCCTTGCAGATGGCTTCGAACAGGCGCTCCTTGGTGCCGTAGAAAGGCAGACACCCCGAGAGGAGGATGAAGAGGATGACTCCGCAGCCCCAAACATCCACAGGTTTACCGTACGGCTCCCTCTTCACCACCTCAGGGGCCATGAAGTGGGGCGTCCCTACCCGGCCTGAGGAGACAAACAGAGCAGGTGATTTCTTATGAAGTCAGGTGTGTGACAGCGTGTAATTACAATAAAGAGCACAAGTGAAAGCACACACACATAATGTGACTTCTCTATTCTTTATTCATTTCTATTGAACTAGAAAAAGGAAGTGGTTTCTGATCACCTCTTCCTCGTTATAAACGTGTAAAAAAACTCTGTCATGTTTTTTTGTGTCTAATTATTGTCCCTCGTGGTCGCTCCCCTGCAGGTACATTTCCTGTTATGACTATAATTACACAAAAGACTACCTCTTGAGGCTGAAGCTTTCACATCCACGTTCAAAACTACAACTTCATTTTCCGGCTCGTGAGGAAGCGAAGTGGACTTATTGGACTTGTGTCCTTTACAGCAGCTTAGAACTCATGAAACTTATGAAGGGGGGGGGAGTTAAAATATATTTCTGCTATGAAATCTGTATTTTTGGAGTTTGTTTTGTTTTGTTTACTTGAGAAGTCAAATGTTTGTGTTTCTTGTATGTTCAGTTGTGTTTCTGTACCTCCTGCCACCAGGCCCGACTCTCCAAGCTGGATGGCGACTCCGAACCCGCCCAACTTGACGGGAGCCGAGTTCTCTTTGGACGCCAGCAGCACACAGTGAGGCTGAAAAAATGACACGAGAGAGGAGAAAGAAGAGACAGACTCATGATCAGATGGTCGTACTTTGTTAATTAAAGAGCGACACCCTCCTATAAATAACAAAAAAAATCACATGTGAGAGACACACCCAAACCATCACCCACCACGACCACACACAAATAACCCGCAACGTAGGAGGATCACAGGACGAGGATCACTTATATACATCTGAACTTCCGCAGGATGCCATTTTTTTTTACTCACATTTGAGTCATTTCAGACCATTTCTAATGTTTTCTGCTAAATAAGACGTCTTTGACTATCTCTGTCTATATTCTGATTCTGCATTATTCCCGTGATACGGATGAATATTTAATTTCTTGGGATCGAACAACTCTACCATGACTTTATCCAAAGTTAAAGTAGCTTCTCATTTCCTTTCACATCTTCTCCACTTCTTTAGATTCTCTTATCTGATGTCATGCACAGTTTTTGTGGTTAAAAGTAGTTTCTCATGCGTCGTATGCATCTACAGTATCACCTTGTGGTTGTGTAGTTTTGATCTTAGAACACAACCTTCCACCGCACATCGACATGAAAATTAAGATACAGATAATCGATGCTGGTCTAAAACTGCAGCTTTATATCAAGTTTTATCATGAAGCATAATACAAGTTGCTGCATATCAGCACTCACACATATCAGCATTTTGTCACTCTTACAGAAATGTAACACGGTCGAATTAAAAGAGTATGAGCGGGCAGGACACAGAGAATTAAAACACAAACTTGAAAGCTTCACTTTAGTTTGCACACTGGTTAATTAACTCCATGTGTAAATCACATTTGGTGTACTGCACACGCAGCACTGACTGTTAATAATGCGTCTGCTCTGACCCGAGCTTTCATAATGTGATGGAGTGATTAACATTCAAGAACAGGTATATGATTCCCTCGACCCTTTGCCTACAAATTCAGCCGGAGAGGCTGACAGCAGCTAATGTCTCTTGGGTGGCAATTTAAACCTTAGCCTTGGTTCACTCTGACGGCATCGCTTTAATTATTGTGAGGGCATACGGTGGTATTTTGGGACTCTTTCTCTCACAGTTGGCTGCACTCATAGCACATACTTCCATATTATAATCAGAGCCCAAAGTGGAAAGCATATTGTGTATATACAAGTGGTGCATGCTCTGTGATCCCACTGCTCGCCCTCATCAGAAGGTCCACACCAAGTCCTGCCCTGCCTTTCTCTCTCTCAGTCAGAGTTATGCACAGTGGTTGTGAGGAACGAGTGGGCTGACCACATCTCTCTCTCTCTGTATAACATTACCACACTCTGTACTCAGCAATTCTCCGTCAACGACTTTCAAAAGCAGCGCTGGGGAGGGCACACTTCTCACAAACGCAGAGATAACGGACAGAGAGGAAACAAAATAAAGAAGCAGACTCTACGCAGGCTGTTTTTAATTTGGACGTGGATTATTTGGACGGCAGCAGAAAGCTGAACACACGATGACAGAAAGAGAGGAAGTTAAACTTTACAAGTCTTTTCAGGACAGCACATTTTGGATGGTTTCTCCTACAGATTAAACTTGAGGGAATATACTGGAGCGCCTCAGAGGAAAAGAAAAAGGACTGCAGAGCTACTATTCTTCAGCTCAAAGTGATTTGGGATTTATCCTCCTCGTCCACACGGGCTCATGCAAGTGTTTATTTAACAGACTTCAATGACTAGGTGAGTACTTTACAAAGATCTTTTTCATTTTACTGCATTTTCACTTACTAATCTTTTCTAATATTATAAACTATAATTATAAACATTTGATGTGAACCGTGAACTGACTGTACGTGTAACTTTGGTCGTTAATCTGTTTGTGTGTTTCAACACAAGTTCTGTGCTTCTGCAATCTCATCACAGATGTTATCACAAAGAAAGTTCAGACCTGTTATGTGAACCTCTGCAGAGTTAGCAACGCATTTCTTTCTGGGACTTTCCAGTTTGTGTTGGTATGGCGGTCAGCAAGTCTTATATGTAATTATTGAGGGCAGGCTTAATACCGGTTTAGGGCTAATCCATACAGCTGGACCTCACAAAAACCTGCACTAATGAGTCCTTTGTTTTGCTTCCTTTTTTAGGGTTGAGCATCACAAAAACCACCATCACCAAAAACACCATCACCACCTCCCAGAGTTCAAATAGCTCCCTTTTTCTCATTACCACCACAATGACCAGCGGGATCAACTTCACCACAACCGCTGGCGCCCAAGGATCCTGCGTGGATTATGACGCGCTGCAGAGCCCGTTGGCGGTGCTGTACTCGATCATCTTCGTCCTGGGTCTGGTTGGGAACCTGGTGGCTCTGTGGGTTTTCTTCTGGGTTCACTCCAAGAAGAACTCTGTGCGGGTGTTCCTCATAAACGTGGCTTTTGCGGACCTGCTGCTGGTGGTGTGTCTGCCGTTCAGGATACTCTACCACAGCCGAGGTAACACGTGGAACCTGGATCCCACCTTGTGCAAAATAGTGGGCCACCTCTTCTACATGAACATGTACATCAGTGTCACGCTGCTGGGGCTGATCAGCGTGGACCGCTACCTGAAGATCCACCGAGGGGCAGTGGTGCGGCACAGACTGCAGTCCACCAGATGGAGCTCCGTCCTCTGTGCAGTCGTCTGGATCGGAGCCTCTGTCCTGACCTTGGTGCTCCTAGTGTCAAAGCATCAATTCCAGGTTGGCAGGTAGGTGAAATATCATCAAGTCTTCCTGTTGTGGTCTCTAGTGGTTATTGGTGTTCTAACATGTTTTGTGTTTCCAGGTGTTTCCACTACAAGACGCTCCGCAACGAGCAGTGGAAGGCCTACATCAACATCTTTGTGGTGGTCATCTTCTGGCTCGTGTTCATCGCTCTGGTGGTGTCTTACGGAAAGATCGCCCTCAAGCTCCTGAGAACATCACAGGAGAAACCAGACCTGCCCAACGCGGCCCACTACACTCGAACTGCCAGGAAGTCCTTCTTCATCCTCTTCCTCTTCACCGTCTGTTTCGTCCCCTATCACACCGTCAGGATCTTCTACATAAAGACCCAGATCACGGACACGTCATGTTTCTGGCAGGGTGTGGCGGACAAAGCAAATGAGGTGGCTTTGCTGTTTTCTGCCCTCAACAGCTGCCTGGACCCTGTGATGTATTTCCTGTTATCCTCCTCCATGAGGAAGGAGGTGATGCGCCTCGCGAGCAACGTGTTTTGTGTGCGAGAGTTTGCCGCAGTCAGCGGGAGCAGCTCCACCGCTGAAGAGGATGGGAGGAGTGGGAGGGCGGACAGAGGCCAAACCAACATCAGCTTAATCAACCATTTGACAGAGAAGATGGTTAATGACTCAACCTAGTTTGGTGTTTGAGACTGTGACCCGTCTCTGGTATAAATATGACAAACAAACATTATGTAGCATGAGCTAAACTCGCTGAATAATTTTAAAATTTTGCTGTGACTTAATTGTGTTAATTGTGTCATACTGTTAACAGTTTCCCTTTATTCTGCATGGTGGGGTCAGAGTAAAAGGAGAACAGCTGTTGTTTAACGTAAAGGTGATAAAATCAGCAGGACATCAGCACTTCCAGGATAAGAAGTTTACAGTGCGTCTACAGGGCAGCAGTGGTCACCCATCGATCTGAAAAACACGAACCAAGTCTGCTTAAGATCTCAACAACTAGACAAGACAGCAGATCTGAGATAGAACAATACAACATTTCTGATGAACAGGGAAAACATTAAGTGTGCCTTCACAAATACAATCGAATAATACAGTATTTTAACACAGTAAAAACATGACTTTTATAATTAAACTAATACTGAGATTTCACACAAATAAAACCCAACTAGTCTTTTTTTCAATTCACTGATTGCTTTGAGAATATCATAAAATAATGAAGAAGATTAAGAGTCGACCGCTGCATTAGCCGCTCTGTGAAGCTGTACTAAATGAAACATTAGCATGGCACCATGCTCACAATGTCAACGCCATGATGTAAACGTTAGTTACCATCTTAGATTAGCGTGCTAACACCATCTTCTTAAACACCAGCCCAGCAGAGACTGAGGGGAACGTCATCAGTTCTGCAGGTATTCGGTCATAAACCAAAGTACAGTTGGAGGAAGGTCATTAGGGTGCTTTGTCTATGCATCATGAATGTCATAGACAAATTTAGCGTTAATCCATTAGGCACAGGTGGAGATATTTAACTGAAGGTGAGGTGAAATTTTGCTGGAAAAACCAGGAGATCGCCAAAACCGCTCTCTTGTATTTCTCAATAAGTTATCATGACAATCCATCTAGCAGTTTTAGAGATATTTTTTAAATATTTCAGTCTGGATCAAAGTGGTGAATTCACCTAACCACAGAATGACATTGTCGTCCACAGAGACGTGTTGATTGTATGTTTTTTTCAGCTTCAAATTCCTTGTTTTGTCCAAAATTCAAAAGTATTCAATTAACAATAAAGCAAAACAGCTGCAAATGAACTTTGGAAAATCTGGAAACAGAAAATCTTCATAATGTGTTTTTAAAATAAACTATTTCTTAACTAATTATGAAAATAGTTAACAATATATTTGTTGATGAATTGATTCATCATTTTAAGTTCTGGAATAATAATATAATATATATTGTGTTCACCAAAGATTTATTTTAGTTTTACTTTACTTACTAAATCCAAGTCAAGGTCAGTCAGGTCAAGTACTGCTGTAATAAAAAATGTGACATTCAGACTGAGATGAAGGAGAGAAGATGGGAACTTTGCAGAAAACATCAAAGCCTGAACTTTCATGATGAATTAGGACAGTGATAGTGAAGCTTCCAGTGAACCCAGAGGAGCTTTTACCAAGATGAAAGCTGGGGGGGGTTACCAATAAAATACCACTCTTCGTAATGTCAGAGCTTTTCTCAAACATGTACCCCAACTAAGGACTGTGTCTAGACTTTAAACTTTATCTTGATGTGATTTATTTGCTTTACTTTGCTCACATCAATGTAAAAAGTCATGTTTTATATAAATTAGGTTTTAAATAGTTCTGTGTGTCAATCAATATGTAATGTGTAATGACATTTAAGCCCTTGATAACTCGACCACATCTCTTTTCAGCTAACACTGGAACAGGAGCGCCACCTCGAGGCAAAAGAAATACAGAGAGTTTTATCAAATTCGGACATCAAGTAGATCAGCTGGTGTGACTTCTTTGTTTATAAGAGTAGAGAGAGAGAAAGAGGACTATGGATGTAAAGCGAAAAGAAGCTGGAAAGGAGAAGAAAGGAGAAAGTAAAATATGGAAACTTTAAAGTCTATATGTGAGGAAATAAACTGTAAAAAAAAAAAAGCAATTGTTTCAAGAAAAAATAAACATCAAATATCAAAAAAGAGGATTGGAAATGTGTAAACTGAAGTGATGCAGCACACCACTTTTCACATTCTACCCTTTATACTTTAGATGTACCTTTTATTAGCACGTATGGTAATCAAGAGGGCGGAAACAAATAAAGAATACGCAGAACAAAAACCACTCCCACAAACAAAAGTCCCTCAGTGTAAAGATTAAACAAAAAACCTCCACTTAAGCAGGAAGTTGCACAAAAGCGTCACCTCAAGCCGACTGTTAACCATCATCATTCATCTTCATCTGCCAGTATTTTACTTTGAGGAAGTTGCTGCTGCTGTTGTTGATGCCCTCGAATGTTCTCAGAGCTCCTGAAAGTGGTACGTACAGCTGATGAGCCGTGTGTGATGCAAGTATGCGATGTGTGCTCTCATTTGTAAATGTCATCGCTTAAAATATATTTTAAACAATTATTATTTATACAGTCTGTAATCTTAACTTCAAAGTAGACTTATATGAACATTAGGTGTTCAAATGTTGTTCAAATATTACACTACATTGCATAAATTAGAAACTTTAGTAAAAAAATATAATAAAATAAACATGGGGTTAAGAGACTTGCTTGATGTTATAATAGGAGATGAGAGTGATTATAATTCATCACAAACTGTGCTCTTCCTACTATTTAAAATAATTTAAATAAAATAATCTGTAACTTAAATAAAAAGTAAATTCTAAAATGCTGAAATATGTTGAAGGTTTTCTAGTTTCTCACTTCTCTCATTTTTGAGCCTATGTGCACTGTGAAACAGGAACCTATAAGAACAGACCTTGTATATGTGGAGTATGTACATCAAGCTAAAAAGTGCATCTGTCACCTCTGAAAGGTTGGATAAATAACTCACATGCAAATAAATACAGAACCTAAAGAAAGCAAGTTTAGAGCTGCTGTGGGAAGTCGAATAAATAAAAGTCTTGTGTTGTGACAATGTGTTTCTGTGTTGGAGGTCTGATTTGTTTCATCTCTTTCACAGATCAAATGGAGAATACGACGCTCACTCTTCCAGCTGGTAACTCCTCCGCTCTCTCCCTCTGCCCCTCTGCTGCCACGCTCTTCGTCCTCCCCTTCGTCTACTCGCTCCTCTTCCTCACATCTCTCCCGGGCAACGCTCTGTCTTTGTGGGTGTTCCAGCGCTGCATCTCCTCCATCTCCCCCATCCACATCTACCTGTCCCACCTGAGCATCTCCAACCTGATATTATCCCTCACCACGCCCTTCCTCGTGGCTTACTTCGCGCGGGGGTCGGTGTGGACGCTGAGCGCCACTCTGTGTCAGCTCGTCCTGCACGGCATCACCCCCGTGCTCCACATCAACATCTACATCGGCCTGATGATCCTCACCTGGGTGGCCCTCAGCCGCTTCGCATCCCTCATCCAGCGCACCCACGCCTCCAGGCCGAGCAGCTGCACCACGCTGCTGCCCCACGGCTTCTTCTTCACCTGCCTCACAAAAACCTCCTTCGCCAGCAGGGTGTGTTTCACAATGTGGGCGGTGGCAGTCGGGGGCATCGTGCCAGTGACAGTTTACTACTCAGTGAAAGAAGTTGTGAGTGGGGAGGTCGCTCAGGGAGGGGGGCGCGTGGAGGTTTGCTACAACCCTGCCGTGGAAATAGGAGGCAGAATGTCTGCGGTCCTTCACATGCCCGCTATTAGCCTGTTCTTCGTGTTTTACCTGCTGGTGCTGCTGTCATACATGACGGTGCTGAGGCACATCAGAAACTCGCGTCGCAGCGCAAACGTCACAACCTCCCAGAGCCTGCTGCGGCGGGTCTCCAGAAACATCGTGGTCATCCAGGTATTTTATATGCTTAAGTAATGACCTCTCTTTGTCCGATTTAAAGTATGTTTATCACATTTTAAACCCTGATAATCCTAAAAGCTGTTTTTCATTCATTATATTCAGATATGTCAGTGTTTTCTAACTTTCTCCTCTGCAGGTCGTTCTTTCAGTTTGTCTGCTGCCGTATCACATCTTCAAACCCATCTTCATTTTTCTGGCCCACAATCAACACCAGCTGACGTATTCACCTGGACCCAACGTCTACAACCACTGTCATCCACTCTCCAAGTTTGTTGAGGTCAGTACATCCACCTTAATGTGAATTTTAAGCAGGCTGCATGTCTACACTGAACAAATGGCGATGATGATGATGATGATGATGATGATGTGTTTCTTCCTCCAGCTGAAGAACTGTCTGTTGCTTCTGGCTGCACTGAGAGGCTCGACTGACCCTTTGATGTACTTCCTGTTAGACAAAACCTTCAGGTATCAGACCCTCAGACTGTTAAGGTGCGACCGAATCAACCCCGGAGGCAAACAAACGTGCTGGTCAGTTACAGGAAGTGCCAATCAGAGGGCAGAGGCATTAGAGCTGGGCGAAGGAAACGTGGCGACAGCTACCGTGGGTTCGAGTCATGAGAGTGTTTTGAATCCGACAAATCTTTCTTGTGAAAATGATATTTAAAACGTAAAAAGTGTGGGTGTCCTGAAAGTCGGGTAGTTTAAATGTAGTGTGTTGAATCTAAAAAAAAAAGTGTCGATGTGATAAAATCTGCAGGGGAAAAGATCATCATAATGTCATTTTCAAGTGTACATGGAAATGTTTGTAGAGCTGCCGCCGCCATGTGCAGCAGCAGGCTATAAATATTTGATATCTGTGTGTCATAAAGCCTGTTCAGTAATTGTGTATAAATTATTGATGAGGGATTACAGAGCAGTACGCTGGTGTGTGTGTGTGTGTGTGTGTGTGTGTGTGTGTGCAGAAGGTGTGTGGAGGCTGTGTTGGGAGAGTTTTCAAAAAGACAATGTTCTGTGAAGTGTGGCCCCTGCAGATGTGCGACCCCCCGAGGGGCCACGAGCTTTTCAGACTGAAGGAAGCAGACAGCCGAGAGACTCACAAACTCGAAAGTGTGTGTGTGTGTGTGTGTTTGCCTCTAAACACACACAAACAGGCCAGAGGAAATATACACAGCACACACCAAGAAACGCAGCCAGGAGAGAATCCGCGCCGAGCGACGGAGACGGAGGGAAGAGGAGAGGATAACAACGAGCGAAGTGCCACAAGTGATGTTCAGAGCTGTTTGAGGAAAATATACTGAGGAGGAGAGTTAAAACTAAAGTCTCACCCAAAGGCTCAGAAGCAAACAGGGGTTTAAAATAGTAAATCAAAGTAAATAATTCTTTTCTTTTATTCTATTTGCATTTATAATATTTCACAACGACTCAACATACGTGTCTTGCGATAAATACATAATTTGGGTTTGTTTTAAAACGGCCAACATGTCTAAAAGCAGAATTTCATTTTAATTTAATTTTACCTTTGTAAAGTGTATATATTTGTTATTTTCATTTCTTTTCAATTTAATTTTAATATTTAATACTAGTAACTATGGTAACTGGTAACTATGGTAACTGGTAACTATGATAACCTGTAACCATGGTAACTGGTAACTATGATAACCTGTAACCATGGTAACTAGTAACTATGGCAACTGGTAACCATGGTAACGATGCAGCTATAAAGCCCAGCATTGGGAATGTCCGACGTCTCCCCCTGCTGAGTTTTTGGGCTGTCAAGTGAAAACATGTAAATATTAGTATTCAAAGTTTCCGTTGATTTTTTTCTTTTACACTGAATCTTGTAACTGCCATTGATTCATGTTTTACTAGCAATCGGCACATGATAAGATTTATCAGTTGGGTTGTGGAAATTTTGCTTTCTGACTCAACTGTGCTGGGAAATACATTAAGATTCATGATATAGATCTGAAAACAATGAATCCTCACCAGTGTCTTATCTTAATGCCTTAGCTCATATCCATGCATTTTTTAATGAGAATATATTATATATCATCATATTGTCAACTGTAAATCAATACTTGGAATAAATATTTTTCCTAAAAACAATGCGGTCACATTTTTATATTTTTTTAGTAGCAGCTTTCTGACTTCTGGGTTAGGGTTAGGTAAGTCTGTCTGAAGCTAACAGGACATCAAGCTGCTCTCTGCTGCTGTGTAAGTAAGCCGCTGTGAGCACACGGTGATAAGTCTGACCAAGTGAACAAATCAACATTTTTATCAACTCTCATCTCAGTTATGACGGCTGGTTAGTGAGAAAAGATAAGTGAGATAAGATTTTAATGAGTCACTACTTAAGTCACCCACCCTTGGAAAAAGTTACGTGTCAAATAAGGTCTCGCATATCTGTCACGCACTTATTGAAAAAAAAAAAAAACGAGTTTCGTGCAGCGTATTGGCAGGAAAGGCGGCCTAATCCGGGCAAGAAGAAAAGAAAGTCACACTCGCTTTTACCCCAATTAAAGTAACCTGCAGTGCCTTCAGTGAAGGCTTTTTTCACTCATGACTGCGACTGTTATTCACATCATTCTCCAAACTGTTCAGCTTCATTACAGATGTTAAGTTTTAAATAAACCTCTGTGTTTGTGGTGCATGTTTGTGTCTGGGTGCATTCTTGCATTCACTTGTTTTTTTTTGTGGGAATAGCAGGAGTCTCCTCAGAGACAGCATTAGTTCCAGTGGCTGTCCACTGCTGTCAACGACACACACACACACACACACACACACACACACACACACACACACACACACACACACACTGACTACTGATTATTGTCTCCGTTTGTTGAGGCAAAACACTCTCAGACATGAAAGATGGTGGCCAGCAGCGCTCTCAGGAGGAGTGTTAGTGTTGAGCCAGCTGACAAACAGCAAAGAGCACTTTTAAAAGTTATCAGACTATCGATAAAAAATGTTTTACCCAACAAAGCTATCGAAGGCTGCCATGTACATAGTGAAGATTGAAGATTTAAAATGGTCAGAAATTATGACTAATGAGGAATTTTACATCGTCTGTTTCAGTAATTATTGCCAGCACCACTTGTGAAGATGTTTGACGAAATATTTTCCCTAAAATGGCCTTGTTTTCTATGTTATGACCACATCTTTACTGCCATCCTTACATCCGTCAGAGTAAGACAGCAGGAGAGATGGATTATTTAATGATGTTAAATAAACACTCACGTTACACTGAATGTTACAGTTTCCACCTGACAGACTTCACACGTCTCTCTTCATGTCTGTCACTGATTACTGGGGTTTTCCTGATGTTAGTCGACCGTGACATCCGAAGGTGCAGCTGAGTTACAGCTTAAACGCAGCACAGAAATCAGCTGTGTCAGGGGGATGTTTGGCCTTGGGGATGTTGGACAATGACAAAAGCACAATATGAAAAGAGAGACGGCTGACACGTCGGCTCTATTAGACAGACCCTGAGACAGTTAGACAGACAAACAGCTGCAAACACAACAACAGAAACTGACGTGGTTGTAGCGAGCTCAGCGGCAGACAAAGGTGTAATTTTGTCATCAAACCTGGACAACTAAGAAGCATTCAAAAAAAAAAAAAAAACAGTGTGTGTATAAATGTATGCATATTTGTGTGTGTGAGTGTGAAACATCAATGTCACAACTTCACGCTCGACACATCGAGGCTCGCTGGATGCCATTAAAGGAGCTATTAGCTCTGTCGTACTGCATTGCAGCCCATCATCGCACAAACAGCACTAACAGCGCTGCTAACACTCCTCTGTGTGCATCACAAGGAGGTCCGGGGCCATTTTAGCTCGTCAAAACAGCTGACATTCAGGTATTCAGCGGGGAAGTGAGTCTTCCCTCCGTTTATCTCACTTGGACCTTTTCATATGCAGAACATGGCATTTGCTCTGCAACCGGCTGCTTGAAGCCAAGAAGAGTTTGATTGATTTAGTTCTGTCTTTTTCCCCAAACTGTCCACCTGAAGTATAAAACATCAGAGGAGAAATTTACTTTTTTTTACAAATGAGATAAGATCAGATGCTGCTTCTCTGTTGAGATGTGTTGCACATGTTGGAGGAAGGGAAAGCAACCAAGCATTTTCTTCTGCAAACGAGACACCTTTTTTAGGTTTAAGAGTGAATTCATCCTCTGAGACTTGAGGAAATATTAGTTTAACAACCTGATGTTATCAGCTTATTGATTAAATCATGAAAAATAAGTGTTGAGGGTTTCTAAATTACAAAACAGGTCAGAATAATACAGCAAAACCTACTTTATTAAGCATCAGTGATTGTTTACATCAGATAACACACTTGCTATGTGACATTAAATGTCACAAAGCTGAGCTCTCGCCTATATTTTGCATCTGACAGCGCCTTCATAAACAAAACTACAACATAAATATGTTGCATGAAACCAAATGACTTTTTTTTCCAGTGTAAAAATCTGATGTGGAATTTCAAAGACAGAGAGAAAAGAAGAGAAAATCTATGATTATCTTTACCGTGGATCTTTGACCTGAACAACACTAGCTTCTTAAATTGCGACACTGTTGGCAAACACACACAAAAGTTTAACCGCGGTGAAAAAATGTAGTTCCCTCATGACATGACGAGCAGCAGATGATATGAATCTTTCAGTTTCAGTGTTCCTGCAGAGTCACTATGTTATATTCTAGGAAGCCAAACTCTAAAATTCACAGAGGTAAAGCCTGCTGTTTCTTGTGTGGGAGCATCTGACAGGAGATCCCTTCACCTCAGTTTACCTGGAGAGAAAAGAAATAGTATTGTTGTGTGTAAGGCATAGGCCTGCGCCGCCGTGGCTCTCTGCTCATTTATGTTTACATCAAAAGTTTTTTATGGATTCCTCGGATTGCTCAACACAACGTCAGGATCAAACATTCGGCATCGCCTCGACTTCAGAACAGCACGCTGCAGCACCAACACTGGGTGTGTGAACAGAAAGTTCACCTTCAAACTGTGCACGAGTAGCGGCTTTCTAAACTTAGCCAGGTAAACTAATTCTATCAGTTTGCGGTGCATTTGCATGCACACTCTGTGCGGCACAGAGAGGGCCAAAGGCAAACACACGATCCACAGATCCACAGAAATAGACACACAAACACACACTGTCACCGGTGGAGGTCTGCAGCGAAGTGAGGAGGGAGATAAATAACGAGACATGGTGGTGATTTATGAACGTCAGGATTTAAATGAATTCAGTGACTTTCATGCATGGAAAGATGTGGCACACTCCAGCTGATCCATATTCAACAAGGGCAGCTTTGTGTGTGTGTGCGGTCATGTACTGTTTTATGTGTGTCCTCCCTGTGTCCCTTGTAAAGGGCATAAATATCGGGCAGTACATCTGATAAAGTGCAGACAGGAGCTCCCACAGTCGCTGTTAAATGGTGATAATAGAAGCGAATGCCACCCTGAGCCAATGTCAAAGCTGCATTTCTACGTCACTGATCAAACAGACGCGTGTTTATTCTCACAAAGACTCGAGCTCTATTCATGACATGTTTGCATTCCCACAGTTTTACAGGATGTTTCCCAACAATAAAACAAATTCAATCCAGCATACAGTCATATATCAAACAAGAGACAGATTTTTCAAGAAAATAGTGTGTTGGATTTAAAGTATCACTGAAAAAACTTAATCTGAACAGAAAATTTGCTGAAAAATTAAACTACTTTTGACTCTCAGCCTTTATATAGTATAGTATAGTTCTACTTATTTTCAGGGATTGTCAGTGTCGGTTCTCGTATGAAATGTTTATTATACTCACTTTGAGTTTCAGAAACTCCTGTAACAAGCCAATTATTTAAAATTATAATTTATACAATATGCAGGATATATTATACAGTTGTGTGAAAAGTTGCATTTTAATTCATATTCATAAATCATCTTTCAGACCTACAAATGCAAATACTGTGATTAATTAATCTGATAAATGACACTGATAAATAAACATCAGGGCTCTTCGACAGGCAGTGAGCCGGTTAAAAGGTCGCTGACGCCGTCATTAACTCTGCATCACCACTCTCTGGTGGTTGTGGTGCCTCAAGGTCGGGCATTGTTGGGCATGTGTTTCCAGCTTTCACACATTTGATTCGCAGGTTGCCTGAGATAATGTTTGATGATATCACTGCAGGAAAATAGCAGCTGATGAGTCTCACATCCTCTTACTGCCTGATCAATTGACTGATTTCGACTGACTTCATTTTTAAACAAGGGAAGAACCAGCCTGGTCTGAGACACCTGAAACCGGAAGTGATGGTTTTTACAACTTCGTGCTCGGTTCCAGTAAATGTTCTTTTTCTTGCCGACGACGAGCGGCGAGAGCGTGTCTCGCTGAAGGTGTTTCCTACAAGGAGGAAGTGTGCTTTCTCACTCTGAGCCTGTGTCCTGTGTGAAGCGTTTTCTCTCTGTGGGCCGTGTGGTAACTGCACACACACACACACACACACACACACACACACACACACACACACACACACACACACACACACAGCCTGAGATGTTTGACAAAAAAATTCAACTGCAGTGTCACATCAGCAATCGACGTGCTGCCCATTGGGGGGAAACTGGCTGACATATCGAGGTTGCTAGCAGTTTTTATCATGGAAGCAAAGAAAAGTTAGTCTTCCATCAATTATCACAATCTGAGAGAAATTAAAATTTCTTCAGTGTTTTTTCTTTTATGTTTGGAAACTCTTTCGTTGACGTGGAGGAGTCAGAGAACTGTCTGAATCTCTTCTGATTCAAACTGAGCGTCGGCCGCATTTTTTTTATTACTGAGAGGTGCTGCTTGGCTTTGGGATCGGACTTTGGCACAGAGGTTTTAATTTGTGTGTAGGTGCTGTGATCTGTTTTGATTTTCTGACATGCTTAAAATGAGGTGTGACCAAAGAGAAGATGGCGGGAAAAAAAATTATAT
Organism: Scortum barcoo; assembly: GCA_023238725.1. Classification (NCBI taxonomy): domain Eukaryota; kingdom Metazoa; phylum Chordata; class Actinopteri; order Centrarchiformes; family Terapontidae; genus Scortum; species Scortum barcoo. The sequence continues at coordinate 2,341,772 of CM041550.1, forward strand.
CAGGAAATAGAGGAAATTGAAGCTGCACAGAGCATAAATAAAAAGAGATTCGGCTGTAATACACACGTCTGTATCTGTAAACAGCCGGCTGTATCATCTGGTGGCCCTCTGAACTTGGCGGCTGGATATCGCTCACGTATAGACAATGAGCCTAAGCTGGTGATTCAGCAGGGATCTGGCGTAGGAGAGCTGAAGACGGGGAGATAGGACCGTACGGGCTGTGATGACTAATACCTAAGCACAATGCCGAAGTGAGAGATAGTAATCCACAAGCTGGGAGCTGACTGTGGCCATATAATATGCGTTATGAGTCTCTTGGAAAAAGGCAATAAAATACATATAAAGGGAAGCACCACAATTGAGATCTGTGAATATCACATAAAAACCATTAAAGTCACAACTGGGGAGGCTGCAGAGGGAATTGTGTTTTGTGCCGCTTGTTTGTGAATGCAAGAGAGTGTGACGGAGGAGACGAGAGACAACACTTTGAATGCAAAACCCTCTTTGAGTTTTTACCCCCCCCCCTCCAGAAACCAGGCTCTGGATCTGCTCATTATAAACTAAAACTGGCTGACACAATAGTTACCTGCAGCACACACAGATCACACAGCTGACGGGAAACAAATGCATTAGCCTTCAAATCAAACAGACAAACAGGGTGAGGAACTAAAAGCATCACATTTTAATGCTGCGGTGGAAATAAAAGGAAACCACGTTTGACATGTAACTGCATGCCACTGAGAAAACCTACTTATAAAAAACCCAGCTAAATTAAAAAAAGGCTTAATATTCACCAGGTTGTGATTATGACCTGCGTTCAGGGTCGAACTGAAGAGGTTTGTCTGCTGATTTGTCACTGATCAGCGCTCTGATAGGAGAAGATGATGTGAGCTGATGGAGGACAAACTATCTCTTGCTTTTGAACAGAAACAGGAGGCCTTCAAATGGTGTGAAATCCAGACAAACACACCATCTTTTTTCTGGGAAATGTGAAATATGTGAAACATAAGACGGGAAAAGATTAAATTAACTTTACGAAGACAGTCTGGCAGAGACGTTTTAGATTCACCTCATAACTGGAGCTGCACTAAACTCACAGACTCCCTTATTTGTGTTTTAGATCGTCTCTGCTCATGCTAACCGGCGCCACCTACAGCCGAAGAGAGCGGCAACAGATGAAGACGCGACGATGCCGCGACCAACGAGCGCAGAAAGTAAAATCTGCTGCTAATCTGCACCAGAATGAGTGTTATAACGCAGGTCTTTCTTTGTATTTTCACAGCTGCTGTTTGCTTTCCGTTTGTTTCACAGGTTTTAATTAGTGACCTGAGTGTTTTCCCAGGGAGGCCTGGGTACAGAAATGAAAACAATACAACAACACAACATCTTTCGGAGACTTTCCTTTTAACGCTTTACCGCTCAATAGGTAAACAAATTGAAGATGATACTCTTTTGTGCATCAGCAGGCGAGTCTACAGAAACAGACTGAAGTCAGTAGAGAATTTAACGATTATTATTCATATTTCATCAAAGTGTGGATTTAACTTTAAGATCATTTTGGAGGAGGCGAGACTAAATTATTTTGTGTTATACAGAGAGGTGTTTCTGTTATTTAGCCAACCTTCACCGATGTCAATGAGGTGGACAAAATAATAGAAACCTTGAGTTCAACATTTGAATCGACGTTTCTCTGAAACAACCGTCATGGCAGATTACTGTTGTATTGTGCTGCATTAGTTTCATCTGTGTGTTCAGTGTTTATAGTACGGTGTGTGATAGCTATGAGCTATGAAGCTCCTTTCCTGCAGATGGCGAACATCATCAGCAGCTGGCTCGGTGTGGTTATGGGTGCTTTGAATCAATGACGCCGTGTCTTTCTTGATAATCACGTCTCTCTGCAAAGCACCGTTATTCCTCATTCGTTAATGCGCCGTCATTAAAACCACGCGTATCTGTGGCGACACGCTTCAGCGACGTAAAGTAAAGAGAGAAAATGGATTGTAAGTCTGAAATACCTTCACGTCTCGGTGGATGACATTGTTGTCGTGGCAATAGCGCAGCGCCTCGAGGATCTGCCTCATGTAGTGACTGAGGAGAAAGAAAGACATCATGGAGTTGAAAATGTTTGAAAAACACTGTGACAGGAGCACCAAATAAAATGAGCGAGAACATCTGAAGCATAAATCCTCACCTGGCCACTGCTTCGCTGTAGACAAAGCCGGCGTCTGCTCTCTTCACAATCTCAAAACACAGATCTGCTCCATCCATACTAACAGAGACAGAGATTGAAGGAGAGACACAGAGAGGCATAAAGGTCAGGGCGCGAAAATGGACAAAAAGGAAAGGTCACACCTATTAAAACCTCTCTGTGATTGGTTGTGTGGCTGAAATGGAGGAAACAGGTCAGTAGAGAAGAAGCCCCCCGACAGTGAAGGTGGTATTACTAAGATTAACTTAAACAAGTTAAAGAAGAGTGTAACAAACCTGAGAGGGAAATATTGGCTTCCTGACAACATGATTAGTTAGAAATCGTATTTTTGAGAGCCCGTCTGATTAGTAAAGGACACAGATGGAGACTCATTATCTCTTTTCAAGATGTGTCACTAAAGGGAGCTTATTTTAGTACAAGTACATTTAATTTTGACATTACATATCTACACTGAACAAACGGCTCAGTGCTTCTCCATGAACCAAAATGTGTTTTCTGATTCAACATGAGGTTGTGTGGCTCTTGTATTTATGAGTTTACATGTGAACGTGTGGACAGATAGTGACAAAAGGTTTAGCAATGCAAAGTCCTCCTCTTGAACTTTCTAAAACTACCCAATAAAATCTTCTCAAATCTTTTGACACACTCAGTAAGTATGTGTGTCAAAGCAAGTCCAAGTCTTAAAACCGTTGGCAAACATGTTCTTTTCGGGGGGATATGGAAGATTTTCAGAGAGATGAGAATATTTGCACAGCTCCACAATATTAACAGTCTTCAGGAAGACAAGCTGTTGCAGTAATGGCGGCGTTTTAAACGCTTTTGCATTTACAAAACGGCCTCCAGAGTAATTCACAGTAAAGATACGGCATTAATGGTGACAACACAGAAAAGTGTCACACCTTTCCATCGATGAGCTGCTGTGGACTCACTTTAAGCTTAGGCCATTAGGCTCAGTCCTGTTTGTCAGTGGGTTTACTTAAACAACACACACATGCGGCGTGCGGAGCGAATGACGATCCTCAGACACGCACACTCACTTAATTGTGACCCAGTCATTTAGCTGCAGCCGCTCCTGTCTCTCGTGATCACTCTGCTCCTGTTCTTCCCCCAATTACTGTAACCTACTCTTTATTGTCACTAAGCCTCTGCACCAATTAAACGGGGCTGTTATGTAGGACTTGGCTGCAGCACATCCATATTTCCTCCTCTCCTATCACCTCACTACGCTCACATTTTAGCCCGCCCGCTTGATTAGCCAGGAGAGGAGACCGGGGAGACAGGGAGACACGTGGAGCTGTCCACATTTATCGGCCGTGTTTACTCGGTTATCTGCGTCCCCTCAGATCCACCTGCGTTCCCACATGTGCACGAAAAACAAAAGCTCGGCCGCAAAAAAAAAAAAAAAAGAAAAAAATTTAAAATCCCTTTTAAACGGCTGCATTTCCTTGAAAGTATGATGGAGCTATATGCAAAAGGAAACCCGAGCGCTTCCCTGCTCAGCGATAACAGAATTAAATGATAAAGGAATTAGTTCTGGAAGAGGAGGGAAGATGAAGATACAGAGCCGGATGGGAAGGCACAGCTTTGAGAGAGGCTGGAGGTACCAGCAAGTGTGAAATCTTAATCTCATCTCCTCATATATATATATATATATATATATATATATATATATATATATATATATATATATATATATATATATATATATATATATATATATATATATATATATATATATATATATATATATATATATATATATATATACACACACACACACACACACACACACACACACACAGTGCTGCACTCACCCCCTGCAGTCTCCCCTCTTTCCTTTTTTTCCCTCACCCCACCCCCACTCTCAGCTAACAAGCTTTCTCATATCAGTGCTGATTATATAAAACCACCGCAGGCTTCGCTTTCTCTCCGTCCTGCTGTTGCTGTAGCCGCCTTCCTAACGCTGTCATCCTTTTCTCTGTCTCTTTCCTCTCTACCGCCCCGACTGCATGTCCTCTTTCTAAGTTACTCCGCATCTTCACGAGCTGCAACCCATTGTAACATCCACCCCCTGCATGTCCTGCAGATATCATCTTTTCTTCTTTCAGCCTTGCGTGTTGCGTATATAAATATGACTAGTGTGTTCGGTTGCATCGAGCTGGATTCTTTGCCAGGCTGAGACTTACAACTCAAAGACCATGTAGAGCATCCCATCTGAGCTGTAGGTCTCCAGCAGCTCCACGATGTGGGGGTGCTTCAGCATGTGGCAGATGCTGGCCTCCCTCTTCAGATCTGAAAACGCAAACACAAGAGAGGGAGAGGAGAGCTTATATAGGAGCAAGATGGACACACAGTTTAATATTAACACACAAACATACAGTAAGCCCAGTTTATTCTACAGCTGAGGACTTAATATGTCACCACACCTTTATTATTTCTGCAGACCTGGAAAGACATTTTCTTACTTATAGAAAATCCACTTTTGTCCTTTTAATTTCCCATTTTTTTCTCTGATTTTCTTCCCATGCACTTCAGCCACTGCTAATCCCAAATGGTGATGAGCTGTAGGGGAGGGTTCAGATCCGACACGATCTTATACCAGAGCCACAATCACACATATCCATAGTGATGCTATTAATTATTAAAAACAGTTATGTTGTGATTGCATGAATGCTGAACTAACTAACGCTTGAGTAGCATGTGTGATGCAGAACATGAGATAAATTTATTAATTTCTTTGTCTTGATGCTCAGAACGAGACAAGTACCTGTGGTATTGATACCTAATTAATCCATCCACCCGTCCATGAGTGCAAATACAAGATGACTTCTTCTATACTTTAACCCTTAAATGACTTTTGAATACAGTGTATTTCTTATTTCTTTATATTAAAAGTCTGTTCTAGTCTGGAGCTGGTTGTGTCTAACTCAGTGAAACACGGGGCCTGTGCATGTTGAGGATGGGCGCCATCAGAATCAGGACCAGCATGAAAAATCCCCAAAAGACAGAAAGAAGTTATTTTCCACCAATGTGCAGGATGATTGTTTAAAGAAAGGAGGAGGTAGACTGGATTTATAAGAAAGAGAATTCAGTTGCTCCCCGGGGACCAACTCAGCTTTGTTGTATGCTGCACAATAAAACCTACTGCACCAGAGTATCTTCAATGAAAGCACTGATTGAGTGTTGGGAGGTGTTTCAGACCAGAACTTCCTGCTACATCACGGACTTCACCGTTTACGAGCTGCAGGATCTGTTTGGCACAGTGCAGCCGACACTGTCAGATCTGACCTTTTCTGCTGCCCTCACCCTCATCATAATGTCATAAAACTGGCAGGCACCGTCCAGGTTTATCTGAAGTTCACTGCGACTCCACGTCCTCGTGTTGAGACGAACCTTCACACCATGCCTCTGAAATGCTTCCATGTCTACGTAGTCAAACCCTGAAGCTGAAGCTTTCCTCGCTCTGCACCGCGGTCTTTCAGACGATCCTGCCTAACTCAGGGTTTCCTGTAGCTTAGCGCTCGCTGTTACCTGACAGGAAAATGGAAAACGGAAAACGGCAGCAGAAGGGTCGCACTCCTGAAAAACCCGTGATGATGACTCATCTGCACAACCGTCTCGTATGCAAATGAGCCACGAGTCTTCGCTCTCCTTTGGTTCGAGTGATGTTTGTTTGCATTCATCCCATTATTTCAAAGCTCTCACTGCTGCCTGGCAATAAGCATGTACCTCTTTAATCGGTTCCTAAAGAAGAGGATGGTTAATGGAGGAGGTTACTGAAGCTGAAAAGAACAATGTGCTGTTGAGAGGAATCGCTGGGGAGAGATGACAAAACACACCGCCGTACAAAACCCTCCTTAAGAGACAGATAGTAAGAACCTTTAGATTTTATTTGATTTTTAAAGAGGTAAAAAGAGAGGAAAACATAACCTATAATATATAATTTGAAGAAACCAGAGTTGCAAGATTGATGTGTAGGGGACAAGAAAACAGCCTCTACAAATCAATAATCTATCAATGCCTCTCTGACGCGAGTGGAAAATTGTTCCTTCATGTAAAACGAATTGAATGGAGCAAAGCGAGAAGGTAGGTGGAGCATCTACTGATCTGCAGCACAGGAAAGGATTATAATGCCTCTAAATCAAACATTCACCCACCTGGAGTTACAGTTTAGAGAAACACTGCAGTAAAACTAATAATAATGAATGCACACAAACTGCTTCACATACACTTTTTTCTCTCAACTTTTCCTTTCTGCACCTTTTTTTCCATTCACCATCATTACATTCCCATCACTGAGGACCACCTCCATCTCTCCATCTTTGTGCCCCTGCAGCTGCAGCTCTGACGGATTGAATGGCCTCCTGCAGCACAACACTGTCACAATAATCCCTCGTTTAAGTTTCGAGGTGGGAAAAAACATCTCAGACTGCGCTCACATAAAAAAACTAAACATAACTGATGTTACCGCCTAAAGCAAGCAGGAGGAAATCTTCAAGACCTTTCTCAATTTAATGTAAGACATTTTATACCTTCTGACTAAATTTGCTGCTTTTTACCTGCAGAAACGCTGATGTGACAGAAACAGAAACATATTGTGATGTGAAGAGGATCTGTTCATGTGTCTAAAAAGGCTTCACTAGCTGATGTGCATGTGCAGATGTGACCGGTTTTACATGCAAATTACAGTCCAAATAACAGGATGTGCCTCCAGTCTGAACATCTAAACATAGTCTATCCCATCCATCTCGCTTTCATCCTTCTATTCACTCTCTCAATCCTTTGATCCACTCATTCATATGTCCCACAAAGCTCTCGTTCCTTCTTCCTTTTCCTCCTGACGGCCGCTCTTAGAAAAATACGGATCATGTACATAACCTTTCTGCTCGAGCGCGATCTCGATCTCATTTGCTGAAAATGCCTCACTTAACTGTATTAACTTTTAATATCCGTCTCTCCTGCTGGCTGTGCCGAAACACACACAGTCGATTTATACAGTAACATGCTCTACATATGGAGGCTCCACATTCCCGGTGAGGTTTCCCCGCCGGCTGCTGCTGGAGGTGATTTATAGACAGGAACTGAATGGGAAAAAGATGGGAGTAGATGTTTCTGCAAAGATGTGACGCATGCAGTCTTTCTCTCACACACACGTACATATAAATGCTCATGTAAACTATAATGAAAAGTTATTGTATTGTTCTTCTATGTATGCAGTGACATTTAATTAAGCCACAAGCCACTTGTGCTGCTGCGAGCCTCGGCGCTAACATTAAGCTAATCCTCCGAGGACAAGTGCAAGGCGTGGGCCGGTGCGAACACCATGCTAATGCTGCTAAAGCCGGATAAGTGGCTACCTTAAGGGCATCGCAGCCTGCCACATTTAATGTCATCTGCTGCTCATGTCCGTCACCGCAACGGCTGCTGGAGATTACGAAAGATACTCCATCAAAGCAAAAGCAAAAAAACACCACACTGGATTTGTTGAGCAACGAGAAAACTGCTGTAGGGCGGGAGGTCACTTTCATCGCTTTAAAGTCAGTGCAGGTTAGAGAAATAAGAACTAAAAAAAGACAGGTAGAAAAGGAGAGGATGGATAAGACGTCAGGAAGGACTCTATAAAATATAAAACATGCTGTTTAACACTGTACATACACATGCAACAATGTTAAACTGCATAATTGATCAGTAACAATCAAACTCTTCTTCATCTTCTTCTTCTTCATCTTCTTCATCCGCTTGGTCCGGGACCGGGTCGCGGAGGCAGCAGTCTGAGCAGAGATGCCCAGACTTCCCTCACCCCAGACACTTCCTCCAGCTCTTCCGGGGGGACCCCGAGGCGTTCCCAGGCCAGGCCAGCCGAGCTGAGACATAGTTTCTCCAGCGTGTCCTGGGTCTTCCCGAGGCCTCCTCCCGGTGGGACATGCCTGGAACACCTCCCTAGGGAGGCGTCCAGGGGGCATCCGAAACAGATGCCCAAGCCAAGCCACCTCAGCTGACTCCTCTCGATGCGGAAGGAGCAGCGGCTCTACTCCGAGCTCCTCCCGAGTGACCGACCGAGCTTCTCACCCTATCTCTAAGGGAGCGCCCAGCCACCCTGCATGGAGGAAACTCATTTCGGCCGCTTGTATCCGCGATCTTGTCCTTTCGGTCATTACCCAAAGTTCATGACCATAGGTGAGGGTGGGAACGTAGATTGACCATGGTAAATCGAGAGCTTCATTCGCCTTTCGACTCAGCAGCTCCTTCTTCACCACGACATGGTCCCGGTACACCGACCGCATAACTCGCGGACGCTGCACCAATCCGCCTGTCAATCTCACGCTCGATCTTTCCCTCACTCGTGAACAAGACCCCGAGATACTTGAACTCCTCCACTTGAGGCAGGACCTCTCCACCCACCTGGAGAGGGCATGCCACCCTTTTGCCCTTCCGGTCGAGAACCATGGCCTCGGATTTGGAGGTGCTGATTCTCATCCCAGCCGCTTCACACTCGGCTGCAAACCGCTCCAGTACATGCTGAAGGTCCTGGCCTGATGAAGCCATCAGGACAACATCATCCATGCAAAAAAGCAGAGATGAAATCCTGTGGTTCCCCAAACCGGACTCCCTCCGGCCCGGCCCCTGGCTACGCCTAGAAATCCTGTCCATAAAGATTATGAACAGGACCGGTGACAAAGGGCAAGCCCTGCCGGAGTCCAACATGCACTGGGAACAGGTCTGACTTACTGCCGGCAATGCGAACCAAGCTCCTGCTCCGGTCGTACAGAGACCGAACAGCCCTTAGCAAAGGCTCCCGGACCCCATACTCAGCGGAGCACTCCCCACAGAATACCACGAGGGACACGGTCGAATGCCTTCTCCAGATCCACAAAGCACATGTGGACTGGTTGGGCAAACTCCCATAAACCCTCAAGCACCCTGTGGAGGGTATAGAGCTGGTCCAGTGTTCCACGACCAGGACGAAAACCGCATTGTTCCTCCTGAATCCGAGGGTCGACTATCGGCCGTCGGCCGAATTCTCCTCTCCAGTACCCTGGCGTAGACCTTCCCGGGGAGGCTGAGTGAAGTGTGATCCCCCTGTGTAGTTGGAACACACTCTCCGGTCCCCCTTTTTAAAAAGAGGGACCACCACCCCAGTTTGCCCACACCAGAGGCACTGTCCCCAACCTCCATGCAATGTTGCAAAGGCGTGTCAGCCAAGACAGCCCCACAACATCCAGAGATTTGAGGTACTCAGGGCGGATCTCATCCACCCCCGGCGCCTTGCCACCAGAGGAGCTTACGAACTACCTCAGTGACTTCGGCTTGGGTGATGGACGAGTCCACCTCAGAGACCCCAGCCTCCGCTTCCTCATTGGAAGGCAGAAGTCGGTGGGATTGAGGAGATCCTCGAAGTATTTCTTCCACCGTCCGTCCGACAATGTCCCCAGTCGAGAGGTCAACAGCTCCCCACCTGCACTGTAAACAGTGTTGGCAGAGTACTGCTTCCCCCTTCTGAGGCGCCGGACGGTTTGCCAGAATCTCTTCGAGGCCGACCGATAGTCCTCCTCCATGGCCTCACCGAACTCCTCCCAGACCCGAGTTTTTGCCTCCAGGACCGTCCGGGCTGCGGCTTGCTTGGCCTGCCGGTACCTGTCAACTCTGCGTCAGGAGTCCCACAGGCCAACATGGTCCGATAGGACTCCTTCTTCAGCCTGACGGCATCCCTTACTTCCGGTGTCCACCACCCGGGTTCGGGGAATTGCCGCCACCACGACAGGCACCAGAGACCTTGCGTCCACAACTTCGAACATTGCCGCGTCGACAATGGAGGCAGAGAACATGGTCCACTCGGACTCAATGTCCTCCAGCCTCCCTCGGAATCTGTGAGAAGCTCTTCCGGAGGTGGGAGTTGAAGACCTCCCTGACAGAGGGCTCGGCCAGACGTTCCCAACAGACCCTCACAATACGTTTGGGTCTGCCAGGTCTGTCTGTCCAACTTCCTCCTCTGCCAGCGGATCCAACTCACCACCAGGTGGTGATCGGTTGACAACTCAGCCCCTCTCTTTACCCGAGTGTCCAAGACATACGGCCGGAGATCAGATGAAACGACAACAAAGTCGATCATCGACCTCCGGCCTAGGGTGTCCTGGTGCCACGTGCACTGATGGACACCCTTATGCTTATGCTCGAACATGGTGTTCGTTATGGACAAACTGTGACTAGCACAGAAGTCCAATAACAGAACACACCCCTCGGGTTCAGATCGGGGAGGCCGTTCCTCCCGATCACGCCCCTCCAGGTATCACTGTTGTTGCCCACGTGAGCGTTGAAGTCCCCCAGTAGAACAATGGAGTCCCCAGTCGGAGCACTATCAAGTACCCCCTCCCAGGGACTCCAAGAAGGCCAGGTACTACTGTACTGTACTGCTGTTCGGCCCGTAGGCACAAACAACAGCAAGAGACCTATCCCCAACCCGAAGGCGCAGGGAAGCGACCCTCCTCTCGTTCACCGGAGTGAACTCCAACACATGGCGGCTGAGCTGGGGAGCTATAAGCAAGCCCACACCAGCTGCCAGCCGCCGCTCACCCTGGGCAACTCCAGAGTAGTGGAGGGTCCAGCCCCTCTCAGAGGAGCTGGGTTCCAGAGCCCAAGCTATGCGTGGAGGTGAGCCCGACTATCTCTAGCCGGTACCTCTCAACCTCCCGCACACAAGCTCAGGCTCCTTCCCCCCCAGCGAGGTGACATTCCATGTCCCTATTGCCAGAGTTTTGGTCCAGGGATTGGGTCGCGTCGAGGCCCCCGCCACGACTGCTACCCAAACCACATTGCACCGGCCCCTCATGGACCTTCCTGCGGGTGGTGAGCCTACTGGAAGGCGGGCCCACGTCGCCATTTCGGGCTGAGCCCGGCCGGGTCCCGTGGGCAAAGACCCGGCCACCAGGCGCGCTCGCCTGCGAGCCCCAACCCCAGGCCTGGCTCCAGGGTGGGGCCCCGGTAACTAACGCCAATCCGGGCGACGTAACGGTCCTTGATGTTCTTCTGTTCATGATGGGCTTGTGAACCGCTCTTAGTCTGGCCCGTCACCTAGGACCTGTTTGCCATGGGAGACCCTACCAGGGGCGTAATGCCCCCGACAACATAGCTCCTAGGATCATTCGGGCACAAACAAACCCCTCCACCACAGTAAGGTGGTGGTTCAAGGAGGGGACAATCAAACTCATCATCCTAATTTAGTTTAAACGTTTGATCAACTGCTTTAAAAACCTAAAAGAAATCTCACCGTATATTTTCTTTAAGCAGAATATGAGCTGCATTTATAATTCAAATGGCATCTCTATTCTACTAATCTTGACTGTAGGCAGTATGAACTAATTAATTACTAATGAACTGAAGTCATTTTTGACCATGACAGGATTGCTGCTGGCGAATACTGATATGATAAACGGGGTAATTAAGGACGTCCCGATCAAGTTTCTTTGCCCCTCAGTCCACATCAGAGTGCTTAAATATCTGATCTGATGCTCATATTTACCTAAATGTTGATTAAATATTCATCTGACACACTGAAACAGCAGCTGGAGCTTCAACATCTCAGATGTTTTGTTTTGAGCTACTCCTCAAAAAGGTCCTGACTCCAAACTATTAAGTTAAATAAGTTTAAATTATTGATATGATGTGAATGAATGATGCATTTGTAACAGAGGGGACGTACAGACCTTTGCTAATAAAAGAGGAGGAAGAGAGATAATGGATTTATTAGATTTGTTAGAAAAATCTGTGTATTCTGCCAAGCTCGTGTCAGAAGTCAGAGTCAGTCTTGTGGTGCAAAAATATCATTTTTTATATTCACACATTTTAATTTTCATTCATTTTGAATTTGCTGCACTGTCGGTCGTCCTAAAAAAGAGCTACGGTGGACAAAAACAGGCAGAGTCCAGTACAGAAAGGATCAGCTGGTTCTAAATGTGTCCAGAAAGGCCCCAATCTGAGTAATATTACGCACAGGTGACTTTCCTGATGCTGAAAACTGAGATGAAGCGGATCACTGTGCCTTAAAACTTGTTTATATAGCGTCTGAAAATATCATGTTTTGGCGCCCCCCAGGAGGAGAACCTAAGAAGTCATTGGCAAAAATCACAGATATATACACTTATTTGATTTGTTGAAATTACTTACAGACTGGGGGTTTAATTAATGTCTTGTTTGTTTGCACAGAGATGTGTTTCCTTAAAGTGACATTTTATTGTGCAGAAAGGCAAAAATAAAATAAAAAGGCTTTAGAGGCAGCAATTTACAAATCTGCATGCAGAAGAACCAGGAAAAATAAAACGGGGGAAATGGGAGAGTAAGTGTCAGCGAGAAAGTTAGTACTGAAAGGAGGAAAACCAGGAATATAACAGACAGAAAGGGGTAAAAAAAAAAAAAAAAAAGGGAAAGAGGGAGATAGAGAGATGTAGGAGGAGGAGGACGAGGTGATAAACAGATGTGATCTCCACAGCGATCCCTGTTCCTCCTGCTGGGAGTCGAAGTCTGCAGAGGAAGGAGGCCTCGCTACCACAGCTGCTCCACACTGAGCTGAAGGTGTGTGTGTGTGTGTGTGTGTGTGTGTGTGTGTGTGTGTGAGAGAGAGAGAGACCTGACAAAAAAACAGTCAAATTCACACAAACACACTGATGCAGCTTTTATGACTTCTGGAGGAGGACAGGAGAGAAAGATGGAGGAGGTAAGAGGAGACGAATGAGGGGGAGGGACATGCAGAGAGGAGGGATCTGGAGAAAGACGTGGAGAGAGGAAAAGTGAGGAGGAAGTGAAGAAATCAGGGAGGTGGGTGAGCGAAGGAGGCAGCGGAAAGCGAGTGGGCGATGGCACATGATGGCTCATTCTCTGGCTGGCTTTTCTCTCTCATCCCCTCAGAGGGCTGACCTATTCGTCAGACAGACCTCCGGACAGGCTGAAGAGAAACAAGCTGTGTGTGTGTGTGTGTGTGTGTGTGTGTGTGTGTGTGTGTGTGTGTGTGTGTGTGTGTGTGTCAGGCCCCTGCTGGCCAATCCATTGCCAAGACACGAACCATTTGACCCACTTCCCTCGGTCTGAGCTCTGTGCAGGCTGTATACGTGCATGCGTGTGTGTGTTGGCATGCATGTATGTGTGTGTGTGTGTGTGTGTGCTGCTTGATTACTGCGGTGCTGTGTTACGGCTTCCCGCTCGAGTGAAACCGCTCTGCTTTCTAAAGGCAACAAGAAAGAGGGAAAATAAAAACAAATCAACGATGATGAGAACAGCCGGCTGGCGTCTGCAGGGAGCGAACAGTCTGATGGATTCCTGAGCGCTGCGGGGGGGGGAGGGACTGTGATTGGATATAAATGACCAGGGAGGGCGCTGACCATGTACCATACACACACACACACGATCATAAATGCTGGCGTTGAAGAGGAATGGTAGCAGGGCTTTGTTAGACAAGCTGCAATGAAAAACTTTTTTGCTGCGATTCGTCAAACTGGGTTTTCATCACTTCTTTTTTTGTGAGAGCAGAGACTACAAAACGGCCTGTTTCCAAAGAGCGAACGTTTAATCTCGCTCTCCCTCACTCGACTGAAGCTCCTGCACACTGTGGAGGAGTGAAGAGATGAGGAACACAGAGAAGATGGACGATCAGTCATCACAAACACACCAGCAAGTGTGGAAGTGACTCTGAGATCACAAATAGTGGAAGTTGAAATTAACTGATGCATTTTGCTCTTTAGTATTTAATGGATTATTTTAGAGATCATTAATGTGAACTTTGCTCATTAAACGGATGCTATAGTAGTAAAATGTAAAATGTTCCTTGTATTGCACTATTAGTTTGAGTACACTGGTTCTAAGTGCTGTGTATGTATTTGACTTTTTTTAGCTGCTTTATGTGGGGTTTCCATTTCTATTTTTATTATTATTATTATTTACTTTTCTTTATTTATCTGTACTTATTTTGTCATGCAACACCTGAATCTCTCCGATAATTATCAATAAATACTTATCTTTTGTCTCTAAGTATGTCAGGGGAATACAAACATGAACAACAACATGAGGAAGAGAAATAAAGAAAGCTGCCTCTTGTGGGCAAATCTGAAAATGTCTTAATCTCTCATGGATGTGGGAGTTAAACTTTTAAAAAATGATGAATTACACCATTCAGATGCTGTATAGCTGACATATTCAAAAGCCAACTTTCTTTAGTCTCTAATGCTCTGTAACCGTTCATTTTAAATGTTGATATCGCCGATCACTCGTCTGTGTGTTTTCATTGATCTGCACTTATGTTATCAGACAGAACCGAACAGCCGTCCGACCGTCAGTCTCAGTGTTTGGATCATTCTGGGCTGAATTTATGATTCATGATCACAATTTTATATTTAAAAAAGGGTCTGACAGCAAAAACAGAAGGATATGTCGATGAGAAAACAAACTGTGTGTTAAGTTCCTCTGAAACAGCAAATAAATGATGCAGGAGAGTAAAAAGCGATGAAACTTTGACCTGCTGAAAGTAACAAGTTGTAATGTTTGATTTTGAACTGAGAACAAAGATACAGTCGTGTTAAAGATGATTGTCGCATTTCAGCATGAGAGGACTTTTAAACTTTTTAAATGACTTGAAAAGGCTCGAATATACAAAAAAAACATGTTGACATGTAAACAGTATTTTCAGGGTGATCTGCTGAGGACATGAACAAAATCTGGAAGATTTGTGGTCATCTCTTACTAAGCACCTCTTTATATTTATATTATATATTTATATATTAAACTCAGGCTTTGAAAACCTGTATAAAGTTTCTAGTTTGTTCAGGATCACAACAACAGATGCAGTTAAATGTACAGTACAGTGTGTGTGTGTGTGTGTGTGTGTGTTTAACTATGTACGAGTGGCTGAGCATGTTATGTCTGCTTTCTGGAAGCTTAAGTAAACTAAAGGAGCTGCCCTGACACGCCTGTCGTGCCAGATTACTGCTCTCGATCACAGAGAGAGAATTAGAGGAGGTAAAGTTTCTTTTCTGTGTAATTTGGCAGGTAAAGCTCCTCTGAGAAACATTAATTATCTCAAACTCACAGCATGTGTGTGGAGACAGCAAATCATATTTTTTTAGCACGTAGCTTACAAATGTCAGGCCTGATATTAACATAGAAACTCAGATACAAGCACACTTACTGTATGAGAAGCTAGTTTTTATTACTGTCATATTTAATGCCGTGTTTCTATTCTTCTTTTCGTGTGTCTTGTCATGAGATGATTTCAGCCACGTTAACAGTCAAGTGAAGCAGAGTCATGGGAATGTATTTTTGAGATTTATTTTAAAAATAAATAACAGACAGCTGCACATGATGAAAGATTTGAATTGCCGTCATGTTGTCGGGGTACTTATGGATCTGTGGGAGTAATGAGACAGGCAGCACATTTATTTCTGTGCAAATCAAGCTCTTCCAGCCACTTTAGACGTTAAAAACAAGGTGCAAATGAATGAATAAACAAAACACTTTGGCCTGTATTAATCATGACAATGCGTGCATGTGAGAGAGACGTGAGTCAAATGATTTAACTGGAGCAAACTGAACAATTTAAAAACCTGCTCAGACACAGGTGCTGATAATAAGGAGAATATAACAAACCGCAAACAAGTGAATTCTGGGAAAAGTGTATTCATCGCTTTGTAAAAATGCCTGCTGGACGTATGGGCCGTAGTAAACCTGTCTCACAGCTCAGCGGCCACATTATTTCTCTCTAACAAAGTCCTGCAACCCTCTAAATCTCTCTTCTGCCTTCTCAGTTCATCTAATGGTTTCTGTCTAACCCCTCCTCCCTCGCTGATCCAAATATCTTTAATTCAATCTCTCCTCTCTCGTTCTCCCCTGCCTCCACCGCTCCTTCAGCCGGTGGGAGAAATCTGATAAGACTTATGTCGGAATCGTCTAGACAAAACCCTGCAGCTTCTCTCTGGATGTGCAACACACCAACAACTGCATTATCAAAGTGTGGAAAACACAGCAAACATCTGACGGTGAGTAGGAAAGAAGTGCTGCTTTCTTTTTGTAAGTAGTCTCTTAAAATGGCTCAATAGTCTGCAAATATTATAATATAAATATAATATAAATTTCTGAACGCAAAATGTACACAGCGCAGTTAAGTCATCCTTTGGACTGTAAATGAAAATGTATCCAACATCGACACAGGAACAAGAGTCAGACTGATTTATGATATGTTTCTAATAAGTACGATCAGTTTATAAAATGTTGTGAAATGCAAAATGTTCTCTATATATTACATGTCACATCCTACTTCTGTTGTTTCAGCATTATAGATGAATTTAATTTGAAAAGTACTATTTTTCTTGAAACAAATAAAAGTCAAACAGCAAAGGGACAGTTCACTTCTTTGAACAGTTACTGCCAAGGTGCCCTCGGCTTAATAATGAACTGCTTCAATGGAAACAGCCCAAAAACAACAGAAGAAGACAAAGTGATTGAACTGAGAGACTCCCAGGTGAGCTCGTGAGAGAAAACAAAAAGAGCGTGTTCAAACACAAACAAGGACGAGCGTCCGACCCCTCGCAGACTTTCAGAGAGCAGCAGAGCAGGACGGATGAAAGACGGTCAAAAACACGTCGTCTTTAGTGAAATTTATTTGAGTAACAGAGATCCAGAGAGACGTCTTACCCTCTGTGCTGAGTCCGGGGCTGGAGGTGAACTGGGCCACGTCCACGATTTTGACAGCAAACTGCTGCCCCGTCTCCCTGTTGATGCATCTCCTCACCACGCTGAAGGGACCCCTGAACAAACAGACGGAAACAAAACATTTAGCAAACACTTTGTCCAACTTACCACCATGTGAAACCTGCAATAACTCTGATTTTTGGGCCTCTTTGGGGGAAGAAATAAGCTGCGAGCACAACACAGAACTCAACCTGTTAGCAAAGAGGCCGTATTTTAACATCCAGCAGATAAAAAGTTGTGTTTTTTCAAGTCAGTTTAATTAAAAAAAACTTTATTTATATTCAAGTGGAATCACATAATGACCACCAGTCCAATATTGTCGCTCTTTTAGCTCTGTTTTTAGTCTCCAACACCCACAGTGTTCACCATCAGCACGCAGTTTGGTGACTACAGTCAGATTTTTGGAGATTTATCACTTAAAACAGCAATCCTTAAAGCTAAAATGACACCGATGAAAATAGTGAGAGTACACCAAAACAGTCAAATCTGAGCCTAAGGTGAGTTCAGTTGAGGCCTCTTTACTGTCTGCTCTTAAATAAATGCACAAAATGCCTTAAAAACACTAAAATAAGACGTAAACAAAATCACATCAAGCAGTTAAATCTGAGTCTCCACAGAACAAAATTCAATGACTAACTTTGTGTTTAATTATGCTTGTTTGGAATCATTAAGGAGGAAAAGAAGAGAGAGAAGCCGAAACATTAAACATTTTCACACACTAACGTTCACATTTTTGCCTTCTTGGATGTGTAAACCGTCTGTTAGGGATGAGTGCTTCACTGGATGATTATAACGTCAGACTTTAACTCAGAGATCTCAGAAGGCAAACTGAAATATTGTACCGGACATCAACCATGTTTTTCACTGAACGAGATAAATTCAGAGAACAAGAGCAGGATAAAAAATCTCTCTGATGATCATTCTGGATCATTTCCAACCCCCGGCTGAAGCTGAAGTAAACAAAGTCAATAAACCACTCGCCTCCTTTTCCCCTCACTACAGCTCCTCCTCTTACTACTGGATGCATCAAAGTTATGTTAAAATGTGAACCCAGGAGGCAAAAGAAGGCGAAGAAGAAGACGAGTACACAGAGCGTGGGTTACGCCTGTTTCCTGCACGACGCCGAGCAGCTGCACACCGCCGCTCTTCGGTTCTGCACTTTGGTTTTCACTGCAGAGGTCTGAGAGTTCACAAATTGACTCATCCTTCCCGTGGAGCGAGTGTATCATCCCGCTCAGTCAATGGGATAAACAGAGGTCTGAATTAACAAGGCAGCAGGTCGGGGTTACAGCAGAGGAGAGCGCCTAAATAAAGCTTCAGGCTACATCTGCACTGGCAGCACTGAGGTAATGGACTTGAACTGACCTGTGCACGCTGAGGAATAATACGTGTATGTATGTGAGGCGGCGAATGTGTGTTTATGCTGAGAAGATGAGGTGCAGCAGCGGCGGCGGCAGCGGTGTGGAGGACGGAGGGGAGCTGCTGCACACTCTGATAATTGAAGCAATGGATCTTGTGAAAAGAAAAAGACACACAGGCAAACATGCTGGCAGCAGCAGCCACATAATCTCATCCATCTATTTTATATACCTGCTTATTCCCGGAAGCTATCCCAGCATGCACTGGGGGAAAGGCCCTGGACAGATTAATATGTTGGAGAGCCGCCGCGTTAGCTCCCCGTTTAGCTCCTGAAGTTATTCCTGGTGATGAGGTTTAATGATCTGGATTATTAGACCATGAGATCATCAGAAAGCATGTCCTTATTTCAGGACAGGAAGGAGGCTGAAGTGTTTTAATAGCTGATATACGTTTCTGTTTCTCTGCAGATACTGAACAACACGTTTTTTTATTTACAAACGACCCAGAGTATGCATTTTCCATCAAGACCTCCACAGTCACAGTGGTAAAGAGTGGAGGAAAAATTTATTTGGTGTGTCTGAATTCTGACGTATGTATCTCTACACTCCAGCTCTACCGTGGAAAAAAACTAAAGCACAAAGTTAAAGCCAGCAAGGACGACAACATCAGGCAACAACATTAAAACTTTGATTATGGACATTCATTAGCATCCTTATTAGCTGCTTTATCGGATGTACATGTGCTGCGATTCTTTCCACATGCAAGCTCTCTTCTTTTGGTGTGAGACTGCAGAAATTCAGAGACAAACTTCTGATCTAAACCATGAAATATTGAAGACTAAGTTTATAAGAACAATGAACAGTATGATGAATCTTATGACGTCGATGACATCTGATGCTACTCTGGGATACTTGATACCTGATTTCACAGACTCTTCGGCCCCTGAAGTGTTTGAATGATGACGCCCTGCCACAGACAGGAGTTTACGTCTGCTGTCTGTTACCTTGGTTACGATGCTGCTGACTCTAGCTCTGAGGCTCACATTAGTCAAGATGACCCAGATCGCACATATATCACAAATCATGGTCTTAGCTTCACTGGGTCTGAGAAAGGAGTGACTAAAAAAAACTGCTGTGTCCCGAGGGGGGTTCTGATCTTTCACCTCTCCATGTTTCTGCAGCTTTTCATCTCTTTCATACCCTCGATGCTGTCCTGCAACTGAACTGAACTGGGAAACAGTTAGCTGGGTTCACCAGCGGAGCAGCATTTAACTAGCAGGCACACACACACACTCACACACACACACACGCTACCTGCAGCCGTCTGTGAATTAACCGTCCCACAGCAAATTATACTCAGCACAACCTCAGTGGTAATGTGAAAGCACCCATTTCACAGCTAAACAAAACAGCACCCCTGGCTGCAGCAGACAGTCTGAACACAAGCAGTGCTGCTCCAATGTGTGTGAATCTGTGAGAGTGTGTGTGTGTGAATGTGTGTGTGTGTGGGTGAGGAGTGTGAGGCAGTCTTTGCTCACAAACACAGACTGGTTGAACAGATGGTGATCACGCTAAAGCTGCTTAGCGTCAGAAGGGGTGAGGTGGGACGGCACCGTGCCCAAACATGCAGGACACACACACACACACACACACACACACACACTATCACACACATGGTACAAACATAGATCAAACTGAGACTGAAATAAACACTATGGGAAGTGTTGCTGAGTAAACTGTCACTGTGACCGGGGGGATTGTGGATGCAGCTCTCTCTGGCTCTCTCACACACACACACACACACACACACACACACAGAAACACACACAGAAACACACACAGAAACACAAACACACACACACACAACACACACACACACAGGCCACTGGGTCACCACCTCAGTGAGCACAAACATTCCTCGGCTTCCCCGGATCACCATCACACGAGAGGCATTTATTTTACAGGCTGCTACTGAGTGCAATAACTAACAACTCACACACACACACACACACACACACACACACACACACAGTGATATGGTAAATTCCACATTTACTTGTCAAATCCATCTGCTCGTCCATAACTGATTCCCTCAGTAAACGGTCTGCGTCCTTTTCTTCATTTCACCAGTTACACTTATTTAACACTTCTGCTGACTGGTTAGTCTGAATCTCACATGTTCTTTGCACACCGACTGGAAAGAGACAAAAATGAGAGACTTCTTCCAAGTTTTTCTGAAAGCTTTTTGGACTGAGTCTTGGCTCCGCAGGGAAATCTACCTCTCCAACTGAAAGATAACACCAGCTTGCAAACAATGAATTCAGAAGTCAGCATTTAGAGCCAAATGAAACGTCCGCCTGAAATCGAACTCAGACTCCAGCAGGAGTGTGTTTTTGGCCCAAACTTTTGCAGGAGCAGGCGCGCCGGGGTCAAAGAGCTTTCATTAGTAATGCAGTCGAGTCCTCCGCCGCTGCGTTATCTCCCTCCATGCCACAGTCCAGTCACTTCACCTCTGTCCCCGCTTCGCAGTCCAGCAAATGTCAGGCCTCGCTCGAGGCTGCACTCTATAGCTGCGAGAAACAGGGGGAGGACAGGCGAGATGGGCAACGATGTGAAAAAATACAGAGCCCTGAATAAAAAGCTTAGTTGACGATAAAAGCATGAAGGTGAAAAAAAGTTGGCCAAATGAGACGCAGAGAGAGATTATAAAACAAAGACAAGACAGGAGAGATGAGCCAAACAAAGACACGACTCAAAGCTTCTAAAATCGTTTTTTTATGAACCTAAAAAAACCCACAGTGAGCGATTATTCAATTTACTGGAAAAGACGGCGGGTTTGGATTCCAGGAGAGAAGCTGTTAAATATGAATCAAACATGGCGACACTTCATCAGAAACAGTCAGTCAGCTGCAGCTCCAGATCATCTCCGTGTTTTATTAAAGATCAGCTGCTGACAGGCGTCGTCTTAAGGGACGTTTTTCTATCCTGAGAATTTATTTAAGGTTACTGTTCTTCATTAGAGCTGAAATGATCATCAGTCAGTTAATCGATTCACAGAAAATGGAGCAGCGACAGTTTTAAGAATTGCTTAACTCTTAATTTCATATTTAGTTTTCTTGGTTTCAGCTTTTTAACTGTGAAGCACTGCAGGCTTTTTTTTATTCTTCTATGATTGAAAACTATATATTAAAACAAGAACTTGAATGGTACCCAGAAATGTCACAATAAAAGATTATTGTTCCCAATAGCTTCCTCAGCATTTCCTAGAAAGTTTCCTGGAAAGATTCATGTTAACACGCCTCCTTTTTAACCATTTTAACTTAATACTGTCACACTGACGAAAGATTTCTCTAATATTAATATTAATAATAATAGCATTAATTTCTCGCTCCACGTTGCCCTTTCCAACATGCAGAGAGGTTTATTCACAGCAGCCTGGGCAAGCGTTAAGAAAGAGATCCAAGTCGGAAACATTAACTTTAGAAATGTGTGAGCAGAGATGAGGTGAAGGGAGGCCGACGGAGGGTGGAGGGGGGAGGAAAAAAAAAACAGCTTTGCACCGCAGACGGCTGGAGTGGCGGAACTGGGCGTCTTGGAAGAAGCAAACTGTACATGGAGGAGCCTTTCTGGCTTTGAATGAGGCTCAGCTGCAGGCGGAGTCGGCCATTAAAGCTGTGAATAGAAGTCAGCTGCACACGACTGCTCTGATGATTCCTGCACTTTAGCCACCCTCGCTAAAATAACAGGAAGAGGCTGAGAGAGAGGGACAGAGGGGGAGGTTGAGAGAGAAGAGGAGGAAGAAGAAGAGAAACATGGCCAAGAAGAGAAAAAAGAGGAGAAGCAGTCCTAGATTTTCCTCCAGTATTTTTGAGTTTATCCACCTCCATTAGTAAAGGTGATGAGCTGGAGGCGATGTGTTTATCACAGCGTTTACTTCACCGCTTTTAATAACACGGTTTTCATGGATTTATGAACAACAGGAGATTCGACTTGTCAGTGAGTTATGGAGGCCGGGTTGACCAAGGTTACCTCGTAATTTGTTGATCTCATTATATCAAGATCTTGACTTAAAACCTCTCTCTTTTTTTTCTTCTCGGGATTATGATTTATTATCTCATTATCGTCTAGTAATTACACGAAAAAGGCTTCTCAAGGTCACAGCGTGTTGCTAACCTCATAATTTATCGTCTGTGTTGTGCATTTATCAAATAAAGGTTGTTGATCGTCATTGTGGACGTTTTAAACTCCACTCTTAACCCTCTCACAGGCAGCGACGTGGTGTGCAAACCATTCATATGTGATGTGGAGAAGAGGCAGCTCCGTCTCACACAACTTCTCGTGCAGATTACTGTGTTTAAATATTCAGTTCATCTTCACGCCTGGGAGACAGCGTGTGGTCAACATCTCCAGAAACACGAGTTCATGTTATAAAGATGCAAGTGTAGCATGTCTGTAAAAGCCCTTATTGATGCTTTATATGATGTGTGGTTTATATTTAATGTAAACCTAAAACCTGCAGCTTTAAATAGAGCAGCTATGAATTAGCTCTGCTTCTGACTCTATAATTAATTCATCATGATGTGGTCACTTCTTCAATAACTGCTGTCAGTGAATTTAACAGTATAGTAAGACTTTTGTCCCATCAGTCACCTGATTGTTTCTCCTCTTTGACATTCTTGTGTTCTTTCACTTCTAAACAAAGCGCTGACAGTGAGAGAAGAAATGAGTGTATTTACAACACATCTGCAGCCCATTGAGGTTAATGTGGTGTGTACGGCTGCACGTCTGTGGGTGGATCGTGCTGAAGTGCATTAAAGACGTGTGCGTTAGCTCGTCTTATGTGGGGGTGTAAAAAGTAAACATGCATGGTCTTTAGTCTCACAGTTCACTTCAGTAAGCTCTTAATGGCTGCAGAACAACTCCTGACCTTTACTCTGAGCACGTCAGCTGACCTCACAGGTAGGCGTTGGCGCCCTAACCTGGGACCCTAATCTGCTGATAGTATAATTAACCCCGTGAGAAGACGTGGGAGAGAGAGAGGAGTGTTTGCTGCATTCACTGTCAGGGTAACCAGTGGGAATTTACAACAGCATCAAAAAGATAGGGGGCCCTGTAGTGCACGCCGTCTATCTGCATCTTTGTGTGTGTGTTGCTGTAGTAAAAGGTGATTTGCAGGCCGCACTCTCTCCCAACTTCATAGCACATTCATCACCTGGCATCTCATTCCATAAATGTCACCGGCTTTACGACACACAAGTCCACAGCATCACTCAGACTACGGCCAACCTGTGGCGAGGAGTGTTACTCCTTCATACGTGTGTCAGCTCGACAGAAAGAACAAAGGAGGAAGCTGCTTTACACCAGGCTGCTTTAACTCAACTGTGTGAGCAGCTCCCGATGGAGATGACAGTCACGTCCTCTTAGTTATTAGCGTGTCAGGCGACGCTGCAGTCGAGTGATCTGTAGCATCAGCATAAACAATACAAAACAACTGAAGAGTGCCGTCGTCAAAGAAAGAAGGAACAGCCGACGCCTTCTGAGGAGCCCGCAAAGATTAGAGAATATTAAAAAAGAGATAATGCAGAAATAATCACGGCTGTGCTCTTATCAGTGAAAGCAGCACGCAATGACACTGAAATGAGGCAGATGAGCAGGAAGTGAAGAGCTCGGGACTCAAACAGACTTAATGCCATCACAAGACGTAATCAAATTTCAGCATGGAGCAAACATTCAGAAGAAATCGACACCAAATGAACTTCATTAACGTGTTTACACCTTCAGGGAGTCAGAGAGAAGTGAGAGGGAGGGGGAGGAAATAAAGAGATGACAAACACAAACTGTCCATTCCTGTTTAAATGAACTTTTATAAGATGTTCTATCTGAATATCAGAAAGTGTTTCTGACGATGGAACAAAGAGTTTTTTTCAGCTTGTACAGGACGTTTTGATCCACAGCTTTCAGCAAATGTAAAAAAGATGTCGGCAGCCCCAGAAGCAAACCTGGAAGCTTGAAGCCTTTTTTTTTTTTTTTTACGGGGGGGGGGGGCTCTGTCTTTGAGTCTAATACTCATCTGTTATACCACATCTACGGTTCATTCCTCTGGGAGCACGAATACAAACTTTATTCATCAAAACTAGGATTCATCCTGTTTTTTCTGGAGGCCTGGGAACGCTTCATGTAGACTTCTCAGAGATCTGAACCCAAAAGCTTTTGATATTTCAGTACACAAGAGGATTTTTATCAAAACGGTTGTGCGAATAAAGCTTTTTTGAGACACCTTGTCATGAATAAGTGTCAGTCAAAAGGGATATAAAGAGACTGAGGGTCACCAAAATCATTAGAAATCATCCTCTGAGGAGCATGAATGTCCAGACAGGTTTTCTGAACCAGCAGGTGTCAAGATGTCGCTCCGGATAAAAGAGCGACAAACTGATCTCTCCTTGAAGCTGCAGAAACACTCGAGTGGTGAAGCACAGGGGGATTGTTAAATAGCTCTGAGCTGACAGGTTTAAGACATTTTTGACTGACTTCGCTGTGTTTTCTGTCTTTTTTTTTTCTCATCCATGTCGAGACTCATGCATTGATGTCTCACTGTAAAACTTTGATTGCTCAGCTGCTGTAGTCTCTTATGACACTCAGATTAAATACATTTGGTAAAAACAAAAGCTGAAACGTTTGCAAAATGGGACACTGGATGCAGAGATGACGGCATGCAGCGAAAATTCATGTGAGTCTGCAGTTTATGAACAAAACCAGAGAAAGGCCCGAGTACGAGGCCTCAACCTGCCCCCGAGTGAACACGATACAAAAGCTACGACAGAGAATACAAATATACAGCTCTGGAAAAAATTAAGAGACCACTGCATTTTTTTCTGAAATGACAGCCAATCCATTCCAGCATCTGTTGAATTCCAACACAAGCACACCTCATTCTGCTTAATGAGGTACTGATTAGGTGAACACCTGAACCAAATCTTATTTAAGGAGGAAATGTATAAAAAAGAGTGCTATGTTCACTGACCATGCCAAAAGAGTTGAAAAGAAAAGTTTTGAGTGAGGAAAAGAAAGGTTCAATTCTGGCTTTACTGGCAGAGGGATACAGTGAGCGTCAGGTTGCTTCCATCCTTAAAATTTCTAAGACGGCGGTTCATAAGAACAAGGTCAAGCAGCAGACACTGGGGACAACAAAGCTACAGACCGGCAGGGGGCGGAAACGACTCTCAACTGACCGGGATGACCGTCAACTCATTCGAATGTCACTCAGAAACCGTAGGATGACATCAAGTGACCTACAAAAAGAATGGCAAATGGCAACTGGGGTGAAGTGCACAGCAAGAACGGTTTCGAAATAGGCTTCTAGGGGCAGGGCTCAAGTCATGTAAAGCTAGAAAAAAGCCCTTCATCAATGAGAAGCAAAGAAGAGCCAGGCTGAGGTTTGCAAGAGACCATAAGGATTGGACCGTCGAGGACTGGAGTAAGGTCATCTTCTCTGATGAGTCCAATTTTCAGCTTTGCCCAACACCTGGTCGTCTACTGGTTAGACGGAGACCTGGAGAGGCCTACAAGCCACAGTGTCTTGCACCTATTGTGAAATTTGGCAGAGGATCGGTGATGATCTGGGGATTCTTCAGCAAGGCTGGAATTGGGCAGATTTCGTCTTTGCGAAGGACGCATGAATCAAGCCACATACAAAGTTATCTTGGAAGAAAACTTGCTTCCTTCTGTTCCCCAGCTCTGAGGATTGGTTTTTCCAGCAGGACAATGCTCCATGCCACACAGCTAGGTCAATCAAGGTGTGGATGAAGGACCACCAGATCAAGACCCTGTCATGGCCAGCCCAATCTCCAGACCTGAACCCCACTGAACACCTCTGGAATGTGATTGGGAGGAAGATGGATGGTCGCAAGCCATCAAACAAAGCTGAGCTACTTGAATTTATGCGCCAGGAGTAGAATAAAGTCACCCAAGAACAATGTGAAAGGCTGGTGGAGAGCATGCCAAGACGCATGAAAGCTGTGATTAAAAATCAGGGTTATTCCACCAAATACTGATTCCTCAACTCTTGCTAAGTTAAAACATGAGTATTGTGATGTTTTAAAATTAATGTGATCTTGTTTTCTTCTGCATTATTTGAGGTCTGAAAACATTGCATTTTTTTTTGTTATTTTGACCATTTGTCATTTTCTGCAAATTAATACTCTAAATGATAATATTTTTATTTGGAATTTGGAAGAAATGTTGTCAGTAGATTATAAAATGAAACAAAAATGTTCATTTTACTTAAACACATACCTATAAATGGATAAAATCAGAAATACTGACAATTTTGCAGTGGTCTCTTAATTTTTCCCGAGCTGTATATAGAGACAGAGAGGAGACGGCCTGAGGGGGGACACAACAGATCTCCTGTTTAATGCAGACCAATTGAGAATGATTATGATTCATAATAAGTCGTGAAGTGAAGGCTGAAACTCTCTACTGTTAATAAAAAAAATATATATACTGTTAAATTATAGCGCTCTGAAAGCCCCAGACAGACTCAAAACCACCAACCTGTATCTCACAGGTTATAAAAGGTGACACAGTGATTTTCTTTGATTATAAAAGCAGCTTGTTTTGACCAAAGGACCACTGAGTTTTGGGATTCAGAGTACCGCAGGATGAGACACGACCACAGCAACACAGGTCCGTTATGATCAGTCCCCTCTACTCTGCCGGATAATAAAAGTGTGTGTGTGTGTGTGTGTGTGCATTAACTCTGCAGCAGGATTTCATTTCATTTCTGGGGATGAGAACTTCCAGCCAAAGTCATTTCACTAATGTGATTATCAGCAAAAAGTGAAAAAAAAAAAATATGACCCTGCATCCCCATAACTGCTGAGAGAGAGAGAAGGAAGAGAGAGAGAGAGAGAGAGAGAGAGGAAAAGTTTGATGTGCTTTAGTTGAGTAGTTTAAGCTCTTTATGTCAGACTGGCGGTGATAACCTCTTACAAGCCTCTTCCTTTCAGCACACTATCTGATCGCTCTGACTTCCTCGACTGCTGATTGGCTGGTTTGTGACTTTAGGAGAGAAAAAGTCACAGTTTCACAGAGTTTACAGGTGGGAAAGGAAAGAGGGATCTTTATGCTGCATTAGAGGATGCTACTGGTTGATTAGAGCACCTTTATGAGGAGGATGAGTCTACTCTGGGGCTTCATCTTTAGCCAACTGCTTTGTTAGACTTAGACAGATTTTACTGTGATTCAGATATACAAGTATATACAAAACGAAATGACGATGCAAGTGTTAAAAAAAAGGCGTAAATGTGCTTCCCATGAACTGCACCATCACCGCCTCAACTCAGGCCACCAACCAGTGATGCCAAAGAGCAGCCGTGGACCGAACCAGGTCTTCCAACAAACATTTTACACCAAGAAAATCTGAAGTTTTCTCTTTCACAGTCTAAATGTATTGAAGGTGCACAATAAATAATAAAAAGGATTGTGTATTAAACCTTGCTAGAATAAATATAAATTAATATTTTGGGTCTCAAACAGGCCTCAACAGTATTTTTATCTAGTGACAATTTGATCAGATCTCTAATATCGAGTGTGAACCCATCGTTTATATCTTAAGTCGTTTGAGTGAGAGCTCAATTAATCAATTAGTTGATCGGAAGACAATTAATCAGTACATATTTGGTTCAGTCACGGCGAACAGCCTCCTGGTGTGAGCCTCCTTTTCAGGTAAACAAAGATATCACACCACCAGATGGATGATGAGTCATGTTTTTGCAGAATAACAGGAGAAAGAATAAAGTTTGTCCTACATTGTTAGAGGAAGCGAACACCTCCAAGATATGACCACGCTGTGACATGAAAACACTGAAAGGATGAGAGACACCTCACTGGATGAGAATCTGAACAAGGCCCAACAGGAAGAAGCAAGTAAGGAGCTGATATAGTGATATTAGTGTGACATTATTCACGTCTAAAAGTTCATTTATTGTTTTTCATTAACGCAGCATTGGACTCTGCAGACTTTAGTTCAGTTACTCTTTGTAATGAAGAGATTTTGCATCAAAGAGACTTTTCTCCAGAGTTTTATTTCCACTTCAGTTTTATACTTCAACTGTTGGTCAATACAAGATATTTATATATTAATTATATAAGTATATATACTGTACTATCAGTATTTGTATAAACACTGTATATATGCAAACAGTTTCTGTGGCTCTCTCACACTTTGTCTCCACAAAATAAATTTATACAGTCAAATAAAATTGACACTGGTGATCTTTTGTGTTGAATGTGATGCAGTTTGCTGCTTAACGAGAGCAGCTGAGAGACTCACAGCCCAGATCTCTCTCTCTCTCACACACACACACACACAGATTCAGATCATAGCAGGGTCTCCATGTGTGAGGATGTAAGAGCAGCTCCAAGTATCTCAACAAGCAAAGTCCTTTACAGACGTGTTTCTATACGTGTGTGTGTGTGTGTGTGTGTGTTTGTGTGTGTAGTGCTGCATGCTGCCAGTGATCACTTTAAGGGGGATCCAGCAGTGCCACAAATTCAATTAAATGTCTGACATTTCCCAGCGTCTGCCCGGGGGCTTCACTGTACAGACACCAGAAAAGCAGAAAATGGGAAACCAGGAAAACGAACAATTGAGAGAAAGAGAGAGAGAGAGAGTAAAACACGAATTAGAGGAAAGGATTGTCAGAGCGAATGTGTCTGTGTGTGAAAAAGAAAGACAGATAATTAAATGTTTTTGTCAGCAGGAAAAAAAAAATCATGAAATTGCACATCCACGCCTTCCAGTTTACTTCTACCTTTACCATCATCCTCTCATCCCCACATTCTCCTACAGATGCCTTTTTTCCCCTCAGTTTTCTCATCACCAGTCCTCCCTGCCTCCTTCTCCCTCTCTGTATCCATGCCGTCATCTCTCCCCCCTCCTCCTCCTCCTCCTCTCTGGCAGAGTGGTTACGTAAGGAGGCAGAGCTAGGCGGCTTATTTACGCTCCCATGGGGATTAGGCAGAAGAAGCCGGACATGCCAGCACCTGCAACGCTCCACAAACACACACACACACACACAGTTGACAGGCTTTTCCCTCAACCCCCCCCCCTCACAGAGACGCCCGTGTAAGATGCACTTTGATGTCCTAATGCAGAGGAAGCAGCGGTGGGCCAGCAGGCTCACACAGATAACTCGTATTGTAAATTGACAAATTGTGACAAGAGGCCACGAGATACACTTCAGGCCGGCTGCATGATCAGAGACCGCTTTGATATTTTTCAGCCACCGCCGGAGCGCTCGTGAGGAGAGATAATTGTCAAAAGGACGCGGACGTCATTGAAGTAAGAGTGCAAATGAAGCGAGCCCCACACTGAAGATATGTTGATGCTGTGAGAGGTGATAACTGTGCACAGTCTGTATTTTTAAAGGGATGGTTTTTCTGGATGGTTTTATCCATTTCTGTGTTGCAGCAAAGACTGTAAACCATCATCATCTTCATATTTTAGTTTTATATTTTAGATCTATATTTTATTGTTTTAGTTTTTATTTTTAATTTATATAATTTTTTGTTAATTTTTACTTTTATTATCTTTACTTTTATTTTCTGAGCACTGATCGCTGTTTCATGTAATTGTTTTGCACATGAAGAGTAAAATCTTGAATCCTCCCCTCTTGGTCTCCTGTAAAGACACACTGATGGCTTCAGTGATAAATGAGAACAAATCTGCCGTATCCACAGTATTACTGTATAGATTTGAACATTAAAACAACACAGGCAACACGTCTCTCCTCTCTCTCTCTACTCCTTCGTTATCCAACTTAAAAAAAGATAATTCATCAGTTCCTTTTTTTAACGCTCACTTACACGCCAACCCAGCCATTTCATTAAGATTTTATTCCGCCCTTGTTAATTACATTAGCAGTCATTTTATTTCTTGATAGCAAAATCCTGCAGGATCAGCTGTCGTCTCTGTTTAAACTATCAGATTTCTGTGCAGGGAAGGTCGTCTCTCAGGACGCTTTTCAGTCGCTTCAAAAGCTCCACGTGTGCCAAAGTAAACACCACTGATGGAGCATTTTCTGTATAACCACTTATTTTGTAAAGCAAGAACCTCACAAAAACAGGTCAAAGAGAAAACATGAAAAAAGACATATTTCAAGAAAATGCCAACACAAAGGGACTCTGATTCACAGAGGAGTAACCGTGACAGCAGGTTGTGACCTTTGACCTGTGAGCAGCTGACAGGCCGTTGATCTGAATCCCTTTTTTAAAGCGGTGAAACAGATCCGGTCATCTCCCTCTGCTGTTTGTGCATCACAGCTGCAGCTAAACACTAATTCTCTTTGTGTGTGTTTGTGCACGCCGTCGGTTAGCACGCCGCCGCTCCGCCTCCAAGGGCGACGCCGAACATTAGCATATTGTTAGAGCGCCGCTGACGCTCACTGTCATCACCGGCTGCCAATCAAAACCCGACTTCATGCTCATTAATTCCCATGTCACTCAACTCTATTTGATTAGACCTTCTTCTTCTTTTTTATTGTGCTAGTCGAGGTGATGTATTACATTTTTCAAAAGAGCCAAGGTCCCCGTGTGGATTGAGACAGAGGAGTTTATGAAACCTCTCGGCTCTGATGTGTTAATGTGGGATCACAGAGAAATGCAGATAAAATGAGGGAAGAAAGGAGCGAATGAAAACATATATTAGGATTCTGCCTGAGTCATTACGCAGACACTCCAAACACACACACGCTTTTCAAAGCTTTTACACCTTTGTGCTCGCAGGTTTTCTCCTCCCGTTCGAAGGAGTTTATACGAAGGTGGTTCGCTTTGGCTGTTTTTACCAAATAAAACCCGCTTTGCAGAGGCAATCATGAGCTAAGACATTATCTGCTGAGCACAGACATTTACAGAACAGCTTCACTCTGGATTTTACTCCCATCCTCTCACCTTGCCCCTTCACACACACACATAAAGGAGGTTTTAAACTTTTCTTTAACTGCTAATAAGTGGGGTTACAATCACCCAGAGAAGCAGAGCACGACGTGATGTGAGAGAAAGAAAGTCAGAGCTCATTTGGTTCACATTTTGTGTTTACTGAGACTCAAACTCCTCCCCTCCGCCCACGTTTCGCCTGACTGAGCTGCTCGGAAAATAACCGCTGCAAAGACTTGTGATTTTGGACCAAAGTCTTTCTGCAGGCCTAATGTGGTTCTGCCGCCCACTGGAGTCGGGCTGGGCTGCACACAATTAGGAAGAAACAGGACCACACGAACACACACACACACACACCTACCTGTTACGCTTGTCACGTGCCTCATATCCAGATAAAATCCGGATGAGATCTGAGACACTTTCATTTACACGCTGTTGGCAAGATCACAAATCTGATCTGATTTGTATTTGTTTTCTCGAGCTGCATGAAAATCTGCCTCAGTGCAGAAGAAGAAGAAGATGCACCTGAAGCTGTTAGGTAAATAAATTAGTCTCCTAACTTTATGAACTATGAGCGAGAAACGTTCGACCGCCTCTGTGTTCGTCTGTCCTTTTTCCTCATGGCTTTAATGAGACAGACGGACACTTTAGCCGCTGTTAGCTGAGACAGACTGTGGACGTGTGAAGAACAATCAGACAGTGAGTGGATGTTTCCACAGACTGCTTCCTGATGGTTTCTCTACACGGGGGCAGGAAACATTACGTCTTTACACCTCTTCAACATCTGGCTTATATTAATCCTCAAACCATCTCCAGACGGGGTTTTAAACATCAGTCTGTCTTCCATCCTGTCCAACATGCATGAAGAGACAAAACTTTAAACTGGCTGACATTACCTGCCCCCTGACTGAGAGGAAACAGAAAGGAACAAAAAGGAAAAGGAGGCTGACAATGATCACTTGTGACAGGAAGTCACAGTGGTCAGACTCCTCTTTACTCTCCTTTTCGACCTTTTTGACAGACAACAGTTGTTTTCACCACTAATTAATCTGCTGATTTCTTTTTTTATTAACTGAGCCTGATGAGATGTCTTGATAGGATTTATTTTGTTCAAACAACAGAACAAAACTCAAGTAAGTTCAGTTCATAATGACATCAAATAGAGAAAATATACATGTTGGAAACTTCACGCTAATTACAGCTTCATTTTGTCTCTGATAAACTGATCAATTGACTGAATAAATTAATTGACAAAGCCGCCTGATTCTGATTTGAGGACAAATGAGAATTTGAGTGAATTAAAAACGACCTGGTCATCAGCAGTTTTCTGATCTGCATATTCGGCATTTCCCCACATCTGCACCCTGAGAGGACTCACACCATCAGTGAGCACCTTTGGCTGCCGTGTAATGTAAAGATGAACAGATAAGTCTGTACTTGGAAATTTAATAATAAACATGTTTCATTTCTTAAGAACACACCGATGGCCTGATTGTATCTGCTTCCTCTCCCGTATGTTTACTGATGATTATGAGTCATCTTTAACAGCTGATAGAGGAACAAAAACCACGAGAGAAAGAAACAAAAGCCCCGATTGTTCAGCTGTGAAATGTGTGTGTGTGTGTGTGTGTGTGTGTGTGTGTGTGTGTGTGTGTGTTGGGACATTTACAGTTGTCGCTTGATGAGGAGGGGAGGCATAAAGACTGACAGCTCTGAGTCCTGCAGTCGAGGGCCTTTCCTGCCTCCTCCCACACAGCTGTGGATGAATAAATGAGTAAAGCAGCGAGCGCCCAGGTGGCTGAGCGGAAAGAGACCTCACTTCCATCTCTGCCTCTCGTCCCTAATTCCCCGATTTCTGACCCTGAACTCTGACAGATCTGAAAAGATGTACTCTGAATTAATCTGCATAACTCTTGATATTTCTTTGCCTTTTTTTGTTCCTAACTGCTGCTTTATTCAGTCACATTTTATATCTGCTCCTCTTTATCCAGGTGCATTAAAAGTTTTCTGCTAAATATATATGAAAAATCACTTTATCTCCATTCACTGTGTTCTCATTGATGATTTAAGGCACGGCTCCGTGGACGTGGCCAGGTATAGCCTACAGTAAGCGCTCACAAAGCTGCGTTGACATCAAAAGCTCCTGCACTTCGCAAAACGCCGGAGAGAGCGTGGAAACATATTCTCTGCTCAAATAGCTGCCAACAGGTCTTAATGACGCCTCAGAAAAACACGTCAGGGGAGCAGAAGAGTTAACAGAAAAAATGAGCGGACGACAAAGAGGAAACAGAGGAGAAGGCGAGGATGTGGGAGGGAGAGAGAAACAGCGTAAAGTAAAAGAAAAAGAAAATGCCAGAGGAAAGAAAATCCTTCTGTCCAATCCCCTGAGTGTTTCGGGTCGCGAGCCAAGTGCGAAATTTGGATGCTGTTTCGGGACCGTCTGCAGACAGAGAGGACGCACTCTCTGGATTAACCGGCTGATTTGTTGCCTAACTTTGAGTAAGCACCCAATCAGTTCAGTGAGAAAAGCC
The DNA here is from genome assembly GCA_023238725.1 of Scortum barcoo. Classification (NCBI taxonomy): domain Eukaryota; kingdom Metazoa; phylum Chordata; class Actinopteri; order Centrarchiformes; family Terapontidae; genus Scortum; species Scortum barcoo. The sequence goes on from CM041550.1 coordinate 2,375,533, forward strand.
CATTCTTTATCGCACGCTGCCAGCAATTAAACACTCGATTTCTTCAAACTGATGCAACAAGTCAGAAGAAGAAGTCTGAAAGGTGAACTTTTCATATCCAGAACTTTTCAGCTCTTATTCACTAAGTCAACGTTTCCTGCTTTTCAATGAAATGTCAGAAAAGTTTGCACGTTCGTTTTAGACCAAAAGGAGTACGCCAAAAGCCAAATTGTGCCTCCAATTACTAAAAGTCAACCTGCACTGGATCGGTGTGATTAGCTCGAAGTCCCCAGATAAAAAAAGTCTCCACCGCTGCCTGATGTCATGTTTCTGCCGTGCATGTGAGTATCTGTGATCTGCTGCAGCATTAATGGGCCGGATGGACCATTAGGTCTACGCCATCATCCGACTGCTAAATCATTGATAAGCTGCGGGGCCTTTGCCGGATCAGAGGGGGCCCATTAAGAAAGCATTTAAGGGCAGGCTCCCCTGGAGAAGACAACATCTTTATGTTCGTGGCCTGCAGCGGTTTGATCCGCCATCCACAGCCGAGCCTGCGAAGCTTCACGTTTGTGTGTTTAGATGAGCAGCAAGACCCACACACACACACACACAGCCAGAATCACCAAACAAACTATTTCCTCTCATAATGGACTCAGACCAAAACCACAATCCATCTGTAGGCTCACATCTGTGCTCACATGGACGCTGACCCCCCCCACCCACCAAAAAACACACAAACTCGACATGACAGTGAGTTTTCTGCCTTCAGGTGTTCCTGCTTCCCTTCCAGCACTGTGACGGATTACAGCAGAGACACAGGTATTTACAGGACAGCAAAACATGACATAACCTCTGAGGCAGAATTTAGATCATCACACAGGTCAGCCAATCCTGCCTGTAGTCCAAAACTCAAAGATAAAATATTTGCAAACTGGACAGCAAAAAGTGTAATGATTATTTTTAATTATTGATTAATCTTCCAATCACTTTCACATTTAAATGATGACTCATTTGTGCTGTGAAATCAAGAGTTTATCACTTTACTGCAGTGCTAAGGTCAACAAAACAACAGCTCTGCAGCCCGAACCGGCTCCTGCTTTTGACTGAGGAGAACTGGAAGTTAAAAGACTGTTGATTCCTGTAGACGTTGATCAGTGAGCTCACAGGCCGAAAAGCTTTCCTCGCCTGCATCTTTGGGTCCAGAGTCACTAAAATCCTCCTCCAGCCGAGCGGCACCGTGTGCATTCGACACGGCTGACTTCCTGTTAGCTCGCTTTAACTTAACTTTCCAAATGTTACCGGTCCCAAGAGATCAAACTCTGAATACAAACAGTCATTTCTGTTCTATTTGTGATGCCCTGAAAAGACACTCCTTTCTCATGACTGTGTGTTTGGAGGAAAATGCTTCAGCTGCAGTTCAGACTGTGGCCACTGTGACGGAGACGCCTCGCAGCCTGTTGGTCTCATCAGGTCGTTTCTAATAAAAGATGTTTGCTGCAAAGTGAGCTCACTGTTCGTTCAGTGCAAACAGAGCAGACTGTGGTTGTGACACTGATGAACACATCACTTCTGAAATATTTACCCTCTTTAGTGGAGCAAAACTGAAAACCCTCATCTGAAAGCGTCTTAATTACAGGAAGCAGAGGAATTTATGGGAAACATGTTCATAATCTTCATATCAGCAGCTCAAACAAACCACAGGAATGAGATGAACTCAGCATTAAGAAACTGTTGTCTTTGTCATGTCCTCATTTGTTTATGGTAATCGTACTAATTAAAACTAATCAGAATTATATAATGGGGCTTAGAACTGTTACACATATCACTTTTAAGAGCAAAGAATTAAAATGATCCCATTATTTTCTTTAATCAACTGTGCTGATGCAATGTAGGATTTTCTCATTAATAAAGTGCTGTGAAATTATAAACAGAATGCCTGATTATCTGCTTTGCCTTTTTCATTTGGTCTAATTTGGGAGCTCTCAGGCTCGATTCCCAGTGCAGACTAGTTTTGCATCAAAAGCGAAAGGGGAGGGAAATAATAAATTATGCCAATAATAAACAGCTCAAGAGGGCCATAAAGCTGTCATCACAGTTCAAGTCACAATGATTCAGCTGCAAAAAAAAAAAAAAAAAAAATCCAGCAGCAGCCATCTTTACTTTCCGTGGCACAGAAACTGATTTTAAAATGACTTGTGTGGTCACGACCGCATGAGGTCATCAGTAAAGAGGGAGAGCACATTCAGGACAGGGCTGAACACTGTGTCCTGTGTTAGACTGCTCTAAATTCAAACCGCCACAAAACAGTGGTCAGCGCCGCAGCCTCGTATACACAACAGAAATATGCCTTTTTAAAGGGACATTTCACTGAGCCAGACCCTCCCGAAGGCCCCGAGCCTCTCTGCCCGGCCACAGCCATCAGCCTCTGCTGCTCAGATACACTGACCATAAACCATCGAGACTCTCACAAATAAGCAGTGGAAACTCTGACACCATATCGCTGGTATCCCCACACACACACACTGAGCTAAACACACCTCCAAATCATAGCTCACACTGCAGAGCTTCGGCACGGAGAGATCGATGAAATCAATTGAACTTCTGATTAACACTGCAGTGCATTTAAATAATGAAAGGGTGAGGTACAACAGAAAAGCTGCTGGATTTTTACCAACAAAACAACCATGAATTTGTTTTTTCACTGATGAAGAGTCCAGTCTCGTTTCTCAGAGCAATTAATCACGATCAAGACGGACGAGGAAGAGTGCAAGACAGAGAGAAAATGGTGTGTGTGTGTGCGTGTCCTCTGAAGTGAATCTGCACAGTGGTCAGCATATTGGCTCGGCCATTTCCTCCCTGCTCGGGCTGCAGTCTATAAAAGTTAATGAGCCCACTGAGCTGAGATTTGGCACGCAAACCCGAATGTGCACACAGACACACCTACACACACACACAGCTGTGTGTTTATATGATCGCAGAGACATGTAAATGAGGACATGTGTACCATTAATCCTCCTCCCTCTTGCAAACACACCTCACGGTGCCTTGCAGTCTCATCTTTTGAGGCTCAGATGAGGCGGGGGGGGGGGGCAGAAGGTTTCCTCCCTGTCTCCTCAAATTTCACACACACTTCAGTTGTAAGCCTCCTTACATAACACTGCTGCTGAACTTCGCCGGGGCTGCCAGTGTGTGTGTGTGTGTGTGTGTGTGTGTGTGAGTCACTGGGCCATGAGGTTCCTTTCACTGGTCAGTAATCACTGTTCTAAGCGATATCCACTGTCCTGAACTTCTAAGTCGCCGCCCGAAAGAGAAAACAACAAGAATGAGAATGAAAGGTGGCAAAAACACGCCTTCGTGGTTCGGACTTGGACAGAGGTGGTTAAACATGCAGGCATATGCACACCTCCCTGTCATAACATTTAGTCCTTTTACGTAAAGAAGAAATATTAATCTGCCTCTGAAGCATTTCTTTAGATGAGGAGGGGAGGGTTAACAAGTCTGGCGATGACGGCAGAAAGAAAAATGAGCGCTGAGAGACTAATGAACAGAGAGATGGACGGCAATGGATGAGTGTTAAAGAGTGATCACGATGTGTATAAAAAAGCAGAGACGGACTCGGAGGGAGGTGGACAGAGACGTATGGTCGTCTCGTACAGACACATCAACACAAACAAGCTCATATTGGAGAAAATGGATCTCATCATTGTGTGTTGTAAATAACTGTTGCACGGTGAGAGCGTTGATGTGATTTTGGTCCGCTGGGAGGAAAGAAAGAGCAGCAGAGAAAAGATACCGTCACACAGATGCACACATTGTGAAGCGTTTTCTCTAATTTATCTTAATCAGCCGCCTCCTGTTTTTTTTGTTGTAGTTCGCCTCTTCCAACAACCTACCCTTCATCTTCTTCCTTTCTTCCTTCATGCAAAGCCTCCGCAAGATGCCTACAGGCTGAAGGTGGTCTTGGGGGCATAAAAGGCAAACACCAACACACACATGCACACAAAGGTGAGAGCACCCACACATACACACAGGTGACGAATGAAAGGAGACACCAACATAAAGAGCTAATAAGGTGCTGGTCCACCTCCAGAGCAGTCTCCAAGTGTGTGAACACCTTTCTTCCAAAGACGTTCCCTCATTTGGTGTTGATGATGGAGGTGGAGAGCGCTGTCTAACACGTCGCTCCAATAAATCTCTCTCTCTGCTCAGATTCACATAATTTTCATTCTCATCAAACTATTCAGAGACACAGAAATGTTTCATCAGAGGACACAGAGCCACCAAGGATTCAGGTTTTTCATCTAATTTGTCACCCGTCTGTATTATGTCTCCTCCTGAGCGGGTAAATACACTGAAGCATCCTCACAGTAAATATCTTCATCGCACCATCTGACCCTTTGCACAAACACGTCACCATGCTGTGTATTTGAACTATGCGGGGAAAAAAAAAATCATACTTTTGTCAATGAAAAGTGCTCTCTGCGCAGTGTCATGGCAACAGTGTTCACAAAGAGGGCTGAAGTAGTAACATTCAGAAAACAGATGGAAAGAACAATGTAAAGCATTTTATGAGCCAATATTTGTCTTTTCTGAACAGGTTTGCTTCCTTTAATGCAGGAAACACTTGCAGCTCTGCAGAAGTGCTCCTCTGACTGTACGAAAGCCTCGCTGACATTATCTGCTTCAAAAAGGTCACACGGGACGTCGATGAAACGCAGATTTTTTCAGTTAGTTAAGTAATATTAATGGATTAATGGATTTTCAGTAACTGATCAAACCAAAAGATCAAACTTTGGTGGCTGAAGCTTCTCAGATGTGATAATTTGCTTGTTTTTAGCTGTTTCATGTTGTAAATTAAATATCTTTAGGTTTTATTGTTGGTTATGTTGCAGATTTAAAAGTCACTCTGCGCTATGCTGGCTTTTAAAGATCACCTGATATTGTTTATGATCAATCGATAGATGAATCAATAGATGAATCAATAAAGACCACCTGCAGCTCGAAATGAAGGTTCAGTGTGTTGTTTGTGCTGCAGTGTCCCAACCCAAGCTGGATTTTTGAGGCCACAATCAATATTTTATTATTAAAAATGGGAATATGAAATGTTAGCTAACACCGTTTGACACAAATAATGTTGATAAATATGTGATCTTTTAAAAAAAAACTGACAATAGAGAAATCACCTCAAACTATGTGAAAGTGAAACCAAACACATCTTACAGTCTCTTATCAGCTAAAGTACCCAGGAGCCTTATCTGTGATAAGCTCAAATATTATGCAACACACTGATCAAGGTGGCTGAAATCTGAACCACAGAAATGCTGCAGTCAAACTGTTTATTCATGGTAAATAAGAGCATTTAGTGGATGGAAACCTCCGGACTGTGCAGGTCAGTTTAACAGTATCAAAGTCTGAACACTGTGCTGGGTCATAACCTGAATAATGGCTTTAGTAGATCATGAAAATGAAAGCTCGGGCTGCATCCTCAGTATCAGCTTGAGTCATCCCTATTATCATTACGCTCAGAACAGCATCAGCCTTTTTTCTGAGCCCAGATTTCTGCCAGCTCCACAACTTCTCCGGGACTCAGCAGCTCTGCCAAAGAGCGAGAAGCCCGTCTGCCCGTCGCTGCCAACTTCTCAGAGAGACTTCAAAAGAGCCGAGCTGCCGGAGAAGTTCAGCGGCCTCCAGGAAAGAGGAAAGAAAAGCAAAAAAACTGACAGACAGAAAGAGAGGGATGGAGTGAAATCAAATAAAAAAAGAGAGCAGAGGATTTATTTTGAGGCTGGAGAGAAAAGGGTTCACCTTAAGAGGTGGGAAAAAATGGCATGAAGGGTAAACAGCCTTGTTCTATCTGTAAGTGTCTCTCTCCTCTCAGAGGGCAGCGAGTGGCGACTCTCAGTCTCCTCTGTACGCACACACTCGGTCACACGCGCTGACAGGCCTTGTTTACCATCTTCACTGTGTCTGCTGAAAAAAAAAAAAACCTTGTACGCCGTCCTCCCTTGCTCACTTGTCGTGTTCCTCTGTCAGCTCGGTGGTGAATCTGCCTCCTGACACACGGCCTAACCTCAACGCGTTCACGTCCGGCCGCTGATCCGCTTCCCACAGTCAAAGGCAAAGCCACACAGCAGAGCGCCGTATCTGATTTCTTCTGCAAGTCCGCATTGATCTACACTGCCAGCGATGCTCCTCCAGGGCCCGAGCCCCCAATCAGCGCTGCACACTGAACACGCTAAAATCTATGCAACACAGTCAATTGTCTGGGAGTCTGTGTGTGTGTGTGTGTGTGTGTGCACACGTCAGAGGAGAGGAACTCAATACACAGCAGAAAGCTCTGTGCAAAGCCTTTTCTCCTCCCACAATAAGTTCCTGTGTGCTTGTAAAGGCCACCTCTGATCCTGAGTGCACTGCGGTTACAGCCCCCGTTTTCACCAACAAGTCGCTCGGCAGCCTCTCGACGTCTCAGCGGGACCTCTGAGAAACAGAAGAAAAGCTCTGACCTTTACCTCGTCTGCTGCCTCTCTCATTTCTGCAGCTGTGGGTGTCTGAGATCTCCGGTCGAGCCGAGCCGAGGTCAAAGGCCGCTGCGGTAATGACGGGATGATATGCTCGGCACTCGGCATGCAGAGAGGATGAAACCACAAGATGAGGTTTGGTTTCTCAGCGATCGCTCCCGCTGTGCTCGGCCTGTCTCTGCGGAGCGCCTTCTCAAGCAATCTATATAACACAGCAGGAGGTCGAAGCACCGGAGCTGACAAAGGCGGACATCCTATAGTCAGGTCTGCTGCAGAGATCTGATGACTAACGTGTCTATAATATTACAGGAACGTTTAATTATATCTGTCAAACCAAGAACAGTATCATCACACGGCTGCATCAGACAGTTCGAACAGTTTTTGTTTATAAAATGTCACAAAATAGTCGTTTCAGTTTCATACTGACCATCAAAATCCCTCCGATCTATTCATGGTGCTGTCATAAAGGACTAACATTTAGGAGTTTGTGCTTACAGAAACACGAGTACACATTATGGATTAATTTTCTGTAACTCAAATAATTGTGTCAGTACTATTAAAATCTTAATAAATGCATCTGCGTGGTTTTGTTTTGCCTTTTATGTTCCATATTTTGTCTGTTTCACTGGTTTTATCATTTCATTTTATTATTTCTCTTTGTGCCTTAGTGTTTTGTTGTTCATGTTTCTCTTGTTGCTTGTCGCTCACCTGTGAAGCACTTTGTATGAAAAGGTGCTGCACAAATAAAGTCGATTGATTCATTGATTGGATGGTTTTGATTTTCTCACCTGTGGAAAATGTTTTCCTCTCAAGCTTGTATTGATGGTCGAGTGTATTGGCTCACTTTTGAAACCTTTTAGCCGTGTGAAGTGACCTCTCGTCTTTGGCGCCGTCTACTTGCCGTTTCAACAACATCTTTCTACTTTGGATTGCCCATTTTGCATTTTGTCATTCTGGCGAACGCTGCGCTCGTTGTTGGCTGAGTGCTGAACCTGCCATCTGTGGGTTTTTGTTGCTTTGTCTCCTAAATGTCGCTGCTCGTCTCTCCGCGCTCGTTTGAAATTAATCAGTTGCTTTGTCTCCAGTTTTTGTCGCCAGTGTGGACGTATGTGGTCACACATTAACACGGATTCCTCCCACTTGAAGCTGCTATTTATTTTTGTGGATAGCACTTTTGTTTTCCACTGTGTTATTAATCATAAATGCTGCTGCATGACAGCAGTGAGGCTCACTAAGTGCTCTGGGCTCTACAGAAAACAGTTAAATGACAGTGGGGACGCTGGTGAGAAAATTACACTGTTGTTGTAAAGCATCTAAAGCCTAAACTAATCTGTGCCAAACTGTGACAACTACAGGCCACTTTCAAAAGACCAAACTTCCTGAGCGACAGATATCACCTTTTTTAAATTTACCAAAGTGTGTCTCAGTTTATTTAACCACTATTTAACCTGGAAGGCCTAAAAAGTCAAGTTTCCTTCCAAATATAGCACAAATTTGAGCAAAAAATCTGAAAAAGATCATGAAAACTTATTTTCAAGGAACTACCGCCAAAGGAAAATAAGTTCATTAAGCTCAGAATATTCTGCATTTCCATCCACTTATATATAAAAAAATGGAGTTGGGGCTCCAGTCAGTGTCATTAAATCGTTAAAGCTCCGGTTGAGTTACAAACTGTGAGAAACATACACTGTAATGGAAATGAGGATATAAATAATCATTTTTATGTGCAAAGTGAAAACGTGCATAAAAACAGATGCTTTTAAAAAAAAGAAAAAGTGGATGCAAATGAACTTATTGAGATATAAAAAAACATGGAGACATCGAGTTATAGACCAATTAGAATAGATGCTTCAGAATATAATGTGACATACTGAATTTATTTTCATCGAAGCAGAGTTTGTTCATGTGTTAAATAAACACTTAAGATTTCATCTTATAGCTTCTACTTGTGCTGTTCCCACTGAGCTCTGTCCAGTAGCACCCGTCCAGTGCTTTTGTCTCTTAATCCTCATCGCTGGCCGAAGCAAGTGCTAAAGCTAAGATTAGCCCACATAGGCACACACACACACACACACACACACCAAGGGGGTCACACACACCCACAACTAAGAGATCACACACGCCTTGCATAAACAGGGTGACACAGATGATCACACACTCACTGTGTGTGTGTGTCTGTAGCGATGCTGCCACTGACTGAAAGAGAGTAGCTGACATGCTGCCGTGTCGACACTTACAGTCAAGGATGGGGGGGACACGGCGAGACGGGACAGTCATTTGGACGACTGACAGCGTTTTTCACGTCTTGCACACGCAGCTAAACGACCACCTGAAGCGTCCATGAGAGTTCATTTTAAAGTCTTTTTCCTCTTTCAGGCCTCTGCAAGGAATGTAAACTAAACACCCTCCTGTCCTCGACCTGCATGAAGATCCATGTTTGGGCCTTCTGTCTGTACCAAACGGCTCATTTTTACACCTTTAAATAAGGCTTTTAAAAAATGCTATGTAAAGTGGAAAACAGAAGAACTAGAGTAGTCATTAAACTGCGCTCTTTTCATTTCTCTCTTCAGCAGTGCAGAAAAGACAGTGTGTGTTGATTAACAGGTGTCATTTATGATGAAATTCACTATTTTATTCTAGCTCATGTGAGAGTCAAACACGTGAACGGAAAGATGAAACTAATTTTGAGCTCGGCTGGAGCTGAAACAGTTAGTCTGTTTATCTGTTAGTCGATCAAGAGAAACCTTTGAAAATGACTGATTGATCGCTATAGTCACTGATCAAGCAAAAAAATAAACATAAATAAATAGAAAAACTTTCTCTGGGTCCAGCTTATCAAACATTTTCACATCTTTAGTTCTGATAATGGGGCTTTGGGAAGCTGTGAGGGGCATATTTGACAAATATTTCACTTTTTATCCACAAAATAATGATCATTAAACACACTAAACATACAAAAGTATAGATGTTGATGGAGTGTGGGGGGGCTGCGTTTGTCTACACTGCATCGCTTCGCCGCCCAAAAGAGGACAAAGAACGAGAGCACGATAAAGCGGACGGACTCTTCAGCAGCTGTATAATGTTAATGGGGGTAATGAACTTCACTCCACTCTTCACTGACTGAGTCCATTTGATCCACATTTTACTCTGCAGCGCTCCTCAGAGATCCTCCACCACTCTGTCTGACATTTACCTACACATGGAAAAAAAACGCATACACCCGTGCGAATCAAACCCACAGTGTGACAGGAGCTGCGACACTTTGCACAGGTGGAGTGTAAACAATATCTCCGCCGTGTTAGTGCGAGGGAGGCGGTGAGAGATGGGTGTCAGCTCCTCCGCCACGGGCCCATCGCACGCTTAAGAACTTTTGACAGGAAGACTCCCTGATGGGATATGACAGCCAATCAGACCTCGTGCTGCAGCTCGCCAGCATGAAGCCGACTGGGCGAAATGAAAGCTGCCACTCAGTCAGAGCAGCCTGATTCAAACATCACAGAAAGCCTTAATTGTACCTTTTTCTTTGGTTTTAATCATATTCTGAAGTCCGCCACAGAACATTAGTTATTTCTGCAGCCGCTCGGCTACTTCGGCGGTTAAAGACAAACGCACTTTGATCTCTGGACGCCGTTATCGTCTCTGTTTTATCGACAGCAGCAGACTTTCACTTTCATTTCAGCCTGAACATCATCCTTACATCATGTGTTGTGGTATTTATCACGACGTGGTGAGAAAGAAGGAGCGGACAGGACAACGCGCCGGGGATCCTGCAGATTACCGTACACCCCCGCAGGTTTCTATATAATTTGTGTTAAGTGATGTCACACTGTGCATAAACTGTGTTTTCCATTTAAATGTGCATAATTACGCAGAAGCTCGAAGGTCACAGTCTACACGAGAGCCTTCCCATAAGTTTGAGGCCTGAGGCATCAACACATTTACCCACAAATGAGAATAAAGCCGGATGCTATTTAGATACAATTACTCCTGCTGGCTCATCGTGCAGAAACACTTTGGTACAGTGGGCTCAGCTGCAGATATCAGACTACACACACACACACACACTCACTCACCTCTCTCTCACCGAGTGCTTCGGCAAACACACACATATGGCAGCAGGGCACCAGTAAGAGCTGAACACAACGCTGTGCTACTGTGTGGGCAACCATATGGAGAGTGTGTGAGCACAGTGTGTGTGTTAGCATTGTGTGTGTGTGTGTGTTTGTTTACCAAACAGTGGAGTTGTAAAGAAGTCAAGTGTTTAAATAAACTGCGCCTGAATGGGATGTTTACCTGACCCCAACTGAGAGCAGGACCAGATTGCTTCACAGAATAATCCAGGCTGTGTGTGTGTGTGTTTGTGTGTGTGCGTGCGTGTGTGTCATGTACATAACTGTACAAAGAGCTGAGAGCCCGGTTTGGTCACATGCTTTGGCAGAGGTGAGCACAGAGCTTTCATACAAGGCCTGAGAAAACTGCTGAGAGATGCTGTTATCGCTGTGTGTGTGTGTGTGTGTGTGTGTGTGTGTGTGTGTGTGTGTGTGTGTGTGTGTGTGTATATAGACTCAGTTAATACCAGTGTGTAAAAGCTCAAGAACACCACTGACTCCAGCACATTTCAGCTCCTCTTTCTCCTCAATAAACCTCAGCCAATTTCATCACTGTCCTCAAAAACACTTACACACATACACATTGACTGACACACACACACACACACCTGTCTTCCCTATGAGTATTACATTGACGAACCCAGCAGAGTAAAACATATGCTGCTGTTCTGTCCTCCATCACTTAAAGTGACTCTCCATCTGAGCTATATTTTTAGCGTCCTGTCGACTTTAAAGGCGTTTCACTAAAACGTGTTTAAATACAAGCAGCGAGTGAGCGGCGAAGGTTGAGCTCAACACGCAGGTGTCCAACTATTCAGCCATTATTACTGATTATAAATAGCACAGATTGAGCTGCATCCACCTGCCAGAACAAAGAATCTGATTTCATGGCTGCGTCCTCGGCGTGAATCGATACGAAACGCTCTGAATCACACCGACAGACGATATTCAGAGATGTCAGATCGCCCTGCAGCGCACACGGAGGGAGGTCGTCGTATCAAACACCGAGGTTACTGGTGCAGCTTCACTAAAAAAAACATGTTAATGACAGCAGATCTACATGAATTATGGCTTTTTAAACCGACAGCTGGATTAAACACAGTGCTGCTTCTGTAAAGCTGCACTGAAGCGCAGAGAGAAACAGCGTCAGTGCTACGAACCTGTCTGACCAGACAGGTTCGGGCCATGGCACCTCCAGAGACAAGATTTATTTTCAAGGATTAAACACAAAATGATAACAACATGGGAGCTGTGAGTGCTGTTGTGCTTACAATCATGTTTTTAACGTCATTATCTCGAGATACCAAAGCTGGTTTTCTGGTGATAAGAAGATGATTCAAGATGAGTGTGTGGTTCATCTGGAAAACACACTGACTTCATTCACTTCATTGTCTCGTTTTCTCGAGATCAGAAGTTAATGATCTCAGCATCTTTCACCATTTGAGGGCTTTGTAATTCCACGCCCATTAATGACACTTAAAAGTTTCCATTTTTCTACAATCTTAATATTTCCACTGTTTTATAATTCTGCTCTTCGTATTCTTCAGACCCAAAGATGTCACAGACTCCAGCTGAGACTCACGGGGCAGATTCCCACTCAGCCTGGCGGGTGAAAAAAATCAGTCGTAACCCTCAGACATGGTCGCCCGGAGCACCAGCTTGTGCGATCATGCTTGGCGAGCCGTCCTCCTCCTCCTCTTCCTCCCATCAATGAGTCATTCTTTCAGAGTGCACCTGATCTCACCTCGTCCCCTCGTCACTCTGTCTCATCCAAACCCAGCAGCCAAACATCAGGAGGTGAATCCACAGATTGGAGGAGGAGGAGAGGTGGGTAAATATTTAGAGTATGTGTGTGTGTGCGTGTCACTCATATCTCTTGCAGACTACTCGCCGTGTAAGCACAAACGCATCCACGGCAGCCAAAACAGGCAAATAAGCAGCGATTTAACACTTTAACACGAGCTGCACACCAGTGTGGGAGGAGGTGAGACGACCTGATAGCCGGCTGTTTGCGACACTGAGTCACGCCGCCGCTCGCGTCTTAGTCGTGGGATATCGTCGAGCACACGTATGAGGTGGAGGGCCGTCAGCTCCCCACAGTGCTCCAGATGGCGAGGCCGAGAAGGTCCGCAGAGTTCGTCAGTTCACTCTCTGCCCTGCTGCTCCAGAGCTTCACACAAACAACACAAACATCGATGCCTGCGTGGAGGCGATGAGTAACGCCACTCACTGGAGCTCCTGACAGACTGGAAAAGGGAACAAATGTGAGCAGAGACGTTGTACAAGGATGCGAGTAGGAGTGAAAGAGTCAGAGAGCCCACGATGTGTGTGTGTGTGTGTGTGGGTCAGTACACGCAGAGGCTTGCCATTAGATCAGAGTGCCGTTTTCTGATGTTCCATTTACCGCTGAAGCCGTCTGGATTATTGCACCACAAAGAGTTGGAGAGCTGAATCATATCATCTACTCAACCTCAGGACTGAGTCTCCTCTGACATTTTTTCATCTTGACAGAAGAATTCTGAGAAAAGCTGGATTTTTGAGGCAGATAACGATGTAGATATTTGAGAACTTATAAATCTAATGATATATTAAACATTTCTTACATGAGCAGATAACTGAGACAAGGAGGCCTAAATGTAATTTTTAAGTCAGATCCAGGTCTGATGTTACCACTTCTGAATAAAACACTCAGAATAAAATAATTAGGTTACAAATTATTTATTATTCTGCAAAAAACTTTTTCTGTCACCAGGTAGACTGTACTCAGTGTCAACTGGCTGAAAAGAAGGAAGAAGTTCAGTTGACCAAAATTTTCTTTGGTCAGCTTCAGCCCTAAATGTATTTGGCACTTCTTCCTTGGTACTTTCTGTCCTACAGATGCAGATATATGTATGTGCAACATGCTGATATGCTGCATCTGCCTTGAGAAATGACTGGTCCACATCTGAGCAGTGTATTTTAGATACTTCACATTAAGTAATTCTGATTCATTGCTTTAATTTTTGCTTCATACAACCTAAATAAATAAATGGTGATAAGTGATATTATTATTTGAAACGCATACGTCGGTGAATCGCTGCACATTCAGGGAGTTTTACTGAAACACTGCTTCAATTTATTTACGCTTAATTCACTCACTGATAAGACTGATGTTTTAGGCAAGGGTTGAGGGAGAGCGAAGAGATTGAGTGGGGAGCAGACGAGATAAAGAGGGAATTGAAGTGGTAATTGTGCATTGTGCTGTGAGACTGAGGCAGCCTGAAGTAAGACAATGTGGTTTTCCACCCAGCTCAACACAGTCTCGCTCTGTGCCTCTGTCACCGAGCCCCAGTCGCTCTTACAATGGAGCTGGGACACAGAGCATGTGTCACCCATCTGTCAGACAATATGTCAACACCGCTATAATACCCGGCTAAATGTGGCTGCGGCCCGTTAAGGCCCTCCGCCTCGATGCTCCTCCAAATATTCACTGCTTCCTAACCCAATCTCTACACTGTCTCCTACGCATCCATTTATGCCTGCTGCTGTTTGGTATAATTTCCAATCATTTCCCTTTCCTCCCCTCTGCGGGTGGGGTCGTAAGCAAAAGCAGACAGCTGAACATCTTCCCAATAAGCAGCCTGAAATGTGATTCAAACATGTGCATCGTTACAGTGATTTGAAGGAGAGATGCTCCTCGTCATGCACAAACCTCCCTCTGCACCTCCTCTGCAGCCTCTATAAATGATTTAAGGCCTGTTGTAAGCTACAGTGCAGACATAGGGAATCGTCAATCAATCAATCAAACAATGAGATGATCACAAATCAAGGACAGACAATTACAATTACTGAGTTACCAGCTCCTGCAGTGTGTGTGTGTGTGTGTGTGTAAGTGAGTCTCAAATCAACTTAGCCGAGCAGCACACAGGCGTTCTCAATCAATCAATACGCAGCATTGTTTAGAAGGCAGGCTGGCTGGAGTGTGATCGGTGTTTGTCACTGCTGCGTGCAGGGTCCATTACAACCATTCAGAAAAGGAATATGTTAAACAGAAAAACAATAATGAGACGCTGAATGAAATAAATGAAATGCATCTATTCTCGTTTTCTCTGGAGGCCTCTTTCACAATACATCAGACTCATGGGAATACACACACACACACGTTACACATACAACAAGGCCTGCAGCCATGTATGTGTGTGTGTGTGTGTGTGTGTGTGTGTGTGTGTGTGTGTGTGTGTGTGTGTGTGTGTGTGTGTGTAAATCAACAAACATGCAGGTCTGAATCAGACACAATGCAAACTAAATTTAACGCTGGATGAGAGCTAAAAAGATTATTGATTCAGCTTCTTGTAAAAAAAAGAAAGAGGAGGAAATAAATACCACAATAATAAACTTTTACGTGTCAACATTTACCAACCAGGCCCACGAATCAACCTCCATCACACGCACACTCACACACACACACACATCTCTGAATAGGAGTAACAAAGCGATGTAGTCGAGTGTTTTGCCCTCCAATTAACAGGCAGTATGTTTTAATGGGCTGGTACCTTGTTAGAGCCTGGAAGTTTTTATAGGTCAGTAAATAAGAAACTGACAGACTAACAGACTAAAAGTACTCAACAGGTAGTCTGGTGACGTTACAGAGCTCCAGTCTGTAAGTGCTAAAGAAAAAACACCTTTTAGTGTTGAAGAGATGATTAAAAGTCTTTGCCCCAATTCTTCTCCTTAACCAGGATGCATCTGCAAATCTGACTCTGTGTTCATTTATAACATTTGAGTGTATTTATTCTGCATAATACATCAACACTGTGCACATTCAGTCTACAGTAAGTCTACAATAAACAGGACAGAAACTGGATCTGGTTTCATTTAACGCTCCCCTCCCCCCTTCCTTCACAAAGGCCTGCATCTGCCCTGATCCCAACCCCGCACATCGCCTCAGGACATCTGCAGCCCTGTTGTTCATAATTCACTGCCTTTATCTGAAGTATTTTATAGCAGCAGCTGATATCCAGGATCTACGGAAACCCTTTAACAACAAGCCAAGTACAAGGAGGAGCAATCCAGACCAAATAAACCAGACTGTGTTCGCATCAAGATAATCTCAGTCCAGTTATTAAGCCAAATGAAGTCAGTGCTCATTTACAGCGCAGCACAAAGTGTGTGTTTTCTTGTCTGCAGTGATATACACACATCAGCCGAGTGTTAACACACGCAGTCACTTTAAAAAGCAGTTTAACAGCCACGAATTAAGAATCAGCTGCACTCGACCACATCACATAACAGAGCGTGCACCTCCAGCTGCTGGCCTCGTTAAATAGAGGTTAATTAAATAAAAACGTCTTCTGCACACACACACGCACACGTCAGTGAAGGGCTGCGAGCATGTCGTAGTAAAAACGGGCTGATTACTGATTACTAAGGCGGCTTTAGAAATCCAGCTGAATAGAGCGATAAAAATATCATCTATAACAGAAATTTACCTGCCGGCCTTCACGCCTGCTGCCATCAACAATGGGCCTATCGATGTGAGAGGCCTTGAGGCAGGAAATTGTTCCACTTCTATTCATCTTATAGAGCTCAATGTGAATTTTACAATAAGTGGATTTCAGCTGTTTGCCACTATTAAGTCTGGCGTGCCTCAAGGATCCATCCTAGGCCTTCTCTTTTCTGAACATTTACGTTAGCATTTGCTTGTTATTTGCAGATATTTATAGTTTTTTTCAGTTTCAGTGCCAATTCAACTGTGGATTCCTCCAGCTGTTTGAATCTTCAAGCTTTTCCATCACACTTTAATAAATTCTGTCTTTTTTTCTACTGAATGCTGATAAAACTGCTGGAATGTTATTATGGATGAGACAAAATTAGGATTTATAAATAAATGACCTTAAATTTTAATGAAAATACTTTTTTATTTAGACCTCTACAGTTTAAACTATCAGTCTATTCAGCTATGTTATTATTTTCCCTAAAATGCTGAAACCTTAATGCAGACATTTAGATAATCGCCTAACTTACTCGTACACAAAACGCCTGAATCTTGATCGGGACGGTTTTGCTTCAATCTAAACCAGAACGATTATATTTGAGCACGCCGCAATGACCCTGATCTCCCTTAATATACATGTCAGGAAGACTTGAGGGTGCTGACTCTTGCACACGGCGCAGAGCTTTGCGTGGAGACGAGCACCTGACAACCTCTCAGATCT
Organism: Scortum barcoo; assembly: GCA_023238725.1. NCBI lineage: Eukaryota > Metazoa > Chordata > Actinopteri > Centrarchiformes > Terapontidae > Scortum > Scortum barcoo. The sequence continues at coordinate 2,392,336 of CM041550.1, forward strand.
CATTAGATCAGAGAGCGGCACACACTCTTCTTCTTGTGATTCCACTTACGTTGCTGCCAAAGCGAGAGACTCAAAACAGGCTTCTTCTTTTTCTGTCCTGCTACGTAAAACCTTCCCCTCAGCCTGTGTACAGTTTATCTTTAACATCTTGTGATAATGCACTTTAAATTAACTGTATGTTGACCTGAATTTTGCATCAGGCCTTTAACTGTGAGCTGAAACAGGGTGAGCTATCATACTATATATATATTATATTATATATTATCATACTATATATGCAACATGAAAACAGATGAAATCACCGCAGTCTCTCAACATCTGCAAACCATCTCCAGCACAGGAGGGCTCTTATTTTAACCGTGTAACTCTAACCTCTCTCTTTTTTTTTCCTCTCCTCCCGCCACTGAACAAACAGGTCTGACCGTCATTGGAAGCACATGCTCCACTTTAAGTCTCATACAAAGCACATTCAGCTTTCATTTTGCGAGCAGGCAGTGAACGCAGCACCGGTAAGTGACTCCTCGTGCTCTGCGTGGGCCGACAGTATGAAACGACGTCCTCCTGAACCCTGCTGCAACAAAACTCCCAAAAGCAATTTCTAATGTTTGCGGGGGGAAAATGTCTTTTCTTGTCTTTTTGTTGCTTTCACCGGCCTGGTGGGGACATGATCTGTGTCTGTGTTGTGGAGAGAAGGTCGAGTGGCCCAGAGCTCCATATGAGGACATCTAGAGATGCACCTGGACTCACAGACTCATTTCCATTACCTGTGATACCTTCACACATGGACTAAACCCATGAACTCAGTTTATCTACAGTTTATTACGACCCATGTTTAACTCCATATATGACTGATGATGATGTTCTCTGTACATGTGGCATCTATTGCACGTCTGTCCGTCCCAGGGAGAGGGATCCCTCATCTGTGGCTCTTCCTCAGGTTTCTTCTTTTTCCCATAAAGGCTTTTTTGAAGTTTTTCCTCACCCGGTTCGAGGGTCTAAGGACAGAGGGTGTGATTTTGGGCTTTAAATAAATTCATTTGATTTGATTTGATTTTGCGGTGGGTCCAGGAGGCCCCAGCTGTAACCCAGGTGACAGTGTGTGCTTTGGCATGCAGCATGGAAATTGGTTTAGATTTAAAAGCTCCGAACGAACGACAGCAGGACAAAGACAATAAAGTGGAAACAAGAGAAAGCAGGAGTGAGTGAAAAAATAGCGGTTAAATGTCATCGGCTGCATCCAACACTTTCTGCAACTTAATACTCGGACAGACCAAAAACCACCGGAGGCTTAAAAAAAGGAGGTGATTTTTGGTCTGTGATGATGTCATATTTATCCCTAAAAGCTGAGGGAACTACAACACAAACCTTCATGCTGAGTGCGATGACTTCAGAGATCTTCCTCACCTCTCGAAATGTGTTTGTGTGTGTTACGAACCTACTGTTAAAAACTAATTATACACACACATGGCATCTCTGTGGGAGAGCACTCAACACACACACACACAGACACACACACACACAGACACACACACACAGACGAGGTCATGTGGGGAATAATACATAAATAATGCATTAATGAAGATACCGTATCACCTTGTTAGCCAACAGAAACCTGCTGCGACCACAAACTCTGATACCTGACTCAGAGACACACGCTCACACATATCAAACAGAAAGAGTGTGTGTGTGTGTGTGTGTGTGTGTGTGTGTGTGTGTGTGTGTGTGTGTGTGTGTGTGTGTGTGTACTGTGTGTCTGCCATACTTCAATGCTCTTTATCAGGGACTACTTCGAGCTCAGAGCTCTCTCTTCATGAGGAAAGTGGCCAAACAGCCTCCTGCTCCTCTTCATATTCTGTCCAACTCATTAATTGTTCGTCTAAAAGTTTATTAGCAACCATTCTAGTAATTAAATAATCCTGCAAAGCATTTTAAAGTTAAATTCCTCCTATAAAATAAACTTCTCAGTCTATGACAGTAAAATGTAGATATTTGGGTTTTGAACTGCTGATCAGATAAAAGATGTTCACTATTTCACATTTTATATACTAAACAACTAATCCAGGAAATAATAGGCAGATTACTCAATAATTAAAAGAACTGTTAGTTTCAAACTAGTCTAGTGAACAGGTAATTATGAGATTAAAGCTTATCCAGGCCCAGATAACAGTTATATTCAGCAACAGTTACTGACTTCCTGGAAGAGACTGTACTTTATTTAACCAACATGTTTTTGGCACCGGGCCTTCATCAGGGTATTTTACATAATGGTTAAGAGCACAGCCTATATATAAACACAAGAAAACAGCTGAGTCTCCATTTATCAATTATGCAAATAGAGGAGCTATAGAGAGGACTGCCGAACCACACAGATACGAAAAGTAAAAGTAAATCAACTATTTTACTCTTGCAAATATGAAAAAAACGATTAAATATCTAACACTACACCAAAAATACACACTGCAGTTAAAGCTCTCTCTTATTGAAGCCTCTGAGATTATGAACTTTCTCCTCTCTTTGGAAATCATCCAGCAACTTCCCAACAACTTTTGCAGCCAAGCAAATTAGGCGACTGTAGTTTCCTGATGAGGAGCATTTCCAGACAGTGCGTGCTCTCCCAAAAGAGTGCTGTCATTTGTAATGTGCTCCAACAGCCCAGATCCACAAGAAAACTTCAGAGAGGTTTTTTCACACCAAATTCCAGCCATTCCAGAGGGACGAGCCCACAGCAAAGTTATCAGCGATGAAGCTCCGGGACTCGGCCGATCTGACAAAAGTGAAGCAGATCGTATCTAACAGGCCTCTCCTCTTTATCATCATCATCATCATCAGAACATGACTGATTACTTTATTAGTAAAAAAGGTTAGGTGTCACATGTGCTTTTTTCCTTCCCTCAACGTGAACATGAAGTGAAAATAAAGAAAGTGAGAAGAGGTCCCTGCGTAACAGCTCTGATTACGCTGCTCTTCCTGCAAAAGCTGCCGTGCATACACAATACAGCCTGAGGAGGTGAAAAAAAAACACATGTAGACTTGGTTTAAATGAGCCAATGAGTGGCAGTCTGTGTGAATATGTTTGGTAGAGAGTATAGCTGCACAGCTTAAAGTCAGATCCACACGAGTCTTTGCTTCAGCGGACATCTCACATTGCTCCAACATGGCTTCCACCTTCACACAATGACCAAAGTGATCATTTAGCACACTGAAACACATGACTTTAAACATGTTCATAATAATCAATAAGTCACAACATTTATACTGTAAATAACTTCACATATGTTGATACTGTAAATATTATAGAATCTCAATTATTAGAGCATTCACAGACAAAATGATCAGAAGGTAATATATTAATATATTTTTTGAGCAGGGCAACTGAAGTGATGATATAATTAGCCATCAGTAATGTGAATAGTTAAATTTCCAGCTAGTCATATCAGAGAAATGATGCCAGTGTATTTCTAACCAATCAAATGTTAGTTACAGTCACCATGAAAAACTTTAATCACATTAGTCGAGTTAGTTCAAATAGCTATATGCAGTATTTTTATAATAATAATAATAATGATAATAATGTATCAAATGACAATGCAAGAACAATGTGAAATGGGTCACTTGTAGTGTTGAACATGAAGAAAATTAATGTGAATCTGCAGCATTATATTTTATAGTGTCTTTAAGCGCCTGGTTTTGAATCTGCTTCAGTCTTAGCCTTCTCATAATGTCATTTCCAGCTGCAGCAGGCGGCTGTTTTCAGAGAAAAAAATGCTGCTAAAAAAGTCACTGTACACCAGCAGCTCAGCAGAAAACAGCAGACAGACTCAGTCAGACAGCAGCTGGTGAACATAGTGGAGCATTTAGCAGCTAAAGAGACAGATATTTCCCTCAGGAGGTGGAGGAGACCAAACACAGAGCTAAAAGAGAGACTAAACTGGACTCACGTTCATCAGGAGACACTCTACATTAATGATATTTTATTTGTAACTGCTGGATGAGGAAATGAGTAACTACTCTAAAAGGTGAGGATTTGTTAATCTTGATCGCATCTTATCTCAAAGCTCCCAAAAGCCCAAATCAGATTTTAAACACAACGCATGTCCTTGTTTTTTTAATCCAAATTCAGACAGAAACTGTAAAAAAAGAAGCCACTTCAGAGAAAATTTTAAATGTCTGAACAAAACGACGGCTCAAGAGCAACAACAGTCTTCCACATGAACAAACGGAGGAGATACAGCAGCTCGCTCTCGTGTGACTTATACAGAGCTTGTTCTTCTTCGGGGCTCAACAAGACGCCAAATGTGGCTCTTTTACTTACTTGTGCACACATCGAGGGCCGCTGGGGTCTGCTGGGGGTGTTTTCTCCAGCTTGATGAGGATGGATAAATATTTTAGTGGTCGAGTGTGAGATCTCTCTGCTATATCATCTATGTGTAATTGTACGTGCCGGAACCAGCCTTTCAGCAGATTTTCTCCTCCAATCCCCAACAGAGTAGTTAAGATCATATAATACAAGCTACACACACACACACACACACACACACAGATAATACAGGGTACTTGCAAACACATACAGACACAGTGGTGCAGGCGAAGCCGAGATAACACCACAAGTGTTTTCCCTTGAGGCTACAAACCCCATTCAGTCACAACCACTACCACATTGTTGATGCACTATGACTTTAAGAAACTTCTTTTCTTAATTGGATATTGTTCGGTAACTACTGCAGACTCCAATTAAAATTGATTTATTAGGAGCTGAAGATGACTTGAAGGAACGTCTCCGGTCTGGTCATCCCTGCCAAGCAGACGTCTCAACTGCTGAAGAGGGACAACAGAGCTCAGAAACTACCAACATTTGGCAGATGCTCACATTAAACTGACCCCCAGAGTAATATTTGTTCCTGGTAGAAAAGCCTCTGCAGTGAACACAACTGCCATTAAGTTCAGAGCTGGGCAGGCTGCCTCTGAAAGCCCACTTTAGTCTGACAATGTAAACCAAGCTGTGTTTAACCTACTGACCCACAGCCAGTGGGTCTGCTGGAGCCATGACCTGGGTGGGTTATTAGTAGAATACCTCAGGCTCATTCATCAATGCACAGAGAGGCTGAGCCACCACATCAGCCAGCCACAAACGTGTGCACATACACAAAACTACACAAAACCTTAAAATACATCATTAAGTAAACTGGCGGAGTGAACGAGCAGGAGCTTCCCTCCCCGTGGATTACAGGGTGATGTCAGTTCACTCCACGAGGTGAATGGGACGCATGCACGGGAGATGGAGCCAGGCCCTAGGCTTGTATTCCCTGTCACCTCTTGGAAAGGGACACACTCGACCACACAACTGCAAGAACTGACACATGCACCGCACACACACACGCATCAACACACACATACCTCCTCGGGCCGAGAGTTATAATGACATTCAGGCTTTGTACAGCACCCCCGAGTGTGCTCGTAGGCCACGCAGTATGCAAATGGAGGGTAATTCATTTTATACACAGAGGAGCAGACCAGGTCTACAGCGATGGATGTTATAGGACAATATCCATTGTTAAATCCACTGCGAGCCCAAATATTCAGGACAGGGAGGCCATTGATCCATTCAGCCGGGCAATATTAACTCCTGTTTTTGGCTCCATTAACAGAAGAGACGCCATGCTTCGCTGCGTAGCCTCTCAATGGCCTGTGACTGTAGCATCAGAGTTCCCGCTGTGTGTCTGTGTGCCTGATGTAACAACCATGACATCATAACTTTAACCCCGGATACTGTGCAGATTCGGTCGGATGCTCTGAAATTAGCATTTGCCGCTGTCATCGAGCATAAAGCGCAGCGCAGTTTAGAGCTGCGTGGGATCGTGGAAAAACAAAGGCAAACAACATTTTCCCTGCCGTCCGTTTCTTTATGCAGAGTGCTGCGTTATGTCCCCCGCTGCGAGAAACACAGGCACACGCACACACACACACACACAACTTTTCTTTTTTCTGAGGATGAACTAGAAAAGAGTGTGGCCCTGAGGCGAAGGATGTCTCTTAATGTGTGAGTCAAACTAATGGACTGCTTCCTTCCACTGCGCCCCTGACCTCTCCTGCTCCCTCACTCATCCCATATCCAACGTTTCTCTCCCATCCTCCATCCCTGATTTACTCTCCCTTGTTCTTTTCCTCTTGGTCATAATGTCTTTACTCCCCCCCCCTCCACCCTCACCACCCTGCATCCTCTTTGTTTTTGTGCCTCGGGACACGGCAGCACAACGGGCAAGATCAATCTGACAGCAAGACAGATGTACACAACACACTCACGTGGGGGACAGACCGGCTTTTGTCCGAGGTCGGAGCTCTAAAAATATGAGTGCAGAGCCAAATGTTGTTCGTGCATAGTCAAATGATGAATCTGCATAAATGTGGACACGATTACAGGACGGGTCCTGTTTTCCACCTGCATAAATCCAACTAAATCCAGGGGACACACACGGAGCAGCGACCACAACACGGCTCTGACAGTTCAGGATGATTTATAGGCCTGTATGTGGGCCTGCAGGACACACACACGCACACACACACACACACACAGATCCAGGGCATCAGGCTTTTAAAGTAATGCCTTCCCTGACTTGCGTGGTGTTGTCGTTCGGTTGGGTTTCCCCACGGTTTAATCCAGTCTCTTTCAGGATAAAAAAACCCCCTCAATTGGTGCTTCGGCGTCGTCTTGGAGAGGAGCTGTGGCTGCAGCAGCTCCGCACAGAGAGCAGCAGGTCGGCTGATAAAAGGCCGCTCTCTCCTTCTGAAAACTGTAAATCACAGACAATCTGTCGAACACATACAGACACAGTGGTTGTGTAAGGTTGTGATTCAGAAAACTAAGACCAGGAGTGTTTGTGTGCGTTCCTCCTGCCCCCCCAGGACAGCAGCTGAACACACATTATTAGTGTATAGAACACGTGATTAGTATGTTTTTACATTATACATGAAGGCAGAGGGACGACAGAGCTGCAGGATTTCTCTTCTTCTCCACGCCTGTGAGTGTTTGAGTGAGAGAGAGAGAAATTGCCTGTGACTGTGTGGGATAAAGAGAGTACACACCATTTTCAGGCTTGCCTAAACACGCTCTGTGCAATGCAGGTCTTATCACCCCGTCAACCAGCCTCCGTGACACACACGTCCCACAACCAGTCAGCCCACCGCGACTGCCGAGCTCCTGATCCACACGAGCTTCTGTCTCTGTGTCCATGAGGTGCTTCATTCAAGAGCAGCACTTCGGATGACACACTCATTTATTCCTGCAGCGGTCAAAAGGCAGAAACACAGACTCTCTCCGCTCATTCACACCGTCTCGCCAGAATATCAAAACACACTCCCTCCTCCTCCTGCGTCTCTCCTCACGATGCGCGGCTGCTTCATGAGGCGACACCGAGTTGGAAAGTCCCAGGTGTGGCAGCCGTTGAGCAAAAAGGTTAAAAGGTCGCCGGAAACAAACGGTGGAGCGGAGCCTAAAGATCTTGCCGCCGTTTGCAACCGGTTTTTGGTCATTAGTCATCGTCAGGAGCAGCATGGGAATGCTCACACACTGTCACTACACTCCACTTGGCTGCAATAGATTGTAATTAAATGGATAAATGTTAATGATACGCCGAGCCGTGCTTCTAAAGCGGGATTACAAAAAGGCAGGTAATTGCAGAGTAATTCACCTGTCACACTCTGCAACAGAAACATCAACCAGGCGGCCTTACTGCTCGGGTTATGGCTGTTTATACTGCAGCTGTAATATTCATATACAAAGTAATGCATGCCTGAATGGTGGGACTTCCCCCCCCCCCCCAAGACTCTTTCTCTGCAGTGAACATTATTCCAAGTGAGAGAGCTTCAGTCACTAACGATGACCAGATGTTGCTGTGAATGGCTCATGAAGCTGCCCTGCCCTTTAATCTGCAGCAAGTTGCCTCCAGGTCAAAAAGGGGGGTGGAGAGGAGCGAGAGAGTCTCTTATCTGTGGTGTTGGAATAAAGTGTCCACTCCTCCTTCACACACAGACACACCTGTGAAAGTGCTAAAGGTGATCAGAGACACGTGACCAGGTCGTTTTAAAACGTCATCAGGAGCGTTTTTACACCGCCGCGCGCATTTTGGAGACGTGCGTGTGCGTGCGTCTTTGCGCGTACCAAACCCCCGAGGATGTTACGTGGAGCTAATTGGAGATCCCCCCCTTCACACACTCTCACACACACACACACACACACACACACACATTTACACACATTACTTGCCGATGACCTCGCAGAGCTCGTACACATCTTCAAAGAGGATGTCGTCGTCCGCCATAGTCCGACCCCGGCTGGGCACCGCTGATCCCCAAAACACGGAACCGGATTAGAGGAGAGGGGAGGGGAAGAGGAGAGGGGAGGGGAAGGGAGGAGAGGGGAGGGGGGCACAGGCAGGCCAGGGGTAGGATGCGGAGGGAGGGGGGGCAGCTGAGCGTCTGACACAAATAAAGAGTTCCCAAGAAAGCTCTGTAAATCCCAGTTGTTGCCTCCTCCGTCGGCCCCCCGCCCCCCCTCCCCCAAAAAATGCGTCGCTGTGGGTGAGTCGGCACAGGGAGGGGGGAGCGCAGTAATCCAGCTGGGGGAGAGTCCACCGGTTCGGCCCCGCCTTTCCCAAAGCTCCCCGGGGTCCTCCGGCAGCTGTCACACACACACTCCGGTCAGGTCGTGTCGCCCCTTCCCGCGCCGGCTCCACCGGCTCCACCGGCTCCGGTCGGCACGCTGCTGCGCTCACGGAGCAGGGACAGCCCGGGCGGACCCAGCGCACACCGGCTCGGGTTTCAGTCCTGATCCAGGACGGTCCCGGAGCAGCTGCGGGTCTGAGCGCGGAGCGAGCCGCGGTGCGCTCCCGGTCCTCCTGACGCGCTTGTCGCGGGGTTCGGAGCGCGTCTGTGCGGGCTGCGAGGCTCCTCTCTCCAGCCGTCGCTCGGTGTGTGTGTGTGTGTTTTTCCGCTCAGCTCCACGGAGCTTCCAGAAAAGCAGGCTCCTCCTACAGGGGGGTTATGAAACTGCCCCGCCGTCCTCCATGTTGGCTCCGAGCCTGCAGGCCTCCATGCGCAGTCCTGGGGAGGCTGAGCGCCAACATGGAGGAGCGGCGGCGCCATGAAGGCTCCTCTCAGCCCGCAGTTTCCTCCCAGTTCTTCAATGGAGAGCCAAGAAGAGAAGTTCCCACCCGGAAACAAGGAGGAGTGTGAAAGAAGGATGTCCACAGAAGTTTTATTCTGCGAAAACAAAACGATATTAATTCAGATTTAAGAAAGGATCCACCAACTAGTCATCACACAAAATTCATCTGCAGCTGTTCTGATAATGCATCAGCCCAAAGTGCACGTTTATTTCTCTTTTATAAAACTGTAAACTGAATATATTTGGCTTTTTGTTGAATAAAAAGACTCTTTAAAAGACATTTAAAGAATTCTCAATGTTTAAAATGGCAAAAAAAAGTAAAACAGTATCCTGCATGTTCCCAAATCTGACAAACTGATCCTTTATTATTAAAACAGCAAGCAGGTTATTAGATAGTGAAAATAATCTTTAGTTACAGCCATGAACAGGGTTTTAAAAAGGCTGGTCCCCATTTGACTCTGTCCCTCTGAGAGGTGTAAAGACTCAGTGATCTTTATTCATAATCCAAAAATCATTTCACACACAAAAGAAAACCTCTCACCCTCTTTCACACACCACGAGTCTGCTTAAACAACCTGTTTGAGAACACGGCTGATAAGAGTAAGTTTTTCTCTGCACTGCTGTTTCCAGATCTGCGTCTTTCACCTCATTTTTGGACAAAGAAAAGAAATGATGGATGAAATAAAGCTGCAGAAGCTTCACTAAATGTGCTCAAACTCAGGCTGAGGTCAAAGCAAATGTTCATGCTTATTTTTTTCCAGAATGCACCGTCACCTTCAACGAACTGTTTTATCTCATAAACCACATGCAGCCTCACATTTACGCTGTCATGCTGCTTTGTAACGTGGATCTTCTATTCAGCTGGTTTGTGGTCGTTGACACAGACGAGTGTCGCCCTGATAACCGACCCAGAGTTGTAAAATCTCTCTTCATAGTTCTGTTTGGTCTTTGCGTGTCTGATAAATCTTCACACTGCAGGAAACACCTCCACTGTGCAGCTCCTTCTCATTCAGATCATCTCAAGTGAGGTATTTTATGAAAACTGGATGGATGGAGGCCCTGTGGGTGAGGGGAAAAAATCCAGCACAGACACATCCTTTTTTAAAAATGGAGACCAAAACACGTCCTGACTCTGACAGTGTAAATATCTCCAATTACTTCAACACTTCCTCATGAAAAAACACAAACATAAGCAACATGAGTGACTTTATAAAGCAACAGCAGAGTTAAAGAGTGAGTGTCGACATGTGAGCATACAGACATACAGACATGCAGACTGCCTGTTCATATTTTGTGGGCTCTGGTGGGCTAAATACGTTGCCAGCTGATTGCCTAATTAATGCCGAGTGAATAATTAAGCAGAGTTAGTAAACCCAAGATGATGAGCTTGTGTAGCACAAAAAAATAAATAATCTTTTATTTGGAGCGTCAAATTTGAGCTACTGCTGACGGCGTGCACGCGTGAAGACGTGGGGGGTGTTTGGGAGGTGATGGGCAGTTTGGCTCAGGAGGAAGAGAAATCAGGACATCAGAGGAAATCTTATCTCGAAACAACACTCCCTTCTAGACTCAGCCGGTGGTGTGTGTGTGTGTGTGTGTTTACCAGATGTTCTTAGTCCCCGATCCCCAGTCAGGAATCACAAAAAGGGCTGATGTACAGATTGGTTATTCACACACACTGTGCAGGTGTGGCATGCAGAGAGGCTGCTCAACATTTTCATCAGAGCACTTTGCACTCAATGACCTGACAATATTATCCAAAATACTCCAGATTTAACATTCAACATTCAAGATTCTAGACTTTATTGTCATTTTCTCAACAATCACATCAAGTAGTCGTTGGCAATGAAATTCTTTGGGTCCCTAAAAAATGCTCAAAAATATTTAAAAAGAAAACCACATAAGCAAAAAAATAGAATACAGATAATACTGTTGGCGGTATGTGTGCAAATTTAACAAAAAAATAGTGTTGATATGGTGAAATTTAAGAGGCCAATTAGCAAGTAGGTTGATATGATGGTGCAAAGAATATAAATATAATAAGTAGAAAAGATTATAAAAATATAAAAGCAAGAACTTCAGGTTGGAGTGTAAATGAAATAAAAAAGACATTATAAAGTAGACAGCAGTATAAAAATATAAAAAATAATAAAATACAATACAGACAATATGTGCAATATGAGTTATTTAAATGAAATAACTGTATAGCTTGTGCAGGAGTGTTGTTTACCATGGATCACATTACTGAAGTGGTACTGCAGCATTTACATGCAGTTGGGAGTCACATTAAGATATTAACTCAAGCAGGCTGAGGTCTCTTTATGTGCAGCCATACAAACGCAGGATGTTCGCTGTGATGCAGCTGAGTTGCGTCTTTCTTCAGCGTTCACGTCCTTCAAGCTCCACAGTTTGTGACGCAGTCCTTCTGTTACAGATTCAGGTCGAGGCGAGAAAACCTTGAAGGTTTTTCATCCGTTTTTCACAGACTTTAACAGTTTTCACAGGCTGAAGGCTTCAACACAGTTCTGCAGGCTGCACGCAGGTTAAAGTGCACAAGAGTCATTAAAGCTCTTTGTTAAACAGTGAACGAATGTTGAGAGAAACGTTCACGTGTTTTTTTATTTCTGTTTTAACCTGCCTTCCAACAGAAGTTAGATAAACCAATCAGATTCCCTCATACTAATGTCCTTTTACTTTCACATTAAGATGCTTTTTTAAGGTTTTATCATAAATGTATAAGTGCTGAGAGGCCGTAATGCAGCTGAGGAATTATGTTTCTACTCCACTAATTTGTATTCTTAATTATCATGTGTCTGGAAATGTAATTGCTGCCTTGATTATGTTCACAAGCTGCATGTTTTTTTTCTCAGAAGTGAAGCAGCACATTTTTGTACAGCGCATGAATGTATGAAGTCAGGGTGACAACAGAAACTGAAGTTTTCATCTCGAGTCCTTTGTGAGCTTTGATTTGGCAACAGAAGCGCTCAGGTTCAGGTTAGTGAAAGATTGTGGTGTCAGTTAAACGTTAACAAAGTGCCTCGAGCTGCTGCAGACTTTTCTGTTTTAAAAGCAGACCACAGACTTTCTCCGACCACCACCAAGAGCTGTGAGCGCAGAAAAGTTTCATAAGGCTTTTGTTGTCATGAGCTTATATTTAATGCAGATATTGTAGGAAAACAAGTGAAAAACATTACAGAATATTTTACTGAGGCGTTTAATATCAACATTTTTGGATGTGCTAAATGATAAATACTATAATCTGGGTTTCCTTTGACACATACTTATATGAAAATTGGAAATGTGCTTTTATTACACACAGTGTTGAACCAGCAGTGTTTCTCTTGTTTGATCCACTTTATCCACCTTGTTGGTCGCTTATTGTCTCTGCAGGAAACTGATGTGGCTTAAGTCCTATGGTGTAATTCATTCTGGTTAGAGGTAATCTGTTCATTTGTGTGTGAAAGACTGCATATTTGTGCAGTTAATGTGAAAATATCGGCTGTCATTATGATGCACAAACAAAAGTGTCTTTGGTATTTGGCAGCCTGATCAAAGGAGAAACCTCGAGCATGTAGAGACACTCACCTGTGCTCTTCAGAAAAACATGTCAGCTCCTTTTTATGACATAATTACACACATTATCTACATTATTTCACTCTGTCGCTTCACTTACAAGAGTTAACATGTCTGTGGTTACCATATGAGCTACAGGTGTGTAACCGTACAACAGAAGTGGTGAGTCAAGTTGTGAGATGAGAAGAAACTGTGGAGGAAATCTGACGTCTCATCGGCTCTTCAAAGTGTCGAGAGTTTGAGTGACGGTAAATATGAAGAATTCAGCGAGAGTGATCCCTTTGAAGTAGGAGGAAGATGATCACAGACGGCGTTCGGCATCCCTGTGATCTGGTGGAAGTCATCAGCTACCCCGGAGCGTCTGCTGAGGGGCGACACGAGCTCATTCAACTCTGACATTCTGTTTTCTTTCACTTCCAGATCTCCTCCCGTCCTTGTTCTTACTGTGTTTGAGTTTAACATTACAATAAAAATAGTCATTTTAATGAAACACTTTATGCCTCACAACACTGTTAAATGAATAGAAATAATGGAAGTTGTGGCTCCATTGATACACTTTATTTTTTGCACATTAAATTATTATCTGTTGCTTAATTTCTACCTGACTGTGTTATTATTGATGGGTGGTGGAGACTGGAGAAAATGCGTCAGCCTTCACTCTTTCAGTTTATTATGAGTGAAGGCCACAGAAAGTTTGTCCTTTCACGTTATTTGTCCTTTAAAAAAAAAAAAAGTCCAGCAGCAGCAGCAGCACAATATCAAATTACTTTTCATAGGTTATCGCTAATGCAAAAATAAAGTCACTGTGAAAGAAGCCATTCTTCAAAATGAATAAGGTCATATTTTAGTAAAGGTCTCTGTACTTTTAGAAAAACCAGCGTTTTGTTGATTTGTTTTTTGGGGACTTTGGGTCAACAGAACAAGCTGTAAACAACAGTGACGTGTAACCTTAAAGGGCTGATACGGAGGACATTTTTGCAAACAGTTTTCTAATTAATCAGACTAGGAGCAACGTTAGCATTCACTGGGAGTCGTGTTTCCTGCCACCAGATGAATTTAAGTCCAATATTCACTGTGTGGTTTTGTGTTGATGCAGCTCTTTAAGGGAAATCTCTGTCTCTTTAGCTGCTAAACGCTCCACAATGTTCACCAGCTGCTCTCTAACTCAGTCAGTCTGCTGTTTGCTGCTGAGCAGGTCGCGTACGAAGGCTTCACCGGAGCGTTTCTGCTGAAAACAGCTGCACGCTCTGGCTGGAAATGGTTGATGGGAGCAGCGAGACTGAGCCAAAACAGTGAAGCTATGGACCATAAATGAGCTGAAAGACAATAAAACGCTCTGCAGACCTGAAGGAAACTATCCCCGCCTGACCCCGCTCACATTACACAGTCATTTCAACCGCTGCTGTGAAAATATAGATTAGTACACTTTGAATACACGATGTGAAATAACATTTTGAAACAGAGCTTTACCCCTG